>OY992531.1:69074030-69674030 GCA_963921185.1 Dasysyrphus tricinctus
ACATTGACCAAGTCCCTGTTGTGAATGGGATTTCATCCAAAAGGAATTATTTCAAAACATTTGTTTATAAAAAAAAACAAAAAAAAAGAACTTTAAACTATGCGAAATTATAGGAAATAAAATCAAGTAGGTGTAGGTTGTTTGATGAAAATTTTCTGCATAGAAAATTTTTATTCTCGAAAACTTTTCAAACCGAGAAGTTATATAAAAAAAAAAAAGGAAAATCGAAATAATATCTTCATAGAAGCAAAAATCGAATTTTCTGGAAGAAACTTATTGATCAACAGGATAGGAATATAAACGTGAGTTATATATTACTTTCAATAGACTTTGAGTTCCTTCATTTGAATGCTTTTCTTAGTGGTCCCACATACGCAAAAGTTGCAATTTCCCAGAAATCCAAAATAAATAAAAAGGAAAAGAAAAAGAAAAAAAGAAACAAGAAATTCAAAGCAGCGCCTCCAAGGAGCATGCAGATTTGACCATTCGGTCCCTCACAAGTGAACTTAAAAAAAATAATAGAAGAGGATTTATGCACAACGCATTAATTAAAATTCAGTGCTGTGAAATAAATTTGGAACTTCCGAAGCCTCTGAGGCTAATAAATTTGGTCCAGTTAAATAACATCGATATGAGAATTTTATTGCATTGATACCTTCAAGAAAGTTGATCTAAAAGTCTCTCAAAAAGTGTCGGTGTTTGTTTGTTGGTGTTGCGTTCCTGGATATCTAATTTGAGACATTTTTTTTAATATTAAACGTTCCTTTTTCTTACTTATAATTAATTAACTTAAATAATTCGTTAGATTCTATTTCAAACTTAATTTCTACTTAAATTTTAATAATTTTACATAAATCTCTTAACCTTAAACGATTAGTTTGTTGTGTAAAAGTGTTTGTTGTGAGTGGAGTCCATAAACTTAATTTCAGTCAAACCCAACAGGATCAAGAATATGTGCGCACATCGTCAAGGATCCATGTAAGTGTATATTGATTGTTTATTTATATCAAGAATTCACAACAGATACTTGCATTATTTAGACCTATTTACTTTAATTTTACTTAATTAACAAATAAATTATTCAATTTCCGTTTGTTCTATTTTAAAAATTAATTTGCTATAATACCAGTTTTACCTATAACAAAATGCCTTGAGTTAATTAAATAAATTAAGTGTTTAGTATGAAAAATTAAATAATTTTATTTGGGGATTGTTGGGGTGCAAAAGGTCAAGTGGTGTGAGATGAAGTAGGTTCTTCTAGGGGTAACATTAAAGTATGAGTATCAGTGTTACCAAGGTATATAGCAGGGTGGGATCAATGTACTCAGGGTATTGAACATCAATTTGCCCATTGCCAATGTCTAACAATGTCCGTCCGTGAGAACATCTGATTTATCAGAAAAACAAAGAATGTCTATGAATGTTCAGTCCTGGCATGATATTTGATTTGTTGTTCTTGAGTTTTCCTGGCTTGCAAGAATCCTCCCCACCGACGAGCTAAGTCTTTCAAGCATGCCAATGTAAGTCAGAGGCTCTGATGTGAAAATTGTATCTATATGTTCACACATAATGAATAAAAGGGAATAACAAATATGGCGCCCAACGAGTAAGCTTTTTTGGTTGTAATCTGTTTTTGGAATTCATGAGTCCCGTTTAATGATAGATTTGTTAACGAGTTGCCATGAATCATTATTCATCTTTTCTTAACATAGTCAAATTCTTTAGATCCATTCTGGAAAATTTATGCATGTTTGATATTAGTAATTTTTTATTTTTTTTTTAGGTAAGTTGTTTTAGCATTGTAAGTCTGTAATTAACAGCCCAAGCTGCTTATACATTGCGACAAACTAAAATAACTGAAGATTATTTCTTTTAAAGATTATAAGTCCTTAATTACGAAATAATTGTAAAAATGTAGCTATAATCATATTTTAAAATTGAGAATTAATTCTTGTTAAGACATTGGCAAAATAACTCGCTTGACCTTTAACGACATCCAAAACAACCCCGATTTTAAATAGCAACACAAAACAAATTCCGAAAATCAATAAGCACAATGACAACACGTTCTAATAAAAAGAAAAATAACGCTTCAAAGAAAAATCTTGCACATTTTGATTCCAAAGATGATTCTCATCACGATGAAAATGTTTTGACTCCAAAGAATACTGGTACGATATCAAAGATTATTCATACTCCAAAAGAAATACCAAATTTTCAATTATCAGATTCAGTTTTACAACTGAACGAAGCTGATAGTTTGACTGAGGCATCTGGAGCTACCTCTTTGTTATTTCAACAACCAAACATTCCAAACTTAACCGAAATTCCTCATATACAAACCAAATCGAAAAGCTCAGATTCAAATGATATTAACAAATTAATATCAGCTCTTCAACAAACTATGATTTGTAATCAACAAACAGTCATGAAAGAGCTGAAGTGT
Source organism: Dasysyrphus tricinctus (assembly GCA_963921185.1). Taxonomy (NCBI): domain Eukaryota; kingdom Metazoa; phylum Arthropoda; class Insecta; order Diptera; family Syrphidae; genus Dasysyrphus; species Dasysyrphus tricinctus. Next base: position 69,076,477 of record OY992531.1, read on the forward strand.
TTTAAAGATAATATAACCAATCAGGTCGAAGCGATTAGACACAACGCACATCAAAATCAAACAAAGGAGAATAATTTTTCCTTTTCTTCGCCCGGTTTTAAAGGTTTTCCTGAAACATCACCCTCGGTTTATCAACAAGCGTTACCTTCCCTTGCCAGGTTCGACCAAAATTGTAGAATTGAAAAATGGAAGATATCTTACAACGGTGTTGGGAGCGTCCATGACTTCATATTCAAGGTGGAAACCTTAAAAGAACGCTCTCAGTGTTCATGGAATTACCTGTTATCCTACTTTCACCTTCTATTAGAAGATAAAGCTGAAAAATGGTTTTGGCTTTTCTCAAAACAAAATCATAACATTTCTTATGAAGCTTTCAAAGAAGCATTGATACGTGAATTTAGTCATGTCGAAAACGATCATGACAAACTCGTAAGGATGCTAGAGCGCCGACAAGGTCAAAAGGAGGTTTTCGATGACTTTTTCACTGCTTTAGTTACGATGAATTCTCGTTTAAAAGAACCCATGAGTGACAAAAAACTTATAGAACTCATTAAAAGTAACGCAAAGGAAACATTAGGTTTTTTGTTATTTGCTTACGATGACATTGATTTACAGAAACTTCGTGAAATTGCAAGACGTGCTGAAAAGCATTTATTGCGCCAAGGTAATTCAACTTCATTTAGATATAAACCAAATATAAATGAAATTGAAGGAAAAGATCAAGAAAATAGAATAAACAATAATGACGATGATCTTAATGTAGCCGCATTCAGCCATGAACGCAAAGTTGATACTTCCAAATACCAGTGCTGGAATTGCGATGTAATTGGACATTCGTTCTTTGAATGTCCCTTAGAACAGCGCAACCTTTTTTGCTACAAATGTGGTACGAAAAATGTGACAACGGTCACATGCAAAAAGCACTTAGTGGGAAACCGATCGATGGGCGAGAAGGTTGCCGGGAACACTCGCTCATTCCCAACCTTCCCGAGCCAACAGTAAAAATTGAAGGTTGCGATGACCATAGGTCTTCCAATCATCCAAACAGACCAGATATTCAAACGCTACACGGAAACAAAACAATTTTAAAAAGAATTCCTCCAATTTTGAATTCACCATCAGACGATATCCCATTTCATACTGGTTTACATCAAAGGAAGTTGAATTATGACAAAGTTCGTTCTAGAATTTTCAATACAGAACCGTCGAAACAGATTTTAAAAGCTCGAGAACGATTTAGGAAGCGCAAAAGTCACCGTTTAGCAATAGAATCGACAACAATTTGCACGAACGCCGAAGTACGACCTTTTATAAATGTTCAGATCGGCTCAGAGACAATATTATCTCTTCTAGATTCTGGAGCTTCAGTAAGTGCTCTCGGAAAGGAAAGTCTCGAATTTATAGAACGCAACAATTTCAAAATCACGAAAATAAGATCTTCTTTAAACACTGCTGATGGTGCAAAACAAAATGTTATTGGGTTTTGTGAACTTCCTGTAAGCTTCAATGGGATTTACAAAGATATTTTGTTTTATGTTGTACCTTCCTTGCAGCAAAAAGTCTATTTAGGTATAAACTTCTGGAGAGATTTCCAAATCGCCCCGAATATTATATCCGAAATTGGTCTTGATAATCCTGCTTCGATATCAACAAACTTACACAAGCTAAATCCATTTCAAAAGTACGAACTCGACAAAGTTATAGAAAGCTTTCCTTCATTTTCCAAACAGGGCTTAGGACGCACGCACCTAATTACTCATTCAATTGATACCGGTGATGCGGCTCCTATCAAATCTAAATATTATCCTCTTTCGCCACCACGACAACAACAGGCATACAAAGAGATCGAAGAAATGTTGAAATTGAAAGTGATAGAGCCAAGTGATAGTCCATGGTCCAGTCCGATTGTTCTCGTCAATAAAGGAGGTAAAGTGAGATTTTGCGTAGATTATAGAAAACTGAACAGTAAATCCAGAAAGAGTGCGTATCCTCTAACTAATATGAATGGTTTGTTAAGTAGAGTTAAAGATACTCACTTTATCTCTGGAATTGACTTGAAAAATGCGTACTGGCAAATTCCGTTAAAGGAAAGCGATAAGGAAAAAACAGCCTTTGCAGTTCCAGGTATGCCTCTCATGCAATTCAACGTAATGCCATTCGGGTTGAGCGATGCGTCACAGACTCTAAGTGCTCTTATGGATAAGGTCATCCCGTCACGACTACGCGAATCTGTTTTTATTTATGTTGATGATCTCTTAGTTTGTTCGGAGAGCTTCGAAAGACACCTGGAAGTACTTTCAGAAGTATCCATGTGCCTTCGAAATGCTGGACTGACTATCAACATAGAGAAAAGCAAATTCTGCCAGACCGAGATAAGATACTTAGGGTATATTGTGGGACATGGCTGCCTTAAAACAGATCCGTCCAAAGTGGACGCTGTGACTGACTTTCCTTTACCCAAATCAGTCCGCCAAGTCAGACGATTTATAGGTATGGCTGGTTGGTATCGACAGTTCATCGCAAACTTTGCGGATCTATCAGGGCCACTCACGGACTGTCTCAAAAAGGGCAAAACATTTGAGTTGTCTCCAGCTGCAATAGAAAGTTTTAATAAACTAAAGGCGGCACTCAGTTCAGCTCCAGTACTCGTACAACCAGACTTCACAAAAGAGTTTACAATTCAATGTGATGCGTCTAGTGTTGGTGTTGGTGGTGTCTTATTTCAATTAGACGATGAAGGTAAAGAAAGACCAATCGCTTTCGTCTCAAAGAAATTGAACAAGTCACAACGAAATTACACGGTCACGGAATTAGAGTGTTTTGCTGCCGTAATCTGTGTGAAAAGGTTCAGACCCTACATTGAGGGATTACCATTCCGAATAATAACCGATCATTCAAGCCTTAAATGGCTGATGTCACTTAAGGATTTGGATGGTAGGTTAGCTCGATGGAGTTTGAAGCTGCAAGCTTTTGACTTTAAAATCGAGCATCGGAAGGGTTCTCTCAATGTGGTGCCTGATACCCTTTCACGAGCGGACATGGAAGAACTTAATCTTGATGACATTCCCAAAGAGATTGATTTGAACTCTCCAGAGTTTGAGAGTGAAGAATACATGACTCTACGAGAAAAAATCAGGTCTAGTAATGATATTCTCCCGGATGTGTGTATCTCTGAAAAGTACATTTATAAAAGAACAAAATTTAGAGAGGGTAAAGACGACGAGGAAGATTACTTATGGATGCTTTGGATTCCGAAGAATTTGACTAGAGGTATTATCGAAAGTGCACATAATTCTGCTACAGCATGTCACGGTGGATATGCCAAGACGCTTTTCCGGATTCGTCAAAAATATTTCTGGCCAGGTATGGCCAGCGATGTTAGAGCATATATAAATACTTGTGACATGTGTAAAGAAGTGAAAGCTCCTTGTAAAATTCTCCGACCAACGATGGGAAAACAAATTGTAACTGAACGTCCGTTCCAAAGGCTTTATGTGGATTTCCTTGGTCCATATCCGAGGACTAAGGATGGCAATTCGGTTATCTTTATCGTCATCGATCACTTCTCTAAATTCATTTTTCTCAAAGCGATGAAAAAGGCAACTTCCGTAAATGTTATTAATTATCTGCAATCCGAGGTTTTCAATCTCATAGGTGTGCCGGAATATTTGCACAGTGATAACGGTCGTCAATTTGTATCCAAAGACTTCGCTGCTTTCCTGAGTATATTTGGTGTTCGGCATGTTACAACAGCTTTGTACTCTCCTCAATCCAATGTATCTGAAAGAGCTAACAGAGAAATTATTGCAAAGTTACGATGTTTCATCGGACGCGATCACACCAAGTGGGATAAATACCTCTCACAAATCACGGCTATACTAAGAAGCGATTATCATAACGCTATAAAATGTTCTCCCTACTTTGCTTCCTTCGGCCAAAACATGATCCAACATGGATCCGCGTATGGTGTATTAAATAATTTGGAATGTATGAGAGAACCATCTATTAATATCACTACTAATTCAGATAGACTCAGTAAAATACGTGAAAAAATCTCAAACAATTTATATGCAGCCCATTTGCTATCCGCCAAAACGTATAATACCAGGTCCAAACCAATTGAATTCAGAGTTGGACAAGAGGTCTACAGAAGGAATTTCCCACAAAGCAGTTTTGTTGAATCCCGAAATGCTAAATTCTGCCATAAATTTTTAAAATGTAGAATTCGAAAAAAGATAGGAAATTGCCTATACGAACTGGAAAGGCTAAATGGTGAGTATATAGGGAAATTTCACGCCAAGGATATCAAACCCTAACTCGAACTTTCGCCCGGCTTATCGTGGGTCGAGCCACACATTATCCAAACTAATTCCCATTCCTTTTCCTTTTTGTTTATTTCCTATTAGTCGTAAACAAAGAAGCTTTGTTGTGAATGGGATTTCATCCAAAAGGAATTATTTCAAAACATTTGTTTATAAAAAAAAACAAAAAAAAAGAACTTTAAACTATGCGAAATTATAGGAAATAAAATCAAGTAGGTGTAGGTTGTTTGATGAAAATTTTCTGCATAGAAAATTTTTATTCTCGAAAACTTTTCAAACCGAGAAGTTATATAAAAAAAAAAAAAGGAAAATCGAAATAATATCTTCATAGAAGCAAAAATCGAATTTTCTGGAAGAAACTTATTGATCAACAGGATAGGAATATAAACGTGAGTTATATATTACTTTCAATAGACTTTGAGTTCCTTCATTTGAATGCTTTTCTTAGTGGTCCCACATACGCAAAAGTTGCAATTTCCCAGAAATCCAAAATAAATAAAAAGGAAAAGAAAAAGAAAAAAAGAAACAAGAAATTCAAAGCAGCGCCTCCAAGGAGCATGCAGATTTGACCATTCGGTCCCTCACAAGTGAACTTAAAAAAAATAATAGAAGAGGATTTATGCACAACGCATTAATTAAAATTCAGTGCTGTGAAATAAATTTGGAACTTCCGAAGCCTCTGAGGCTAATAAATTTGGTCCAGTTAAATAACATCGATATGAGAATTTTATTGCATTGATACCTTCAAGAAAGTTGATCTAAAAGTCTCTCAAAAAGTGTCGGTGTTTGTTTGTTGGTGTTGCGTTCCTGGATATCTAATTTGAGACATTTTTTTTAATATTAAACGTTCCTTTTTCTTACTTATAATTAATTAACTTAAATAATTCGTTAGATTCTATTTCAAACTTAATTTCTACTTAAATTTTAATAATTTTACATAAATCTCTTAACCTTAAACGATTAGTTTGTTGTGTAAAAGTGTTTGTTGTGAGTGGAGTCCATAAACTTAATTTCAGTCAAACCCAACAGGATCAAGAATATGTGCGCACATCGTCAAGGATCCATGTAAGTGTATATTGATTGTTTATTTATATCAAGAATTCACAACAGATACTTGCATTATTTAGACCTATTTACTTTAATTTTACTTAATTAACAAATAAATTATTCAATTTCCGTTTGTTCTATTTTAAAAATTAATTTGCTATAATACCAGTTTTACCTATAACAAAATGCCTTGAGTTAATTAAATAAATTAAGTGTTTAGTATGAAAAATTAAATAATTTTATTTGGGGATTGTTGGGGTGCAAAAGGTCAAGTGGTGTGAGATGAAGTAGGTTCTTCTAGGGGTAACATTAAAGTATGAGTATCAGTGTTACCAAGGTATATAGCAGGGTGGGATCAATGTACTCAGGGTATTGAACATCAATTTGCCCATTGCCAATGTCTAACAATGTCCGTCCGTGAGAACATCTGATTTATCAGAAAAACAAAGAATGTCTATGAATGTTCAGTCCTGGCATGATATTTGATTTGTTGTTCTTGAGTTTTCCTGGCTTGCAAGAATCCTCCCCACCGACGAGCTAAGTCTTTCAAGCATGCCAATGTAAGTCAGAGGCTCTGATGTGAAAATTGTATCTATATGTTCACACATAATGAATAAAAGGGAATAACATCCCAAACTTAACTTTAGTCTATCTAGCAAAAATTGTCAGTACAGGGCTAATGGGCGAGCTTTTTTCAAAACAGTGGTGCCAGTGTATACCACCACAACACTCAAATAACAAACCTGCCACTGAAAAAGATTCTAAACCACTGATAAACATACAGGAATTGTTGTTGCAACTCCTTGAAAAATTTCGTATGCTCCAACATGACCGTCGTCTTTCAATGCCAAAAGCATTCTGATCCAGTGCTGCCACCCAGAAATTTAAAAAAACATAGTTTAAAATCATGATTTTAGTTAAAAAATCATGATTTACAGATCTGAGTTGGAAAACTTAATAGACCAGGAAAAATAGCACAAATCGTATGGGGAAATATTAAAATTGGACTCGATGCAAAATTGCAACCTCTATAACATATCCAAAGTCCCCCAAAATCCCCGCATTGGCTTTTTGTGTAGATGCATTTGAAGAGGTGCAGACGGGGAGAATTTGGCGGTCTATCAAACTAAAATATTTGTTTGGGTAAAACCTGATCATATAATACATGCTTTAAGGGTAGTTTTTAACGCTGAATCTAATGAAACCAAATTCAAAATGATACAACCACCCAAAAAGAAGTTATAGTCCTTTTTATGTAATGATGACTTTTTTTTCAGGTACAACAGGTAAAATATTACTGAAAACCCTTTGAAAATAACGGTATGTTAATGAAACTTGGAATTAATGTTTCATTTGTCATAGGAACTAAGAATCAAGAGAGTCCTTACAAATATCCATGGTGAAAGGGTGTTTTTTTTAAGGGGGAGGGGCAACAAAGAATGTTAACCATAACACCCACGTAAAAACTCTTACATTCATGAAACTCGCCAAAAATATTAAACTCTTCATGGCAACCAAGAATCAAAATAGTCCATACAAATATCTTTGTTCTAATAGGGTTTTTGGTGACTGTTAACTTTTGACTTGTTCTACGGAAAATACGATTTCAAAAATTAATTTTTGCTTGAAAAGGCCCATAACTTTGTTAAGAGTGCTTGTATCATTTTAGATTTGCTTTTATTAGATTCAGCGTTAAAAAATACCCTTAAATCATATACCATACTGTGTGTATATATCTCAATTACACCAAATCGGAATTTTGGCTCAAATCTTCCAACTTCTTCCCAGATTTTCCCTCTCTTTAATAAAAAACCCCAGAACAAATATATTTATGAGGACTATTTTGATTCTTGGTTGCCATGACAAATTATATATTTTTGGCGAATTTCATGAGTGTAAGAGTTTTTTGGTGGGTGTTATGGTTAACATTCTACACTTGCCCCTCCCCCTTAAAAAAACACCCTTTGACCATGGATATTTTTAGGGACTCTCTTGATTCTTCGTTCCTATGACAAATGAAACATTCATTCCAAGTTTCATTAACATACCGTTATTTTCAAAGGGTTTTCGCTAATATTTTACCTGTTGTACCTGAAAAAAAGTCATCAATACATAAAAAGGACTATAACTTCTTTTTGGGTGGTTGTATCATTTTGAATTTGGTTTCATTAGATTCAGCGTTAAAAACTACCCTTAAACCATGTATCATATGATCAGGTTTTACCCAAACAAATATTTTAGTTTGATAGACCTCCAAATTCTCCCCGTCTGCACCTCTTCAAATGCATCTACACAAAAAGCCAATGCGGGGATTTTGGGGGACTTTGGATATGTTATAGAGGTTGCAATTCTGCGTCGATTCCAATTTTAATATTTCATGAATTAGTTTTTTCAACCTGGGAACCTATTTTTCCTGGCCTATAAAGATATATTAAAAATTTTAAACTACATCGTAACAAGTAGAAGAAATATTTTCAAATATTAATTGAGAGCATTTATTAAAAAAAAACACAAAAATGGAAGGAATACGGGTATATAACAGCCGTTTTCCTTTGGAGGTGGCAAAGTTTAGACAGGAAAATTAACATAGCATCATTTTCCATTTTTAAAAAGTGAATATAAGTGGTAATGACCCTAACATAATAGGAAACCAAGATTGTTTTAACCCTCCATCACGACCAATGGCTGAGAAAAAAAACAGCCACTCTTTGGTATTCGATATCACTATTCATATATGTATGTACATATGTAACTATAAATCCTCGTACTCAGATTTTGGTTATACATCCACTCCCAAAATTTCTTGTTTGCTCTTGTACTATCAGATAGTCTGGAGGGTATTGAGATGTGATATATGTATGTGAATCATGGCTTGACTCACTTATTCTGTTTTTCAGAATACTTTTGATGCACTTTTTTGTCATAACGCTGAAACATGAATTTTGGCAAAAGATGTTCCCTATCACTTTCAAAGAAAAGATCTACTTGCGAGCTTGCTATTCGCAGAACTTTTTTCCGCATCTTTCCGTTTCTTCCTCCACTTCGATTCAAACAAAAAGTGACAAGAAAAAGCAACAATTCATTTAATTCAATTGAAATTAATATTTATTTTGACAAATTAGTTTCAACATAATATATGACTGTCAAATAATTTGTTTTTCATATATTTTATATTTCAAAGGTAGTAGGTGTGTTCCATGCCGACTTTCAAACAGTTTGAAACCGCCAGATTTAGTCCGAAGTCGTTCCACACTTGAAAGTTTGTACTGTTTCGGACCAAAAAGAGCTGTCATAAAATTTCCCCTCCTTACCAGATTTGGTCCGAGAAATTTCTGGTGGCTGTTTTGTACTAGCTGTCAAATATGCCAAGTTGACGTAATTTAGACGTTTGTTGCATTCAAATTAAAAAAAAACAAACCTTTATTAAGGGTTACCCAAGTGCAACTTTTATTTCTATTTTTATTTTCATTTTAATAAGTGTGTATATTCTTTAATTTTGTTTTTCTTTAAAATAATCAAATGATATTTATAAAATTATTGCACTCAGCAAAACTGTTTGAAAGAACACATTTGTAGTACTTTTTGGCAATTTAGTATTTCTTGTATATTTCGGTATTATTTCTTAAAAAGAGAAGAGATTTAAGCATTATGATTTACCACCGTGTAGGTAAGTATTTAGCACACTACTTTTTTAAGCGAAGATAAAAATGCACTAAAAAGCAGGGCTAAAGTAAGTATGCTCATTTTATACACTCAACATCTTGGGGTTTTGTGACGTCACAATCCTTTTTAACCAACTTTTATTATTAATCAAACGATTGGTTTAAAAGGAGCAATCCAATTACTTTATTTTTTTGCTATTTTCCGAACAAAATCAGAGATGATTATGACGTCACACATCGTGACAAAAGCAAAAAACCATTGAATGTTTGCTTAAAAGAGATAAAGCGAAGCAACTGGATGCAGCATAATTATGAAAGATGAAAAGGTAGGCATAAATGAATTGTAAAAGATGTGAAATAAAACTCCATTTTGGTTTGTGGTGCTCTTATGTTTTAAATGCAGAAATTTGTTCGTTTCATTAATATCCACGCCAGGGGTTTTGATGAATCATATTACAACTCCATTTAAAAATCACAAATTTTTCCTTCAAACTAAGGCAATTTATGAATATTTTTTGTTCTTTATTTTAATAAACTTGAAATTTGTATTAACTTTTATTTTTTGAATTGTTATTCTTGAAAATGTTTTTTGAGATTTATGATTAATGTACGGCAACTCTAGCCGAGTATGTCGTTTGACGTTTAGTCCGAATTAGTGCAAACTAGTGCCCAAGCCGTTCCACACATTTTGACAGTTTTTCTCCTCTCTGAGAGACGAATGTCAAAATTTGACATTTAGTCCGAAACAGTGCGAAGAATCCAAGGAACAAACCTAGTTGTGATAGCTAAATTAAGCTTTGTCATATTGACACCTGGTAAGTTGCTTTCCACACCACCTGCATTTCAGTACATGAACTCTATCTGGGGGATAACATTTTTTCCAATTTGACGTTCAATGTATTTCCCATAAGAGAAAAGCAAAAGAGAGTCATATTCATGTTACTTTTTCTAATAACTTTTATATAAACGGATACAACTTTTATGATTGCAATAGAATAACAAAACATGTTAGTTTACAAATCTAGCAAAAAATCAATCAAAACTGACGCCTCAAATGCTTTAAATTTAAGATGAAAAATGTAAACAAACTTCCTCTACAACGAGAAACAACAACACCAATACTCGTTTGAGAAAAAAGCAGCGCAGAGACGTAGCCAAGACTATTTAAAACATGAACAGTTTTTTTTTCTTTGTTAATTATGTTTGTATTGAAAATGAAGATTTTCAAATACATGTCATGTTTTTGTTTGGATTGAAAATTTCTTGCATATATATTTACCAATTTAATTACAAAAAACAAATGTTTAAGTATTTTTACCTACGTACAGAATTTTTTGGTTTGGAAGTATGTAAATATTTTAAATGCTTCTTCGTTAAACCGAATTTACACGACTGGTGAAAAGCTGCCGGTATAATGACAAAAATAATGAATTTGTCCATTCTTCTGTTATTAGGTTTGTTCCTTGGATTCTTCGCACTGTTTCGGACTAAATGTCAAATTTTGACATTCTTCTCTCAGAGAGGAGAAAAACTGTCAAAATGTGTGGAACGGCTTGGGCACTAGTTTGCACTAATTCGGACTAAACGTCAAACGACATACTCGGCTAGAGTTGCCGTACATTAATCATAAATCTCAAAAAACATTTTCAAGAATAACAACTCAAAAAATAAAAGTTAATAAAAATTTCAAGTTTATTAAAATAAAGAACAAAAAATATTCATAAATTGCCTTTGTTTGAAGGAAAAATTTGTGATTTTAAAATGGAGTTGTAATATCGCTGGCTCAAAACTATAACGTTCTATGTTAAGGTACCCTCATTCAGAGATATTCGTGTCTAAAGTTTTACGCTGCTTATTTAATATCAAATTATCATTTTTTCAAAAAGAAAACAATACAGTATTATTTGTATTTACAAGTTTTATTGAATTAAGGACTTTCATTCCATTTTTCGTTTTGTATAGCGAAATAATTAACACTTTTTAATTTTAACATAGAACACTTTTCTTATTTGGTTGGCATTTTTGTAAATTTTGTGTTCTATGTCGTACATAGAACATTATAAAACTGAGTGGGATACACATGAATATATTGGAAATTAGTCTGTTTTCAACAATTACGGTATGTTAATACGGCTTTTCTCGTTAAAACATATTTAAAATACGATTTTGTAATAATAAAAAATTAGATTTGAGTTTAATATTTCCATAGCTAAGGGTGGTATAGTGGAAAACTTGAATAAATGTGGTTTTATAGTGAAAAATCAAGTAATTCCTTGTGAACTCGAACTCAAAAGCTTTCGTGAATAGAATGGCTTAAAGTAGAAGAATTTTGGAAAAAATTCCAATTTTTAATAGTCAGTACTTACTTTGCTTACATAACTCCAAGTTTTGATATTTTATTAAAAAATATTTAATAGAAATTCTTATTGGGGACACTGGAGAATAATACGTGACCTTACCAAATATGAAACCAAAAACTCAACAAGTATGTTCTATGTATATTAAAATAAGGGTATTCATACAACAGCGTAAAGTCGTCGTAAACGTTGTAAACTTTTAAACTTCGTAATTCTGTCACAATTTGTATGAAAAATTTGACAGATTTACGAAGTTTAAAACTTTACGATGTTTACGACAAGTTTACGCTGTTGAATGAATACCCTTAATATTTTTATTTTCTTCTTAAATAATCAATATTATAATGTTCTATGTTGTACTCAATTGCAAAAATGTTCTATGTAACTTAAAAGTATGCATACTGATATTGGGCTTGAATGAGATGTATTGTTCTATGTTAACTTAGAACATTTTAATTCTGAGCAATATTAAGAATCCTCATAAATTTAATATTTCGTAGGGGTGTAAAACAGTCATTAAGTCAAAAATAAAAATGAAACATACATTTCCTTAAAGCCGAAAACGAGACGAAAATTTCGATATATAAAACTCATTTTTTTCGATTTGCTTGACATAGAACATTATAGTTTTGAGCCAGCGATATGATTCATCAAAACCCCTGGCGGGGATATTAATGAAACGAACAAATTTCTGCATTTAAAACATAAGAGCACCACAAACCAAAATGGAGTTTTGTTTCATATCTTTTACAATTCATTTATGCCTACCTTTTCATCTTTCATAATTATGCTGCATCCAGTTGCTTCGACTTATCTCTTTTACCCTGAGGCCACACGAGCAAGTACTTGCAAGCAAGTTGGCTACATACACTGCCTGTCAAACTCGTAACTTGCATTCCACTTGCCTCCCACTTGCTTTCCACTTGCATTCCACTTGCTTGTCTCCCAACTTGCTTCACTACTGGCTTCAAAACTTGCATGCCAGTTGATAAGCAAGTTGCTTGGGTTTGTTTGTGTTAGTAAACAAATGTGTATGTATTGCAACTTGCTTGCAAGTACTTGCTCGTGTGGCCTCGGGGTTAAGCAACATTCAAATAAAGTAATCTGATTGCTCCTTTTAAACCAATCGTTTGATTAATAATAAAAGTTGGTTAAAAAAGATTGTGACGTCACAAAACCCCAAGATGTTGAGTGTATAAAATGAGCATACTTACTTTAGCCCTGTTTTTTAGTGCATTTTTATCTTCGCTTAAAAAAGTAGTGTGCTAAATACTTACCTACACGGTGGTAAATCATAATGCTTAAATCTCTTCTCTTTTTAGGAAATAATACAAAAATATACAAGAAATACTAAATTGCCAAAAAGTACTACAAATGTGTTCTTTCAAACAGTTTTGCTGAGTGCAATAATTTTATAAATATCATTTGATTATTTTAAAGAAAAACAAAATTAAAGAATATACACACTTATTAAAATGAAAATAAAAATAGAAATAAAAGTTGCACTTGGGTAACCCTTAATAAAGGTTTGGTTTTTTTGTTAATTTGAATGCAACAAACGTCTAAATTACGTCAACTTGGCATATTTGACAGCTAGTACAAAACAGCCACCAGAAATTTCTCGGACCAAATCTGGTAAAAGTGCCTCTACACTATCCCACAAAGTATTAATACATGTCAGAATAAAGTGGGAAAGAATTTCATACGACTGCCAAATTTGTGTGATGAAAATAATTTTCATATTTTGCTTCCACACTTGCATCAAAACAAATCAGTTTCACCATAACCTCAAACGCCCAAGTGGGATAGAATGTGTGATGGTTTTAGAACCGATCTTAAATATTTTCAGGTATAAACACATGTCAAATCGTGTAGGATGCGATGTCAAGTTGTGTCGTTGTGTGTGATGAAATTTCATATTTTGCTTCCACACTATTATACATGATTTCTTCACACTTTTTTGACATGTATTAATACTCGGTGGGATAGTGTGGAATGGCTATAAGGAGGGGAAATTTTATGACAGCTCACTTTGGTCCGAAACAGTACAAACTTTCAAGTGTGGAACGACTTCGGACTAAATCTGGCGGTTTCAAACTGTTTGAAAGTCGGCATGGAACACACCTATTGTTTTGGTCATTATATTGCCAGTTCTCCAATCGTGTAAATGCGGCATTAACAAAAGACGCAGGCACGATTGAAGTGTTATTATTTCCTGATGTTTTTGGAGGGTACATATTTTGAAAATAAGAATTGTAAAAAATTAAACGCAAAATTGTATTTATTCAATAAAGGGTGTTATTGACCCCATGAGCTTCGCTAGTTTCTAAACACCAAATATATTGTATTGACCTGTTGCACAAACAGTGTACAAATATTTGTACTCCTTTTATCTCAAGAATACAAATTCACAAACGCAATACATAAATATATAGAAATACTTTATACCTACTACATCTTCATAAAAACATTACTGCAAAGTTTCGGTGACGTAAGCTTTTACTTATTAGAAAACAGTAGTAAAATATATAATATAAAAATCTTCATAATTGACTCTTGTCTATCAAACCCCTTCCCTGACTACGCACGTGACACCAATTTTGCTTACGAAATGAATCCATTTTGGAAAGCAACAACAACAATACAGCTTTGTTTACATTTTTCATCTGCAAAATATAGGAAGTTATACATAAGTTTTGATACATATTCTTCTTGATTAACTAACTCACATACATTCTTTTTCTATTGCAACTATAAAATAAATTAGTGTTCATAGAAAATTAATTAGCAAAAGTAATGTTTTTCAGACCTTTTTTTGGTTTTCTCTTATGGGAAATACATTGAATGTCAAAATAAAAAAAAATGTATCCCCCTCATAGGGTTCACGTGCTGACTGCTAGGTGCCGTGACTCCATTCGCCAATATATGACCAAAAATTATTTGACGAAGCTATTTGTCATATAAGTTAGGCATATATGTATGGCATAGTGTAATACAACTTGTCATACATTGAACAGCTTTGCCATATTTTATATGGCAGCTTTAGCCATATATATATGATAGTGTAATACCGCCTTAAGTTAGAAACTTGAATTCTGGAGCATAGAGAAATGAAAAGAAGCATATTCTCTGGATTATTTTTGCTGAAAAAGTGTGTGTGTGTGGTGAGTAGCTAAAATGATGAGTTGTATAACAGTATGTATTCCTTACTTCATGAATTTTTGTATGGTGAATTCACATATATTCACAGAAAAGAAATTAAATCACAGAAACAAAAATGTAGTTATGCATTTGAGTCAAAGTGTCATTTTAACTATAGCTGTGTTTTTTTCGTTGCCCGATTGGGCTTGGTGCTTGGATGAAAAAAACGATGTCGGGGCTAAGCAATTTACATTTTAAAAGCAACAACAACTAAGCCCCTTCGGGCTTAGCTAATCCCAGAGAATTTTCGGGGCTTAACTTAAGAAAACATGATCATTTTTTTGAAAAAAGAAAATCATGATTTTGGACTCGAAATCATTAAAACATTATTTGAGTCCAAAAAAACATGAAAATAATGATAAATCATGATTTCTGCCAGCCCTGTTCTGGGCCCTTATTACGTAATACGATTATCGTTCAAAATACGGCGTAATCGTTTAGTTGCGATTACGTAAAACGATAATCGTTAACGTAAAAACGATACTCGTATTCTTCTACGACTGGCCATTGGCTCTCGTATAGCTTTCGTTTTGATTTCAACGCTATAAATATTTGTCTTTCTGTAACTTTCACTGTATCTTTAATCAAAAGGAAACAATTATACACTTTTTAAAACAATAAAAACATTTTTATTTAAATGCAAATATGCCACCAACAAAAAATCAAATAAATGAAAATTCAGCAATCCAAACGAAAGCAAACCGATACAAGTTGATTTTGAAATTGAAGCTAATGCATTTCTAACTTCTTGTATATGATTTTTTTCTTCTGTTGAATTTATTTTCACTATTAAAACAAGTAAACAAATCACTGCAAATATAAACTCATAATTTATTTACTTTTTGACAGCTCTTAATAGCCGTAGACAGTGCTGAGAGGTTCATAGAAAAAATCCCTTTCTGTGGGAATTTTTGTGTTTTAAGAAATTTTGTTATCTTTAAGATTCAATACGAAAGATAACCAACAAAATTTTAAAATGATTAAAACGTTTCACTTTCTTAGTCAAACAAAGAAATAATAATGAAAACAAACGTATTTCATTCTTAAATCACAAATAAATAGCTAAAAACTGATCACTTTCATACCCTTTGGTCAATTGATACCCAAAAACTACAGCTTTTACACAATAAAAAGATATGACTATTTATTCTAAATCAATTTGAAATACTAATATTCACACAAGTGAAGATTTTAACATTTGTGAAAAAAATTAGAGAAGGATATATTGCATTTTAGTGAAAAGCTTAAAAAAGAAATTTTCTGATTGATTGAAGGGATTTTTCCGATTAATACGCAACCAGCACTTGCGTGAAGTTAGATGTGGTTGTACAAAAAATGTTTTTTGTTTCAGCTGGCACCATTTTCAAGGGTCCATTATCGTTTTGCATAATCGGGGTATGTCGTGACTATCGTTTTCGTGATTATCGTTTTCTTGCCGTTCGTTTCGTTTTACATAACAGGGGCCCTGATCGTATACTCGCTTTCGCTTCTACCTTCACTGTGTGAAATAAAACAAACAATTCGAATTCCAACAGAGTTGCCTTTGCCATGTTGCAACAGTACGACAGAGCTTTTTCAGTGGTTTTTATGAAAGAACTTTCAGTTTTGAAGCTTTTGAGAACAATATTTATAAAGGTGAGAGCCAAAAGTGTTGTCGTTTTGATTGTCCCCTTATTATTTGTTTGTATATTTGAATAAAGCTATAAAATGCACTTAAAATTTGTACGATTTTAGTCTTTAAGAAGAAAAAAGTTATTTGCGCTAAGTTTTGAAACATTCACAAGGCGTTACGTGATCAAATTCATTTGAAAAGGTGTGCTGTGGTAAAAAAAGATAAATGGGTCTTTTTTTTTAATATTGTAATATTTTCTCAGGTTCGTTAATAAAACTTATTTACTTTATTCAAAACTTCCACTTATTTATTTTACAAAATAAAAACACTTTACTTTTCTTACTACAAATCGATTTATTATTCACCACTGAAATTAATTCACTTTATTCATTCACGATTAAAAACAAACTGTGTCGCTGCCGTTCAAACATGTGCCTTTTATACTTGTTTTCCAAACTCTGGAAATAAGGAGAACGTTCTGGGCTCTGCTTCCAGAGCTTTCCTTAGGGGAAATTTCCCAATAATTTTCCTTCCAAAAGCTTTTATTTGACAGCTGGTAAATCTGCTAT
Organism: Dasysyrphus tricinctus; assembly: GCA_963921185.1. NCBI lineage: Eukaryota > Metazoa > Arthropoda > Insecta > Diptera > Syrphidae > Dasysyrphus > Dasysyrphus tricinctus. The sequence continues at coordinate 69,093,247 of OY992531.1, forward strand.
AATCCGGCAGATGGCGCTTCCTTCGCTTGAGAGTTGCTACAATTATAGCTAATAAGGGTATGTTTGCACTGCGACCGTAAGCTTTATTGTGTCCGTTTGTTTGCATTTCGGAGCCGTTTTAGTTCAAATATGGAAAGTTATTACACTGCCCCCCTCTTAGGATTGATCGTCCCGAGCAAATCCATCACTTCCATCACCATTATAATGATGTAAACGGTCGCTGTGAACTACTTTTAGTTTGCCTCTTAATCCTCTCTGAATGCGGTAGACGACATCGTTTATTCGTGTTACGACAGTATAAGGGCCTTCCCAATTTTGTTGAAGCTTCGGTGAGAGTCCCTTCCGACGGTGGGGATTATAAAACCACACAAGGTCTCCCGCTTGAAATCCTGTTGTTGTTGCTTTTGTGTTTTCATCCGGTCACTTGAAAGCTTTATAATTGCTCTTGTCCTTTCGTGGATGTCAACTAGCTTTTCTTTGAGGTTGTCCACGTAGTCGTCTATTCCTCGTGGCTCTTTTGCAGAACATCCAAATTTGATTTCACTTGGTAGTCGTATTGTGCTCCCGAGCAGGATTTCTGATGGTGTATGTCCTGTTGAGCTATGTACCGCACTTCGATAGGCCATCAAGAATAACGGAATATGCCGATCCCAGTCTCGTTGGTTGTCGCTTACAACTTTGGAAAGGTGTTCTTTAAGGGTCCGGTTGAATCGTTCAACCATCCCATCAGATTGTGGGTGAAGCGGTGTTGTCCTCGTCTTTTTAATGCCAAGGAGTGTACAAACTTCCTGAAAAATGTTGGACTCGAAATTTCACCCTTGATCTGAATGGAGTTCCATAGGTACACCAAACCTGCTTACCCAGTTGAAAACAATCTGATCCGAGACTGTTTTGGTTTCCTGGTTTGGGATGGCAAATGCCTCAGGCCACTTGCTGAAGTAGTCCATTACTACCAGGATGTATTGGTTTCCGCTTCTGGTTTCTGGAAAAGGGCCTGCAACGTCTATTGCAATTCTTTCAAAAGGCGTGCCGACATTATACTGCTGCATCTTACTCTGGATTTTTCTGCCTGGTCCCTTACTTGCAGCACAAGTATCACATTTTCGGCACCATTTTTCGACGTCTTCTCTTGCGTGTAGCCAGTAGAATCGCTGCCTTACCCTTTCCAGTGTCTTATTGACACCCAAATGTCCTCCGGAAGCTCCTTCATGCATCTCTTGCAGAACGTCATTAACTTTGGAACGAGGTACGACTAGCTGCATCACATATGATTTGCCGTCTGTGGACTCCCATTTACGTCTTAGTACTCCTTCTTGTACATGAAGCGAGTCCCATTGTGCCCAATATGCTTTAAGAGTTGGACTTCTATCGGAGATGTCACCCCATTCCGGTTTCTCTTGGTGTTCCTTCCATGCAAGAATGGGTTCAATATCCGAGTCTTCTTGTTGGGCAGCTCTTATTTCTTCATTATTCCAACCGTAAATGGGATCGGCTCTTAATCGCTGGATGGAAGCAACCTCCTTCTCTTCTTGTCGTGTGCAGTGCTTGCAATCCGGTTTGCATGGTCTCCGAGATAAAGCATCTGCATTTGAGTGCAACTTTCCTCTTCGATGTTGGATCTGGTAGTCGTATGTCTGCAATCTCTCAATCCATCTTGCCACTTGACCTTCTGGATTTTTGAAATTCAACAGCCAATTAAGTGCGCCATGATCTGTTCGAAGAAGGAACTTCTGTCCATGCACTCGCTTGACCATTTGAACGGTTTGCTTTTCTCTGTTAGCTGGTGCAAACTTTTCGCGATCCCAGCAAAATCCTTCACAAATCGTCGATAGTACGTGGCTAGACCAAGAAAGCTCCGGAGTTGATGTTTATCCTGTGGTGTTGGCCAATTCTTTACGGTGTCAACTTTTTCAGGATCAGTCTTCACTCCTTGGTAAGAGATGATATGTCCCAAGTATTTTACCTCAGACTTGAAAAACTCGCACTTGTCTGGATTCAATTTCAAGTTTGCTTATCGAAGCCTCTGGAACATGGCCTTAAGGTTTCCACAATGCTCATCAAATGTCTTACCATAAACAATGACATCGTCCAAATAGACTAGGCAAGATTTCCAAGTAAGTCCTTGTAAAACACACTCCATCAAACGCTCAAATGTTGCCGGAGCGTTGCATAGTCCGAAAGGCATCACTTTAAATTGCCACAGACCATTTCCTGTGGAGAAAGCCGTCTTTTCTCGATCTTCTGGATGGATTTCTACCTGCCAGTAGCCACTCTTTAAGTCCAATGTTGAGAACCATTCAGCTCCTTCCATCGCATCCAGAGTATCGCTGATTCTTGGCAGAGGGTAGCTGTCTTTCTTTGTCACATCGTTCAGCCTCCGATAGTCCACACAAAATCGAGTACTTCCGTCCTTCTTTTTGACAAGAACAACTGGGGATGCCCAAGGACTTTTAGAGTTTTCGATTAGTCCATCTTTCTTCATGGTCGATATCATCTCTTCAACTTCGGCTTGTTTGGCTAATGGGAGACGTCTTGCTGGTTGTCGAATAGGTCTTGCGTCTCCTGTGTCGATTCGATGCTGCACCAGTTGTGTTCGACCATACTGCCCATTGGGTGAAGAGAGTATATCAGCATACTCATGAAGGAGGCTTCCAGCAACACTAAGCTGATATTCACTGAGTTTTGAAGACTTGAGAATGTTTGACTTCATAGTGTTCACTTTCCTGGGGTCCACATATTCTTGTGTATCAACTTCTGTGATTTTAGTTATTGCGGATACGGATTCACATTTTCCAACAACTTCTCCTGTTCTAATCTTGACTTCGTACGGTTTGATGTTGAGTATCCGTACGGGCACCATGTTGTTCTTTGGCGCCACAAGTGTCTTCCCTAGGATGATGTTTTGAGAAGACTGTTCAGAGTCTGGCTCCACCATTAGGTATCGATGGCTACCCAAATCTCCCTTTATTTTTGTCCAAACGAACACTTCTGAAGAAGGTGGCAGGCAAATATCTTCCTTTATGACAGTTCTCAGAGTTGATGAATTTTCATTGCCATAAACCATAGGAATTTCCACATTTCGGTATTTGAGAACTTGCTTTCCGATATCGAGAATTACTCCATGCTCTTTCATAAAGTCGATTCCAACGATGCACTCGTCACATATATCTGCTACCAGAAACAGATGTGAAAACTCCAGTTCTGCCAAACGGATCGTTAGACGAACCTCCCCGTACACTCTGGCTGCCTCTCCTGTTGCTGTTTTCAGTCGGTAAGTGTTGGTGTTATTCAGCCATGTCATCTTCACCAAGTCCTTTCGAACAATGGAGGCAGTGGCACCGGTGTCGGTCGTAGCCACTTGCTTCTTGCCATTTAGTGTTGCCTCCATAGTCAGACTTTTGTTGTTTCGTTTCGTCTGTGAGACCTGAATGGTGGTTCTGTGGCGATCGATACCAGAAACCAGCTTCTGCCCCTCGAAGTTGGTTCTTACTCGTTTCCCGGTTGAGAAACGGGGCGAGTAGGAGTTTTGACATTGTTGTTGTTAAAATTTCTGCTTCCACAATGTTGACATGCAGATCTTCTAGGTGGCAATCTGCACTGGCGTTGGAGATGTCCGGTTTTGTTGCAATTCCAGCATCGAGCAGGTCCATCGCGTTGGTTCCTTTGGAATGCTGTTCTCTGGCAAGAGCACTCCTCAATTTCTATTTCTCTTACCCGATGGACTCCTTGAGAAGCCTGTTCTGCTGCTTCCATAGTGAGGGCGAATGCTAGTGCTTCAGGAAGCGTGCGTTTGCCAGCAGTTCGAATTGCTCGCTGAAGGTTGATGTCAGATACAGCACGAACAAAGGCTTCTGTTGCGAATTGGTTGATGATTTCATCTCCTGCAGCTGGATATGCCAGGTGCGCCAACCGTTCGATGTCTGCTTGGAGTTGTTGCAAAGTTTCTCCTCTTTTCTGGACTCTGGAATTGAGTTGGACGCGGAAGACTTCTTGCATATGAGGGCAAGCGTTAGAGCTATGCATTTGTCTTCCTCATCCCAGCCATTTGTTGCTGCGGCTGCCTCAAACTGCTTCTTGTAAATTGACCAAGAAGTTTGCCCATCGAAGGTTGGTGGATGCATCTCTTTTGTCTTTGGACAGTCGCCAGAACTTTCTCGAACCTTCATTTTCTTTACTTTATCTAATTCCTTTGTAATGGATTCGATTTTATCTTCGAACTTTGCTTCTATTGTCGATAATTGTTTATCTACAGTCGAAAATTGCTTATCGACACGCTCGACAAGAGTAATAATTCTGTTGTCAAAAGCATCCAACTTACTTTCGAGCAGATTTGTCTGTTCTTGGAATTGTTGAAGAAGATTCCTTTCTTGTTTTTCTAGAAGATTCTTTTGTGCTTGGCTTTGTTGCTCGAATCGTTCGAGAAGATTCTTTTGTTCATTCCGTTGTTCTTGGCTTTGTTGTTCTAGAAGATTCTTCTGCTCTTGGCTTTGTTGTTCTAGAAGATTCTCCTGCTCTTGACTTTGTTGTTCGAAACGTTCGAGAAGATTCTTTTCCTGACTATCAAATTTGGCAAGCAGCTGAGACAGCATGTTGGTCATGCCCGATGTACTTACTTGCTCTTGCTGTTCTTCCATTTCAATGTCGAATATAAACGTGTCCGGGTTTTTTCCACATCTTCTTAAATCTTCTTGCAGACGAATTATAAGATCATTCTTTGTTCCAGCAGTAGGAAGATCTCGCTTATTCAGTTCTGCCTTAAGTTCCACTAAATTTAAATCATTCAAAGATTTACCCATTGTCTTTTTTTCACTTTCCACACAATAAATTAACTGAGTGCACAGATAAAATAAGTTTTATCCCACTTCTGACACCAATATAATATTTTCTCAGGTTCGTTAATAAAACTTATTTACTTTATTCAAAACTTCCACTTATTTATTTTACAAAATAAAAACACTTTACTTTTCTTACTACAAATCGATTTATTATTCACCACTGAAATTAATTCACCAACTTTACTTTTCACTTTTATTACAACCAACTTTGTTCATTCACGATTAAAAACAAACTGTGTCGCTGCCGTTCAAACATGTGCCTTTTATACTTGTTTTCCAAACTCTGGAAATAAGGAGAACGTTCTGTGCCGAGATTCAGCTATTTCAGCGAGTGAGATGAGATGACTCGCCTAACTCGCCGACTCATCTCACTTCACGCGCAAAAGTGATTCAGCTATTTAAGTGAAATGAGTAAGTTCGAATTTAGTTTCGAACATTAGACAAAGAATAATTATAATAGAGTCAAATTCAACCTCCTTGTCACACTCGTACGTTTGATATTCTGTTTCACATCACCACTAATGGACGCGAAATGAAATAACAAATACAACAATGTAATCATTGAAATACACTAGTCAACGAAATTAAAGGAACAATTTTTTTTCAATTTTTGTTAGCGTTTTTTGAAGAGCTGTATCTTTGTGACGAGTGGTCGTATTGAGTTGAAATAAAAAGCATTTTATAGCTTTATGTTTTTTGTTTTGAGATTAGTTTGCAAACAAATATTTTGGAAGTACCGTTATTGCGTTATTGCAAAAAATAAGACGAGATAACAAAATTATTTTTTTTTGAAGGTCCTCATTTCTATGGATGAATTTTTTTGAGTCAATTAAATGTCATGATCAGATACCTTGTTTATTCAGCTTCAATTCAGTTTTTTTGTTGTTGTCGTACGATTTTTTATGACATGGTTTATCTGACTTTGAATGAAAAAAGATACTTTTAGCCTTGATTACCAATATTGAATGAAAAAAGATACTTTTAGCCTTGATTACCAATATTTCAGCAAATAATGATGTTATAAAAAATTCAAAGACAGTTTTGGAAATCTGAGAAAGCGTTTTACAAGATTTTTTTAAGATTTTGTAGAAATAATTTTTTTTTTTACCGTTCACCGTTAGTTTAAAAAAAGTACTAAAAACCGACGTTTTGTGGTCTTTTCGTAAATCTTTTTTTTTCTTTGCAAATATTGATTGCATGGCTTGTGTTGGTATGCAAATTTATAGACTTTTAAATCATCAATATTCTTGTAAATTTTCAAATTGATTCATTGAACCGTTTTTCCTCACCAAAACTTCAAAGAAAATGAAATAAAAAGTACATTAAACAAAAAAAAAAAATTTTAAAATCAAGTTTTTTTGTTTGAAAAATTTTTGAAATTATTTTTTTTTTTTTTTGTTTAATGTACTTTTTATTTCATTTTCATTCAAAAAAGTATCTAACTAATGCAAAACTGTGAAAAAAATCCACTGGAATTGCTGTTTTCTTGTCATTTTGATGACGACTACGCATTGTTTAGGAACGCCACAATTTGTTCCTTTACCTAGTTTGTAAGACTTTGAAGTTTTGGTGAGGAAAAACGGTTCAATGAATCAATTTGAAAATTTACAAGAATATTGATGATTTAAAAGTCTATAAATTTGCATACCAACACAAGCCATGCAATCAATATTTGCAAAGAAAAAAAAAAGATTTACGAAAAGACCACAAAACGTCGGTTTTTAGTACTTTTTTTAAACTAACGGTGAACGGTAAAAAAAAATAATTTCTACAAAATCATAAAAAAATCTTGTAAAACGCTTTTTCAAATTTTCAAAACTGTCTTTGAATTTTTTATAACGTCATTATTTGCTGAGATATTGGTAATCAAGGCTAAAAGTATCTTTTTTCATTCAAAGTCAGATAAACCATGTCAAAAAAAATCGTACGATAACAACAAAAAAACTGAATTGAAGCTGAATAAACAAGGTATCTGATCATGACATTTAATTGACTCAAAAAAATTTATCCATAGAAATGAGGACCTTCAAAAAAAATAATTTTGTTATCTCGTCTCATTTTTTGCAATAACGCAATAACGGTACTTCCAAAAAATTTGTTTGCAAACAAATCTCAAAACATAAAACATTAAGCTGTAAAATGCTTTTTATTTTAACTCAATACGACCACTCGTCACAAAGATACAGCTCTTCAAAAAACGCTAACAAAAATTGAAAAAAAATTTGTTCCTTTAATTTCGTTGACTAGTGTATTAAAAATGGAATATCTTTTGAATCAATTTATGTGTCGTAAATAAAGTTGAATGTGAGTTTTTTGTTGAGAAATATAATTCGATTATACATATGTGCATATGATAATAAAATAAGATTTTACAATCATTAAAAGGGTAGTTGTTTTTATCTACATTGTTGTTTTTTATTTCATTTCCTATCCATGAATAGGAATTCTTGAGAAAAGCATACATACCTATCCAAAACTGGAAAATTTACCAACACATACACCAAGTCACTGCAAAAATATCTGGCGAGTATTCTGACATTTCATTTCACTCGCTCACTCACTCACTTTTGCTAACTGAATCGATTTTCGACGAAAAGTGACTCATCTCACTCACTACCTGCGGTTTCAAATTAGCTGAATCTCGGCACTGGTCTCTGCTTCCAGAGCTTTCCTTAGGGGAAATTTCCCAATAATTTCCCTTCCAAAAGCTTTTATTTGACAGCTGGTAAATCTGCTATAATCCGGCAGATGGCGCTTCCTTCGTTTGAGAGTTGCTTTAATTATAGCTAATAAGGGTATGTTTGCACTACGACCGTAAGCTTTATTGTGTCCGTTTGTTTGCATTTCGGAGTCGTTTTAGTTCAAATATGGAAAGTTATTACAATATGTTTGAAATATTATCAATGGTAACCATATGCACATTGTTCTTCGATTTGTGGAAATTTATAATTCAAAGTATGGAAACCCTATGAGAGCTTTAACTTGAGACAGATGTATGCAAGCCAATGCAACCTGACTGAGAGGCAAACGTCCTATCTTCCCTGTACTGACAATTTTTGTTGGATAGAGTATAGTCACGAATGAAGCATACAAAAGCACTGTATCTAACATATTTCTCTAGTTAACTAATGAAATTTCTTATAATACATATTATGAAATATGTACTGGTTTTAAAATTTTCAGGTGCGTCTGGCAGGCATTTTCGATCGCCAAACACATCTGACTTTTATTTTCTTCACGGACAAGAAACTGAAATATATTTAATTCGAAGGCTTGTTATAGATTTTTTTTTTTTAATTTAGAAAAAATCTGTTGAAATCCTTTCGACCACTACAACCCTTCCAAAATGTTCTTTTTGTACTTAACTAGTTCCAAATTAAGTATACACTAACTGGCGCGCAATAAGAGGACTGAATTACTGGGGCGCCTAAAGAAATGTTTAGCGGCGTGCGGCGTTCTTTGCAGGTGGTAAAGTAGGAACATGTGAGATGGTAGTACTAGATTATAGTTCTGAGCTTCTCAGGAATACTTGGCACCTTAAAAGGATCACAGCTGTTATTAAGCCTTAAGTCGTGTTTTTTTGAAAAATTGTATAGTATTAGGGTAAAACTGGGTAATGCCGGTCAGTCGGTAATACCGGTCACCCTTTTTCCTCGAGAACGAGAACGTTCACTCACCAACTCTTTAAATGTGTTAGTGCTCCCGAAGATATTTTTCATATCAGACAGTTGTTCATCTAGTTTATTTGTGGCCTTTGGAAGTGACTGACCTTTTAGTGTTTTCGGTCAATTTATTATAAGAAAAAGTGATCAGAAAATAGAGAGTAAGTACTTTTCCTTATTTGTTATCAATACAGTGATATTTTCCATATTTTATGTTGTGTTTTATTACTAACTAGCAACCCGGCCCGTCCCGGCTTCGCCCGGGTAAAATTTTCGTTTTAATAAATACAATGGAAAAGGAAATACATATTTGCATATTTTCTATAACAAAGTTAATAACTTTTTTATTCATAATTTATAAATAAAATTAATTAGTAAAACAAAATAACAATATTGATTGTTGAGTACACCTACTTCATAAAATTTCTTTGTAAACAACATTAATTGTATTGCCTCCAACCGCTAGCACAAAAAGATTTTGTTTTGAAGTTACACGCGAAAGGGCTACGTATAGTTGCCCGTGTGAAAAACATGTTCCACTGAAATCGATTCCAGATACATTGAGAGTTTGTCCTTGTGACTTGTTTATGGTCATATCAAAACAAATTTTTATAGGAAATTGAACTTTTTTAAAATGGAAAATAAAATCTGATGAAATCATTGATATTTTAGGTATTAAAACAGTTTCGCCAGTACCGCAGCCAGTCAGGAGCTCCAAATTTAAAAATTAACTTGTGTGGTGGCATCCCGGAAGGATTCAATGAATTAAGAAATTCTTTGGGATAATGCACAGCTTCTTCTTCGTCGAACACTAAATACTCACTGTAATAGGCTTTAGTTACAGCATTGAATTTTGCGAGCACTAATTCATTAATTTTGTCGACTTGTTCATTAGTAGGTGATAACATCGCTCTTTCCTTGAACCATGGTAGTGTTTTAATTGAAAGTTCGTGTAGTCCAGGGTATAATTTATCTATCAACTCTTCGTGGCTAGTGTCTTAAACGCATATATCCATTGCAAGCTCACCATTTCCGATTTTAGTAGCATGTCAGCAAACATACTGTTATCCTCTGACGACAAAATAACTCTCATATTAATTTTGAGTGCAATTTTGTAAAGTGGGTCCAAAGATAAGATCTTTTAAGTGATGCGTTTACTTCGTCAGCTTCAGTTCCTGTCGCTACCACAAGCAATATTTGTCGAAAGTCTCCTAAGAACAAAAATGTGCAGCCACCCATAGGTTCATTTACGTTTCTTAAATAAGCATGGTCCTATCCAGAGCCTCAACGGAAGCCTTATGAGACATAGTAGCCGCGTCCCAAACAACCAAAGAACAACTTTGTGTGAGCTTAGACGTATTACTTTGTTTTGAAATGGTACATACGCTTGTACCATCCTCACAAACATTCAAAGGAAGTTTAAATTTGGCGTGTGCGGTTCTTCCTCCTTCTAAGAGAGTAGCTGCGATTCCAGATGCGATTCCAGATTGAACTGATATACCTATGACAGATTCGGTTTCACAAAAATGATTGAGTATAAATTCTTTAGTTGGAAATATTAGGCTAGTTCAGGAAAATGAGATCTCAGAGGGCTCAGTGTCAAAAACTGAGCAAGCGAATCCAATATTTTCTTTCCTCAGTGAACTGACGGCAAAATTTCTGAGGAATCCTGTTCAAGAGACTGAGGGCTCTGAGATCGCACTTTCAAGAACACGCCTATTGTGTTCCTTTTACCCCATTTTAATTTTGTGTATCTATCTTGGAAGATGCCAATCGTCTTTCAAAAAGAAAACGAACATTTTAAATCAAATATAATATTTTGGTTTAACCCCATTTCCCCCTATAAATAGCAAAATCTTTTATCAAAAACTCAATGTGGCTGATGTGGATTTGAGTGAAGAATGTTTTTCATGGGGATAGACATATTTTTGTTTTTACCACATTTCACCCAATAAATAACTTAATTTTAAATTTTGTATAATAAAAAAAAACCCTCCAGGGGAAATGCATACCATCTTTCAAACACGAAAAGAATTTTTTAGATAAATTGTTTAGTAAGATATTTTTTTGTATCTACCCCATTTCACCTCATAAATACCTACATTTTCAATTTTTTTATACACACACCCTTATGAGAAGATGCAGATCACATTTCGAACAGAAAAACAACATTTTAAATCAAATACCATTTTTTTAATTTTTACCCCATTTCACCCTATATATATTTTGGAAAATGTGTCACCTAAAGTGATGCTCAAAATAGATTCTCTGAATAAACCCTTCAAAACACACAAATAATTTCTTAAATCAGATATAATTTTTGTATTTTTACCTCATTTCACCCTATAAATAACTTAATTTAAAAAAATTATGGACCTTAGGTGACGCTTAGTCAGTTCTGTGAATATTATTTTTAATGCGATTTTTTTTTTTTTTTAATGCCTTCCATTTTTTTGTTTACCCCATTTCACTCTATAAATAGCCAGATTTTTAAATTTTGTAATGGACAGAAGCAATCTGCAAAGATTCTGATCCTAGCTGTGAAAACCGCATTCAAATCCATTCGGTCGTTTTCACGCCAAGTTAGCACCAAGGAATAGATAGACGAAATTTTCGACTTTACTTTATACTATGTATAGATAGATATAAATTGATTTTACTTAGTTTTGCTGAACCTAATATTTCACTATAAATATTTTTTTCTTGTCGCTCCCATATGGGTAATGCCGGTCAGTTGACCGGTATTTCCCTGTTCATAAAAAATTGACAATTGTTTTCTCTTTTTTCTTTTTTGTTGTATGCTGATGGGCAAGCCTAGGCCAAGAACCAGGTGGTGGCTATTAACAACGCCAAAAAATTGATTGAAAAGGGTATGTCAATTCGTGCCAATGTTCATTTTTCCACGTGCAAGACACTCTCCTAGCCTTGAACATGGTGGGCCACCTGGGGCTCTCTATAAATGCTCGAAAAATGGATGGATAACACAAGATCTTTTTGCAGATTGGCTAGAGCACTTCGTCATCCATGCCAAGCCAACGAACGAAGAAAAAGTTCTGCTTATCCTGGATAATCATTCTAGTCACATAACACTTCAAGCATACGAATACTGTCGCAAAAACAATATTGTTATGCTCTCAATCCCACCACATAGCTCCCATAGGATGCAGCCACTGGACGTGGTTTTTTATGGTCCACTAAAAGCAGCGTATAGACACGAATGCAATTTGCACATGAAGTCTTATCTTGGCCAAAAGATAACACCGCAGGATTTCGCTCACCTTTTTCGAAAAGCTTTTGCTAGCGTTGCGTCTGTTGCCAAAAAATAATCTGGGCTTAGGGCAACTGGAATTTTCCTGATTAATCCGGGAGTCTTTTGTGACCAAGACATCCTTCCATCTGAAGCGCTTCTTGACCAAACAGAAGAAGTTACAGAAGTAGTCGAATCAGTAAGAGAACAAAATCCAAACCCTGTTTTGCAAGCCACGGAAAATTTGTCACACCAGCCCCTTCGACTTCATCTGCTGTCTTGAACGAAAGTATAAAAACCCTTCTCCCAGTGCCAAAAAAAGCTGTCGCTAATCGTTAAAGGAAGTGTAGAGAAGGGATAAACAACATGCTACTCTGCTAACATCAACACCTATGAAACAAAATTTGGAAGAAAAAGAACTAATAAGAGCAGCCAACAAAAAAAGAAGGAAAACAAGGTGTTGCAAGTACCGGAAAACAAGAGAAAAGCGATTCGCAAGGTGACAAAAAAGATTCTTCAAGAATCCACATCCGAGTCTGATGTTACTGCTGAAGGGATTGTCGATGATAGCTCTGATGACTCCATAGTAAGTGGTAGCAATAGCAACAAATGCTTTATTTGTGGAAAATTTGGGCGCAACAACGAACTGTGGTATAGGTGCACACGCTGTGCAGACTGGGTTCATGCTGAATGTTCAGGTTGGGACAGTCCATCTGGATACATATGTGATTTGTGCCTATAGAAGAGATGACCGCCATTACCAGAATGGGTGACCGGATTTACCCGACCATGCGTCCAATCCCGGTCATCTTAAGCCTTTTTTTCTTTTGTATAACTTTTTTCCGTCCAATTAATCTAAGTTTTTTAATGTTAATAATAACAGCAATTTAAATTAAGTCAATAAAAAGTGAAGTTAAATTATTATTTAAATAACTTATTAAGTTTTATTTGAGTTTTTCTTAAAATGACCGGTATTACCCAGTTTTACCCTAAGCTCAGCATATTTGTACACGTAAACAACAATCAAATTAAAAGTGCAGTCAGTTATCAGTGCAGTGGATATAAAATGTTATTATATAGTTAAAATTTTATCACGATTATATTTATAAATGAAAACTGAGTTTTAATAAAGATTTATTTGCTGTTATAATTACATATTTATAATAATGAACAAACCAGGAATTGTAGTAATAAAATAAAACTCATCTCTTACAGCAACCTGGAAATTGTAGATGGATAAATCAAATACGGTTCTTACCTTTTATAAGTTAAATTATAATGAAAAAATACCATCACATCACAGATACCTAATTTCAGATTTCATCTCTGTATGTAGTTATATTACTATTAATTGAACCTCTTTTTTCAATTTAGTTCTAATTGAAACGATAGCACCGCCACAACGGAAATTCAAAAATCTATTGATGCAATAGTTATAGGGACTAGTTAGGTGCTAATTAAATGCTGCAATCTCACTGATCTCTATAATACTGTAATATTTTTTCGGGTTCGTTAATAAAACTTATTTACTTTATTCAAAACGTCCACCTATTTATTTTGCAAAATAAAACACTTTACTTTTCTTACTACAGACAAAACGATTTATTGTTTACCACTGAATTAATTCACAAACTTTACTTTTCACTAATTGAATATGAAGAAAATTTAAAAAGAAATTCTTCTGTTTATTTTTACTATCGAAAAATAAAGTGCTTTTTTGCAAGGCCTAATATAAAATATGCATAGAAAAACTACAACTGGGAAAAAATCCCATCACTAGGTTTCACAAAATGCCAGCACTACCTACACTTCAACTATATATTTGGAAAAAAAAAAAAAATCAATTAGCCGCATTAAAATAAATACAAATTTCACGTGTGTAGCTATTCTGTATAGTAATTTAACAGGAAATAATCTTAAATTGAACACAGCATTATATTTCAAGCACTGATTTTCCGTGTTTTTTTTGCACAAAAAATGTTTTTTTCGAAAGCTCACTCACACTGAAATAAATAACAATTGATTGACAGATAGACTGGAAAATGGAAAGATTATTGGAAAAACTATGATTTATTAATCAAACTGAAAATTGAGTGAACAAACACTCTCTGATTATCACAGATTCATAACTATGGGTTTAACAGAATCAGTGATAATCTAATTGCTGATTTAACCCACTGTGAACAAACTGGCCCTAAGGGCCAGTTTTTTCACAACTTGTCAACTTAAATCAATGATTATTCCAGTTGATTATCATTGAATGCGTTTGTTCAGCCAAATTTTAAACAGAGAATCCATGATTTGAGCACTTAATTGCAGAAATCACTAATTCGCCGATTCTGTCTGATTAGCACGATTTAATCAAAGATTTCCTGGAATTTTGTTTGTTCATCATTGGTTATTCCCAAAGCGTAGGTATAAAAAAGAAAAACAAAATCTATACAAGAACATTAAAAAACAGATACCATGTATCGTTCATCTCGCAAAATAAAACAAACAATTTGTCAAGATTTTACTAAGTTGTAGTTATTTTATTTATTACCCAAAAAGAAGTGCCTAATTATAAAATATGTATAGAAAAATTCCCATCACTAGATTACACAAAATGCCAGCACTACCTACACACTTCAACTATACATTTGGAACAAAAAAATCAAAACAGAAAGCAATATTAAAATAAAAACAAATTTCACGTGGGTAGTTATTTTGTATAGTAATATAACAGGAAATAATCGTAAATCGAACAAAAAATTAAATTTGAAGACGCTGATTGTTTTTGTACACAAAAATGTTTTTTTTAGAAAGCTCACTTACACTAAACTAAGTTAATGGCAGAATACGTCTGACAATTGATTTGACAGATAGACTGGAAACTGGAAAGATTATTGGAAAAACTATGATTTATTAATCAAACAGAAAATTCAGTGAACAAACACTTTCTGATTATCACAGATTCATAACCATGGGTTAAACAGAATCTGTGATAATCTAATTGCTGATTTAACCCACTGTGAACAAACTGGCCCTAAGTGTCTGAATTTAACCAAATTCCCTTAGAATAATAAAATTCATAGTATCTTAATGCTGTGATTTTTATATTAGTCGGTAAACATCGATACAAAATTGCGTCTTAGAAGGGTACGATAGTCATCTAACTGATGAGCCCAACTATCGTACCTGGGCGAAACGCAATCATGGAGTTGAGCTCACTTGAACTTATAACTTTGAATTTACTTTTCACTTTTATTACAACCAACTGTATTCATTCACGATTAAAAACAAACTGTGTCGCTGCCGTTCAAACATGTGCCTTTTATACTTGTTTTCCAAACTCTGGAAAGTAGTGGAAGGTTCTCGTCTCTGCTTCCAGAGCTTTGCGTAGGGGAAATTTCCCAATAATTTCCCTTCCAAAAGCTTTTATTTGACAGCTGGTGTATCTGCTATAATCCGGCAGATGGCGCTTCTTTCGTTTGAGAGTCGTTATAATTATAGTTAATAAGGGTATGTTTGCACTGCGACCGAAAGCTTTAATGTGTCCGTTTGTTTGCTTTTCGGAGTCGTTATAGTTCGAGTATGGAAAGTCATTACACTGCCCCCCTCTTAGGATTGATCGTCCCGAGCAAATCCATCACTTCCTTCACCGTTTTTAACGATGTAAACGGTCACTGTGAACTACTTTTAGTTTACCTCTTAATCCTATCTGAATGCGGTAGACGAAATCATTTATTCGTGTTAAAACAGTATAAGGGTCTTCCCAATTTTGTTGAAGCTTCGGTGACAGTCCCCTCCGACGGTGGGAATTATAAAACCAAACAAGGTCTTCCGCTTGGAGTCCTGTCGTTGTTGCTTTTGTGTCGTATCGCGTTTTCATCCGACCACCTGAAGGCTTCATATTTGCCCTTGTTCTTTCATGAACGTCACTTAGCCTTTCTTCTTCCTTTCCCTTATCACTCCGATTTATGGGGCCAGTCTGTTGAATTTGCACTATCCTTTCGTTTTTCTTCAATGCCTTCTGTTGAGTTTTGATTGTCAGGATACCGTCCATTGAAACCGTTGAGATGACGTCTTTGGCATCATACCCCTTTGGTAGCTGGTACTTCCGTACAAACTGACGACTTATGTAGCCATGTTCATCTTCACGTTCATGATTACCTGCCACTACCACGCTGTTGCCAACAGTTTTGACCATTAATTCATTTGGCTTGAAATGGCTGACATCCATGCACACTTGGAATCCGTCCGTTCCAACTTTGTAGTTTTCTTTGGAATCACGCTTGTCACCCTTTTGCCGAGTGGGCGTTAATTGCAGCTTTTGGGCGATATATATCGCTTTCCGAGTCATCTTTTTGCACAGTCCTCATTTTCCTTTTTCTCCAATCGTAAATGGGATCGGCTCTCAATCGCTGGATGGAAACAACTTCCTTTTCTTTTTCATGCGTGCAGTGCTTGTAGTCTGGTTTCCATGGTCTTCTAGGTGGCAGGCTGCACTGGCGTTGGAGATGTCCAGTCCTGTTGCAATTCCAACATGGAGGTTTTCTAGGTGGCAGTCTGCACTGGCGTTGGAGATGTCCAGTCCTGTTGCAATTCCAACATGGAGGTTTTCTAGGTGGCAGTCTGCACTGGCGTTGAAGATGTCCGGTCTTGTTACAGTTCCAGCATCGAGCAGGTCCATCTCACTGTCTCCTTTGGAATGCAGTTCTCTGGCAAGAACACTCCTCAATTTCTAATTCTCTTACCCGATGAACTCCTTGAGAAGCCTGTTCAGCTGCTTCCATACTCAGGGCGAAGGCTAATGCTTCAGGGAGTGTGAGTTTTCCTGCCGTTCGAATTGCTCGCTGAAGGTTGATGTCTGACACAGCACGAACAAAGGCTTCTGTTGTGAATTGGTTGATGATTTCAACTCCTGCAGCTGGATATGCCAGATGCGCCAATCGTTCGATGTCTGCTTGAAGCTGTTGCAGAATTTCTCTCCTTTTCTGGACTCTTGTATTGAGTTGAACACGGAAGACTTCTTGCATATGGCCATCTCCAAAGCGTTTGTCAATGGCCTGAACAAGAGCACTGAAGTTGCCATTCTTATCTGCTGGTATGGTTTGCAGCAGTTCAGCAGCAGTTCCTCTGAGGGCAAGCGTCAGAGCTATGTATTTGTCTTCCTCGTCCCAGTCATTTGTTGCTGCGGCTGCCTCAAACTGCTTCTTGTTGATTGACCAAGAAGTTTGTCCTTCGAGGGTTGGTGGATGCATCTCCTTTCTCCTAGGACAGTCACCAGAACTTTCTAGAATCTTCATTTTCCTTACTTTGTCCAATTCGATTTTATCTTCCACTTTTTCAAACTTTGATTCTACAGTCGACAATTATTGCTTATCGACATTAGACAATTGTTGATCGACAGTTAACAATTGTTTATCGATAGAAGAAAATTGTTTATCGACACGCTCGTCAAGGGCAATAATTCTATTGTCAAAGGCATCTAACTTGCATTCGAGCATATTTGTCTGTTTTTCCAGCAGACACTTTTGTTCTTGGCTTTGCTGTTCTAGAAGATTCTTTTGTTCTTGGCTTTGATGTTCTAGAAGATTCTTTTGTTCTTCAAATTTTGCGAGCAGCTGAGACAGTATATTGGTCATGCCCGATGTACTTACTTGTTCTTGCTGTTCTTCCATTTCAATGTCGAATATAAACGTGTCCGGGTTTTTTCCACATCTTCTTAAATCTTCTTGCAGACGAATTATAAGATCATTCTTTGTTCCAGCAGTAGGAAGATCTCGCTTATTCAGTTCTGCCTTAAGTTCCACT
This sequence comes from Dasysyrphus tricinctus, assembly GCA_963921185.1. NCBI lineage: Eukaryota > Metazoa > Arthropoda > Insecta > Diptera > Syrphidae > Dasysyrphus > Dasysyrphus tricinctus. The sequence goes on from OY992531.1 coordinate 69,110,787, forward strand.
AAATTTAAATCATTCAAAGATTTACCCATTGTCTTTTTTTTTCACAATAAATTTACTGAGTGCACAGATAAAATAAGTTTTATCCCACTTCTGACACCACTGTAATATTTTCTGAGGTTCGTTAATAAAACTTATTTACTTTATTTAAAACGTCCACTTATTTATTTCACAAAATAAAACACTTTACTTTTGTTACTACAAACAAAAAGATTTACTGACCACTGAAATTAATTCACACAATAAATTTACTGAGTGCACAGATAAAATAAGTTTTATCCCACTTCTGACACCACTGTAGTATTTTCTGAGGTTCGTTAATAAAACTTATTTACTTTATTTAAAACGTCCACTTATTTATTTCACAAAATAAAACACTTTACTTTTGTTACTACAAACAAAACGATTTATTCACCACTGAAATTAATTCACAAACTTTACTTTTCACTTTTATTACAACCAACTTTATTCATTCATTTTAAAAACAAACTGTGTCGCTGCCGTTCAAACATGTGCCTTTTATACTTGTTTTACAAACTCTGGAAATAAGGAGAACGTTCTGTGTCGAGATTCAGCTAATTTGAAACCACAGGGAGTGAGTGAGATGAGTCACTTTTCGTCGAAATCGATTCAGCTAGCAAAAGTAGGTGAGTGAGCGAGTGAAATGAAATGTCAGATTACTCGCCAGATATTTCCGCAGTGACTTGGTGTATGTATTGGTAAATTTCCAGTTTTGGAAAGGTATGTGTGCTTTTCTCAAGAATTCCTATTCATGGATAGGAAATAAAATAAAAAACAACAACGTAGATAACAACAACTACCCTTTTATTGATTCTTTAATTTTATTTTATTATCATATGCACATATGTATATATTAAATAAATTTATATTCTTTTCACTTTCGACACTTTTAAACTTTTATTTCTCAAGGGTGAAACTCAAATTAAACTTTAATTATGAAAAAAAAATAATTGAAACAAAAGATACTCCAAACTCCATTATTAAAGATTCCAATGTTTACATTGTTGTATTAGTTGTTTCATTTCGTTTTGCGTAACGAGTGTGACAAGGAGGTAGAATTTAGCTCTTTTATATTTATTCTTTGTCTCATGTTCGAAACTAAGTTCGGACTTACTCATTTCACTTAAATAGCTGAATAACTTTTGCGAGTGAAGTGAGATGAGTCGGCGAGTAAGGCGAGTCATCTCATCTCACTCGCTGAAATAGCTGAATCTCGGCACTGGTCTCTGCTTCCAGAGCTTTCCGTAGGGGAAACTTCCCAATAATTTCCCTTCCAAAAGATTTTATTTGACAGCTGGTAAATCTGCTATAATCCGGCAGATGGCGCTTCTTTCGTTTGAGAGTTGCTATAATTATAGCTAATAAGGGTATGCTTGCACTGTGACCGTAAACTTTATTGTGTTCGTTTGTTTGCTTTTCGGAGTCGTTATAGTTCAAATTTGGAAAGTCATTACAGTATTTTGAAACCAGCTGTTTTGAACTTATTAATTTTTTGTACTTTTCGAGCAGAAAGATGTAAATGAAATAAAAAAAAAGATCTCAGTTTAATTATTTGTATTATGTCCGGAATTAAGACTGCGTATTAGGGTGTGTCATATATTTCAACTCTGGAATTTGTACATCTAATACCTTCAAAAAGTTGCATTACATATTAAAATTAAATTCTTCATTTGAAATTTTCGTTTAAGTTTTCGGCTTTTGCTCGCTAAATGAGCTTGAATAGTACACCTTGGTTGCTATATTCGAGAAATTGTAATTCAAAGAAAAGTATTCTTATCTGTGTACTTTTTGAAAACACTGACAAATTTCAACTTGGAATTTCATCGTGAGAATTAAAAAGATTTCAAGAATTCTAATTGGATTTTAAATAAGGGAAAATAGTAAATAGTACCTAATAACGTTATTTAATGCTATATTAGATATGGATATTTCGAAGAGGCTTCTTGACAAAAAAATATGAGTGTCATTATCTTTTTCAGTGACAAAATTAGTCTATATCTACAATTTTTTTTGGTGCCTTTGTTAAGTCAAATTTGATTTAAGAAAAATTTATTAATATTCGTCGTAAAAATTGTATAAATATTCAATTTTGAGTGCTTTCGATTTTTGAATTCAAAGGACCATGGGCACTTTTGTATGGACTTTGGTCCTATTTTCAAGATTGCTCAACAGTGATGAAACTTATGTCATTTGAAAGGTCATGAGGAGTACTTTATTTCATTATATAGCAGCTTAGTCGAAATCGAGCGCAAAAGTGGTGTTTTGGTCTATATTATGAAAAAAGTACATTCAAAAATGAAAAAAAATATTACAAAAAAATGGCAACACTTACAAAAATGATTTTGACCTTTTTTGAAGTTAGTCTGTTCTATTATCGAGTTTTTATATCGAGTATTTTCTACAAATAGTTTTCGAAAAAAATACTTTTAAACTAAAAAATAATGAAAAAAAAAATAAAAAAAATATTAAGTACTAATTGTTTCATTAGTGCGATATAAAGTTCTAAGTTGGCTTGTCAATACACTGCCTCTATTAATTATGTGTCAAAAACTGTTCTAGTTTCTAGATGGTACGACACAACTACATCTGACGCTGGAAACTTTCTTGTGAACTGGTTGGATGAACATTTTGAGCATCATTCATTCCTGGTGGTCTCTCAACCAAAGCCAACGTTCCCAAGAACTCCATCCTGGTTGGACTTCTACCTGGTTTCCTCGAACTTTATAAACATCATTCCCGAGTTGCGAAATTACTCATGCCGGACCCTTATAGGAGATGCGGACCACGAGCCAGTGGAACTTCACATCAAACTGGGCCAGCCAATTCTAACAATAGATGTCCAAAATGAAAAATACATCAACTACAACCAACTGGATATCGACCGATTCCAAAGAAAAATCGAGGAAACCATAGTGATGCCTGGTTTCCAATAGAAACCTTTCCAACAATGAAATCGAGGAGACCATTGAAGCAATGGAGCTCACCATAAACAACGCCCTGGATGAGCAGAAGAGATGGAAGACCTCAAGGGATAGATACCAGCATCTTCCAGAAGGAATTATTCGACTATATGATCATCGACAGCGATTGCGGAAGCGCCTACAAAGGATTCAACAAAGGGATTGGAACACGGCCAACGGAAACTACCAAATGGTGAAGAGTGAACTTCAATGTACACAAATTATGTTGAGGAACGCTCTTCAACATTTCAACAACAACCAGTTCCAAAATAGGCTACAATCCATCAAACCTGGACCCGATGCATTCAAGGAAATAAACAAGATCATCGGCAAAAGACAGCAAATACCAGAAAAAATCAGCACCAGGCAAGGGGAAGTCACGACGACTCAGGATAAAGCGGAAGCATTTGCCGAATATTTTGAAGGAAATTTCGTGCCAAACCCATCCAGCGATCCTTCACTCTTAGAGGAAGTTGAGTCAACGATTGAGCAGCTGCAGCAGACAGACACTCAAATTATCATTTTTAACAATGAAAATCCTGCTAGTGATCCCGAGCTGACTGGAGGCTTCACCAACCCTGAAGAAGTAGCTGAGCTAACCAAAAGTGGACGACCTAAGAAATCATCCGGACCAGTGCCGAGATTCAGCTAATTCGAAGCCGCAGGGAGTGAGTGAGATGAGTCACTTTTCGTCGAAAATCGATTCAGTTAGCAAAAGGGAGTGAGTGAGCGAGTGAAATGAAATGTCAGATTACTCGCCAGATATTTCCGCAGTGACTTGGTGTATGCGTTGGTAAATTTCTAGTTTTGGAAAGGTATATGTGCTTTTCTCAAGAATTCCTATTCATGGATAGGAAACGAAATAAAAAAACAACAGCGTAGATATGCACATATATATATTAAATAAATTTATATTCTATTCACTTTCAACACTTTTAAACTTTTTATTTCTCAAGGGTAAAACTCACATTAAACTTTAATTATGACAAACAAAAATTATTGAAATAAAAGATACTCCAAATACCATTACTAAAGATTCCAATGTTTACATTGTTGTATTTGTTGTTTCATTTCGTTTTGCGTAACGAGTGTGACAAGGAGGTAGAATTTAGCTCTTTTATATTTATTCTTTGTCTCATGTTCGAAACTCAATTCGAACTTACTCATTTCACTTAAATAGCTGAATCACTTTTGCGAGTGAAGTGAGATGAGTCGGCGAGTAAGGCGAGTCATCTCATCTCACTCGCTGAAATAGCTGAATCTCGGCACAGATATGATTTCCAGCTACATCATAAAGAAATTTCCCCAATTGAAAACAGCCAGTCAACAACCAAAAACATCAGGGCAGGAGTTGCTCAAGGAACAAAGCTGGGACCGTACCTCTACAACATCTTCACATCGGACCAACCTCAACCCAACAATGCTATGAATTTGCTCTATAAGGACGATTCACTAACATACGCCAAATCGTATGTGGTATGGGCCCCTTACTACACTGTTCACATAAATAGACTTGAGTGTATCCAGAGAAGGTTTATGCGCTTCTGTCTTCGATTTCTTCCGTGGTCCCATAGACATGCTTTACCTCCTTATGCTCAGAGACTCACGTTAATTAATCTCCCTTTACTCTCAAAACATAGACAATATATCCAGATTTGCTTCGTTATAAAATTGATAAATGGGTCAATAGTATCTCCATCAGCTCTGTGTCGTTTGAATTTCAGCTACAGTCAGACAAACTTAAGAAGACAGTTGCCTTTATGTCCGATCTTCAGTAGAACAAACTATGGTGTGAATAGTCATTTAAATCAATTGGTTTCAGTCTTCAATAAATATTATTGTGTACTTTCTTGTATAAATGACAATGTCAAAAGTTGTAAATTCAAAGAGATCTTTTTCAATACATCATTGTAAGTGACTATATTAATTTATATTTAATGTAAACTAGTTGTATAAGCTTTCTATCGTTAGTTATTTAACGAGTTCAATAAATAAATCTTTTTCACCAATCATTGCAGCCCAAAGAGTTGAAGAGCCCGTGAGAAGGCTGTGGGAGTTCTACACAACATGGGGCATCAAAGTCAATTCAGTCAAATCTGAGTTGGCTTGTTTCAGAAGACCAGCGGGACAGCGAAGTACACCGTCAGCTAAAAGCTGCCGCAGCATCATCATCAATCTGCCTGACGGTTCGCAACTGACAACCAAACCATCGGTCAAATATTTGGGTGTAAACTTCGAGGAGAGGTTACGCTTCAATCCGCATGTCACAGCTGTTCTGAAGAAAGCAAACTACGCTTTCCACCGCATCCACCCCCTATTGCGGAAAAGGAATGGACTCAGCCAAAGGACGAAGTTGCTTCTCTATAAGCAACTTCTCAGACCGATCATCACATACTGCTTTCCTGTCTGGTTTACTATTTCCAAAACCAGCATGAAGAAACTGGGAGTGTTCGAGAGGAAGATCCTGCGGATCTGCACGGGACTCCACTTCGACCAACGGCGGCGAAAACATTTCAGCAACAAGCGTCTCTACGAGGCATCCGGAAAAACACCCCTTGACAAATACATGATCAGTGCTGCCAAAAGACTGACGAACAACCTAAGCAATCATCCAAACCCTTTGGTGAGAACCATCACAAGTGAAGAGAGACACTCCGAGCCACGATACCTTGATGTTACAGCACTACTGGACAACGGAATTATTCCTATCAACGACGACGAGGCAATTCAATTTTACGAAGATACAGCGTCAAACTATCACCGTGGCTAGAAGCCACCGAAACCCCACATCCTTCCAAAAGACAACCGGATTTGAACAACCCGAGATGAATCATCTTCATAGTATTAAATAGTATATAACCATCAATCACAATCTTTTAAATAATTTTTATAAAAATAAAACAATGTATAAAATTAGGCCCCTTATGTGCCAAAACAAATTAAAATGTCAATGTAATAATAATATACAAATAGAATTAAGAACAAATTGTAAGTATTAATTTCCGTTCAATAAAAACTAATGTAAAAAAAAAATGTAACTGTTCTAGTTTCGGAGAAAATTGAAAATAACTATGAGAATTTTTATGTTTGCATATTTACGTTTAATTTTCTTGAGGTGAAACCGGACCTAATGCTAATAAGTTCATCAGTTCAGTAATTAATCTGTAAACGCTCTCCTTTTTTCATTCTATGGCAGATAAGTTCAAACAAAAATTTGATGTTTATTTTGTTGCTTCTATTGGTTTGATGTTTATATAAAGTTACTTATGTAACTATAATTACAAGTAAAAAAACAAATTATTACATTTTTTTTTAGAAAGTGAACGTAATAGATTTTTATTTCGATTCGAAAAAGTATAACATAAAATGTAATGAAAAAATAAAAAATAAAATAAATATAAAAATTAAATGTAAACAAAATTCATTTTCACTATTCAGATATTTAACTGTGTTTAGATCTTAAAGCGAATGCACAAATCCCATTAAATTACTATAATGGATACCCATACTTCAATTTTTTTCGACTAAGTGAAAGTATTTAAGATAACACAATACATTAGTTTAAAAAGCACAAATTAAAGTTAAACTATACTTAATTGAATGGACCTTGTGCATCCACTTTATGATCTAAACACAATTAAATATTTGAATAGTGAAAATTAATTTTGTTTAGGTACATTTAATTTTTATATTTATTTTATTTTTTCATTTCATTTTATGTTATCCCTTCTCGAATCGAAATTAAAATCTATTATGTTCACTTTCTAAAAAAAATATAATAATTTGTTTTTTATTTGTAATTATAATTACATAAGTAACTTTATACAAACATCAAACCAATAACAGCAACAAAAATAACATCAAAGTTTTGTTTGAACTTATCTGCCATAGAATGAAAAAAGGAGAGCGTTTACAGTTTAATTACTGAACTGATGAACTTATTAGCACTAGGCCAGGCTTCACCTCAAGAAAATTATACGTAAATATTCAAACATAAAAATTCTTATAGTTATTTTCAAAAGTATTTTTTTCGAAAACTTTTGGTAGAAAATACTCTATTTCAAAACTCGATAATAGAACAGACTCCTGACTTTCAAAAAAGGTCAAAATCATTTTTGTAAGTGTTGCCATTTTTTTGTAATATTTTTCTCATTTTTTTATGTAATTTTTTTCATAAAATAGACCAAAACACCACTTTTGCGCTCGATTTCGACTTAGCTGCCATATAATGAAATAAAGTACTCCTTATGACCTTTCAAACTGCCAGTATAATGACAAAAGCAACAACAAAAGAATGGACAAATTCATTCTTTTTGTCATTATACTGGCAGCTTTCCATTCGTGTAAATCCGGCATAAGTTTCATCACTGTTGACCAATGTTGAAAGTAGGACCAAAATGCCCATGGTCCTTTGTGTTGCCTTTAAATTTGTTTCTGTATAATTGCTTCCACACTTTATGTAAAGTTATTTAAATCAGCTCAGATTAATTCTAACCATTTATTCGAGCAATAGACGTAAAAAGAACTAAAAACATAATTTCGGAAAGTAGACTTTAGCGAGCCAAAACAAAATTTAATTTCAAACTTTTTTTCACATATTCTTATTCCTACGATTCTAATGCAACTGTTGGCAGGTATTAGATTTTAAATATGAACCGTATTTTTTGTCGCCATACCAAAGTGACACACCCTACTGCATATCTACATAGTAGGTATGCAAAATGAAAAAAAATTATTTACTCTTGGAGTAAATCCGTCGCGACGTTGCATTCCTCTGTTGTTGGCCACAACCCATTCTGGATTTCTTGCCACAAGTCTAGCATGTGTATGGTTTTTCACTTGTACAAATTTTAGATCGAATCGATATAAAATGGAATTGACATCCAACTTAGAAATGCAATAATCATTCAAAATTCATAGGGAACGCTAAACAACAAGTTGTATTGGCTTTCCTTAGCCATTGATGGTTCCCTGTGTTACTTTTTACTTGCGATATAGGTACTATAGGGCATGTTTTGGGTTCGTGCAAAAAAAAATTTCGATATAACAATCAAACATGACATTACGATGATAGAGAACACGAAAAAAGTGGGTGGCACAATTCTGTCTGTCTGTATCTCTGTCTGCCTGTCTGTCTGTCTGTCTATCCGTACCTCAACCAATAGCCTAAACCACTAAAGCGATTTTTTAAAAATTTTGAACTTAAGGTTTTTTTCTTACTCTCCAGAGGGGAAATTGAAATTTTTGTTGGCTCAAAAAATAACGGTACTTGCCATACAACCATTAAGGAAAAGCTTATCTATCTCAAAAACGGCTCCAACGATTATGATACAAAAAATCTATGTATTATTGTAGATTGTGTTCTTTCTGGTAAGAAAAAAAATCACCAAAAACATTTATTAACGGTACCTGCCGCACATAACGTTTTATTTGATTTTTGGTTTTCTCATTAACCGCTCATCCGATTTCAATCAAATTTTTTGCACAAAAGCTTTGTTAGAATATAGATAATACTGCATACCAAAATTTAGGAAAAAATAAATTTCAGATTTATAAAAAAAGATTCAAAATTTTTTTTTGAAAATTCAATATTTCAAAAATCAGTCGATGAATTGTTTTGAAATTTCAGTTTTAAATGTATATTATTATAAACTCAAAATTGGCATACCAAATTTTTTTTTTGAAAAATGTTACAGAAATTTTATATATAAAAAATCTTTTTTTAAGAAAACGGCTCCAACGATTTAAATTTTTTTGTTTGCATAATATTCATATTTTTTCAAGTAATCAAATAGCATACTTTTTTTTGAGCTCTAAGTTATTTATCAGACTGCTTATACAATTAAAAGAACTATTTAAATTCTTTTTATACTTTTTCTACAATAACTTGAATATTTTTTAAAGTTCTTAAGTCCCGCACAACTTGAACATAAGAGCAAGTACGTGCGATCCAGTCGTGCATTTTATTTCTTGTGGCAGCGAGGATTTCTTCCTTCGCTATAAAGTAAAATTGTTTAGACTTTAGAGCTATCAAACACATAATTTGCGGTGCTGATATTTTTGGTACTCCAGAATCTAGCTACCTGAAAAATGTGGAAACAAAATAAAATACTGGATTTATGACATGGTTCTTTAGTTTCAACTTACACAATATATACGAAAACATTTGCAACACAAATTTCATCGCCCACGATTATATCGAAGATCTGCAGGTAAAAGAAACTGTGCTCCTGCACTCTACAGTGAAAAACGTGATAAATCATTTATCAGCTAAACCCTGAACTGCAATTCCCATTATATGATGCGCATATTTGACTTTTTAGCCTCATTCGCCAGAATTTCACATCAATAATTTTGTTAAGATTTCCAAAAAACTCAAAAGAATTACTTATCTTTTGAGTTTTTGGAAATCTAAATTCTTCTGTAGTCACAAAAGCATTCACAGAAATCGAAGCATTATCATTTTCTTGAAACTTGACAAATGACGATAATACTTTTATATGCACATTTTTGGAAATCCGTTTTCGAATTGAAAATGGTTTTTGATACTAGTTCGAGTACTTAAATAGAGACTCAAAAACGTTTAAATCATCCAAAGCGACCAAATATTTTGGAAATGAGAGCTTGGTCTATCTATCAATTTCAAGAAATTTCTACCAATTTTTTAGAAATTTCTTAGAATTGATGCATAGACCAAGCTCTCATTTCCAAAATATTTGGTAATTTTGGATGATTGGAACGTTTTTGGATTTGAATTTAAGTCCTCTTAATAATTCTTAAAACCAATTTCAATTAAAACTGATATTTTGAAAAATTTGCATATAAAACACGTTTCATTATTTTCTTGTAACTAGACAAATGACGATATTACTTTTATATGCAAATTTTTTGAAATCCTTTTTCAAATTGAAAATGGTTTTTGATCAGTGTTGCCAGATGAAAAAAATGTGTGAGTACCGGGACTCGCGTGGAAGATGTGTAAACATTCGTTTTCACCTGAAGGTAAGGGATCGGGTCATTACCACGTATGGCAAAAATTAGGAATCTGTAATACAAGCGCTAAAACAAAATGGTTGCACAACACAAATTATAATGAATTTACCCATTAAAAAACACCTTCCGAGAAAACTTTATGACGTCACAAAGTTGTTCCTGGATTCAAAGTTAAAGTGTCAAAAAGTAACTTTGAGTAAATTTTTTCAACTCATCTCTTTGATACTGATTTGAAATGGTTAATCCGTCAAAAGCAGCTGAAATCACGATGTTTTCATTTTGAGTTATCTTTTGTTTGCTTCTCGATCATTCGGTTTGGAATTGATCTCATTTTTGTAATATGTAATAGTTTAATTTTATTATCCCCCAGATCTGATCCGGATTAGATTATCATAATAAAACAAACGGGATCCCAGTGCGACAAGAGTATACCTATCCGATCCCCGTTTATCCTTTTGTTTCTGTATTTTCTCTCTACTCTATTCTCTATTTTCTCCCTATCTTCAACACAAAAAGCCATCTACCTGTGAGAGAAAAAACTCATTTTTGCAAAAAAGTACAAAGGGTGTATGGTCAGAATTAATTAGCAAATCGAAATCCGAAAGCAAGGTGGGATTTTGTGTTGTTTTTGTAATACATGTATGCATATACAATCCAGATCAGATCTGGGGGAAAATATAAAGCTAATATATTTTTATTTTTATTGATTTTACCGTCGATAGTGAGTTTGGAAATTTTTTCCAGGTTTTGCGACATTTTTTTATCTGATTTGATCGATTTGTAGTAAAGAAATTTGTGCAAGTAATGAATGATAATGATGATAAATGGAAATATGTTTGCTTAAATATTCAATTTTGTGCCGGAATGAAGTCAAATGAAATTTAATTTAAAAAATGTATGCATTTTCGAAGTGCTGATAAAAGTTCTTTTCAATAATGAAATCACAATTTCTTCTTGAATTTCAATTCCAAATTTATTTCGACTTCTTTTCACCCAATTTGTCATATTTTTAGCTTTTGTCGTTCCTAAATGAAAAGTAACTCAAAGTAACTTTTTTAAATATGACATAACAACACTTTTTTTTGACACATTAACCACAGCCAACTAGAGAAATAGAAAAGAATGCGCCACTTGGCACATCATGTTATGACATTTCAAATCAAGAAATTGCAAATAACACTTATGCTAGGAGTACACGGCATGTAAAATGCCACATGTGCATGCGCAGTGACGTCATTATTACGTCAGATATGAGTCCCAATTGCCGTATGCCGTGTAATCGGCCTGTTTGTGACAGCCGCATGTAATGGACATGCACATGCGACAACAATGCTGCATGTTAACATGTGGAATTTTCGCATGTCGTGTACTCGCTCGGTACATGCAGATTGTGAATACATGCGATATTTTTTCAATTGCCGCATGCAGGCATGTTCCAAACATGCGCCAGCGCGAGTTTCTGCTGTCGCATGTTTTTGCATGTAGAACGAATTCTGGAATAAGACGGAGCTTGTATTTTGTATTCTTATATATTATTTACTGTTTCAATCGATTTTTTTTTTTAATTTCTATTAATTCATTCATGTTGTGTGCACCATGCAGTGAATTATGAATAAAGAACATTTTGAGTATTGTTTGACGATTCGGAGAGGGCAGAGGGGGGATGGTGATGACGGGAATAATGTTGATTTCGTGCCACCCAGTGACCCAGTGTATAGCTGCAAAAGTCACGAACTAGGTATATTTTGCGGAAAAAGTAGATATATATTTCAATTCAAATGTTACCCATCGCCTAAAATCACAGCAGTAAAAAAAAATGAATATTTCAGATTTCTTAAGCTGGCCATACACGATAGCCATTTGGCACGGAGCCATTTGGGTCCATGTGGACAGGGTCCAAATTTGGGTGCCATACACGACCGATCCAGAGCCAATTCTGACAGTTTGATTCCTTTCATCAGCAAATGTCAGCTAACAATCCACGCGTTCAACAAACATGTCGACTAAACTTCAGAGCCTTAAAATATTCTTTAATGCGATAAACTATTTTGTATTGAACACGACCAACAAAGAAGATAAAGTGTCAAGGAGTTGTTGAGGGCAATGTTCCTCATTTCCTTATTGTGGTAGTGCTCATTCTTGATCTGCCACAAGCATGCATTTTTCGATATTTTTCTATAACTTCTAAAACAAAGTCTCTTCCTACTGTAGACATTTTTTTCCCAATTTGAATTAAAAGTTTGAAACCGACATCCGACAGCATAAACATGAAGAACCGCAATGTTTTGTTTTGATAGAAAAAAAAGAGACAGTCATATATTTTGCAAGAAACTGTAATTTACAATTTAATGAGCGAGAGTGAGAAAGGTATGCTTTATTTTTAAGTGAAGTTGGTACTATTGCAAATCTTGTAAACAAACAGAACTTCTTGGCTCGCTGGCTCCCCACACACGATAGAGCCGAGCCATGGCTCGGTGGCTCGGGCTCGTGGATTTTGGACTGTCTGAAATCCAGATGGATTGGCCGAGCCAAGCAGAGCCATCTGAGTTTCCCCACACACGATGGATTTTGGCTCGGCGCCGGTCCATTTGGCTCTTTGGCTCGGTCGTGTATGGCCAGCTTTAAGCTGTGTACTCGAAATTGACATGCACATGTCAGGTTTTGCTCATGTGCTTGTAACATGCAAGCAATTTGTCACATGGCGTGTACTCGGCATATTTTTCCTTCGCATGTGCATGCGGCGACAGTACATGTAGCATGCAAAAATGCGGCTTTTGGGACAGATTTTACACGTCGTGTACTCAGCATTTTTTTGAGCATGAAGTCACTTCCGCATGTTCCAAGCATGCGGCACATAATGTAGCAGTTTTTGGTGACGTCAGTGCCACGTGTGCATGCGGCATTTTAAATGCCGTGTACTCTTAGCATTAGAATCACAAACCAAAATTGCCACCCACGATTGCAGAGATTAACACCAAAAGCAGCACATGGATACAAAATAATGAAATAAAAAATTAAATTTCTTGAAAAAAAGCAACAAAATCTTTACCTGGCAAAATGTATGTCAAATATCTCTGTCAAGATATGATTGCATCTTGACATCCAATCAAGATATGAAACGGAGTGACTCCATTAGATATTTAATGTCAAGACGAACATTCTGAGAGAAATTATCTACTGTGGAGTCGGAGTGTAAGGAATTCACTCCACTTAGCAAATATCAAAACCATTAGCTATAAAATGAAAACTACCTTACCTATTCGAGTTTACAGAGTTCTACTTACCTACAACAAACAAAATGGTTCCAAACGGAGCCGTGAGCCCATATCCGTTACCACCGATTTTCAATTTTACCCATACCGAGCGCTAAGATGTTTACACATCAAAAAAATCTCCCCCCAGAAAAATTTAGAAACCCCCCAGATTACCACATTTTGACAAAAAAAAACCTCTAGATTTTGTTTTAACTTTCAGTACGGATAAGTTCATTACAATATACTTTAGATGCAGTATGCATCTACCTACACTAAAATGCCTTATATGAAAAAATCAAGAATAATACGATCGTCATCTTATTTTTGTACAAGCGACATTTTTCAGAGTTTCCTCTAACGGCGTAAAATTCTGCGAAGGAACATTCACTCACAACACAAATGAAGCCAGTGAGCTCAAAAGTGGTGTAACCCAAGTTTTGTTTTTGTAGTTTTCATTTTGAATCGATGTTAATTACCATTTTATTTGATATTCATGGATGATAAGTGACATCTTTGAAAAGCTAAGATATTTGAGAATTGAGATTTTTTGCTTCAATGACTTTTCATGCATAAATGTTGGACTACGAGACAAAAGTATCAATTTTTCCAATATATGGGTAACGCTACTTTTGCACTCACGGCCTTAATTACTATCAGTTATTTCAATTCCCATACTCTGTAATTTTGAGAATGAAGAAAATTAAGCAGTCATACAATTTTTAATTTGTTTAACTTTAAAAATAATACCCCCAGATTTCCCCCCAGACATTTTGTCACCCCAGATTTCCCCCTAACGATGAAAAAAACCCCTAAATCTGGGGGGAAAACCCCCAAACTGGCAACCCTTTTTTTGATACTAGTAAGAGTACTTAAATAGAGACTCAAAAACGTTTAAATCATCCAAAGGGACCAAATATTTTGGAAATGAGAGCTTAGTCTTTCTATCAATTTCAAGAAATTTCTACCAATTTTTAGAAATTTCTTAGAATTGATGTATAGCCCAAGCTCTCATTTCCAAAATATTTGGTAATTTTGGATGGTTGGAACGTTTGTGAGTTTGAATTTAAGTTCTCTAAATGGTTTTTAAAACAACTTTGAACTTCTCTACCTCCAATGGCCAGACAACTACGAACGACAGTTCCGACTTTAACGATTGGAGCAAAGCACATAGGAAATACTTTAATTTACATTGAATAGTAAACGAATGGTGGAGGTGATTAGCGCCAGACAATGGGCACTGTTTCGATTACCTCCTTGTTGGAACATTCGAATAAAAGAAATTTGTTTGTTTACACATGTTTCCGGCTTCGCACAAAAAATATTATTAAAATAACTAAACTACGGAATGCCCGTAGAGTACATACTTGTAGTACCTCGTGGCATGATGGTTAGTGCGTAGGACAGTCATGCCGAAGGTGTGGGTTCGATTCCCAGCCGTGCCAGCTAAAAACAGAAATGTTTTATTCGAGGTACTGCCTCTTGCGAGGAACTGACAAATCCTCCAAGAGTATACTTGTCATGAAAAAGTGCTTCTCATTTAGCCGTTCGGACTCGGCAAAAAACTGTAGGTCCCCTCCATTCCTGCCAACAACACGCACACAGGAATGGTTGAGAGTTGTAAGTCACTAGGCCCTGGTTCTACACGAGCTGTTGCGCCACCCAATTTATTTATTTTTACATACTTGTTTAGCCGTTGTTTTGCGACACTCCTTTTTTTAATTTAGGTACTTTAAAATAATAAATTTAGGGAATAATCTAATAACAGTGGCGTAGCAAGCACTTCAGGGCCCCGTATCAAAAAAATTTTAGGGACCCCTTCTTTCCTGACAGCGACACTATTTTTTTTTGTTTCTTGCTAAATAAACTTACATCAACTTATTTTTAAAGAATAACAATTTAGGAACCTTACTTAAGTTAAGCTACGGTTAGACGGTCAACGCAAATGGTCAACGCGTTGACTCCCTGTCAAGGTGACTTCAAATTCTGTCTCAGAGTTGTCTTGTTGTGTGATCGTCAACGCAGAATAATGTCGAAGTTTTGACGGCTGCGTTGACACTCTCATTGACAAAAATTTAAGGGTCAATGCGATGATTATTTCCGTTGGCCGTGTAATCACTCTGCCAACGAAGTTAGGGCATGTTCACCTAGCATTGACTGTATTCTTACGTTGACACAGCAGAATTTGCTGGCACGTCAACGTAGCTTGCGTTGACCTTCATATCAATTTAGAAAATTTAGCTTTATTTTTGAGGATTTGTAATACCTACATCAACAGTTAAAATAACTTGACAGATGAGGAACGAACTACGTCAAAAGTATATTGCGATCCAAATGTCACCCGATTACCCTAAAATCACTTTTTTCCGAAGCCGTAAAGAAACTTCAAAAACTTCGATCTTAAGAGGTTTTTTAATCCATCGACATCGTAGCCATCCTTTGATGGAATTTGACAGATGGAAAACAAACTATATTTTGACGGCAAAGGTATATTTCTATCCAAATGTCCAGCAATTTCCCTGAAATCAATTTTTTAGAGGTCTTTTCATACATCTACAGTGTATTAATCGGTAACACTACGAGTACAGCCAATGTCATGTGGTCGTCAACGTTAAAAATTATTGAATTTTGTTCTCTTCAACTCCGCGTCAACGTGCATAGTGTTTGGATGTCGTCAAGTAGTGTAATAGTCAACGTTTCACTTGTCAATTCGTTGACACCAAAGAGCACCAATCACGTTGACACACAGGGCCGGCCCAAGCTAAATTAGCGCTCTGCGCAAGCTTCATCATTAGCGCCCTCAATTGCGGTTATTGATGGAAGACGTCATGTTCTCATTCCTCAAGGTGTGGACTTTGATATGCGTTTTTTTAATGAAGCATCCCCATGAGACGAACGAGGTATCCCCAAGAGGAGCACAAAATCGTGCACATTGCAAATATTTTGTGATTTTTACTGTGGGTTGAATAGGAAGCTAGGCACCGACGCTAGGCACCAACTTATTTTTTGAATGGGGAATGGATATCAATATTTCCGTGAGCTATTAAAAACAATTGAAAATTAAAAAACTATAGGTAGGCTGTGGTAGTGGCTGTCTTGGTACTTGCTCAAGGTGCCCATTGGATTCAGCGCCCTGCGCATTTGCACCAGTTGCACGTATAGCTTGTCCGGCCCTGTTGACACATATAACACGTCAACTCATTTTGGGACAACATTGATCGAGTGGTGTCATTCGTGTGATCGTCAACGTTTCATGCGTTAGCGTGGTCTACGTTGACAGTTAATTGACTATGTTTCTGGTGACGTCAAGGAGTCAATGCGTTGACCGTCTAGTCCTTCGCCTTAAAGTTATGACGGTTCAATTATTGCTTTTTATTTGTACGGTAAAAAGGAAAAACAACAGTTTGTTATAAATATTTTAAAAACCGTTTATTTTTTCAAAAGATTTAAATTTTAGCTCATAAAGTTGTACACAAAAAAAATATAACACCTATATAACCCTGTCCAAATTAAGAGTAGGAACTTTTTATTTAATGCTTAAGACGCTAAGACGAAGCTCAACATCTAAATTCAGTTTTGTAAGAATTTTTTACTAGTTTTGCCATTTTTGTCTAATTTTCCTGGGCTTCTGGCACACGTTCCAATAAAAACAAAGTGGTTGCACGTTACAGTCACGTTTAGTTGGTATTGGTAGGATGTAGATACATAGGATACATAGGAAAACTATCGAAAAGACAGGTGCAAAAAAAATAAGTACATTTTAATATGTAATCGACATTGTATGTCGTATTCATCTCAATGAAAAATTTCTTTTCAAGTCCTCTGTATCGTGGGCCCTCTTATCTCGGGGGCCCCGTATCATTGATACGGCTGATACCGCGAGAGCTACGCTACTGTCTAATAATCTATTTTCACTTTAGCAAAGAACACCAAAATCACTTTACGTTTATAGTTTTAAATTTGTACGCATACAAACTTACGTTGCCTTACTTTTTGTTTCCTTTCATATACGTCAAAAGGTGCGCTGGTACACCTAATGTCATCTTCAATTAGAATCAGAAAAACTGTTAAACT
Organism: Dasysyrphus tricinctus; assembly: GCA_963921185.1. NCBI lineage: Eukaryota > Metazoa > Arthropoda > Insecta > Diptera > Syrphidae > Dasysyrphus > Dasysyrphus tricinctus. The sequence goes on from OY992531.1 coordinate 69,128,083, forward strand.
CTGTAGGGAATACACTATCCAGTGTATTATAGAGATCAGTGATGGACTCCCTTGCCGTTTTTTCAAACAAAAATTCCTTTTTTCTCAAAGTTTATGAAATAAATCGTGCCATACGTTTTGGCCAAGGTCTTTTCAAACCCTATAAGCACATGCAAGCCAAATTTTTTTTCATGGTCTGGTTGAGAAAATATTCTCATCCAAAGTGTTCTTACCGATTTCCTGCCCCAGCTACCTACCTTAAAGTATTTGGAAATTGTTATGTCTACAGATCCGGCTTTGGACTCAAATTGAAGCAAATTTAGTAAGATTGAAATCGTAGAGCAATGTTTTATTCAAAAATTAAGGCATAATGATTAAAATGGCAAGTGAAAAAACCGCGAAAAAATCGGGATTTTTTGGATTTTTACCAATGTTGCATTCGGCGCTCGAGGTCGAAAAATCGGATTTATTACTAGGCCAACATCATAACAAACTCAGCAAAAAATCAGAACTACCGGAGCTGACGCAAGGTCTCAGTCCTATGAAACTACAAGGTTACTCGACTATAAATATTGGAGAATAATAATAACAAAAGTAGGTCGTATTATAAGAAGAAAAGTAAATTATCAATTTAAGAAATAAGAAAAATGTTTAGAAAAACAAAACATATGTAAAAAAATAAAAAAAAAATATAGTTTTAATAACGAGGAAGATGATGATAAATAGGCAATGATCATTAGTCATTTATTTTCATCCCCTATAGTCGCTGTAGGGGTAAATTAAATTTCCCCTTTTTTTTGCATATACTAAAAAATTCACGTAAGATCTGCCAAAAAAACTCAGAGCATGTAGGTGGGAACTAGTCAAGAAAAAAAACCTACAGGAGGGGGTAATATCTCCCCCCGCTTGGACGGGAGGGGCAATTTAATGAAATATTATAGCATAAAATAGAAAAAAATTAATTGAAAAACAACGGCAATATTTACAGTAATGTTTTGTAGCTTTTTTGGAAAGCCAGAAATAAAGTTTAAGATTAAGTTTTTTTGATGAATAGTTTTGGGAAAAAATTGTTCAAATTCAACATTTTGAAAAAAAAAATAATTATATTTTTCAAAATTTTAGGTTTGAAAACAGTTTTTGCTGCAATAGGTTATTCAAAGAACTTTATTTGAAAATAAACTATGAAAATAGACTTCTGGCTTTCCAAAAAGCTACAAAACATCACTGAAAGTTTTGGGGTTGGGGTCAGAATCCCGAAAATCGAAATCCCGAAAACCCAAAATCCCGAAAATCCAAAATCCCGAAAACCCAAAATCCCGAAAATCCACAATCCCGAAAACCCAGAATCCCGAAAACCCAAAATCCCGAAAACCCAGAATCCCGAAAACCCAGAATCCCGAAAACCCAAAATCCGGAAAACCCAAAATCCCGAAATCCCGAAATTGAAATCCCGAAAAATTATTTAAAATGAAAAATTTGCGCAAATTTTTCATTTTATATAATTTTTCGGGATTTCAATTTCAGGAAAAGTATTTCTAGATTTTTGATGTAGATAATTTTTGTTATATGTATCTTACCTGAATGGGAAAAGCAAAAACTGTGTTAAAATTTTCATCTGAAAAATAATTAGCTTTGAAGAACTAAGTAAAACATAACGAGATAAAGAAGAAAACGAAAATAAATCAGAACTTTAAAGACCTTTCCTAAATATGTTCATAGATTTTCCACATACCTATAAATGTTTGTATGTACACTATGTGAATATTCTTTTATACGTTTTATTTTAAATGAAGATGTCATGCACTTACTTCGAAATTTAGTACTTCCTTACTTTGTGTGTTTCATAAAACCATTTTAATGATATGATCAATAATTAAAACCAATCTTTTATAAAAAAACTTAGTGTATGAAAGTTTTAAGAATGTGCCTAGGTCAGAAAACAAGCAAAACACGATAAAAGTTAAAAAGCATTTCTTTAAATTCAGAATATTAAATACAAAGCAACTATGCTGAGGCTCGGAAGAGGGTTTAAAAACAATTTAAATATCGGAATTCAGTTAAAATTCAGATTTGTGAGACATAACTGTTTTTAATTTGTTAGAACTATTTGATTAAGATTCAATAAGGCCAGATCCACACTATTTTAAGAAAAACTGAAAGGAGCGAAAGCGTATCAGGTATCGATGATGAATGTGTAGGTACTCATTGTGTCATGTTTTAAAATACTTTATCATGTATCGCTATCGATATCAGATTTTTAATTTGAATTTGGCCTAAAACTTTGTCAATAAAGTCCAAGTAATGGCTGTAACCTTTTTTTTCAAGTATTTTTTTTTTTCGGGATTTTGGCCTTTCTGGATTTTGGGTTTTCGGGATTTTAGGTTTTCGGGATTTTGGGTTTTCGGGATTCTGGGTTTTCGGGATTCTGGGTTTTCAGTATTCTGGGTTTTCGGGATTCTGGGTTTTCGGGATTTTGGGTTTTCGGGATTCTGGGTTTTCGAGATTTTGGATTTTCGGGATTTTGGGTTTTCTGGATTCAGAATTTCGGGATTGTGTCCGTCTCCCAAAGTGTTGTTGTTGTTTTTAAATTATTTTTTCTATTTTATGCAATTATTTTATTAAATCTCACCTACATGCTCTGAATTTTTCGGCAGATTTTAAGCGAATTTCCATAAAAAGGGAAAATTTATTTAACAACTACAGCGCCTATAGGGGATGAAAATAAAAATATGAAAAAATTAGTGAATTTTTTTTCTTCATTTAGAGCTGATTTAGGCCCATCCAAATATAAAAACTAAAAAAAAAACCACTATAACGACGAACGACCACCCTAATGTACATTAGACTGATTCAAAAAAATGAAAATGTCTTCGATTTTCAATGCCACTAACTTTTTAGTTAAAGTTTAATGAAATAATAATCCTGGCAAAATTTCAGCCCTTTAGGCCAATATTTAGAGGTCGCTCATCGATACTTTCTGTTTTCCATACAAATCGTATGGGAAGTTTTTTTTGATTCCTTCTTTATTTTATAACTTTAGAAACGGTTACCATATAGAAATGATCAAGGTAGAATCTGAAAGAAGATTTGATGTTCTTTAAAAAAGGTCCTACTTCTTATCTAATTAATGTACTCCTTCCAAAGTTATTCAAGGTCAGAGTGGTATTCGTGGTGAATTTAAAAGTTTTTTGGATTCCGTGTTGAAAAAATCTGCTATAAAACAAGGTATTTTGCAAAAGTTGTAACAAAAGGCAAGTGCGTGTAAGTTGCACTCAGTAAAGAAAAAAATCAGTTTAGAGTGGGGGTCTATTTCCCCCCATTTAGGCGGGAGGAGCAATTTTCTAAAAAATTTGGGTTAAAAAAGAAAAAAAATATTAAAAATCAACGGCAATACTTATAGTTTCATGCTATTACTTTTTTAAAGCCAACAATCCATTATTTTATTACCTTTTTAAAAAAAGTTGTTTTTGTAAATATTTTTTGAAAAAATTAATTTCAAACTTAGATCTAAAAAATTAAAAAGTGGTTTTATTTTTTAAATATCTTTTTGAAAAACTATGGATTTTCTCTATTGTCTCATAAGTTAAGCAACATTTTGCCTCGAGAGAAAAAAAAGTAGTTTTCACTGGAATTTGATCCTGTGACCTTCTGATTGCCAGTCCAATACGCTAACTACTGAGATACTTGGCAATTTACGTAAACTTTCTACTGCCCGTTAAAAACTACTTAGATTGTTTTTTCAGGTAGGACTTAATTGTAAGTGTTGCCACTATTCTTAAATATTCTGTTTTCATTTTAAGTGCTTTTTTTGATGCCTCTCCCACCCCTCTCATAGTAAAAATGCTTGTATCTAACTGTTCTACAAAAAACCTTTATTTTCTCTTGTCGCCAGAGTTATCGTTCTCTTGCCAATTACCACAAATCAACGTTTTTCGCGGCGGCCGGCGGTGGTCACTGTGGGATTTCTTCTATATATATGGAGGAGGGTGGTAAAATCACTTATCAACTTAGCCCCATAAGTATAATGTATTGTTATGCCACTGATAAAAGCAATGTTACTATTGAATTGGGTTTATGAAAACGTGGATTCTTCCCTGGCAATAGTCTGTCTATTATGAAAACTCAATGTTGACAAAAACCAATATTCAAAATAGTTTTTAATCCGGCAATCTCTCTTGGACATAGTGAGGGCCTTTGTCATATGCAATTTGTATTAAGTTCAGTTTAACTTGGATGGAACTATATGCAACAAGATTAGAATTCCTAATCATTAAGAAAGAAGTTTTTTTGGGTCAGGCATAGTTTTTATAAGGTTTTTTTTTAATACAAGTTCTATCAAAGGGCACAAAGAAATGGCACGGTAGTGCCCAGCCAAGTTGGCAGCACTACACCCTTTTTATTGGAACAAACTCAGGTGATTTTTAACCTCCCTCTAACTTCAGTACCAATAAAGTTAGAAGCTTCAAATGTGCAGTATTTGCTGAGTTAATCAAATACAGGTGGCTCACCAAATTTCAACTCCTTAGCATCAGTGATTCCCGAGATGTACGACTTCAAAAATCGCAAGAACTGTAACTGACTGACAGATAAGCAAAATTATGGAGCACCTCCCGACACCATAGACACCTGAAATTTCGGTAGGCCTTGTAGTGCATACAAAGGAAAAGATCGCAGATTTGCAATTTCTATTCAGGGGGCGTGGCATCCACCCACTTTCTTACAAATTCTTATAAATTATATGGAGCACTTCCGATTGTTTTAGAACGATGACAATTGGTAGAGCGGTAGGGCTTGAAGTAAGTCACTAATGAATGAAAAAGTGATAATTTTTCACTTTGAGTACTCTCCGCAAGCCTCAAAACTTTTTTTTGGCCTTCCAGACGTTAAATGCCTGGTTGAATCTTCGTAAAGGGTTGTAATTTTCAGTCTCTAATGTATTTTGTATGTCTTTTAAAATTTCTAACTCCTCTAGCCAATTTTTATATTTTAGAATAAACCGGTCTCATCGATTTCCAGCGGATTTCCATTTCAAATCAAAATTGGCTGATTTTGAACTGATAATTCTCTTTAGCCTAGCAGTATTTAAACAGTATTTCGTATTGATGTGTTAAACTTGTTCGAAATATACTTCAAAAGTATTTTTGTTCGAGTCAATTTGGAATTCGAACACCAAACTTCGAAAAATTCCTTCCTTGGAACGCAGAAATCTTTTCCTGAAAAGTGGGCAAAAAAAAGGGCTTTGCAAATCTTTGCGAGGTATATGACATATATTTCTAGAAAGAAGACGTTCACAGCTATCCAAAACACTTAATTTATTTTTAAAGCAACCTTAAGCACATATTTAGATTTTCCAAAACAAATACGGAAAAAACATGTTTTTTTGCTATTTCAATGACACATTTTTTTAAATTCAACAAACAAACATTAAGACAATTTCAACACAGATTTATAAAAGCACATACCTTCACGAACATCTGCCATTTTTTTTTTCAATTTCAATTAAAATTGTAATTTTAAAAATTATTTGTCTAAATAACCTCAACGCACCAGATCAAAAAAAGACTTTTAACCTTCACTTTTGGAGATCATTTATTCTATACTAAACTGGTTAAAACAAGAAAAAAAAATTGTTTTCAGACTTAACAGTTATCCGTTATAGATAAGAAATTGAATTTTTTGCAATTTATGTCACTGATTTTTTGGCGTCTGAATTATATGTCACTGTGGGGCGTGGCTGACTTCTTACGCACAGATTTCTTGTAGGTACATATAAGAACTTGGCTCTTTTTTAAACATATATGTTTTTGTTGTTATATTCTATGTATATCTACTGAAATAAATCAACCAAGTATGAGCAGGTAGAAGACAAGCAAAGACATATATACATATTTAATTTACTTAGTTATTAACTATATATTAATATGTATGATTATAATTAACCATAATTTCTTAAAAGATTCAAATTTTATTTACTGCTTTCTAACGAGTTTTACTGAATTAAATGGACTTGAACTCAAGATAAAGTTATTCAAAAGGTTATACAATATGCATAACACATTCAAGCACGTTGACTTGTGCAAATATTTTTGAAGAACTTCCCGAAAATACATTAGCTAAACCAACTTGTGATACCCAACCAAGCTTCAATTTCTTGACGTATTACAACGTTAACCCTCATCATCCCAGAACAACCTTACCCCTAATAATAACTGCAAAAAATTGACAGCAAGCTATATCTTCTTATGCACTTTTGAGCATCAGTGCTGTCATCTTAATTTCAAATGTAGAACATACCTCGTAACTAAATTAAAGGATTAAAGGAAATATTTTCGATATAAGAGCTATGAGTTATGCTTCATTTCCACCTAACGCTAATCTTAGCTTTAATAAGATTTACCTTAAATCTTCTTTAAATCTTGAAGATTTACTATACCAATATATTTCGTAAACCTTGGAGATTAGAAATTAATCTTGTTAAATCTTCCTAGGACAAATACTTTTACAAATCGAGCTAACCTATTCTTGTATGGCGCTGAAGCATTAATTCATGGCTGAATTCAGTTCTTCACAAATGAAACATTCTATCTCACTTCCTCTTTATAAGACAAAATGAAACACCATTTGAATTTTTAAAGGTGCTGTCAAAGTAAAACTTTTTTAAATCTGTTTGTGCGGTGGAAACGCCAAATAGATTTATTAAATCTGAACTGATATAAACCTTTGGTGGAAAGATAGCATTTTGCTCTATTTTTTACGCAACCAAAACATACCGTCTGCGAACTCTCAATCTTAAATTTGCAATCCACACAGTCAGGATGAATTCTACAAGCCGTCGAATACAAAATTCAAACTTAACCTCACATTTAAATGCCTTCGTTGAGCTGCGAATTGCAAATGGTCGTGAATTTTGATATTTCATTCACATGAGTAATTTTTTTCGTAGCCGACAGATGAAGTAGAAGTTATCCGGCTCCCGATCCATGAAGGGTCTCTGCCTGAGATATTGCGGTCTTCCATCGGTTGCGGTCCCTCGCACGCTCCCTCCAGTCGTCGAGACCAAGCGCTCTTGCGTCTGTGACCGCCTGGTCCCTATAGCGGAGGTTCGGTCTTCCTGGTCGTCTCGAACCTGGGGGCTGGGATTCGAAGATTTTCTTGGCTGGAGCGTTGTTGTCCATTCGCTCGATGTGGCCGAGCCAATGTAGTCGACGTGTTTTGGCTCTTTGGACTACATCCACATCTTGGTACAGCTCGTACAGTTCACGACAGATGCTAATTGCCAAAAAATATAAGCAGATAAGATGGGCCCTAAAAATGTGAGCTTAAATCTGAGTGAATATTTCATCCGCTGCTTTGTGGAATACGTCGATGTTGTGGATTGTGAATTAGCGTTTGACAATTTGCAGAAAATATCTTTTTCATCGCGAAGAAATTATGAAAATGCTAAATTTATCAATTTAAACTAATTTAAGACAGAATTTTCTTTTGAAAATTATAGGTAGAAATAGGATCGTTTATTCACTTTGCCGAAAAGTTAAAACAGTAATAAGTATTTGGCATTCGCATTCGTAGAACTCCTCAGCTTATGTGAAAGGCACTATATGTCAACTTACTTATTGTCGGCGACAAAATAAATTACTCATGTACTCAATTTTTTTTTCGTTAGTTGGCAAGGCACTTTATTCACTTAAAAATTAAAATTTTGGGAACAGGTAAACACACACACGAAATGTAGATCAGACAAAAATAACTCTCGAAAATCCTTGTGTCCTTGGGTAAGAAAAAAATTTATCTTTAAAAGAATCTATATATCAAAGTCCAGCTATCTACGCCAGCTGCATCTGGAGCAGAGAATATAGAAGCCAATCCTTCGTACGTTATAACCTCAAAAGCCCATTTGTTTACATTGTTGTATTTGTTATTTCGAAGAATAGATGTGAATTGCAACAACAACAAGACCTGTGCTGAATGATGCGCTGAATGACAAGTTGATTCTATGTGTGCGTTTTTCACAGCTTTTCACTAATACTTTGGAAATCTAATCATCACAGCTGTTTGTTTCAGCTTGTAGGCAAATCAAATTGACAGCTGAGGATTGGCTTCTTTATTTGATATTCTTTGATCTGGAGGCAGCTTACTGAAAACCTCCCTGGTTGGACGTTGGAGACGTCTGTTGTTAAATAACGGCCCAGACTTTGCCACCAACTTAATTTAGCAACGGGAAATGTGGTTTGGTATTGGAAGTTAAATATTATAATTAGCTATATTTGCACAACTACTATTGTAATTGGCAATTGTCACTTTGACAGCACTGTTTTGTTGAGTTGTAAATTTGGTTCCTGAATCAAACTTTCTTGTGGTTGCATCACAATCACGAGCAGCAAAAATTATGAGAAGTTGTGGCAAAATGCAAACAAAAACTTGAATATCGTAAAGAGCACGATTTCCTTTGGTGGAACTATTTGCTTTTAATTTCCGTCGTCTTTTGCGAGGAAACTATTTGCGGATTTATGTACATATACATATTTTGACTGCCATTGCTTGATTAAAGGATAAAAAGACTTTTTCCAACTGCTTTAATAATTTTGTCTTGTATGTTGGTATGTAGGTGTAGATATACAAAAACATTTTCCAGGATTTGTAATGATGCACATTTTTTTTCTTGGTTGATAAGTGGAGCTCTGTCATATAAATTTAAAGATAGTTGTATTGCTTTAAGGTTTTAAAAAATCAACATTATTTGAGCCTAGGGATTCAATGGAACTTCAAATATTTTTTTTCGAAGAGACCAAACAGAAGTAACCATCATCGGTTTAATATGGTTTAATGTATCAACATCCGTTTCCTTAGGAAGCGATTCAATTTTAATACATAATTTGACATTTTTTTGAGAAAACGATTAGAATACTAACCGCAACCAGTGGTTGTTTTAAAACACATTATTTTGACTAAAAACAATAGCTGAGAATAAACATGTGCCCAATAACTATTCTAGAACCTAAGTAGATCCATTCCCTTACTGCAAAATTCTGTGTTTTTGTGCATATGTATGTGTAACTTTCAGCGAAGTTAGCAGGTCACATTCACATCGTGTATCTCAATGAGGCTCAATAATTTCAATGATATTCTAAGTTAAAATTTTGAAACCATTATTTTAAAAAAAATCATAAAATTGACTTCATTATGAAGTTGGCAAGACTCATCGTGTATCTTAGGAAAATTTAAGCTTAGTCCACCGTTGAAATGAAACAAAAAAACTGCAAATTTGAAGCTCTGATGCAAGTTCCTAGAATGTTCTGTTCTTAGACCCCTATTACACGATGATTCTTTGCGTCTGACTCTTTTTGAATTTTCATGAGTGTGAAGGAGAAAAAGCATCGGATTTCACATTCGCACTCATTGCATTTTGACAAGAGTCAGACGCAAAGAATCATCGTGTAATAGGGGTCTTATTGAGATAGGAACCTTCACGTCATATATTCACAGGTTAGAAAAAAGCCACTAAGGGCCAGTTTTTCAGTTCAGGCTTTACTCTGAGTTAAATCAGAGCTAGCTAATCCTGAGAATAAATTAACCCTGTGTTAACTCAGGAACAGTTTTTCAGTTGAGGATTAACTTTATCTTTCAGCTGTCAAGATTCTGAGGACAACGATGTGCGACACTATGGATTTCACCCTTCTACGCTTTTTACGCATAGGAATAGAGATGGCGCCACAACAAATTGTACTGGCAATAACTTTCAATATCGAAATCGAGATGGGGCCACAATTAAGAAGACCCTCAATTTGGTGCCTAATGCTATGTTTCCACCAAAGGTTTATCTCAGATTAGATTTAATAAATCTTTTTGGTGTTTCTACCGTACAAAAAGATTTAAAAAAGATTAAATTTGACAGTACCTTCAAAAATGCAAATGGCGTTCCAATTTTTCTTATGAAGTGCGAATGAGACAGAATGTTTGATTCGTATGAAACAATGAAGAACTGAACGCGAGTCTCGAATGAATCGTTCAGCACCATGTAAGAATAGGTTAGTTCGATTTGTAAAACTATTTGTCCTAGGAAGATTTAACAAGATTAATTTCGAATCTTCAAGATTTACGAAATAAATTTGTATGGTAAATCTACGAGATTTGAAGGAGATTTAAGGTTAATCTCATTAAATCTCAGATTAGCGCTAGGTGGAAATGTAGCATTAGTTAACTCACCAAATTAGACGAGTTAACTCGGAGTTAACTTTCGATTTCAATTGACACGTTTCAAAAAACACGTTTTTGGAGTAAACTCCGGTTTAACCCCGAGACTAGGATGATCTCGCACTGAAAAACTGGCCTTAAAAGGGCTAAGTTAAGTCTAAGTTATAATTAGTAGATCCTGCAGATATAAAATTGAGTTAAATCAGAACGTTTTTTTTCAATTGTCAAAAATCGATTGAAATCGATATGTATATTGCCCTTTTACTATGTATCGAAATCAAGATTGGATGTGACTTTAAAAGTGCGACACTCATTTTCTAACGTGGATTCAACATCTGAACAGAAAAGTCGTCGCTTGAGGCCACTTTACACTATTGTAGAAGTCATATGACTTCTCATATGACCTGTGAAAAAAATCATACCAAATCTTCTGAACGCACTCAAAGATCTCATAATGACTTCTGAAAAGCAAAAAGCATATGACTTTTTTGACATAAGAACATTGTATACCCACTCTATAGTATTCTCATGAAACACGATTTTGTAGGTTGACGTTTGGTCGATAGGTTCGCTGTGATCGCCTTACCGAGATCCTTTAACAAAAATTAGTATTACATTTGGACGCATAGATGTCCACGAGCTTTTTTCTTCATGAGAATACTATAGAATTTATATACAATGATTAGAACTGCAGCTAATTCCATTTGAGAAGTCAAACGGGATTTGTTGTTTTCATAGAAAATAGTGAATTCAGTGTTTTGAAAATAAAAATATTCTTACAAAAAAAATAGAACTTTGTATGAAAACAACAATGGATACTTCCAAAAAAGTAATTATTCTTTACAAACATGTATTTTTTTTTATGAATTTTTTCTTTTTTATTTTGGTTTGGAGAAAATCAAATGTGAAGTTAACATACAAATATGATATCCGTATGACTTGACTTGAAATAAAAGCTCATTTGAGATTTCATACAGAAAATATAATGGCAGGATATGACTTATATTATCGTGTAAAGTGGCCTTTAATATTAAAGCTTAGTCAGCATCTACATGACCCGATTTTTCCAATGACGATCTTTTTGCAGTTGTTGTAATATATCGACTTCCTTTCATTTTGAATTCCCTCCTATTCCCTCCACCAGTGTTGCCGCTGGGAAATTTGAAAAGGTCGCAAAAAAAGGTCACGAGGAAAAAAAGTCGCACTCGGATCATTTTTGATTAATGTCAAAATCAATCAGAATACGTATTGCAATGACAATAAGTCTGATCAAAATTCGAGTTTGAATGCAAAACTTACCATATTGTACCTATACATTAGGGTCTGTCACTTTGGTATGGCAAAAAAAAAATACAGTTTAGATTTAAAATCTAATAGCTGCCACAAGTTGCATTAGAATTTAAGAATAAGAATATGTGACAAAAGTTTGAAATTATAGGGTTCATTGGCTCGCTAAACAACTGAGTTAATTTTAGAAAACTGTATTTTTAGTTCTTTTTCTGTCTATTGCTCGGATATGATTTGAGTTTAATTTAAATAATTTTTCATAAAGTGAACAATAATAACTAAATAGAAACAAGTTCGAGGCAATCAAAAATTGAATTAAAAAATCGAAATCACTCAAACAATTTCTTAAGCGCGACAAATATTAATAAATTTTTTAAAATCAATTTCGACTACATATTGCCTTATATTAAAAAAACCCAATTCCACTGAGCGTGTGCGATCGAGATTAACCAAGCCGATTGCAACTCGATCTGTGTTTACCTTATATGAATGGAAAATTGAAAGCTTTTTCTCAAAAAAAAAAAAAACAAGAACTTAATCTTGTCAATGCAATTTTCTAGAAATGGGGTCAAAAAAGTTGCACGATATTTAGAAAAGGGTAAAAAAAGCCAGTTTATAAAAAAGTCGTCTGATGGTCGCATGAGGCAAAAAAGAGGTTCAAAATGCGATTAAAGTCGCACAGCGGCAACCGTGCCCTCTCCCAACAAAGAACAAAAATGATTGAATGATAAAAGACAATTTACTACTTTATAGTTTAAAATAAAAATGAAAAATCATTTAAAAACATGTTTCAATTAAAAAAATTTTTTTTTTTAAGTTTTTGAATTTTCTACTCCCCGTATCTTTCTTAGCCTTGCTCCTACCGAAAATATGAGTAACATCTTTTTGGTAGGAAATTTGTTATTCTTTAATTTTGTAGTGTACACTTTTCCGCTCAAACGCTTAGTTTTCAAAATATTCCCGAAAAATTACAAAAGGAGAACTTTAACCCCCCTCCTGGCTATAGCTCGCGGCCCTGGGCTGGGGACTTTTAGTATGTTTTACCTGGGGGTCACCCCTACCACATTAAATAATAACCCAGAGAGCATGATTTATTGCATTTATTTTTCCTTCGTTGACTGGACTAAGTTATTAGTTCTCTCTCGACCATCTCAACCGGGTGCCAGAAATGCGTAAACCATGAGTAGGTAGATAAGGGAGTTCCAAGTTAGATCTCCTTTGATTTATTGCATTGATTTTCAGCGTCACCAATTCAGCTAAGTTGTTACAGTTGTGATAGCAGAGTCCAATTATGGCCTTTTCGATTGGCAATCCAGAAGCGTTCGGAATGCGTGTAAACCCTTCTGAAAGTGTTCTATTGGCATTCAGAAGCAGAACAGTGGCGATTTCTGGTATTGAGTTCTGGGTTGGCTACGAATAATCCTTTGATCAAAGCTGAATGTAATAAAAGCAAAAATTTTAAATTTTTTTCCTCTATAATGAGTTTTAATTCAACTCATTTAAATCTACCTACATAAAATCCGGTCGTCACTCTATTTTCCAAAAAATTTCAAGAACCGGTTCCTAAAAATTTTCACTTTTTCTTATCTTTGACAACATTTCTTTCTCTATTGACACATAAGTCCAAATTATTACATATATTTAGACACTTTGAAAAATAAGGATGAAATTATTGTAAATATATAGTAAAAAACATGCTTTTAAGCCTTTCGAAGCCTCTCAGCTACTCAAATTTTATGAAAATGTAACCTGTAAACTGTAACGCTCTAAAAAATTGAGGATTAATTTCTCTATATGGCGTTTTTCTTTTTTAAATTATCAAAATGTGAATTTTCTTATAATTAATTAATAAATTGACAATCAATACTGAAGCTTTTGAGCAACGTACAGCAATGTTTCATATATCAAATTTTTTATTAGGATTGGTGAAATAGAATTTTGAAAAATTAAATCCATTTTGTGGACTTGGTTGATAAATATAAGCCATATAAAGGGTCCGCCAAATAACTTTTTTTTTTTGAAAATGCTACTACTAACGGGTGATTTTTTAAGAGGTTTAGAACTTTAAAAAAAAAAAACACAAAAAATTCGAAAAAATGAATGAAATATTTATTTGAATCGATAGTTTGAACCTTGCAATTTAATGTTTAAAGATAATTTCATGCAAATGTTGACCGCGGCTGCGTCTCAGGTAGCCCATCCGCTGAGTCCAATTTTGGCATACTCTTTCACACATATCGGCCGGTATCTCACGAATGAATGCATGGATGTTGGCTTCCAGTGCGTCAATCGAAGCGGGCTTGTCCCTATAGACATTAGCCTTGACATACCCCCACAAAAAATAATCTAATGATGTCAAATCGCACGATCTAGGCGGCCAATTGACCGGCCCGAAACGTGAAATTAACTGTTCACCAAACTCGCCTCGCAATTGCGCCATTGTTTCGCGTGCTGTGTGGCATGTGGCACCGTCTTGTTGAAACCACATATCATGCAAGTCAAGAACTTCCATTTCGGGCAAAAAAATTTTCCACGTAGTGCTGTAACAAAGGCCTAACTGCTGGGAACGGCGCCGAATCGACATTTCGCGGTCTTCTGTCACACTAGCTGATACGGCCGCAATATTTTCTTCACTACGCACAGTACGTAAACGTGTTGGTGGTTTAATGTCCAACAAAGTAAATTTGGTGCGAAATTTGGTCACAATCTTCCGAATAGACTGCTCAGAAGGTCGAGAATGCCGACCATAAAATGGAAGCAGCGCGCGATGAACATTTCGAACCGAGCACGAATTTTGATAGTAAAATTCAATAATTTGCAAGCGTTGTTCATTTGTAAGACGATCCATGGTTAAATTGCAAACCAAACTGAAGCTGTTTGACAGTGACACAAGGTACTAAACACACGTCAGCTGTCAAAACCAGTGTTGCCAAAACCAAACCAGCTAAAAAATCACCCGTTACATGGAGTGTAGCTTTGGCTGTGTGGCACGTAGCGCCGCCGTCCTGTTGAAACAAAATGTTACCAATATCCTCCTCTTCAATTTTTGTGAACAAAAATTCGTTCAACATGGCCCGATAACGATCACAATTGACTGTAACGGCCACTCTAAGAAAAATGGCCCAATTATGCCTCTGGACCAAAATCCCCACCAAACAGTGACTCGTTTTGGGTGTATCGGCTTTTCAATGTATGCGTGCGGGTTTTCTGTGCCCCAAATGCGACAATTTTGCTTGTTTACATACCCGCCAAGATCAAAATGAGCTCCATCTGAAAAGATGATTTTTTTTGGAAAAATCGGCAAAATTGGCAAAATCGGCATTTCCCAGCGTTGTTCAAGCATATGCACAACCATATTCGTTTAGCGGAAGGATAAAACTAATTATCTGTCAAATCAGACATGAGCTAAGTGTTACCATTCACGAAATAAGCACTAGTTAAAAAAAAAAACGTTAGATGGCGAACCCTTTAGTTTGCCAAAAGGGGGATTAATTTAGTAGTTTTTAATGTGAGACTTTTTTAAAAACACATTTTTGATATTTTACTTCCAATTGAGCTTTATAATTTAGATTTTTCTGATTTCTTAAGACAAATACTAAATCATAAATAAGGTGTATTTTTGTTCCTTAATATTCAAGTTATGTATTTTTCAGGTAAATGTGCTCGAAAAGCATATATTTATATAGATGCCCTAAGTTTGTTTCCCCCTAAAATTTCTTGTGAAGTTTTTCTATAATTTTGTTTGGCTAAAAATAATTTAAATTATTATAATCCATTGTTTGACACCTTATTTTGGAATATTAAAAAAAATTACCAATGTTGATAAGTTACATTTATACTGAATTCTTTTAATTATTTTCATATGCAAAAATTAAAGGTAATTTTTTTGTGTACATTTTTTCTTAGCTTTTCCGTGGTTTACAATGATGTATGATACACATTGGCGTAGAAAGGAATTTTGTCTAAGGTGGGCAACCAGTCCAAACTGAACCTAATCGTTAAAAAATTTGTCGGTGCAAATGATTCCTCAATAACTATGTATTTATTTGGACTTGAGCATTTAATTAATTCTCGAATTTGTTCAAAAGAGATCTAATGCATGAAGCTGACAATGACGTCAACAGTAAAGCAAATTAACAGTCATTAGAAATGCTACCAAACTCAACTCTGCAACAATGTCTTACGATGCATATATATCGTCGGTTCAAAGGTAAAACTCACTAAGTGCAGGAGAAAAAGTTCAAGAAAATGAGAATGAAATGCATTTTTTGACTGCAAAAACCCTCATTTTCCACTTTTTTTTATATAGACATTGAAAGGTATACCCTCGAACTTTATTTAAAAATTTTCGGAAATTGAATTTTCAGCTTCAAAAGCTATGTTTCAGTCTAATTTCCTTCAAAAGTGTAAAATGTTAGTTAGTGAGTTTTACCTTTGAACCGACGATATTAAAACTGAATGGTTTTGGGTAAAATTAGTTCTCAACCACGTTTTTATCCGCCGCACTGCCGATATACTTCTTTCAAAATCTTTCAAAATTGGCGCAACTAACCGGAAGCGGTAATGGGATCTGTTGCAGTTTGTATATACATTTGAAAATATGCAATGTTTTTTTTATTTTTTTTTATTGTCAGGGTTTATTTCATAGCTCTTTAATTCGAACATATTTTTTCATAATCTGGACTGTCTAATAAATTTAAATTCAGAGTATAAACATTATTCAATTTGATTTTCTTTAAAACAGAGCTAGTCTTTTGAGCCATTAATTGAAAGAAAAATAAATTTTTCCACTAAAACTTTGATCGCATTTTGAAAAGAAACTTCAAAATATGAATTTAAATACTAGACCAGTAATAATAAATCAAAGCTGCATACTGCATTAAAAAATAAAACAAAAAAACCTTGATTAAAAATTCTACCTGGGTACAAATTATATTTTTTATTCTCCGATAATCTTAGGTTTAGATATGGGATGCCAAATCAAGTGTATTTCTTTTGCCACAACTGTTGCTGGAAAGTAAATTTGTTTTTCCTGACGTCTCCTTTTTGATACTAGCATAGGTTTTAAAAAAAATCTCATACTTTTGTGAAAATTTCTATTTCAAACCAAATTTTAAAACCATTCCTTAATGTTTCAAAGGTATGGACTGTACTTTCTGTAGAAGTAAAATGTACCTACCTTTAAAAAATTGAAATTCTAAATAAGTCATTGGGCACGTTCCGCTGGTTATTCTCAGTTATCCGGATAGCTTTGTGTTGTTGTAATCCCTTGTTAAAAAACAGCTGATAACAGCTGACGCAGCAACAACTCAAGTTATCTCAAAATTTTTGGGATAGCTAGATAGCATAGCGAATAAACATTGGAACGCGAGGATTGTTGCAAAAAAATTATTGGCATATAATTAACAGGCACCCGTTAGATAATATATAAAAATATTATTTATTTATCTAAATATTTTTTTTTAACCTTAGACCTATACTCAAACTCAACCTTTAAGCGAGTGTAAAAAACGCCGCGGTTACCTCAGCTTCTAAGTACCATCATATAATAAGCCGAAGTAAGTGCAGAGTGACGGACGTGTTCCGCTCGCTGCTCCCATAGGTCAGTTTCACTTTCAGCATACGCATGGGTTCGTGATATATTTGTTCCTGTTATTAATTTAGTTTTTGAGTTGTAATTCAAATTTGTGAAATGAAAAATTAAATTAGTCATTCAGGGAATCGAGACGATATGATGGAGCAATAGCTAAGTGCTAAAAAGTCGACGATGAAAAATAGCGTACATTCAAATTTTAATTAAATGGCAAGTGCAAAAAGTATGATTTGCTCTGCGCCAGTGTGTTTTATATGCTATCACTTTCACGTTATTTTACTAATGTCAGAATTTACAATAAAAAATTTTAAGTTTTTGTTTCAGGAATTCTAAAGAGGATGTTTTAAAGTCTAGGAAAAATTTTTCTTAAGATTTTAATTTGTTTACTATTTTACATATATTTTTTAGATGATATGTTTTTAGGACAGGCGAATTGCGACTTATTGTTTTCATTGCAAATTAAAAATAATGCAAGCTCTTACTAGCCCTGTTTTTTAGTGCATTTTTATCTTCGCTTAAAAAAAAGTTGCATGTTAAATACAACAACAATACGGAGTTATACCAAATTGTTGTTGTATTTAACATGCTACTTATTTGTAAGCGAAGATAAAAATGCACTAAAAAACAGGGCTATTGTTGTTTTTTCTTAAAACAATAATCGTGATCATTCTTAAAGTTCGGCAGAAAAAAACTAAATAATCATACTTTAGTTTTTATTAACAAAGCTGGGTCCAGTGGACCCACGACTATAGAAGTGAACATAATTTTCACGTCTGCAGTTAAGGGTTAATTAATAAGGCAAAATGGATTGGGTACGATATGTCGACTTTTTAAAATCTCGACAAAAATAATTTCGACTGGTTAAAATGGTTAAAAGACCGACAGATCAGAATATAGACACAAATTTTACCGACTTTTTAAAATGTCGATTTTTCAAAATGTCGACAGTGATCGAGATTAATTGAATCGAGACTTCAACAGTGAGATTTCTAACTGTTTATATTTTAATAAGTCCGTGTTTCAACTAACAGAAAAGTCGATAAAAGTCAACATTTTTTTTCGGTCATTCGTACGTAACCCGACAAGAACTTATAAAATAGAAGTTGATTTTCCTCTAGTGGGCTTCTATATCGCTTGAGCTGTAACGTAGAGGAAAATCAACTTTTATAAAATAAATGGTCGATTTTTCAAAATGTCGACAGTGATCGAGATTAATTGAATCGAGACTTCAACAGTGAGATTTCTAACTGTTTATATTTTAATAAGTCCGTGTTTCAACTAACAGAAAAGTCGATAAAAGTCGACATTTTTTTTTCGGTCATTCGTACGTAACCCGACAAAAACTTATAAAATAGAAGTTGATTTTCCTCTAGTGGGCTTATGGCTGATTTATGGCTGATTTACAATGCCGCGTTGGGCGTTGCGTTGAAAGATTTGCCTGTCAACGCAAAAGTTCAGGCATAGGAATATCTGTTTAATGTTTACAATGACGCGTTGAGCATTATGTTACGATTTTGCATCCATTAGTAGGTACACAAACCAACGTAACGTAAGCGGCTGCAACGCGAAAGTAGAGATTATTCAACTTTTGCGTGCGTTTTGACATTTCGATTTCAATTTAGGTATGTGGCCATCTTGTGTTGAAAAAAGTTTGAATTTTTTTGCTCGATTTATCTTGACGCGGCCGTAGCGCTTGTTAAATGTAACGTACGCATCGCGAACACGAACGCGTCATTGTAAATCAGCCATTACAATGCCGCGTTGGGCGTTGCGTTGAAATATTTGCCTGTCAACGCAAAAGTTCAGGCATAGGAATATCTGTTTAGTGTTTACAATGACGCGTTGAGCATTATGTTACGATTTTGCATCCATTAGTAGGTACACAAACCAACGTAACGTAAGCGGCTGCAACGCGAAAGTAGAAATTATTCAACTTTTGCGTGCGTTTTGACATTTCGATTTCAATTTAGGTATGTGGCCATCTTGTGTTGAAAAAAGTTTGGATTTTCTTGCTCGATTTATCTTGACGCGGCCGTAGCGCTTGTTAAATGTAACGTACTCATCGCGAACGCGAACGCGTCATTGTAAATCAGCCATTAAGGTCAATTATTGATTCTATATCGCTTGAGCTGTAACTAGAGGAAAATCAACTTTTATAAAATAAAAGGTCACGAAATAAGGATACATAGTTCTTATAAAATAGACTTACAAAATAAGACCTTGTATGAAATATTGGATTTATTCTTTTTCTCGCAAGAGAAGTTGTAGCCTTCTTGGTGCTTCCCTAGAAAATCTGTCCAGCACACTTTTTTCAAATGCTCTTGCGGCTTGAGTAGATAACCGATAGCATAATACTTTCATGAGAGGCAGAAAAACATTTTTTTGTTGGATATTCGATTATTGAGTGCCAAAAATTGAATTGCATTAGTGGTAGGTTGGATGGATACTTACATACTTTCTATATCCTTTTCTTATTCTAAAAATTGAACCAGATCGTAGTCCTGGACATTAAAATAAAATTAATGTACAGAACAAAAGTAAAGGCTTGACATTCTGGGGGGGGGGGGCAAATGCCCCATCTGACCACCCCTGCGGGCGCCCATGTATGAGATGCGACTTCTTGGTTACTTTATATTCTTTGGTAGAGAAAGTCGGTTTAGATTTTTATAAAATTCTAATTATTTGGTTTGATTTGTCTGTTACAGAGCAAATAGTACGTTAAGCCTGAGTCGATGACAAACTAGTTGATACATACCGAAACCGAACCGTAAGCTTGAATTTTAAACAAACCAAATCGAGTTACGTTTTGGTTCACGTTCCAAATTTGTCAATTCATCGCCCAACAGACGATTTGAAATTTCATTTGGTGGCATGAAAATCGATTTTGCGATGTACACGAAACAAGCAATATTTTTAGCTTTTGGTGATTTAATTTTTTTTAATTCAAATCTTTATTTTTCTTCCAAGTTTTAACTTAAACTTAACATTCGTTTCATAATTTAATATTTTGCTATATGGAGCCATCGTAGTATTAAATCTGAACGCACCCCAAGTATCCATGCAAGTCTACAACGCCAAGCGACCTAATAAATTCAGCTCTTTGTGTGTGAAATGTCTCTTCTTTGAATACAAGGTTATTTGTTGTTTTATTTAGGACTATGTTTGTATGTAGCCAGTTGCTCTTGTTGAATGTGAGAAGAAAAGTATATGAGCCGTTTATTTTGAAAGTGGTCTAAGTCCATTTTCCAAAAAAATCGAGATAATTGATTGAGTCATCTAAAAACAACGTAATCTTTTATTTTAATAAGAAAAAACCACTTGTTTTTATTTGAAATCATTTAGATTTTGTGAGTCAATAATTGTTCAGTTAAAAAAACGACAAAAAATTTATTTTGAAAATGGTTTAAGTCCCATTTTAAAATTTTAAAATTGATTAAATGTTAAAAAGCGAACAAGTTCAACCCATTCCTACAGTAAAATACAAAGATAAAATGGACTTACTAAATCAGGTACCTTTGTACCATAATCACTCTCTTAGCATTCTTAGTCTATTCTGTTTTTCCGGGTTTTCATCCGTTTCTAATAAAAGTGTTGCTGGAATATTGCTTATGGTAAAAGTGTTTAGTTTAAGTAAGAATTCCAGACTAAAGTGAAGTTCACATAACCTATACCATGTTTTTGATCAAAAATAAAAATTCGTACCATAAATTGGCCTTAACGCTAAATGTACCACGATCCATTATTTTTGAAACGTTAAGCGATAAAGAGCAAAATGTTCTGGGTTGGCATATGTTTGGCAACCCGCATGGAGTTAAATTTGGCTGAAAATGGGTTTTTGACAGCAGAACGGTAGGTATGTTAGGGATATTTTGGAACCAAAACCAAATGTTGTACAATTTGCTCAAGGAATCACCAAAAATGTCATCTTCATGCACGATAACTCTCGTCCCCAAACTGCGAACAGAGCTTCGGGGTATCTTCAAAAGGCCCACCTGAACACCCTAGACTGGCCCAGCATGTTCTCCTGATCTATGTTCTAATGAACATGTCTAGAACATGCATTTTGGTAGACAATTGAATAAGAAAAGTCCATGAAGTTTGAGGGAGCTGAAAAGTGCATTGCTTGAAGCGTGGGGCCAAATAACCTAGGAAAACATCGAAAATGTTATAAGAAGTATACCAAAGAGATTTATTTTTGTCCTTAGAGCAAGAAGAGAGGGAAAACCAAGTACTAAACCATCCTCATTTCTACTGAGCTTTAAAGGAATACTTGACATTTTTTAAATCCATTTTCTCAGCAACATACCCCTTTTCTAGACTTTTGTGTTTTTAAGGAAAACAAGAAGCGCAATAATTGTAACCATTTCAAACGATTCTTAACTCATCAAGGCATACATAAATCTTCATTAAAGAAATAAATATAAAATGAAAATAAACCAACTATTTTACTTTTTACCTGTGTTCCTCTAATTTTGTCCGGCAGTGTATATGTATATGTATTTTGTTTAATGAATACAATATCTACTTATTTATATAAAAACTCACTCTTTCGTTTTTTTATTTTTTTTTCAATTTTTTTTTTTTAACTTTATAGAGGACTTGATACAATTTGAATAAATCAAAAGACCATTTCATTTATTTTGAAAATGGTTTAAGTTCATTTATAACTGTAAAAAAATGGTTTTTGTTTAACAATATTTTTTTTTCTTATTGGGTAAGTAAATTAAATATATTTAGATGAAAAAAAATACTTCACTTTTATATTAGCTCTTTCCCATATTTTTGAATTAATGTCGAATTCCTTACAACAATTTCAAATCGATTTTTTTTGTTGGTTGTAAGGAACACACAAAAAATCAAATTTTTCGTGTGGGATTGTGTGTGTGTCATTTGACAGTAGCTTTGAGGCAAAAAAGTAAACAAACTATGCGCATACAAATTTGTTACAAATATTCCAAAGTGCATTCAGTTTTTCGCGTCATTTTGTTAGATTAAAAACATATACATTTCCAGGAAAAGTTGCAAAAATAAACAGAAAATAGTTATGTGGCCATTAAAGTAAAAAAAACAACCCAAATTCATCCAAGAAACATATCATTCGAGAAACACATCGGCGAGCGCGCGATTTATATCTTTAATTAACTTTGGGCACTTTGAATCGAAGTTAGTTGATATTTTTATAACTTCTAACTGACCATTCACAATTTTTTGATGAACTAAAATTAGTTTTAATGATTTATTTGCTTTTAATCTATTTAAATGACCGACGAACACCTTAGAACATTTGTTAAACCCGCCGCAAAGTACTTTTAACTCCAGAGAAATGTCAAATCTTGTTAGTGTGTGTGAAATCGATTTGAAATCTTGCTGAAAATGCAAGATTTGTTTTGACAGAATAAAATCGATTTTGTTTAGAAAAAAATCGATTCTGTTTAGAAAAAAATCGATTATTTGGTTGTAAGGAATTCGACATAAGTCAAACGCAAACCTTTAAATATCTCGAATTTGAAAAAAAGTGGACTTAGACCACTTTCAAAATAACCGGCTCATATGTAGGTATAGGTAGTTATAACCATAGGTGTATTTTATTTTAATATTGAGGGTAGTTTTTGTTTTTGTAATGAAGTTGCAATTTGATTTCAAGATTTTGAAGATAGTCATATAACTTGAGGTAGGAAGGTATGTATTTGACTTGATATTTTCTTACAAGATTTGAAGATTATGCATGATTGCATATACATATATCTTTTGGTAGGTGTTTAAACTAAATTTAACTTTGAAAGATTGCGATGGTAGGCATAATGTATATCTTTTGCTGGTTATAGGTATAATAGGTATTTTGCTTGGAGTGTTTTTTGCAAGATCTGTTTTGCGAGGGTGGGTAGTTATAGGTATGTAGGTATATCTTTTGCTACCTATATTCATATTTGAATGAAAGTAGGGATTTTGTATTATTATTTATTTCGAGGAAAGGTTGCTATGAATAGGTGGATATTTTAATTTAAGTTTTTATGCTAAATTGGCGGGTGGGTTTAGATAAAGGTAGGATCTCTTTTAATAGGTAGGTAGATATTTTAATAATAATGTAGTTGAGTGCGCTTCATGTCAAATGAAAGAAATTGTACCTATATTTGTCACAATTTGTTTCGTTTGACTTGAAGCGAACTAAAAGAAGTAAGTACCTACCAACCTAGGTTACGAAAGTAGAAACAATTACTTATAGGTACCTATCTATTATTTATCAAGAAAATGGTACCTAGCTATTTTTGTAAAAGTTATTAATGCAAAATTGAGGTAGGTTTAGATATGGGTAGGCATATCTTTTGGTATGTATTTCAACTAAAGTTTTTTATGTTAAATTCGGGGGTAGGAGACAGATATAAGTAAGAAGGACCAGTGGTGTATCTAGAATTTTGTTCTGGGAGACAAACTATTAATATAGCGACCAAATTGTGGGGTAATTTTGAATTTTTTCCTACTAGGTATGTGTTTTCGGTGGTGCTGAATCTGAATCTGAGGTAAGCCGCTGAATATAAGTGCAAAACAATGAATTTTTGTCTGTGTTTCTATTACTTGTGGCTCGAAAACTATCAATTATTATTCGTTAGTTGCATCCAAAAACAATTGAAAGCATATACACAATTTCCAACAAAATTCCGTTTCACCTATTTGAACTCAAGCGCTAGTTGAAAATAGACGTGATTTTACTGTTCCGAAAATCCACTTGAAAACACTAAATTAATTACATTGTTGGACAAAATTTAAATATAAAACTGAATTTGCAAATGAATCAAAATATGCAGGTACCTACATATACTTATACTTTTTTGATGTTACATATTTGATATACTCTGAATTCGAGTCTGTGCCGAGATTCAGCTATTTCAGCGAGTGAGATGAGATGACTCGCCTTACTCGCCGACTCATCTCACTTCACTCGCAAAAGTGATTCAGCTATTTAAGTGAAATGAGTAAGTTCGAATTTAGTTTCGAACATGAGACAAAGAATAAATATAAAAGAGCTAAATTCTACCTCCTTGTCACACTCGTTACGCAAAACGAAATGAAACAACAAATACAACAATGTAAACATTGTAATCTTTAATAATGGAGTTTGGAGTATTTTTTGTTTCAATTATTTTTTTTGCCATAATTAAAGTTTAATGTGAGTTTTACCCTTGCGAAATAAATAGTTTAAAAGTGTTGAAAGTGAATAGAATATAAATTTATTTAATATATACATATGTGCATAATATGATAATAAAATAAAATTAAAGAATCAATAAAAGGGTAGCTGTTTTATCTTCGTTGTTGTTTTTTATTTCGTTTCCTATCCATGAATAGGAATTCTTGAGAAAAGCACATATACCTATCCAAAACTAGAAATTCACCAACACATACAACAAGTCACTGCGGAAATATCTGGCGAGTAATCTGACATTTCATTTCACTCGCTCACTCACTCCCTTTTGCTAACTGAATCGATTTTCGACGAAAAGTGACTCATCTCACTCACTCCCTGCGGCTTCGAATTAGCTGAATCTCGGCACTGGCCTCCAAATTGTTCTAGCGTTTGTTTTTGAAATATTCGAATCTAAAATTTTGAAAAAATGCATTTTTAGGAAAATATTGAGTGAGGTACTCTTTTTTGGAATACATTTCTGTGATCATTCTGGAGCATGCAAATTTCAAAACTCTTGTTCAATCTTTCAAACCTACCTTCATTCATCTTTCGTAAATCATTATTTAGTTATTAGCCTTCGTCTTAAACTACCTAATAGGGTTTTGCGGGAACATTAAAAATACGCCAATATCACTGTGCGACAAGAAAAATTTTAATATACTTTTCCCTAGACCTACATATATAGGTCTTGTAGAACTTCGTAAAATGGTATACAATAAATTTTCCATATACCTACCCCCCTTTTATGGCGTAAGACCCCCTGTTTGGTAGTTTCATGTGAGGAATCATTCATAACTTTTTTGTTTACTATTCGATTTTAGAATTTGATCTCTCTTTGATCTAACATTGTAGGTTTGAATGTAATAACACCAACTTGTGAGGGAGCCAACACCAAGTTGCTGGAGTTTTCATATTTCATTGGTGTTAAAGCCGTGCTCATTCTTATATTTTCATTTTTAATTAAAAAACTTTTGCCGTCACTGAGACATGAACGAACATAGACGGAGATTCTTCAGAAGCACTCTACGTACTACTTAACATGCCGGCTCCACTGGGCATGATCCTTGCTTTGACTATGAACATGTTTTGAAAAAAACCAATGGAGTCTTAAAAATCAATGTCTTTCATATTGAGTGAAAGAACAATACAAGTACAGTGTCTTTCCGTCTCAATACTACTTTTCTATATAAACTTTTATTAATTATTTTTTCATGAAAATATTCAGGAACTCGAAAACTTAAAATCCCCCATACAATATTGTACCAATAAATTAATTGTTTTTCTGTGGAATAGTTATTTCTGTTTTTCTCAAAACTAACATTTTGTACTTGTACTGTTCTTCCACTCACCGATTCAATTAATGATGAGAGAATGTAGGTTGTATCGAAAAAAGTAATTTTAAAGGGGGGTCTTACTGCCCCCCGTTTGAGCGGGAGGGGCAATTGAAAAAAAAAATCACTTATGATATCATGCTATAGGTTTTTGTAAGGCCAGAAATACATTCCTTAATTTTATTTTAAAATTAAGTTGTTTAAGAGAATAGTTTTTGAAAAAATAACCTTCAAACTCAAAATTTTGAAAACATAATTACAAAAAATTGCTCAAACTGATTTTTTTTTCACAATTTTATGTTATTATAAGTACTATTTTTGTCTTTAATATTCAATGCTTTTGTCAATTTTTAGTCAAACGCATCAGACCAAATGGCTCTGGGTCTTTTATTTTTCAAGATATAAACAAAGACCAAAGCCAACCAAAGTAGTACCTCGTGGCTTGATGGTTAGTGCGTAGGACTGTCATGCCGAAGGTGTGGGTTCGATTCCCAGCCGTGCCACCTAAAAACAGAAATGTTTTATTCGAGGTACTGCCTCTTGCGAGGAACTGACAAATCCTCCAAGAGTATACTTGTCATGAAAAAGTGCTTCTCATTTTAGCCGTTCGGACTCGGCAAAAAACTGTAGGTCCCCTCCATTCCTGCCAACAAACACGCACAAGGAATGGTTGTGAGTTGTAAGTCACTAGGCCCTGGTTCTCCATGAGCTGTTGCGCCACCCAATTTATTTTTTTTTTTCAAAGCCAACTTAGTGATACAAAATTTTACCTAAATCATAAAAACCATATTAAAACCCAATGGCATTACGTACAATATTATGCTATAATTTTTTGTAAGGCCAGAAATTCACTCTTTAATGTCTTTTTAAAATTAAATTTTTACGTGAAAAGTTTTTGAAAAATTAACCTTCAAACTCAAAATTTTGAAAACATACTACAAAATAAATCGTTCAAACTGATTTTTTTTACAAATTTTATGTTATTTATTACTATTTTTGACTTTAATATTCAATGCTTTTGCCAATTTTTAGTCAAACATATAAAACCAAATGGTCCTAGGACTTTTATTTTTCAAGATATAAACAAATAACTAAAAACAATGGCAGAGTTTCAGGCTACTTTACTCAAAAAGTACGTTGCGTCACGAAATTTTAGTCGCAAACCTCTGATTCGAAAACATAATGGGGCATATTCATAGATGTTTGCTAAACTCTTGCTAAGTTGTTACTAAGCAAATCCAGAGTTTTGGCTATTCATAAATAAATTTAAACCTAAGCTTAGGGCTAAACCTGTGGTCTAACTTTAAACATAGGAAATGCTTTGTTTAAGTAGTTATTATCACAGCCAAATGTCAAATTTGATTTTTTTTTGTGAATTTAAAAGCTGAACAAGTAATTTATATCAAATAAACGCTAGGTAAACTTATCATCCAGAAAAATCTCGATTTATACCGCAATTTAAGAAGATATAGATATTTTAGATGAGTTTGAGTTATTAAGCGAACTGCAAAATGTGCCATCAAGAGAAAGAAAAATAGAAAAAAAAAGAAGAATAGAAAAGAAAAAAGTTCCTTCTCTGGTAGCGACTAGTTTTCCTGGCGTTCGCGTTTTATTTGTTTATCTAAAGTTTAGAATATTTGTTCGAGTTTCTTTTTTGGATTTTTAATTTAATGGTTTTGTTTGTTTTACTTACAAAGGGTAGACACGGTGCATTCAAGAGGACACAAGCGCACAGTGCGTCGATTGTATGGAGATGGTGGACAAAAATCAATTCTCCAAAACTAAGTTGACTTTGCAAAAAAAAATTTTTGGAAATGTATTAAAAAAGATATTTTATAAAATCTAACGAAATTTTCACGCCCCCTGCCACGCCCATTTTTGAATATGGTTTATATCTTAAGAATTGTTTGCACTATTTCAATAAAATTAAGAGAATTTGACTTTCTAGGTGAGTTCAAAAACAAAAAATGGTGTGGACCCTATCCGCCCACTGCCACGCCCACTTTTTATATTGTTTATTTCAAATAAACCGCTTGTAAGATTTGAATAATATTTTGGAAATTTGAATTAGTTAGTGAGTTGAAAAACACAAAATATTGTTAACGTTATTCGCCCCCTGCCACGCCTTTTTTAAATCGTGAACAATACTTCACAAATATGTACATGATTTTAAAATAATATTTTTTAGATAAACTCTGACAACACAAATAAACAAAACCAAAAAATATAAATTTGTGCATAAAAATGAACAATTCTTCTTTAAAAAATCAAAAATCGGAGTTCTATTTTCAAAATCCTTAATGATAAAAAAAAGTAAGCGCAGCCAAAGATTTGTCAACCCATTCAGTATTTTGTATATGTATATTGTGCAATTTCTTCTTGATCTTCCTTCGATAATTTTAGATCTTTTTTTTCTTAAATTTGAAATCAAAGGATCAGATCTGAGAAGCAAGACTGTCCAAATATCTTCGTTGGTTGCGAACCTCAGCTCTTCAGTTGTCCAATTCAACTGAAGAGCTAAAAGATTCTCAATTTTTCGTTTTTTCGTGTTTTTGGACGCTTCTGAAAATGGTGTTTGGGGTCTTCCCTAACTAGTTCCTGGTTCATCAAAAGGCGATACATTTTGCAGATAGGTTGAAATGCTATCAGGAAGAGTAAATCTATTTGTATGCCAAGCCTCATGGCGCTTCTTGAAAAGAGCATGATTCCTTGAACATTGTTTCCATCGTCGTCGTTCAAGGTTTGAGTCAACAAACTTAATTTTGGACTTTAAATCATTTTTAATTTTAAAAGGACATTTATTTTTCTTCAATTCATTCAAAATAAATGTTAAAATATCTTCAATTCATGATTTTTTATCAAAAGAAATTCATTTTTCACCAACTTGTTGATTTTTAAAGGTTTGACCTTGTTCTACAAAAAGTTGAATATTTTGAAGGTTAGCAAAAAGTAGCATGAAAACTTTGCATTTTCGCAAAGTAAAATTATAAGACAATGCAATGACACTAAAAATTCTGCTACACTTTGCTAAACTTTTTTTAAAAGCTTAACCAAATAGAAAAAAATGCCTTAAAAATATGAATTTTTTCAATAATTCACTTAACTTACAAATTATTTCAAAAACCAAATAAAATTAGTCATAGCAGCTCTAAATGAATCCATTATTAATAATCACTGCCAAAAAAAATTTTTCTTCAATTACTTTTCTTTCACCAGCTAAATCACTTCACACAAAATCGCGTTTCACAACAAGACTCTGACTATTATTACCTTATATGGTTTAAACAATTCCGCTTATCTATCATCTAAAAAAAGCAAACAACAAAAAAACATTAAATGACAGTTATTCAACATGTGCTTGACCTGAATCAAAGCATAATAGAACAAATAGCGTTTTTTGATTTTTTGATTTTTGTCCACTGGTCGACGCACTGTGAAGCGTCCACAAGCTTTTTTTCAAAGCGAACCTCTGTCTATCAACTCCTACTCTCACCTCCAAGTGGTGAACATCGGGTGCCTAGTACCTTTAACTGAAGATGGGGTTCCAATCCCTGTGGACGGTTTTAGGGGGCAGCAAACGAGAGAGGGGGGGATGAGTGTTCCCACTAAGGCACTTCTCCTTCATCCAGGCGGCAGCGGAAGAATTCTCAAGATGGAATCAACGGTGGCGTCTACAGTTCCAGTTAGGCTGAACTACTTAGTGAACACCTTATACGGGCTACTACGACATATTCGGAGCTCAGGCCTATAAGGAGCGGTTAATCCGGCTCCCCGCCCTTGGAGTTATATATATAGGGTCTGGTCCTCCAGGTTGGGGGTCGTGCCGTCGGGGTGACTTCCCGGCCACGTAAAGCTATTTTAGTTGCGAAGCATCAACAAGCCTCGGATATGGACGGATTTACTGTTGACGAACCTAGCAAACGAAATAAGGACAACGAACTTCGGATCTGCACGTGGAATGTTCTGTCTCTCTATAGACCACGTGCAGCCGAACATTTAGCGGAGGCCCTAGACTGCTACAAAGCAGACATCACCGCCATCCAAGAAGTGCGATGGGATGGGCCGGGCAAAAGAAAACTGAAAGACTGCGACATATACTACGGTGACTGTTACCGACCACAAGGGCAGCGTCTTTTTGGATGTGGATTTGTTGTTAGAGGCAGACTGAGGCAAGAGGTCTTGAGTTTCAATTATGTGAACGAACGCCTCACGACAATTCGCATCAAGGCTAAATTCGCCAACATCAGCCTGATATGCGCGTATGCCCCCACAGAGGAGAAAGATGACGACACCAAGGACGAGTTCTACGAGCTCCTGGACAAGACATATGAGCAATGCCCTAGCTATGACATTAAAATTGTCTTGGGTGATTTAAATGCCAAACTAGGAAGAGAAGACGTCTTTGGTGGCACAATCGGAAGATACAGCCTGCACGACACCACCTCCGATAACGGACTCAGACTAATCGACTTTGCTGCGGGGCGAAACGTTGTGGTAGCTAGTCCGCAGTTCCCGCATCTCGATATTCATAAGGGGACATGGCGAATTCCTGGTCAATCAACCGCCAACCAAATTGACAATATTGCGATCGAAGCAAGGCACTCCTCCAGTATCAAGGATGTCCGAACGTTCCGAGGAGCCAACGTTGACTCGGACCACTACCTCGTTGTAGCAAAGGTAATGCAACGGATATCCAGACCAAAGCCAAAACAGGGAAATACTGTCAGGAAGTTCAACGTCGGACGGCTACAGTCGCAAGAAATCGCCAGGTCCTTTTCCGATCGAGTCTCTCGCGCCCTCTTAACTAGTCCTTTGCCGCCAACTGCAAACATCGAGAACCAGTGGAAAAACTGCCAGGAAGCCATCAGAGATGCCGCCTCTGACGTGCTGGGCTTCGCACGACCACCACAGCGAAACCCCTGGTTCGACGAGGAATGCCGGCAAGTACATGCAGCCAAACAACAGGCATACAAAGCGGCGCTGCATAGAAGGACCAGAGCTGCTCGCGAGCTCTACGAGCAGAAGAGGAAAGAGGAACACAAGCTTCTTAGAAAGAAAAAGAAAGAGCATGAGAAGCGCGCGATCGAGGAATTAGAGGGATGCCACTGCAAGAATAAAGTTCGGAAAATTTACCAAAAAGTAAAAAGAACCTCCCAAGGTTACAAACCCCGAACCGAAGCCTGCAAGGACGATCAGGGGAACATCGTGGTGGAATCGCAGTCGGTGCTGAGGATATGGAAAAATCATTTCTGCAAATTGTATAACGGCGATGACGAACCGAATTCCGCTACCATGCAAATTGCACCATTCAACCTGGACGACGTAGGCCAACAATTCCGTCCACCCGATCTTGACGAAGTGAGGATAGCCATATCTAAACTTAAGTCCAATAAAGCTGCTGGAGCTGATGGCCTTGCGGCTGAGCTATTCAAAGCGGCTGGCGATGAATTGGTTAGGAGTATGCACCAGCTCATCTGTAAAATATGGTCGGAAGAAAGCATGCCCGATGAATGGAACCTCAGTATTGTTTGCCCGATCCTCAAGAAAGGCGATCCTCTGGACTGCACCAACTACAGAGGCATCAGTCTTCTTAATATCGCCTACAAGATCTTCTCTGCCGTACTTTGTGAACGCCTGAAGCCATTCGTCAACAACCTGATAGGTCCATATCAGTGTGGCTTTAGGCCAGGGAAGTCCACCATCGACCAAATATTCGCACTACGGCAGATCTTGGAGAAAACCCAGCAGTTCCAAATCGATACCCACCACCTTTTTATCGATTTCAAGGCCGCGTATGACAGCATCTATAGAGACGAGCTATATAGAGCAATGTCTAGTTTTGGCATCCCTGCCAAACTCGTCCGTTTGTGCAGGATGACGATGGAGAATGCACGCTGCTCCATCAAGGTCGGCAAAGACCTCACCGATACCTTTGATGTCAAAAAAGGTTTTAGGCAAGGCGACGCGCTGTCATGCGACTTCTTCAACATCGTTCTTGAAAGAATAGTGCAAAACTCTCACGTCAACACCAGAGGCACAATCTTTCAAAAGTCCGTCCAATTACTCGCTTACGCTGACGACATTGACATAATCGGACGAACAAAGCGTGATGTCAGTGGTGCTTTTGTGAGCATTGAGAAGGAAGCCAAGAAGATGGGTCTAACGGTGAATGAAAGCAAAACAAAATATATGCTATCCACAAGAAAGGACACCCAACACCGACGTCTCGGACAGAACGTCACTATAGACAGCTATAATTTTGAGGTAGTCAGAGACTTTGTCTACCTAGGAACCGCTATAAACTCAGCGAACGACACCAGCGCTGAGATCAAACGAAGAATTACTCTTGCCAATCGCTGTTTCTTTGGGCTAAGAAGGCAATTGAGAAGCAAAGCCCTCTCTCGAGCAACTAAACTGTCCCTGTATAAGACGCTTATCATCCCGGTCCTGATGTATGGTGCAGAGGCATGGACACTGCTAACAGTGGATGAGAAGGCGTTAGGCTGTTTTGAGAGGAAAATTCTCCGGGTGATTTTTGGTCCCGTCTGCATAGATGGGGAATGGAGGAGAAGATACAACAACGAACTGTATGGGCTGTACGGCGACACCGACCTAGCCGCAAAAGTGAAAAGCCAACGACTGAGATGGCTGGGTCATCTAGAGCGAATGGACACCAATGCTCCGGCCCGGAAAGTCTTTGAATCCAACCCCGTGGGACAACGCAGTAGAGGTGGACAGCGTAAAAGGTGGCGCACGCAAGTGGAAGAGGACCTCAACCAACTTGGCGTGCGAAACTGGAGACAGCTAGCTAGAAACCGAGCCGGCTGGAAGAAGCTTGTTGGTTGAGGCCCTGGTCCACCCCGGACTGTAGCGCCACCTTAAGTAAGTAAGTAAGTAAGTTTGTTTTACTTTTTTCGACACGCAATATGAGGAAGGACCACACAAAATTTACACTTTGGAAATATAAGTGTATTGTTTTTTTTATTCTTTGACCTGTCATCATTTAAAGTATAATTGTAGTAGAACACATCCTTAACCTGGGGTTCTATTAAACACAGCTGGGAAATTGACTATGAATAAGAGCTGTGTTTATTTAACCAACAAGCCTTAACCTATAGATCAAGAAATCACGACTTTAGTAATTCTCTATGAATACGCCCCAATGAGGACAAAAATCGAAACTACGCCACAATTGACATAGTAAAAATGCAATATATATGACTGATCTATTGTGTATTGTGTACTCTTTAAGATGTTAAAAAACCCTTAAATACCAAGTTTCAAACAAACTCGACCATGTAGTTTTCAAAATACATATTTGATTTTCCAAAAAAAAAAATTATATTTTTAAAAAATCCAAAAAATATTTTTTTGAAAAATTTGGTAAAAAAAACTGTTTTTATTTTTAAGAAGCTTCTGTATAAAAAATCATATGCACCATTCTGAAGAAAATCGAATAATAATTAACAGAATTGTGAACAAAGTCAAACTGTATCACTGTTCGCCCAGGTTAATAATTAAATAACCAAATTTTGAAAATGAACATCCAATATACCTAGGTATATACATAGGTATGTAGGTACCTAGCTGTCGAAGTCCATCCTGTTATAATCTTTGAAACACAAAAACAACATTTAAAATCGAATTCCTATGTACATTTGTATGTAATGTATGTATGTATCATTTAGGTAACCAATTCCAACCTATAAATACCCATGTATCTAAGTTTTTAAATATACTTATTGAGCCTTTAAGCTGTCCTTTAAGAAAAACCTATGACTTTTTAATTGTTCTTTTTTAATAAATAACATCATTAAAGAGCTTCAATCCTATAACTTTATTTACTATGTCTATGTGGCTTAATTAAGAAAAACGTCAGGTCCTCAAGCCAGCCTCTAAGTATAATATACAAATACCTATTTATTTAAATCGAAAAAATAGGTAGGTATAAGGCCAGTGATTTCTATAAGTCTATAAGTACTTTAATATAACTTCAACATAAAGTATTGCTACTATTTAAAAAAAATATGTATCTACATGCTAATAACATATCTATACCTACTTACATTTATTAATTAAAACCAAAATTCCTAAGCAAGAAAACACTTACCCAAGATTGCAAGGCAAAATACGTGGGTATAGGTACCTAAATATGTACATAAGACTACACGATAATATAACTTTACTAACCTAGGTACAGACAATCACATACATATTAAACGTACTATATCTATCATGTCGCATATCCATACTTACAACTTACAAATAACAACCCATTAGCCATAAGAATAAAAAAAATATATGAACTACCTTCTCAATGAAAACCAAAGATCCTTTTTTTCCTTTACGCCACTCGCACCGTGCGAGTTACAATCAAATTGAGCCGGATAAGTACGACAAACTTATCCGGGAAATGATTAACAAAAACATAGAAAGTATTGCATAAATTGCTGACCTAGTGTCTGCAATAATAAATTGTATTTAAGTAAGCCAACTGCGATTGGCAATTTTCCTAGAATTAAGCAAACTGCAATATTTAGGCCTATTCGGCGTGATCTTTTATTCTGCTATTCTGTTAGTCTGCTATGAATTTCCATACAAAAGTTTTAGCTGTCAAAAAATCTTTTATGTATTTTAATTTTGGTATTCTGCATGCCCAAATCTGTTATTAAATCTGCTAAGAAATCTGTTATGAACTGCCAAACTTTCGAACTCATCGCAAAATCTTTTACAAATCATATTTTTGGTATTCAGTTTGCCAAAATCTGTTATTAAATCTGTTATAAATCATAAAAGAATAAAAGACAAACTTCTGTGACTTTTATCATAAAAGATTTCAAAAAGTACACGGTGATCAAGTGAAAATGGATATTTATCTTTTATTTCGTCAAAGAAATGTTCTTAAAAGGAGACAAATGTAAGAAAATATATTAAAACACTTCAAATAAACAAATATGTAGGTACAAAATTTTAATAAAATTATTTTTTCAGACGAAAGCAAAGGACGCTTTTGATGGAACTTAGGTTAAAAAGTAGTCCTTTTGATCTTCCCGATGTACGGTTCATACAGCTATTTCGATTGGACAAATTCAACGCAAGAATTTTAATGGAAAAATTGCAACCATTTACGAGAAGCACAAATACGACAATTCCGTTTCAAATACAGGTTAAATACTAAAAAAAAAAATGCATTTATGATCAAGTAATTCTATACCTTTATATTTTGTAATTATAGTTTCTTTCAACACTCCATTTCTACGGGTACGGATCGTACCAAACATCTATTGGAAGCAGCCACATTCTTGGGCTATCACAACCCAGTACGTCGAGGGCGATTCATATCGTTACCGATTTAATAAACGCCCATTTGTTGAACGACGCGATTAAATTCCCTAGTGGTGTTCTCGACACCGCAGAAGTAAAAAGAGGGTAGGTTCCCAAGCAGATTTTATGCATTAAACTTAGTTCTTATCTTCTAATCTTGTAATGATTTATATTTTCCCACAGGTTTTTAACAAAATTTAACATGCCTAGTATCATAGGAGTCATTGATGGTACCCATATACCAATTGTCGCTCCACCTAAAAACGACATTGAAGCACCAGGACATTTATATGTA
Source organism: Dasysyrphus tricinctus (assembly GCA_963921185.1). NCBI lineage: Eukaryota > Metazoa > Arthropoda > Insecta > Diptera > Syrphidae > Dasysyrphus > Dasysyrphus tricinctus. The sequence goes on from OY992531.1 coordinate 69,163,266, forward strand.
AACAGGAAAGGCTACCATAGCATAAATGTTTAAGCAATAACTGATGCTAATTTAAAAATTTTATATGCCGATGCTCGATTCCCGGGATCAGTCCACGACTCCGCCATATGGATGGTTTCACCTGTGATGAGATTGCTAAAAAATGCATTCTCAACCGCAGAAAATCAACGATCACATATCATTGGTAAATACTTTTTTAATATATAATGAGTACCTATATTTATTTTGAAATTACTATTTTCCGATATACTAGGTGATTCCGGTTTTCCACTTGAACCATGGTTATTTACTCCCAAAAACAACCCACTACAAGACTCCCTTCAATCAGCCTTTAATAAGCGGTTTTTGTCCACAAGGAACTCTGTGGAAAGGTCGTTTGGAGTAATTAAGAGCCGGTTTAGGTGCTTATCTCGTCAGAGGGTTCTATATTATTCTCCAGCAAGAGCAGCCAAAAAAATATATGCTATATTTTGTATACACAATATGTATACTATGGGCGAAGATCAATTTCTTGACGATGCAAATGAGCTCCACGAAACAAATGAGATTGGAGATGAAGAGGAGATGCAGCGAAGAAATCATTCTGAATGGCACAGCATTGGTTCTCGAGTTCGAGAACGATATGTCGCCAATTTGAGATGAAAGCAAAGGCAACTTGAAATATCAAAAAAGTTGTGAAAAGTTATCCTATAATACATCCGAGATTTGAAATAAAAGATCAATTACATATGTACATATTTTTTATTTGTTATAAAACTTAGAATTTAGACAAAAAATTGCTAATTGCGATTGTCAAATTTTCTATAGCTGCAGTCGTGGCGTTTTGTGCTGCAGTAAGAGCATCGATGGTAGTTGTCATGTTATCCAATTTGGAGCAGATAAGTTCAGTCTGCACTTGCTTCCTTTCCTTAGAAGTATGGAGAAATTGATTGAAGTCATCATCTAAATAATTAGTATAGAATGTAGGAAATATAGGTACAGGTAGAATAAAAGCTTTATTTTATAATTCCATCAATAGCTTTGTATATCTGCCAATTTGAAGAAATGCCTTAAAACCTTAAGAAATTTCTTGAAGTTGGCAAGTAGATATAGCACGCTTTCACCTCAACACTGTTTTTAAGTCCTCTGCGTGTTTTAAGAAAATATTAAAAAAAAAATTCATCCAAGACCACACAATAATTGTTGAACGAAGAAAATATGTAGTTTTATATGAAGTTTTTTTAAAATATTAGTTGAAATTGAAAATTGTTTCAAAAAATCAAAATAGAAATAAAATTGTAACTCAGAACCATTTCAATAATTCAAATCAAGCAAATAGTTTTGAAGTGAAAGCATTTTCCAACTAACACTTACGACAATTTCATGGAAATTTCAATGAAATTGTCGTAAGTGTTAGCATAGACCAGCCATACTCAACCTTTCTTTCAAAAGGGCCACAAAGACGTTTCAGCTATGTTGCCTCGGGCCGCAACATGAATTATTTTTTGCACTCAGGTGTATAGTAATTAAGATTGAATGGTTGATTCATTTTAATATACAAATTAATTTGATTTCCGAAATTTAGAACACTTTCAAGGTCTGGCTTGCTCCTGCACGCTAAACCTATTTCGTTTATTTCCTTACACATTTTTTGTAAAATTGAAAATGATGATTCCCAAACGTATGTTGATCTAAAATGTTATATTTTCAATCCAGCGTCAGCTTGCTGACTTTTTTTTGTCAGAAACATTATCTACATATATTACCTTGAAGAAGGAGGAAAATTAATGTTGTGGACACTCATTTTACATTCTTACAGCAGTATTAATAAAAAAAACTGGTATCCGCTCCTTAACAAATGTGCTAACTGGCCCACGGATAGACAAGTTGTCCGTTTGATAATTCTCTTATTAAAAAAGATATGATACCTTTCCAGCATTTATCACTTCATCAAATTCACCATTTCATCAAATTGTGGTGATTTTCTAATACATGTGTCAGATGCATTCACTGCTTTCAATCATTTCGATGATTCTCGATTTTACATCCAAACTCAATCATTTTGAGGATTCTCGTTTCTCGATTGTCCATCCCAATCTCAATAATTTTGTTGATTCTCGATTTTCCATCCCAATCTCAATCATTTCGATGAATCTCGATTTTCTTTTCAAAAACTTGTGATTTCTTAGATGTTTTTTAGTCCATCGACATCGTATCCATAATCCATCCTTCAATGACATTTGATATTTGATGTCTTCACGGATAGGGGCCGAACTATATTTTTCAATCCAAATGTCAACAAATTGACATAAAATCAACTTTTCTGGAGCAGTAAAAACTGAAAATTTCATTTTTTTTAATTTTTTAATCCATCCAAGTTGTATTATTTTGTATTCGATCAAAATCGGTACAGTTCGTTCCAATCGTAGAAATTTAATTCCATCGAAATCGAAATGAAAATTGAATCGGTAGTAAATTCTGTGAAATGTAAATGATCGATCGATTGAAATGATCGATTGATTGAAATGATCGAATCATTTTGGTGATCGATTCTTGAACGATTCTATCATTTGAATTGAACGCTTTACACAGCTCCAAACGAACAAATTGAAGCCCTTTTCATGATTCTGAAGTTTGGGTTTGTTTGTACAATTGTGAAGTTGGTGTTACATTTAGTTGATAAAACGTTCACACAGCTGCTCTCTGAATATTGATATTCTTCAATAACAGCAACGAATGTCTCAACCTTGAGTTTTTATTTTGAGTTAACTTCTTTCCTAAGCAAAAATTCTACAGCAAGGTATGAAGATGACGATAATGGAGAGGATGAAATGTTTGGCCTATCCGTTTTTTTTTCATAATTGTTTCCTTTTAACTCCAAATTTTAGTATAATGAAATTGCACAATGCCAATTCCAAAATTAAATAACAAATAATATTTGACAATTTTCACGTTTCAATTGTGCGCATGAATGCGTCCTTCTGGTTTTGATTCTTTCTTTAAATTCAGAATCGATGCTCTCTTCTTTTCAGAAGATGAACTGTGACTGTCATCAAGTGCCAAATGAACTTTTTCAGAAGCATTTGAAATGGAAATGCTGTGAGTAATTCGTGAAAACGAAAAGACAAAATGACATTTCGTTTGTCGATTGAGCTATTTCCACTTGTCTTTCAAATTTGATGTCTTTCAGTGACAACACTTTTTGTTTGGAAATGTTTCCTATTTTGGGCTTTATTTCCCATTTGATTGATTTTTTCGGGCATTGGTTCAGTTTATAAAAGAAAGCGATGGAATCAGGAAATATCATTCAAAATGTTCAGTCTTTTTTCCAAATTTCCCAAAGGGCTGTAAATTTTGATAAACCTATGGTACCTATTAGGTTTTTCTATGAAATCGCATAGTTACGTAAATATGCCGGGTGGGCCACTGAAAAAGTTCGACGGGCCACATGCGGCCTGCGGGCCGCAGGTTGAGTATAGCTGGCATAGACTAACTAATAATATTATTTTATTTTGATTTTTTGAAACAATTTTCAATTTCAACAAATATTTCAAAAAACTTTATATAAAACTATTTTCTTCGTTCAACAATAGCGTATGAAATGGCGAAATTAGTTATACATGGAATTTTGTTTAATAGTTGTTAAAACCGAAAACGGGTCTTAGAGTCACGTAGTTGATTTAAATTTAAACCCAGAAACATTTCAACCATCGAAATGAATAAGCAATTAGTTTCGAAATGACCAAAAATGTCTACCGATTTTAAGAAATTTCTTGAAATGGTAAATTTTGCACCTTTGCTTCATAACTTTAACTTCCTTGATGGAATATTAAGAGCACACAGAATGACACCGAAAATTACAAACTTTTACCTAGAGTCTTGGTGGTACTTCTACGCTGACGTTTGGTTTTCGGCGCTACCGCATCCTCCACATCGTCCAAGTAAACCACGCCTTCAAAATCTCTTACTGCATCTAGGTCTCCTTGCTGATGTCCTGTTGTGGGCTCTTCAAATTCAATTGGTTCGAACTTGGAACAACCTGCCACAGCAATATTCCTGTGGTCATCGACCACTATTCGGCCCCAGCACGCCATCGCCCTCTCCTCCAACTTGTCGATATCTTTTTTTATTTTTGGAGACCCACCACCGGTTTTCTTTATATCGGCCTTCTGAATCCGAAGCTTGTAGGTCACAGCATATCGCCAATTATCAAAAACCTAAATGAATAGAGCTTTATTCAGGATACCTTATCCTTCTTTTTCCACTTACCTTTTTCCACTCTTCAATTGTATGAGTGGCACCGCTGGTGCTGTTCAGGAGAACTACCAGGTTCTCCCATATGCTTTGAACGGAGTCGTCGCAATGTTTGGTTTGGCAGAGGATTGGATTCTGATCCATAAAGGAGCAGTAAATCTCCTTCTGCTCGTGGGTTGTCTTTTGTTGTCTTCGTTCTGAAAATTAGATAAAAAAGAGGGAACTCATTCATACAGTTGCATTCATTGTTGACACAAATGCTGTTATCCATACCATGGTATACGAAGATACCATCTATTTATGCTTCAGGAAACACTATGGGAGTACCATGTTGCGTACCATGCAATTAGCAGATTATAAAAGCGTTCTTATCGTGGTATACGCAACATAGTATTTCCATGGTATTCCTTGAAACGTTAGTAAAATTGTATTCCATGATACGGATACCTACAACTAGTGTTTAATAGGTTACTTTTTAGTTCGTCACCCATTTCATTTATGTATGTCAGATGAAAATTTAACTATTCACAGCTGAAGCTGATGATAGCAGATTTTAGCTCTGTTTGATGACAGATTTCGTATTCGAAATTGCATAGCAGACTTTTATAAAAGTTCGAACTTCAGAATACCAATGATAAAAGATCTTTTAAGCTGGATATCTTTTATGATTAATAACAGAAAATTTATAGCAGAATAACAGATGTGGCAGAATAATTGTCTTTTCTTAGAATTAAGTAAAATGCAATATTAGCATTATAGTATTAAGAATAAATAAAATGTAAGACACCAAGGTGTCAGTAGGAAAAGAACATCAGAAGAATAAAGATAATAATAATAAAAAAGATTGTGGTGGTGTTTTTTTTTAAGCCTCAAGTTGGAATTAAATATTTATTTGGCGCAGTCGGTAGGATAATTCAACTTTACCGAACTATCCAGTGATTAACGAACTCTTACTACGTGCTACAATAAAATCGTTCAAGATTAAAGTGCACAGGACACAATTAAAATCGCATAAGATAAAAGTATTAGCATACAAATAAAATCGCATAAGATTAGTGTCTATACAACAGTGTTAAAAAAAAGAGTGAAAAAAAACTCCAATTATTATTCTGTGAAGAAAGTGTTTAAAAAAAAAAACAAAAAACAACAATGGCAGATAATAATATTAATAACCAAAATATAGAAGAGCTCCAACGGAGAAACAACCAACATGAAGCACTGAGGAACGCCTACCACAACCTACAAGACAGAGATAGGGACGCAAGAAGGGATACTATGTTGAACCAAGTAATGCTACATTTCCACCTAGCGCTAATCTGAGATTTAATGAGATTAACCTTAAATCTCCTTTAAATCTCGTAGATTTACCATACAAATTTATTTCGTAAATCTTGAAGATTAGAGATTAATCTTGTTAAATCTTCCTAGGACAAATAGTTTTACAAATCGAACTAACCTATTTTTACATGGTGCTGAACGATTCATTCGAGACTCGCGTTCAGTTCTTCATTGTTTCACACAAATCAAACATTCTGTCTCATTCGCACTTCATAAGAAAAATTGGAACGCCATTTGTATTTTTGAAGGTGCTGTCAAATTTAATCTTTTTTAAATCTTTTTGTGCGGTGGAAACACCAAAAAGATTTATTAAATCTAATCTGAGATAAACCTTTGGTGGAAACATAGCATAAAACACATGTCGACTTTTACTGGACAAGGAGAGATTACAATAAACGCATTTATACGTTCCGTGGAATACTACTTGGCAGGAAGGAACACCGAGGAAGACAAACGATCGCTCACATTGGCGATCATGAAAAGATACAAGGAGAAGCCAAAAGTACAATACTTAATGTGCCACAACCAGACAACTGGGAGCTGATAGAGGCAACTTTAAAACTGAGGTACAAGCCAGACGTCGAGCCGTTTCAACTGTAGGTACAGAAGAATCAGCAACCTAAGGCCCAATTCACATAGAACTGGCTTGAGGTTTTGGCGTGGTTCTGGCTTGCTGCATACATATTCCACGTTGTGAAATTCACATGTTCTCTTATGAGATAATACACACACAGATGACGAGGCGAGGGTATGGTTTCACATGCCATCGCCACACCATATTGAAAACTCCAGTGGCCTACGTAAACGTAACGCCACAATGAAATCTCTCAGTTCAATGTCAAATTGTCAGGCATTACAAAAAAATTAAATGTGACTGAGTTCAATAAAATCTAAAAAAATTGAATTCTGCAATTAAATGCAAATACATGAAGATTAATGTAACTACGGGAGGACAAAATTACTGCAACAGGAGCGTGCAACACCAAACATGGCAAAAAATAGACCAACAATTCAAGGCAATTGTTTTGTTTTTATTTTTCATTTATTTTCTGTGTAGAGGCCATTTTCTTGTGAAGTGTTCATCTGTTTGTGTGTGTTTGTCTATTGCTTTTCTGTCAAATAACCATTCCCTGTCACTTCTGTGTGAACAAAGCTCACCACAACCACACCACGCCCGTAGCAGGCCAGAACCACACCGGCACCATAAGCCACTTCTGTGTGAATCGCGCCTAAGAGTTAACAATGTAAGTGAATTAGCAACTGAAATTCAAAATATTAAGTATAAGGCTGATGAATTAATAGTTTACTATCAAGGTGATAATTTTATAGATCTAAGTAATGTAAATGGAATTTTGATAAATACAATTAAGCTTGATTCACACTATAGTTCTAATACTGATACAGTCTCAGTACATGCTCACTACATTAAAATATTCTTAAACGAGAAACAATGTTTATATTCACACAATCGTTATCGCTCCAAAACCGATACGCTCTCGCTCCGATTTCGATTTGTTTGAAAGAATATTTTATCGAAGTGAGAACTCATTTTTCAATTTTCAATTTATTTTGATGTGACAAATCGATGACAAAAAAAATTAATTTGAAAATAATATATGAAAAAAAGAATACAAAAAAATATGGGAGCTATATCGATATCGGTATCGGAGCCGCAATGTGAATACTAGGGTTAAGTATCGGAGCGAGAACGTTTTGAGAATCTATCGATATTGGCACAGTAGTATGAATCAAGCCTTAAAGAAATGACACAGGGAACACTTTTAGATAAAATATATGAGGAACATATTTTAGAAAATATACTTTTAATAATGAGAAGACGTAGGTACGAAGATGCATGCATAAGACCAGAATTCAAAAAGGGTAGAAATTTTGTTTTTAAGGATGATAGAAAACCATTACCAAATAATTTTAGACAGGAAAATAGAAATACTAACGATCAACGAAATTTCGATAATAATAATTATAATAATCCATTTAATAACCGCCCACAAAATTTTAACCCAAATTATAATCAATATGCTAATCGATCAGGGCAAAGTAGGAGATATAACCAAAATTTCAATAATAATAGAAACTCAGGGCAGTATCGACAGCAATATAATAGACAACCCGAAGCAATGGATGTCTCAAATGTGCAAAGTGGACAAGTCAATACAGTAGAGAGACAAAACCTACAATCAGGAAACCTTAGATCATATTCGGGCCAAAATTGCCTTCAACAGGATATGACTGAGCAAAGATTAGAAAAGTCTGTCTACAGCATTGACCAAACAAATCAGGTAGAAGTTAATAAATCCGATTTTTTTATAAACTAGCCTCGGATGATCTACCAATAATTGAATTAACTATACTGAAACAAAAATATTTAGCTTTAATTGATACAGGGTCTTCACTTAGGGTTTGTTTCACAATGTCTGAGTAAAGCTCTGATTAGTTATTCGACAATTAAATTATCCGCAAATTAAATCCCCTCATTAACGAACTTTGCGTTTCACAATGATCGAAGTAATAAATTAATGTGTCAATTAGCTATTCGTAAGTTATTCCAGTTTTCCAGACAAAATATTTTTGACTGATGAAAATATTCAAATAATAATTAATAATAAACATCAAATTAAGACTGAGAGCTCGCAAATTTGTTTGGAAGAAACCAGCTTAAGGTTTTTATAAGAACAAATACCTACGTCTGGCTGCCCCCAGCGGTACAGCCACCGATGAAAAACGCATCAGTACAATTTTCCTGAAAGTGGAATAAATGAAAATTCAAATTCATCACTTATTGGCACCCACGACTCCCTGATTATAAACATACATACATATGTATGTATGTACATACATAATAGTTACCAACGGATGCCGAAGTGGTCAAGCTCAAGACCACTAGCAAACGTCTCCGAAAATGTGTCAAATTTGTCCTCTTTAAATTTATATGTACCTATGATTTATCCATCCGTGTACGTTGGTCATTTTTGCCCATATACGCGGAACAACGCAGCTGTAAATTATAAAACCGAGCATGAATAACGAAGAAATTCAAAGCCCTTTTTTAATTTTCGATGAACTTCGTACGTTTTTCGTTGTTTGTGGAACAGCTTTCACCGAGTGGAGAACGATGGTTTAAATGCAGCTTTATGGTTCAAATACATTGTGTAAAAGTCCAAACCATTAATTTTATCTGTTTTAATGGTCGCACATATTGCTTTGAATGTCTTAATTGCCAGTTAAATTTGCTAATCAATACTTCATCTGATCATTAAAATACTGAGAACTTTAACTACTAGTTAGACATATTCAGATATTGTGAAACGTAAATGAGGTTGTTAATTGACGAATAAGTTCAAAGTAGCTTAGTTGAAACTTTAATCAGAGAATGTGAAACAAGCCCTTAGTCTTATAGATGATAAGATTAAAATATTTAAAACTATTAAAACTAAGCCAATACAATTTTCAACAATTAACAGCAAGGGATCAATTGACTTTGAAGTTCATACCCCCGCACCCGATGAAATAAAAGCACCAACAGGAGCTCTTATTCGTTGGAAAGTAAAAAGCTTAGCAGAATGAAAATATCAGTTTATAATAGGCACAGACCTACTAAATAAATTAAACACGTTAATAGATCTAGAAACAGGAATAATTAAACTTAATGAGCAGATAATAAAGTTTCAACATAAACCAATTTCATTTGAAGAAATACATACATTAGAACACGTTGAAGATAGTATAAAATATTTAAAACTAGACCATCTGAATTCAGAGGAATATCGAGAAATTGAAAAAAATAATTAAAAAGTTTAATTCGTTGCTTTTCAAAGAAGGTGATAAGCTGACAAGCACACCAGAAATAGAGCATGAAATAGTAACAACCACCGATCAACAGGTGAATGCTAGACTGTATAGGTACCCACCTCAACACGAAGAAGAGGTAAGGAGACAAATTAGAGATATGGAGGCTCAGGGGATAATAAGAAAAAGCAACTCTAAGTACTCAAGTCCTTTAATAGTTGTTCCCAAAAAGATGGACAACTCTGGACAGAAGAAGTTTCGAATTGTGATCGATTATAGAAAATTAAACGATATCACAATTGATGATAAGTTCCCATTTGTAGGATCGCAATAATTAAAACAAAAACAAAATAATAATGGTAACCCCTTGATGAGACACTCTGCTTCAAGTTACTTGTACGAGAAGAAAAACTCAAAATCGAGTTGCTTATTGTTTTGTTTTGTTTTCATTTTGAGGAAATATAGGAAAAAAAATATTATTATTGTGTGGTGTGTTGTTTGGAAGCTTCGAGGCTCAGTTTTTATTCTTTAAATTCTCTAAAATAAAGAAATTAATCTTAATAAATGGTGCGGTGAAATTATTTTTTCTGTTAAAACGTCTGCAGTACAAGTTTTTAAAATTCATTTTTTTTTTTAACAAATAAAAAGACGTGTGATACCATACCTCTAATTGATTCTTCAAACAAAAAGAAAAAAAAAGAGGAACAGAATTGCCCCTAATTCAGTTTTTCAATTCGTGGTGTACCTACCAAGTGCAAATTATAAATACATTTCTTTTTAAACAAAAAAAATATATTATGGTTCTATAAGTACCCATCTAATGTATATATATCATGAATATAATCATCGAATGGTCATAACCAATAAGTGACAAAACTGCTCATTAAAACAAAAAAAAATGTCTTATCCTTTTAATCCACCATCTGATTAAAGAAATAAGAATATTCCTAACCAGTGGTCTTAAGAAAAAAATAAAATAGAAAAAAAAAATCCCATGAAATATTGAATACCTACCTAAAATTGAAAAGAAAGAAAAAAACAAAAAAATAACAAAAATTGCAATCTGTTAGCTGATTTGTTCCTGAATTATTGGTGTTTCCTGTGCTCCCGTTTCCATAAACTGTGTTATATGATTTTATGTTATCCATTATGTTTTTTTTTTTTTTATTTTTATATAATTTCTATTAAAATAGTGTAATTTCCATTTAAATCAAGAATGCTTGTTTTTTGCATTTCTAATATTCTACTTTTGATGTTTAAATGTATTTCAATTCCCTTTTAATGTGTGATTCATAAATGTTTTTAAGTGTATATACCAATAATAGTAATTTGTGTGTGTGTAGTTCATTGCCTGGAAGGAAATTCCCTTAGTGTGCTTTGTTCGTGAGTGTTTCTATTTTGTTTTATCTAGGTCATAAACTACACTGGATCCCGATACGAGTGCGCACACGTAAGCGGATACAGGTATGTGTTTTTCGTTTCTTATTTCAAAATGTATAAATGTAAATATTTTCAAGGCTAAGGGTATTGAACTGTGGCAGTGAACTTGAAAATTTTTGTAGTTCGGTATATAGAGATGCCACTTTGTTATTTTAACTCCTTTTTTCTTATTTTTTTGTTTGAGTATTATATAAAAATTAGGGATATCTATTATCTAATCTTTTAAATTTTATAATTTTAGTTTAATTCAATAATATTTTTTTATATATATATGCTCACTCACCTATTGATTAAATACTAGATTGACATACATATTTCCTCTATATTTCAAATAGTAAAATTAAGTTTTTAATAAATAAGTAGGTATCTACTTTTTTTTAATGAAATTTAAATTTTTAACAATTATTATTTGAAGAAAACTGGAATGAATTACAGAGATATGGAAGGTTAAATTTATTCAGTGGGGTGGCTAATTACGGACCGGACATGAGAGTCCTTGACGGGTGAGCTTCCGCAGGTGAGGCTTAGGGCCTTTGTTGAGGGGCTAGCGTACATATCTGAGCACGCGACAGCCAAGGCGTCATCTCAGTGATGAGTTTGGCGATGGGGAGGGATGCTCAAGGGTACCGTTAACACCAAAGGTGCCCGTGCATTGATAGGACTAGTAGGTTAATCAGTCGAAAGGTTGTTATTTCGCTTCCAAGCATTTTTAAATTCATTTCCATTTAACGTAGCTTATTTTAACTTGTCTGTTTTGTCGGTTTGTTTCTTTCATAGTTAGCTGTCCTAGTATATTTTAATTTAGTATTTTCTTTTTTTTTTTTCTTTTAAAGTAATTATTGAACCAGGCATGATATAAGTACAGTAGTCTAGTAAGGCAGGCCAAAAGAACCAATCCCACAAACCGACGAGCTAAGCATACATGCAAGCATGCCTGACCTGGTCCTCGCCTACTGGACGCCCTTTCACCCATTTGCAGGTCCTGTAACTGTAGGATGGAAGGGTTGACAACACTTGTTATTGTCTAATACCGTTACACATTACCAAACATAGATTCTATTTTAGATAAGTTGGGGAAAGCCCAATATTTTAGTACAATAGATTTGGCCAAAGGCTACCATCAAATTCTTGTTAAAGAACAAGATAGAAAGAAAACAGCATTTGTAACCTCACATGGTTTGTATGAGTTCATAAGAATGCCTTTTGGGTTAAAAAACGCCCCAGCGACGTTCCAAAGGCTTATGAACGATGTCTTGAGAGACTTTATAAACAAAACATGCGTAGTGCACTTAGATGACATATTAATTTTTAGTACGTCACTAAAAGAACATGTTAAAGCTATAACCGACAAGTTTTAGAATCTAAAAATTTAAAGATCCAAATTGACAAATGTAGTTTCATGAAAAAAGAGACAGAATTCTTAGGGCATTTGGTAACTGAAAAAGGTTTAAAGCCCAACCCCAATAAAATTGAAGCAATTCAAAAAGTAAGCATTCCAAAAACACAGACAGAAATAAAGAGCTTTTTAGGCCTAAGTGGTTACTACCGCAAATTTTTCAAAGATTACGCTAAAATAGCCCAACCCATGACAAAATACTTACAGAAATATTGTAAGGTAAATTGTAATGATCCGAATTATGTCGAAGCGTTTGAAAAATTAAAAAAATATATAAAAAGTCATCCGATATTACGTTTTCCTTATTTTGAGAAAATATTCAGTAATTATGCAATAGGCGCCGTTCTTTCTCAAGAAGGTCACCCTGTTTGCTTTGCATCCAGAACGTTGAATAAACATGAACGTAATTATTTGGCAACAGACAAAGAATTTTTAGCCATTATGTGGTCAGTAAACTATTTCAGACCATATCTATATGGAAACAAGTTCAAGATTATGACTGACCATCAGCCTATAAAATATCTTCATGCCAAATACCGAGGGAAAGACATGTCACCAAGACATCAACGCTGGTTACTTAAATTGGGAGAGTACCAATTTGATATCGAGTATCTCAAAGGTAGAGATAACAAAGTGGCTGATTTTCTTAGCCGAATTAACGAGGACGTTAAATCTGAGGAGGGAGAGAAATCGGAACCCCCTAACATAGAACATTTTTCGCCAATTTCTAGCAAAAGTGATACAGAATCAGACATAGTATTTAATATAGAGGGCAGCATTACAATGGCAACCATGTACTCAGGTGAAGAAGAATTACTTTATCATATACCTATCAAAGAAGAAATTGTAAACAAATACAAAACACAAATTATATTAACAAATGATAAAACTGAAGAGATAATAGTTATAAATGGAAAAAGAATAATTTACGTAGCAGAGCACGACTTGAATAATTTAACAGACATATTTAGGAGATTCATAAAAAAAGGTATAACTGGGATATATTCCGAACTTTCTGAACATCAATATAATATTGTTCAAGAAAAGCTAATAGAATTATTTTCTAACGATCCACAAATAAAATTCATTAAATGTTCATATAGAGCTCTAGATATAAAAACAGAAGTAGAAGCAGTTAAACAAATATCTTTGTACCATGTCAGGGAAAGCTTGCATTCCGGCATCCAAGAAACTTTTAATCAGATTAAATTTAAAATGTACTACCCCAAATTATTAGAATTGATTCAAATAGTTATAAATCAATGTGACGTCTGTAAAGCAGTTAAATATGACCGCAATCCAATTAAACCAAAATTTGAATTTTCAGAAACACCAAGGGACACAAACCAAATTATTCACATAGATACTTATGTTTTTAAGAGGTGCAATAGACAAATTTTCTAAATTTGGTGCCGCTTATTACTTAACCGATCGGAACCATATAACAATCATTGAACAGTTAGAAGAACATTTTGCTAAAATAGGTAAGCCAAGTAAGATAATAGCGGATAATGAATTTAAGGCAATCCAAATAAAGGAACTTTTAGAAAAAGAAGAAATAACTTTACATTTAACCAAGCCAAATTCGCATACAGGCAACTCAGACGTAGAGAGGTTTCATAATACATTGGCAGAAAAACTAAGAATATTATTGTTTAACGATAGTTATATTACAATAAAGCAAGCAATGCAACAGGCTGTAAGAAACTATAATGAAAGGTTCCATTCAATAATAAAAACTACTCCGCAACAGGTACAAAATAGAAAAATCAAGCTGAAGAATTCAGCAAAGAAAAAGAGACTCAATAAACTTAATATAAGAAGAGAAGATTATGAAGAACGACGAACAACAGGTTTTATAAAAAACTATAAAGCAGTTATGCATAAGCATCAACCGAAATATAAGAAAGCAAAACTAGATAAAATTCACAAAACAAATATTAAAAGACTACTAAAATTTTCAGCTGATGATTTGGATGATGATTCAGATGACAGTAACGCAGATTAATTGTCAACACTTCCTAAATACACAAGTCATCAATGAACAGGATGGATTTGTTAAATTAAAGCTAGGTGATGTTACAATAACAAACGAAACAGATTTAATCTTACACTTAATAAATCCTATCGAAATAATAGAATTAGTCAAAAATATATCTTTTAATTCGGGACTTTTGGAACCGCAACATAGGCTCATGTTGAATCAGGAAAGTGAAAACATTTTACATAAAATTAGAACATTAATGCCATTAGATAAAAGAGGTCTCATCAATATAGTAGGTAGCGCACAAAAATGGTTATTTGGAACAATGGACGACGAGGATAGAGAAATTATTACTAAATACTTAGATCAAGTTCGCGAAAATAACTATAAAGCTGTAAGTGTTATAAATAAGCAAGTTAAAATAAATGAGTATTTTAACAATACTTTTCAGATATTAAAAGAAACAATCATAAATGATAGGGAAACTATATTGAGGCAATCTAAAACCATTGTATATCCAATCTATAGTATTCTCATGAAGCACGATTTTGTAGGTAGACATTTGGTCGATAGGTTCGCTGTGATCGCCTTACAGAGATCCCTTAACAAAAATTAGTATAACATTTGGACGCATAGATGGCCACGAGCTTTTTTTCTTCATGAGAATACTATAGAATTTATATACAATGCTAAAACTATGCAAAGAGTAGAAAAACAACTAAGAATGAAACAAAATTATTTCGATCAACTTTTTAAACTTAAATATATAAACAGTAGAGTAGAGCATATTCAGGAAAACATAGTTTCAGCGAAAAACAATATTTTGCATCCTAGTATTCTAACTAATGAAGAAATAGAAAGTTACGAAATTGACTTCTTTAAATTAAAACATATAAAACTAGGTGTCACAAGATACAATGAGAATACGATCATATTTGCGATAAAAATTCCGAAAAATTTTGTTACCCTTCCACTCAAATTGTTAACGCCAGTACCCAATAAAAATTTCATGGAAATTGATGCTGAAAAACTATTTGTGATCGAAATAAATAATAAAATATTTAAATACGAACAAGATAAAACTATTTCTGAATTAGAAGAAAGTAAACATTGTACTATTAGAAAAACTTGTAAACTAATAGAAAATGCTAATACTGAAATTATACCTTTAGATTTAGATGATGAAACTATATTTATTAAAAAATATCAAAACTAATTTAAATCAAACTTGCGATGATAGAAAATTTATTCTTGAAGGAAATTATCTTATTAATTTCATAAATTGTACTTTATACTTTTTAGAACAAAAATTTTCTAATATAAAACAAATTCAAAAACAAAGATTTTACTATCCAAACAATAAAGAAACATAAAACAAGAGTGAGCCATTAAAATTTGAAAAAATTATATTGAATTCAGTAAACAATATAAAAGAAATACAAGAAATAGAATCTAAGAAAAACATGTCATATATTGTTAATGTAATATGTTTAATAATAATTTTATCTATGTTCGCAATATTGTCATATTTTTTCAAAGAAAAAAAATAATTTTTAAAATAGAGAAACCTAAAATTCAGGAGAATTTTAACTTAAAGGAGGGAGAAGTTACATATCAAATTGAGCCGGATAAGTACGACGAACTCATCCGGGAAATGATTAACAAAAACATAGAAAGTATTGCATAAATTGCTGACCTAGTGTCTGCAATAATAAATTGTATTTAAGTAAGCCAACTGCGATTGGCAATTTTCCTAGAATTAAGCAAACTGCAATATTGTCTTTTCTTAGAATTAAGTAAAGTGCAATATTAGCATTATAGTATTAAGAATAAATAAAATGTAAGACACCAAGGTGTCAATAGGAAAAGAACATCAGAAGAATAAAGATAATAATAATAAAAAAGATTGTGGTGGTGTTTTTTTTAAAGCCTCAAGTTGGAATTAAATATTTATTTTGCGTTCGTCGCCGCCGGCCGTGGCTAAGCATATTGACATCAGCTATTTTCGTTCATGAAGTCTAAGAAAACAAAAAAAAGATACAAATGCACTGCAAAACTAAAAGACTTGTACAAACCAACCCCTTCCTCGTTCAGCGCACATCAAACAAAACCTACAAAACAAACGAGAATACCCAAAATTGTCATCATTTGAAACACTTTTCAATTTTCTTAATCTTTCCATATAATAAAAAACTAACCATCACACAAAATACAATACAAAAACTGTAAACAAAACAAAACCAAAGAAAGCTAAATTGACTACTTTTTTCATTCTGGGCTTTATCTATGTATTTGTGTGTTTTCATTATTATGAATAGGTACTTATACCTTTGCAAGTCTACACCGAAAGTCAAAAGTCTACGCCCAAAAGTGCGACAACAGAAGTGAAGATGGCGTTAGTATCGACAGCCACCATGATAGTACTATGATTTAGATATACAAAGCTAATAGCCCATATGACTCATCTCGTGAAAATAAAACGATGCGGAATAGTGCAAAAGCAGTGCTGAATATCAATATCTTTTTTCCTTGTGCTGTTTCATTGTTCAGGTAAGGCTTGTCTTATTTCCTTCCTTTTCCTAACACTGCTGACAAATTGCTTGCATCATTCAAAATGCTAAATAGCCATCTGCCGGTCAGAGTTAAAACTAGTACCTTGGTTATTGAAATTAGCCTCGATAGAAACCTGGATCGCATGTTGTTTTTGTAATACAAGTTTAAAGATAAGTTAGAACTATAATGCTCGGATATGCACTTAAATGGTTGGAAGAGAACAAGCGAATACACGTAAAGCAAATGACGCGGCTTTAATTGCGGAGTGGAGCGTTTCGTCAAGTTTTGTTCAACTTTGGTTACGGAAGTGAGGTGCGCTCCCGAGCGGAGTAAAACTGACATTTGGTGAAGTAAGAAGGCCAAAAAGAGAAAGATGATTCAGTGCCCTTCCGACTATTATAGTTCTACCTATAACCTCGACCCAGACCCGGAGACAGCTGTTATTTGTCCAAGAGCCAGAGCAAAAAAAGTAGGTTCATAATGAAATTTTCTACTGAACTGATTTTTGTTGTTGCAAGATGTAAATCCAAATTGGTGGGACGAAGGAGCTCGAGCGTCAGCAGCCGTCTTAAAAAGCACGTTTTATCATATCTCGTTTACAGTGTGTTACACTTTTATTTCGCGCGATTATTATAGTTCGGAAAACTTTTGTATTTCTACAAATAAAAAAAAAAACACGACCGACCGGCACAAAAAAGAAAACGTTTATAAAAAAAAGAACACCGAAGCCGAACTGTCAAACAGTCGGCGAAGAAGGCGATAAAATAAGACGAGCGAATAAAAGTGCAACAGGCAGCAAAAAAAGTGCTGCCACCACGACTATGCTCAGAAGGGGTGGGTTCACGAAGCTATTTTTTTAGTGATGATAAAAAGATGATGGTTGATATAAAAAAGATTATATGAATTAGTAAAACTTACTTTGATTACCACATGAGCGTTCCTGTTAGAAGAAAGAAATTAGGGCGCCAGTGATTTTTTTTTTGAATAAAAGGAAATCACAAACCTTCGGAGCAAAACCGACGGTGAAAATAGATAAAATAAAAAGAGGAAGATTTGTATATTTAAAATTATGAATTTTTAATCAGTTCAATTTGCTTGGGAAACCTTTTAAACAGGATGAAAACCCAAGATCTTTTCAGAGAACAAAAGAACAAAGACTTTTTAAAGACAACGGAAGATGAACCGTTAACGCTCGGTCCCAAATGGACAAAGAAATTAATAAACGCGTCGCGCATTCCGCTTTTTCGGAACTTTTAACGGAGCAAAAGCCAAACGAGAATTAACTATTGAGTTTAATAACTAAAAAAAAAAAACGAATCGCAAATACCTAATAGAGAATACCTAATACCAAAATTCACTTTTGTGCCAAAAGAATACTTAGCTTGTTAACTGCCAATTTCCTCCAATCCAATATCTCAACTATTGATTTCCTTCCACCAGTTTTAAACTAATACCACTTTTCCTCTTCACAATTTCCTTTTTTTTCAAACTTGTTCTGCAAACTCTTCGAATTTCTTCTTCTTCTTCGCTAACTTTTCTTCTCCTCTTTATTCACGTCAAAAAATCAAAAAACCTCTGGTTTCTTCGAGAATCACAGTAGAAGTGCCCTTCCAGGTTTTCCATTAACCTGGACGGCCTCTTCTTTTTTGTCAGCCCCAGTATTTTCAGCCAATAAGCGGCCGTTGTTTTCGGTCGCGTCATCATTCAGCTACTTTTCGCCATCTTTGCTGGAGAGAGCCAACGCCGTTGAAAAACCGACGGTCCTGCTTACTCGCACTATCTCCCTGGCTTTTGCATTCCTCGCGTTCCAATGTTTATTCGCTATGTTATCTAGCTATCCCAAAAATTTTGAGATAACTTGAGTTGTTGTTGCGTCAGCTGTTATCAGCTTTTTTTTAACCAGGGATTACAACAACACAAAGCTATCCGGATAACTGAGAATAGCCAGCGGAACGTGCCCATTGTCATCATGGAAATCACCGATCGCTGGTTCGACTTCCAGGAGCGGTGAATCCGATGAACGCATCCAGCCATCAACCCCAATTTTTCGAACAAGAAAAGAAAAGTTTCCGAAAACTAAAAAGAAATTCTATCTCACTCCGCATTCATTCTTCCCCTCCGAAAGAAATCAAAATAAACCAATGTTAGTAAAAACCTGGTGGAAAGCTAAGTTACATTTTAATACCATTATAAAGGATGGAAACTGGCAGTACTTTTCTACTTCGCGAAATTATTTAAGTCGGTGGGCTTTTGCGCAGATTTGGGGAAATGAGGACTCCTAGTTAACGTTCCATCTTTTACATTGGTATATGTATATATATTATAAATTATTTTGGGCACGCAGCCATTCTCACATGAGTGACTTCAGCACTCGGGAACCAGGTGTCTCCCGTGCTTCTTTTAAGTTTTAATGGAGTTTTGATTAGACCGCCCGTCTATCAATTTTTGAATTTGTTCTCGGGGACCAACTGTCACCCAAACTTAAGATCAACACAGACCGCCCGTCTGTCGGTGAGTGGAACACATCCAGTGGCGGATCCAGAGGGGGGGATATAGGGGCTGAAGCCCCCCCCACACAGTCAATTCATACAATTAATTTAATAGCAAAATACAATGCATTACAATGTTTCAATTTTGTGTTCGTTTTCAAACCTAACATTTTTAAAAACACTTGATGAAACAAAGAATTATCCTTAAAATCAAAGATAATATAATATTTGTGATTTTTGTTTGTATTTAGTATTTACTAAAACAAGGTTGCGGCTGAAAAATTAGCATGAAATTATGTTTTTTTAAGCCCTTAAGGGAATTAAATGAAAAAACGAAGATGAGACTAAGCAATTCGAATATAAAAACGTAGGCTCTATTTATTCCAAGCCCTACAAGAGGGACAACAAATCAGATTTGTGTCGAACTAATTTACTCCTAAAATGTGTTTTTCCAAGCCCAAAGGGAATTGGAACACATTGAGAAAATTTGCATGTTGGCATTGTTTTTTCACAAGCCTTAAGGAAATTCGACGAAGTTGGGGTTTTACAAATGCACATGTATACATGTAAGATTGTAAGCTCTTGTTTTCCCAAGCTTAAAGGAAACTGAACGAAAGCACGATGTAGGGGCTAAACAATTGACCTACATGTTAACTGTGTTTTCTTTATGCCCCTAGGGAATTGGCAGAAATAATCGAAAAAATGCTGCGTTTTTGTTCTAGCCCGTATAGGAGCATTGGACGAAACAAACGAGGTGGTTCAGCAAATTTACATGTTCAATGCAATTGAGAAGCTTAAGGACAACACCTGATATTTTCATTTAATATTTTTTTTCAGAAGTTAAAAACCAAAATTCAGATATGTAGGTGTCTTTATTGAAAGAAAAATATTACGTTTTGCCTTGAAATTTCCTTTTCAGGTAAAATTTTGAGGAGAGCATGCCATTTTTTTTAGCTGAATGAACGAAAGCTAAGGATATCGATAGAGTTCATCATTAAGGATCCTATTGAATTTGATCACAAGAGAATTTGACCACAAGTCACTTTTTTTCCTAAACTCTTCAGGTGATATCTTTCGAGCTCAGCTCGACCCCGAGAAATTTAAGAGCTTATAACTATTAAAACTGTGTTTCCGGTGATAACGTTACATGAAATATTTTCTAGCAGCCGGATCAAACAATTATTGTTTATTACAATAGGTGTGTTTAGTGAATCTGTTCCGAACAGAAAATTACAGAAAAGATCAGAAAAATACAGGATTGTGTGTTCCATGAGTAAAAAACTTGCCCCAAACTGTTCTCCATTCTGTCACTTTGTGTTCAATGACGTTTTTCAGAACAGTTAAGAACAATGTTTCCTACACTTACTTTTGAGGTGGAGGAAGTGAGTAAGAAATGTCAAATTACCAGCTGATTTGTTTGTTTGGAATAATAATAATCTAAAATTTATCACAGGAGTAATTTTCTTATATTTTTGGACTTAACAGGAAGAAAAAGACATAGAAGAATACAAAAAAGTGTGAATTGATACTAAATTTGAATTGAAAAGTAATGCAAACAAATAACAATTGAAATATTTTTAAATTTGAATTTGGACAGCTGAAAGCCAACAGTCAGTCCCGCCAATACAAAGCTGCTTTTCTGTTCTTTCTTGTTCTGACAGTTTTCACACACTTGTGCTGTTCTACCCTGTTCTGATCCAGTTTTTCTTCATTAAACACAACTAATAGGTCCTTGAAATTGAAACATAAGATTTGTTATTCGAAGATATTCTGACGATTTCATATACGTTTCCTTAAAACAATGCAATTTTTCAAGTTTCTCTCTTGGTTTTCTTTAAAATAATAAATAAATAAAATAAATTAAATTGATAAATTTACAAATATTCAGTAAATACTTATGATAAGAAATGGTACGATCATTCAAACAAAGTGGCGTGGCTGTAAATGGCTTAGGCCCATATCAATAACATGTTCTAACTTAATTTTAACAATTTCTTTTATTCATGAGATTTAAAAAGACTTTACTTTGTTAAAATGAAAATCAAAACCGAGAAATATTCGATATAGCTAAAGAAAAAAAATTCTTTGAAATGGTTGAGCAAATTTTGTATTCAAAGAACAGATATCTTATGTGATATGCTCCACAAAAATTTGTGTTAAAATAGAGCTAGCATTTTAGCTAGTGTTTTGAGAGAAATGTGGGAGCTAGAGAATTCAGTACGATCTGCGTACTGCCCAAATGTATAAATTCTACAAAAAACATTCAGTATAAAAAGAAAGACATTTGAATTGTCCTAACAACTTCTGGTACAGTGTAACGTTCTTGACATCTTTTAATCATCTACAGCTGCTCCTTTTCCAATCATAAAATTTTTCATTTTTTTTTTTTTTTTGCATTTAGAAGACTCTGCCAACTTGCCTACATTCTGAGAAAAGAAAATTAGGATTGAGAGAGATCGTGCCTTTTTTTAAATGATATGTCTAAAATAACAGCCTCGAGCCCCCCCCCCCCCCCCACAGCCAAATCCTGGATCCGCTACTGAACACATCCAATTTTACTGTCAGAATTGACATATCGTTTTCTATTTCTTCAAGATACTGAGAGAGTGAACCGATGGCTGATGGACCAAGGCTGCACTTCTCTCTCTCAGTAGATTGAAGGAAATACCTGAAAAGAAAATTTGGAAAGAAGGGAACCGAGGATCGGAAAACGAAAAAGACTAGTTTTTGTTGCGGTTAATTTTACCGTAACAAGTGGTCTTTTGTCAAAAAATCTATTCAAAATTAAATGAAATTAACACAAATTGCGTATGACTATGACAAATGTCCTCACTAGTCACTGATAAGTCAGATTGAGATCGCCTGGACGAAACGCAAATTTGTATGAACTAAAGGCCATTTATTTATAAAAGGTTTGAAAGCCGTCAATAGCGGTTCTAGGATCTTGGCACCTCTTTAGGGACATCCCTGAAAAATTTCTAACATTTAAAAGGCAATTTGATCGTCATAAAAGGTCAACAAGTTTCATTCTAACTGACCACATTTTTACCTTGAGCTGGAATGTGCTACTCAGACGTAGATTTTTTATCTTTAGGTTAACCGAAATAAAATTAGCACAATATAATAACTTTTGGACTATGTAAGAACATCCGTCTTGAAAATATGAAATAACAAAACGCCCGCATGTTTAGTGTTCATATTTAATTATGTAAATAATTTATTTGAATTAATTTCGGTTTGGAATTGAAAAAAACAAAAAGTTTTTGAGGTTTTTAACTCAAAACAAACTTTTGCAAAAGAACAAGGAGTAAGGAGGACTATTTATTTTCACACACAAAATTTTACTTCATGTTCATAAATAGAAACAGAAACAAGGGTAGGTTGGTTTTGTATAGGGAAAGGTAAGAATAGGATATACATATATGTATGTATGTACATAGTTCCTGGGTATTATGAACATGAACAGAATTAATGAAGCATTTGGCTAAAAAGAATTGTGAGCACTTTGACTGACTTTTTAGAAGGCATAACATTTTAAAAAGTAAATATTTTTGAAATTTGAGGTGGAAAAAGATAATTTCGGATAGAATTTATTCATGTATTAAAAGATCTCTTAATTTAATATAACAATTTAATGAAAACTATTGTATCTGTGCTAATAGGCTTACAAATTCACCGCACAATTAGAGGTTTAAAATAAAATACAATTTGTATTACCTTTTATAGGTTGTACGAGCACTGAACAGCCGGGAACAAACACTAAGCGTGACTAAGTGATAGTTATTATAATAATTAAAATTTAATTATTCATGTGATGAGCAATGATTGAATCGGTGAGTGGAAGAGTACAGTACAACCACCAAATTATGATTTAAAGAAAACCAGGCATTACTTTTTACTGCGCAGACAAACAAGTGAAAGTGCTCCATATACATATCTAAGAGCAATTCTGAAGAAGTGGGTGGATGCCATTCCCCCTGAATGGAAAATCTCAATTTTTTACGTCAAACCCTACCGCTCTACATATTTCCATCGTTCTACAACATTCGGAAGTGCTCCATGTAGTTTACAAGAATTTTTGAGAAAGTGGGTGGATGCCACACCCGCTTGAATGGAAAATTCCAAATTTTCGATTTTGTTCTTTTTAAGTACTTCAAGCCCTACCGACTTACCAATTTTCATCGTTCTACAACAATCGGAAGAGCTCCATATAATTAATTATTAGTTTTTAAGGAAATGGGTGGATGCTACACCCCCTGAACGGAAAATTCCAAGTTGTCGATTGTTTTTTTTTCTAAGGACTTCAAGCTCTACCGATCTACAAAGTTTTTTCCTTCTACAACAATCGGAAGTGCTCTATATAGTTTATAAGAATTTTTGAGAATGTGGGTGGATGCCACGCCCCCTGAACGCAAAATTCCAAATCTTCGATTGTTAATTTTTCTAAGTACCGCTTTACCGATCTACCAAGTTTTATAGTTCTACAAAGATCGAAAGTGCTCTATATAGTTTAAAAGAATTTTTAATAAAGTGGGTGAAAACCACGCCCTCTGAAGACAAAATTGAAAATTTGTTCCTTTGTTTGCGCCACAAAGTCTACCGTTGAGCGAAATTTCAAGTTTCAAGTTCAAGGTCGGGAAGTGCTCCATAGATTGGTGCCGTGACATAAGGCCAAGTGACATAAGGCCAAATTTGAATATTCGGCCTTATGTCACTTAACAAAAGTGACATAAAGCCAAATTTTAAGAGTTGGCCTAGTGTCGCTTTTACAAAGTGACATAAGGCCAATTTGGCCTTGTGTCACTTTTAATACTAGCGTACCTCTTTTTTTTTCATTTTTCATTGAAAAATTTTATTAAATCCAGTTTCTTTAAATGCATAAGAAACTTTGCATACACCCAAATTTGCACCCTCTCAAATCCTATCATGAGCCCAAGCAGGGGGGTTGCAGGGGGGCAGCATGCCCCCCCATCCATACCTCACTGTTCATTTGAAAATGTTTATATTTCACAAACCAAATAAAGGAGAGGTTTTATTAGGTTTGTGAAATTTTAAAATTCGCAATAAACAGTGAGGTATGTATGGGGGGGCATGCTGCCCCCCTGCAACCCCCCTGCTTGGGCTCACTATAGGATTTGGGGTGGGTGCGAGGTGTATGCAAAGTTTCTTTTCCAAAAATTACTGTTTTTTTTTACAAAACATTTTAAGTTTGGCCTTAAGTCACAAACAAATTTGGCCTTATATCACTTTGTAAAAGCGACATAAGGCCAACTCTTAAAACTTGGCATTAAGTCGCTTTTGGAAAGTGACTTAAGGCCAAACTTTTAAATTTGGCCTTATGTCACTTGGCCTTATGTCACGGCACCCCATAGATTTGGTGATAGATTTGGTAAGTGAGTGAGTGAGGTAGTAAGTTATAATATTTGCAATTATTGAAGTCCTCTATCTTGGGAATTACTTATGCAAAATAGTTGAAATTTTGTGAACCACCTGTGTTTGATCAATTCAGCAAATACTGCGAATTTGAAGTTCCTGACTTTATTGGTATCTACTGATGTTAGAGTTGCGTTGAAAATGGTCTGAGTTTAGTTAGCTATTGGCTTTCGTTTGAAAGGCAGGACAGGTTGTCCAGCTATTTCTTACTAAGTGTCTTAGCTTGAAAATAAATGTCCTAATTGCCACCAGATGTTTTGGTACCAGCTGGCCTACCAGAGCGGAAGCCTGCCGCACAGTCGGATGAGATGGAATTTTTGTGCGCTAAAAAGTGTGAGATGTAGATAATTGTATAGAATGAGTCAAATTTCAAAAAATATTCTGAGCATTATGCATACATCGAATTATACCTGGCTGAATTCTTGAGCTTGAGTCACCCGGGGAGAATTTTTATTTTGTGGCCAACGTTTCTTAACATTGTATTGTATTCTATTATATTGATTTGTGTTGCCTGCTTCCTCCCCTCTCTCTCGTCTTATTTTTTCTGATCTCTTTTTAGTTTCTTTATCCGCTCTTCCCCCTCCCTTTTTCGTCCATTATTTCCCTAATTGTTTCGCCTATTAATTTTCCTTCATCTCCACCTAACCTGCATCTTTCTATTACATGGTCCCTGATTAAGCCTAGTACGCTGCTGATGCGAAACGAAAAATCCCATACAAAAATGATACAACGAAATCGTAAACGAAAAATTTAGTTTTACTTTTCGTTCTGCAGTACGCTGTTCGATGAACGAAATTGAAAACTGTTGCATATTTTTTGGAGAAGTCTACACTCTTTTTTCGCACACAATTAATTACCCGGGCCATTTATTGTGTGCGGAAAAATGACATTTGTGTTTTTTCGTGTGTATTTTTGTTGTTTCTTTCATTACAGCGTGGCTGTCTGTGTTCTTTTTTTCAGTTGCATTTGTTTTGAATTTTTGAATTGGTGTAACTGTCAATGAATATTTTTTCGCTGCGTTTTCGTAAACATTTCGTTGTCTTACTGGAGACCAACTAAATATTTCGTTTCGCATCAGCTGCGTACTAGGCTTTACACGTGAAGAAATTGAAGCATTTTCTGCGATTTGTGATGGTGAGCGGGGGAACTTGCAGAAGAGGGAAGGGGATGAAATATTTTAAAATATTTGAAAATATTCGGTGTAGAAAATTGACGTTCTCTTTTGTGTTGCTTTTCCTATCCAATCCAACCAATCAAATCGTGTCTTTCATTATGAAAATACGAAAAACACAAAGAGGAGAACAAAATCTGCAGAATAATTTTCTTCATATCTGAACACTTTCGTTCTTCACGTGTAAGCAGGCACATGTGCCTGCCTCCTGTGCCTACGTTCTGTAACTCTCGCATCGAGAAATTTCTCGCATGGAACACGTGTATCAAAACAAATATGACGTGAACGTGAACTGGCATTAAAATTTTTTTCTCACATTCGCCTGGTTCTGTAACTAGATTTTCTCGACTTGGAACTTTTCGGAATAAAATTTCTGTGAGAGCCTGGAAAAATATGAGTAAATCTGTGAGAGCCTGGAAAAATGTGAGTTAAACTGTTTCTGTAAGAAAAAAGTCGAGATAATTTCTCGATTTACCTGCTAAAATTACTCGACAAGTAAATCGCATGTGAGAAGAAAATTAAAGCAATTAAAAGTAGAGAAATGGTAAATATTTTGTATTTGTAATTTGTATTATTTCAAAACATAAACAAAAGAACACTCTCCCTTTGGATTTAGCAAAGAGAGTAGTTTGGAAATGTAAATGTAAGCGTTAAAAACAAATATAGAAATACCTACTTATCAATCATTTTCTTCTTTAGTTCAACTTAAGTGGAGTGCGCTTGAGAACTCTCCTCACTTCAGAAGCTAAATTGAATGAAAGTAGATACGTAACAGACCCTTAATAGGGGCGATCATACCTATAATTCACTTAAGTGAAATTAGTAAATTTGTCCATTTTGTGCTTCAGTATTGTCAGTTTCACTTAAGTGAGGTTTACCTAAGATTTTTCATTTTCACTTGAGTTCACTTAAGTGAGGTGCACTCGAGAGCCCTCATAACTTCTGAAGCAAGAGTAAATTCAACTAGACTAAAAGTAACAAACCGTTATTATGGGCAGATTAACTTAAGTGAAATTAATAATCTTTCTTTTTTTGTGCTCAGTGTCTTCAGTTTTAATTAAGATTCTTCAGTTTCATTAAAGTGAGGTAGGTATGCTTTTGAAAGCATACCTACCTAAATTGAAACTAGACCAAAAGTATCGATTCAAAATTATGGGAACGTCATTATATAGATTATATTTGCATAATTGTATGGTTATATATACCTACATATACATGCATAGATATATCCATATACCTATATTATCAATGTTTTTAGATTGATATTTTTTCAATAATTGCATTAATAACCCTCAAAAAAAAAAACAATTTATATATTAATACGTAAACAAAACACTTTTCCATATCTCCCTTTTAAACTGACTTAATGGCAATTTATTTTCATATTTTTTTATTTGAAAGGTATAGCCAATCGCTCGGGCAGAATCTAGTTTTTATATTATTTTAATAGAGTCAGGTCGAATTTCGCCCGTATGCGTATTTTCTTATTGCATTAAGGCGGCAGACCATACATAAGACATTTGATTAAAATGCAAATATTTTTAAATATTTGAATTTTAACTGCCAATAACATAGTTTCCGGTAGATATTCCAATGGAAAGTCAAATCAAAAGAGATGTTTCTCACATTGAGATCCAGACACAGTTTATTTTTCCAAGTCGAGAAACGTTGGAATTTTGTGTTCCATGTTTTCTCGATGTGAGAAGTTCCCGCCTAAATTACAGAACGTAGGCACTGATCAATCTTACATATTCAGCACATTTTCTCTTCTTCTCGTTTCCAGTACCATCTTTCTCTCACCTCATTCCCTAGCCTGACTCCTGCTATTCTCCTTGTTCTTTCTATCTTCCAAATATTGCGGGATCCCCTCTGTCATTACTTCTTTATACCACTTAGATATTGTATCTGGATTCTTTTAATTGTTCCCTTCTTTCCATCTCCTGCTCTCTTCTGCCTTATCTTTCCACTCCTTCGTTTCCATTCAAACTGTCTTCTCTTCCGTCTCTTCATTTCTTCTCTCTGTTGATTTCATCGTGATCCTCTCCCCCGTCCATCTTTCTCATTCAAATCCTCTTAACATTCCCTTGCTATTTCGCATCCTTTTCCATCTGTCAATTTCTCTTCATAATTCCATGCCCTTTTAATTGCTCTTATGTCAATTTCTCTTCATAATTCCATGCCCTTTTAATTGCTCTTATCATTATTATCTCTTTTTATTTCAACTCTTGCAATGCAACCTGGAGTTTTCAATTCTACCCCTATAGCGTCCATTTGAGGTACCTCTCTTGTATCCTTTCCACTTCTTGTCTCTCCTCCCATCCCCATACTTCCACCACATATTCCATCACTGTCCAAACCAGGGTGTCGAAAAGCCACGTCTTTCTCTCCCAATTCTTCTCGAAATTCGTCCTTCCAATCTCCCATGCTTCCTTCATGGCCACTGCTGCCTTTTTTATTCTGTTCCTTATATGTATGTGCCTCCTGCCCTCTATTCTTTTAGAACACATACCCCAGGTATTTAAATTCTTTAACTTCTTCTATCTTCTTTCCCCCCATCATCAGTCTACTGTCTGTTGTGCTCCTCCCTCCTCCTTTCTTGAACCTCATCACTTTCGTCTTTCCCATGTTAACTTCACTCTTTTCCTCTCGAAATACTTCTCCAGTCTTCTTATCATGCTTTGCATCTCATTTTTTGCAACTACCACCACATCATCTGCGTATGCCAGCGAGCAAATTCTTCTTCCTCTCACTTTTACCCCTCCCCAGCTCCCTTTGCCCAGTTCATCTTCTATAGACATTCCCTTGAATTCAATTAAAATTGTTGGCGGAACGAAAACGATACGAGGTTTGCCACGAGCCACAACACCTTGCACCATCGAAGATCTATTTCTGCCCATCATGTCCTCGTACATACATATATGGACGATTTAATCGTCTGAGCCTAGGGTCAAAACTCTGAACAATTTCCCCATAATATCACACAATCCTGAAATTGGCTATAAAAAGTTTCTTATTTTTCTTTTTCATATCCGAGGGCATGTACTGTATCTGTATACCTACCTATTTCATTTTCTTCCGCTACGCTGCGTTGCGTGTGTCCCTATAACAATTAAGATTCGTAACAGTTCCTCGCTGTCATGGTTTTGTGAATTGGTTTCCTTTTCCATTGCTATGGCGAGAGGAATAAAAACGTTTAGGTTTTATGATTTGAGCCTTTTTTATAGCTTTTTTTTTTCTTTCTTTTAGCTGTCCATCAGGAACGCATTTGTTGGAGCTTAATTCTTTTTTTTTCCAAAAAAAAAAAGAACGTGCTTGGGTTTACAAAATACGAGAGTGAAAACTTTTAAAGGCAAACAAATATAATAGTTCCATAGAAGTCTCTACCTTATAGAGAAGTGATGGAAATCTACCTTAAATTCCCAGGGCATCAATTTGCTATTGAATCATCGCTAACTTTACCCACAGGTATTTGATTCCAAAAACAGCAGAGGTTTGCGTTAAGTTGGCTGACTTGAAAAAAAAGCAATAAATAATAAAATAATAAAACATGAACTAGTCTTGAAGTCCCGACCATTAAGGCTTTCCCAAACCAACGCGAAATCATAGCGAATCATTCGCAAAGGCAGATTTTTGTTGTTGTTTAGCATTGTGTATCTTTCATATTTTGTATTATTGTGAATGATTTCACGTCGTTGGCGAATGTTTCGCTTTGGTTTGGGAGAGCCTTTAAGAATAAAGTTTTAAACTTTTAAGTGGAATCATCTAACTTTTTCGAGATTTCCCGAACGATAACGATAACAATAGGTGTGTTTTTTTCCTTGACCGAATGGGCTTGGACGAAAAAAACGACTTCGACAGTTTACATATTAAATGCAACAACAACTAAGCCCTTTTGGGATTTGTTAAGCCCAGATATTTTACGGGGTTTAACTTTAGCTCAGATAAAAACAGCACAAATTTCATACTTGTTATCGATAGTTTGTATGGAAACTCCATCTTTGTTTCCGTAATGGCGTCGATGAGCCCCAATGTCGTTTTTTTTCGTCCAAACCCATTTGGGCAAGGAAAAAAACATACCTAAATAACGATAGAAGAATTTCCTTAACAATTTTGATGTGGTAAATCTTCCCACAACTTTCAGAGGTTACTAAATAATTCAATACAAATCAGCTGGCATTCTTGTTTTTGAGGGCAAAAATTGGGAAAAAAACAATTAAAAAAAGGTAATGATAGGTGCGTTTTATTGGTATTTATAGCTAGTGCAGCAAGGCAAGCACCAATAAAACGCTATACTCACTTTTATATTCACTTTGCATTTTTTCTGAAGGTTGGCAGACATGCCACTTAATGTCAAAACTATGCGCCATTAAAATTTCGAACAAATCTTTACATAAAAGCAAAGGCTACCAATCTTCAAGTAATGAATATTTGTTCATAACTAAGTTCAGCGCTGCCTTAGTTTCAACTTTACGAAACTTTATCTCAACTTTTATAATCACTTTTATACTGCCTTATTTATCGACACTTTTGGGGTTGTTGTTAACCGAGGGAAATTTTACTGTGCTAGCTATAGTTTTTTCCAATAAAACACGCCTGATATTGATAAACACTTAAAAAATATGTATGTAGTCTCATGAATAATTATTTACCTCTCCCTTCCCAACTCAGTCTCGTTTTGGCATTTATCGTTATCATGTAATTGAACTAACTTTATCTTTACTAAACTTAAGATACATATTAAAATGGTGGGTGGATTTTCCACATTAGAAATAATTGTTTTATCGTTATCGTTGTCATTGTCATTATCGCTATCGTTGTCGTTTGGGACTTCTCGTTAATTTAATTCGTTACTTCAATTTGTTAGAATAAATCCTAAGCAAACTCCGAGTTAACTCACTTAGGGCCAGTTTTTCAGTTCAGGGTTAGCTCTGAGTTAAATCAGAGTTAGCTAATCCTGAAAAAAATATTAACCCCGAGTTAACTCAGGAACAGTTTTTCAGTTGAGGATTAACTTTATTTTTCAGTTGTCAAAAATCTAGGGCCAACGATGTGCGACACTATGGGTATCACCCTTCTACGCATTTCACGCATCGAAATAGAGATGGCGCCAAAACGAAATTGTACTGGCAATAACTTTCCTTATCGGAATCGAGATGGCGACACAACTGAAAAGGCCCTCAATTTAGTCCCTGAGTTAAATCACCAAATAAGACGGGTTAACTCGGAATTAACTTAGGATTTCAACTGACTGAAAAACACGTTTATTCATGTTTCTTTATTTCTTATTTTGCTTGCTTTTGCTTGAAAATTCGTGTTTTGTTCCGTGAATGACGGCTCATGAATGAAACTCCTCGCCATCTAACTGATAGGCTATCCATAATCCAAAACAATTTCAGATACCTTGACTTGTTTTTGCATCAGCTGACATCAGCTGTTTTTCTACAAGGGATTACAACAACACAAACAAATCCGGATCGCTAAAGGTACGCAGCCAAACCCGCCCATTGTGTACACTAGGGTGGTCCTTATATTGGTTTTTTTTTTTGAAATTCCAGCTTGGATAGGCATCAAATGACTCTAAATAGAGGTTATTTCCCCCCGTTCAGGCGGGAGGGGTAATTTTCTAAAAATTTGACCCAAAACAGGAACACAAATATTAAAAAACAACGGGACCATTTACAATGGCATGCTATAGCTTTTTTTAAAGCCATGAATCCAGTCTCTAATATGTTTTTTAAATCAAGTTTTTATTGTAAATAGTTTCTGAAAAAAAAATAATTTTCAAACTCAAAAATAAAAACAAAAATAATAATTTTTTTCGTTTGAAAATTATTTTTTTCAGAAACTATTTAGAATAAAAACTTGATTTAAAAAACATATTAGAGACTGGATTCATGGCTTTAAAAAAAGTTATAGCAAGCTATTGTAAGTGGTCCCGTTGCTTTTTAATAATTATTTTCTATTTTGGGTCAAATTTTTAGAAAATTACCCCTCCCGCCTGAACGGGGGAAATAGACCCCCCCTCCAGTACCATTTTTTTTCGTCTGAATCTAATCTATAAGTTCTGATTTTTGTTTCGCGTGTTACAGGAATCACCCTAACTCCATTATTTGTACCTTGAAGTGAAAAAAGGGAGACCAGGGGGGTGAAATAAAAATCTGAAAAAATTAGGGAAATCGTTTTTCAATGTTTTGAATCGAATGAGGGCTATCCAAGATAATGTCCAATTTAAGGACCACCCTAGTGTACACATCATCGATCAACCACCCAACAAACCGAGGGTTGTCACGCAGTATCAAAAAATATTGTGAGCAGCAGTTGTGAGTGACAACTCATCATTCAGCATGTATACATTATCAGCCTTATTCATTAAGCGTGGTAAACACCTGAGTGTCACGCGTGTTGGATATCAAACCTGCGTGAAAAGTTTCGCGTACACACTTATCAGTTACGTTGGGCGTCAGGCAAAGAAATTCCACTACTCTCAGAAAATTGTTTCTTTTTATTTTGAGGCTATTTCCGCCACGAATCGTGCTGATTCCTTTTTTACATGACACACGCGAGCTTTTTCTTATTTTGTTTGCTCTTTTTCCACTGATTCGCTATAAAAATTCTTGTTTTTTTCCGTGAATGACGGCTCATGAATGAAATTGTGTACACATCATCGAGCAACCACCCAACAAACCGAGGGTTGTCACGCATTATCAAAAAATTTTGTGAGCAGGCAGTTCTGAGTGTCAAACCATCATTCAGCGTGTACACATTGTCAGTTCGGTTTGATATCCAACATGGCTGACACCAGGGCCGAATTAACAAGTAGGCAGAATAGGCAGTTGCCTGGGGCCCCCGACTTTAGGGGGCCCCCGAAAAATGAAAAAGACTTCTAAAATTATCTTACAAACATAAAATTCTAGTAATGCTTTTTTTATTGCAAAATTTTGTTGTCAAGTCCGGCAGCAATGGAGTAGGTCTTTCAGTCGCTATAATTGCAGATTTGTCTACTGAATTTCACTTGTAAAAGGGTTTGCTTATAAGTTTTTCAATAACACAATCACAACGGTTTTTAATAACAACTTTTTCACTACTTGATGCCAATTTCTAGTTAAATTTTACACGCAAATTATAAAAGCATCACTTTAATAAACAAAAACGACTTCCAAATTTTTATTGTCAGGTTAAAGAAAATTCGTTTTCTTACATCCACTAAAAAAAAAACTCTATTCAGTGCAAAAATTCCAAACGAATTTCCCATTTTCTTCATATTCTTCCAGCACGAATAGAACAAAACAAAGTCAAGATACAACACTATTCCCATATTCATATCTGAGTGAGAGTGTAAGAACTTTGAGTACTGTTCGCCACTTTGGTTGGATCCGTTCACAGTTAATTCGAATGAACCGGTTGGTACGATACGAGCAGCGATGCCAACTGAGGCTTTTTCATGGCTTTTAGGCATTATTTCATCAACTGAGGCTTTAAGGCTTGTTTTTCTTCAAAAAGGCATCTTTTTATTTGAAATATTGCAAAGTGAAAAAGCAGATTTGCAAACGTGTGCTTTTTTGTACGGATCATTAGAAGAGAGTTTAGTTTCATTCCGTGAAAAGTTCAATGATTTCGAGGAAAACACAAAACAATTATTACCTGGTGTAGGTTATACAGAAATCGTAAAACGTCCTCGTCGTAGAAAAAAACAACCTAATGACGGAAATGCTCCAGAAGTAGAACTTTCGCCTGGCGATGATTTAAGGACAAAAGGTTTCCTCGAAATCATCGGCAATCTTCACAGTGAAGTCAAACGACGTGCGAAAATGTATATGGAAGTTTCAGAGAGATTTGCATTTCTCATCAACTTTTCTCTAAGTGATGGAGACCTCCACGAAGCTATAAATAACTTAGTTCGTTTTTATTCTAGAGATTTGGAAGAATTTTTCATTGAAATGAAACAATTCCAAAGTTACGTGAACTCCAGATACACTGATGCACAAAAAACTCATAGTCATTTGTATAAGATTCTAATGGATCAAGTAGCCGATGTATTTCCTAACACAGAAATAGCTCTTCGGATTTTTTTTAACATTAATGATCACAAATAGTTCTGCCGAACGATCCTTCTCGCAATCAAAAAGAATCAAAGCTGCTGAAAGAGCTACAACGCGACAAGAGCGACTCGAGATGTTAGGTATACTTTGCATTGAGTCAGATTTATTGAACAAAATCGATATTGATGATATAATTGATGAATTTGCCGAAAACAAATGTAGAAAACGACATGCTTAAAATGTAGATAGTAATTTTATTGATATTATTACATTGTGACAGTAAAATTTTTATGAAAGATATAAGTTGATATCTTTTAATCGAAAAAAAGAAGGGAACGGACGTGAAAAAAGGGCCCCCAAATTGATGGTTGCCTAGGGCCCCGTTGAGGGTTAATCCGGCCCTGGCTGACACTCAGGTTTGATAATGTGTACCACGCTTTAGATTCCACTAAACAGATGAATAGTTATGCACTATATAAGGCCACTATTCAATGTTACACAAATTCTTATTCATAAAACATTTTCCTACCTATTATAGTTATGCAACGCTTGTGTCAAAGTCCCTGATCACACGTGAAGAAATTGAAGCATTTTCTGCGATTTGTGATGGTGAGCGGGCGTACTTGCAGAAGAGGGAAGGGGATGAAATATTTTAAAATATTTGAAAATATTCGGTGTAGAAAATTGACGTTCTCTTTTGCGTTGCTTTTCCAATCCAACCAATCAAATCGTGTCTTTCATTATGAAAATACGAAAAACACAAAGAGGAGAACAAAATCTGCAGAATAATTTTCTTCACATCTGAACACTTTCGTTCTTCACGTGTAAGCAGGCACAAATAAAGTACCAAAAAGGGAAAACCTATTACATTTTACTTGCACATCTCTAAGCAAACATCAGCTGTTCGTGAAAAATCAATGGGCACGTTCCGATGTTAATTCTCAGTTATCCGGATAGCTTTGTGTTGTTGTAATCCCATGTTAAAAAACCGCCACAGCTCCATTGACCTCTATTACACGATGATTCTTTGCGTCTCACTCTTTTCGAATTTTCATGAGTGCGAAGGAGAAAAAGCATCGGATTTCACCTTCGCACTCATTGAATTTTGACAAGAGTCAGACGCAAAGAATCATCGTGTAATAGGGGACATTCCGTTTGGATTCTTTTAAGTTTTTTTTATAATACAGTTCTCGTTGTTATTGTTTATAGTAGGTACGCATTATGTGCATAAATTAAATAAAAATGTTTGAGATAAAAACTGTTTTGTTGTTGTATTTCATTATTCCTTTTGCTCAGTTTTTATTGGGAAGAATAGGTTATGTATGTGTGTGTATGCATACATATCTGAATATTTAGCTTTTGTGAGTATATTAGTGACATCCCGATACTAATTATCCTTATGTTGCCACTATTCAACCTCCAAACGCGTTTAGCTTATAATGAGCCTATGAAACGTTGTATAAGTTTTATGAATAAGGTTTTCGCGTTCGGTGGCATTATAGCGAGTTCATAGCGCTATGTACTTATGAATAAGGCTGTATCAGTTCTGTTTGGTATCCAACATGGGTGACACTTAGGTTTGATAATGTGTACCAAGCTTAAGTTAGCTCCAAGCTAGCTCACCTAATTTGGTGTGTTAACTCACGGACCGAATTGAGGCTCTTGTGGCGACCAGCAGCCACCACAACCAGAGGGCATACCTATCGCATTAAAAAAATTCAAAATTGTATCTTAACGATTCTTTTCACAACACAGATGCTTCTAGACTCTGACACCATTCGCATTGTATTTTTTAAGTCGATTTCATTCATTAAAGTATTTATGTAAGTATTTTGTAAGAGAAATCAAGTCTTTTATTGTGGAAATAATTTCATAAGGTTAAATTATATTATCGGTGACCTCCACAAATTGTGGCGACTCCCACAAACTGGTGACCCCAACGTGATCAAACAAAAAATTTTTTTTTTTTTTATAAAATTTCACTTGATTTCACCCCATTTTCACAGCGACACAGACCACAACCCAGTATAGCTCGTACAAAATGCAAGAGGTTGGAGAGAATGAAGCACCTATCAACCTACAAAACCATGAGATAAACGCGGTAAGAGTAGTTAAAATTCCACCCTTCTGGAGAGAAAATCCTTCACTGTGGTTCATCCAAGTGGAAGCAGCATTTTCGATTTCACGTATCACCATCGACACTACGAAGTATCGCTATGTTCTCGTGAATTTGGACGCATCCACTCTGCCGTTCGTCTCTGATATAGTTGCTTCACCACCAGTCATAAATAGCTACGATGCAATCAAAGAGCGTCTCATTTCTTCCTTCGATGAAACGAGCGAGTCCAAACTACGCCACCTCCTTCGTGGCACAGAAATTTCAGAAGAAAAGCCATCCAACCTTCTGCAGCGACTAAGGAATTTGGCAGGAAGCCCATTTCCAGAAAACGTTCTTCGCACGCTCTTCCTTGAACAACTCCCGAGCAAATAAGAGGCATCCTGGCAATAAATGAGGTAACTGACTCAACCAAATTGGCCATTCAAGCTGACAAAATCATTGAGTATTCACGGCCATCCATTATGGCCGTAGAAGCAGCAAGGCCACCTACTGCAAATCCAGATCCAGCAGGATTAGCAGCCCAGGTCAACGTGCTTTTAAAAGAGGTCAAAGATCTCAGATTAAAACTGAACAAGAACAACCGGTCTAGATCTTCAAGTCGCCCACGAAAAGACAAAAAACAAATCTGTTATTTTCATAACAAATTTGGAGATCAAGCTCGAAATTGCAGAGAACCATGCGATTTCCCTAACAAGAAAACATCTTTAAACCACTTAGCCCTTCAGACATCCATGCAGGCGCATCTGAAGGTGTTTTAACGACACGCCTGCAAATCACTGATCGAACGAGTGGATTGAAGTTTCTGGTGGACACCGGAGCGGATGTTTCTGTCATCCCTAGACAACAGAAAAAAGGTGAGAATAAAAATAAATCTCTAACCAACCCTAAACTATTCGCAGCGAACGGATCCACCATCAGCACTTTTGGTACAACAACTATCTCACTTAACCTTGGCCTTCGACGGTCATATCTTTGGACCTTCACCATAGCTGATGTCACACAACCAATTCTTGGTGCTGATTTTATCAAACATCATGGCCTGCTTGTCGATCTTCGCCACCGAAGACTTATTGATGAGAAAACGAACCTTTCCTCTCCATCAAAGCTCGTCCATTCTTCACAACCGACAATTCTCACAGTCAATTTCAACCATCCATACTACAAGCTACTCAAGGAATTCGAGAAGGTGACCAAACCTTTTGTGTGCAAAACAGCTGCTCACAGTGTCCATCACTACATCACAACAAGAGGTCAACCGGTTGCTGAAAGATCCCGTCGTCTAGCAGGTGAGAAACTTCAAGCCGCCAAAACTGAATTCAACAACATGATGCAGCAAGGAATTTGTGAACCCTCCAAGAGTGAGTGGGCAAGTCCTTTGCATCTCGTGCAAAAGAAAAATGGAGAATGGTGCGCCTGTGGTGACTACCGCCGTCTGAACAAAATTACCATTCCAGATCGCTACCCCATTCCCAATGTGCGCGATTTTATGTTCAATCTCCATGGTTGCAAAGTCTTTTCAACCCTCGATCTGACTAGAGCGTACTATCAGATTCCGGTGATACCAGAAGACCGGCCGAAAACAGCAGTCATCACGCCGCACATAGGAGTATTTGCCTAAAAAACTCGGCCAAAAGTCGATTTTTCAAGTGTCAAAATTGAAAGGGGAACTTTTTCCAGACAATAGCTAAGATCCCATGGAACAATAGGCTAAAATATTTTTTTTATTGCTCAACATATTTTGGCTATGATATTAGTTCAAAGTCTTCGATTAAGAATTTGTCACTTCTTTTTGTAATCAACCTTCAAAAAATTTGAAACATTTTATTAAATTATTTCTTAAAAATTTTGTGTAGTCTGATGAAATTTTTGGTATATAAAAATCAACTACAGATGTTCACATATTGAGCCATTTTTACGACAAATATTTTAATATTTATATTTATTTCGAATTTTTGTTCTAAAAATGCAAAAAAAAAAAACACTATTTTTGTTGGTTCTTTTTCATTGGGAAGTAATTTTTTTATAGATGTAGGTGGAATTGGGTTCTCATTTGTATATGGGTGAATAAAATAAACCATCAAGCTTCATTTTCAAAAAGAAACGGCTGCGGATTTTTACGAATGTAGTTGTTTTTTGTCATATCGTATTCCCACTTTTATGCTCATTCAAACTGACTATTTGTGCTGTTACTTTTCTTTGGGATTTCATTTTTTTTTATTTTTTGGAGTTATTTGGTAATTATTTGTATAAAATATGGTTTAGCAAAGCTCTCAGTATTGATTAAAAAAAAATATTGGCTGCAACTTTGATCCTTTTTATCTTTTTTGGTCATATCGTATATCCGATTGTATGCATTTTTTCTTGTTTCCAGTTGAAAAATTAAAACAAAACTTGAAATTTTGTTTTTGTTTTAAAAGAGGGTAAATTTATTAAAAACGGTATTTATTACATGGTTTAAGATGAAAATATTGCAATCAAGACAAAAAATAATTTTGTCCAGTTTTTGCATACAAATACTCCTATGTGCGCCGTTTGGACTATTTCAGTTCAACGTGATGACCTTCGGACTCTGCAACGCTGCACAGTCATTCCAGCGATTGATGGACTCGATTCTACGTGAGCTCGACTTCTGCAACGTTTATATAGATGACATCCTAATTGCATCGAAGAGCCTAGAGGAGCACGAACAACACCTACGAATGGTCCTTAAGAAACTTCAACAACACGGATTATCCATCAACGTATCTAAGTGTAAATTTGGTCAACCAACCGTCGACTATCTTGGCTACACAATAAATGAGTCAGGCATCAAACCACCCGAAGAGAAAGTCGAAGCAATCCGCAACTATCCCAAACCAAAAACAGTTTCTGAGCTGCGCAGGTTTTTGGGATCATGGAATTTTTACCGACTCAATATGCCACACGCAGCTGAAG
Source organism: Dasysyrphus tricinctus (assembly GCA_963921185.1). Taxonomy (NCBI): domain Eukaryota; kingdom Metazoa; phylum Arthropoda; class Insecta; order Diptera; family Syrphidae; genus Dasysyrphus; species Dasysyrphus tricinctus. The sequence goes on from OY992531.1 coordinate 69,202,202, forward strand.
TCCACGTTCCACTCATCGAATTGGCACCTATTGTGAAGAAAAACGACAAAACCGAAATCGTTTGGAACGTAACTGCAGAAGACACCTTTGAAAAATGCAAGCAACTGTTGGTCAACGCCGTTCAATTGGTATTCCCTATACCTAATAAGGCTCTAACACTACGCTGTGACGCATCGGATAAGTCCATAGGCGCAGCACTCGACCAGACTGTCGACGGCATTCTCCAACCTTTGGGTTTTTTCACAAAAAAGCTAAGCAAAGCTGAATCGAGTTATAGTGCCTACGACAGAGAACTACTCGCAATCTACAAAGGCATACAATTCTTCAGACATATGATTGAAGGACGTGACATCACAGTCATAACAGACCACCGTCCTCTTTCTTTTGCCTTTTCGCCACACCAAGACAACAGAGACATTTGCATTACATCAGTGAATTCACAACTAATATCGTACATACACCTGGAAAATCAAATTTAGTGGCCGATGCGATGTCAAGGATAGAAACGATCAACATGCCTACTCTTATCTCCACCAAGGACATCGCAGAACACCAAATACATGACGAGGAACTACAACAGCTATTGCTACCTGAATCAGATACGTCACTTCAACTCCGGCAGCTCAAAATTGATGCAGCAGCTCCTATCTACTGTGACATTGCTAGCAAAACCATCCGTCCGTTTATTCCACTACCATTAAGACGAAAAGTATTTGAAAACATGCACAGCCCTTCACATCCAAGCAGCCGTGCAACAAAGAAAGCCATAGCACTACGCTACGTCTGGCCATCCATGAACCGCGACATCATTAACTGGACACGAACGTGTCTTCCTTGTCAGCGAAGTAAGGTACACAGACACGTGAAAAACATTCCACAACACATTGAGATACCCAGTGAACGTTTCAAACACATCCACGTTGACATCATCATGATGCCACCATCTGAGGGTTATCGCTATTGTCTAACATTCATCGATCGCTTCACTCGATGGCCAGAAGCAATACCAATAAAAGATATATCAACCGATACAGTCATCCATGCATTTTTTTCTGGTTGGATAAGTCGTTTTGGTGCACCGTCAACAATAACCAGTGATAGAGGCACGCAGTTTGAATCACGCTTATTCGATGCCCTAACAAAGCTCATCGGATGCTCTCGAATAAGAACAACTACATATCACCCTGCATTCAATGGCATGGTTGAACGTTGGCACCGGTCACTAAAAGCAGCAATAATGTGCCACAGCACAGAAAACTGGACAAAAATACTGCCCGTCGTGCTTCTCGGACTGCGAACCAGCCTAAAAGAAGATATAAAAGCCAGCGCCGCCGAAATGCTGTATGGAACAACTTTGCGTCTGCCTGGTGAGTACTTTATTGACGAGGAGGCCAAAACAGATCCTCAATCATTCATCGAGGAGTTCCGTACGTCCATGAGACAAGTCCGCTCAGCACCGTCAGCACATCATAACAAGAAAAGAGCATTTTCACATGGAACTTTGTTTGCATGCTCACATGTCTTCATCCGTGTCGACAGCGTAAAAAAACCACTAGAACAACCGTATCGTGGACCCTACGAAATCCTCGATAGAATTTCAGATTTCGTTTTTAAAATAAACATCGATGGAAATCCACAAACCATTTCAACGGAGATACTTAAACCAGCCTTCATTGAAAGCAACACAGCTGTCTCAACCACACCAACTGTTCAAACGTCATCATTGGAGATTCGCAATACACCTTATTCACTCGCACCATCAACAGAGACAAACGAATTGAAAAACAACAATGCTCAACTCTTCACACCAACAGCATCGTCTTTGACAGAACGAACACATCCAGGGGCCTATTTCTGCGCTACTACAACATAGCTACATCAACTACATCGAACATTAAAATCCTTTAACTGCATCATTTATTTTTGTCTGATTCAAACATACAACTGGAGTTATGAAATAAAAGATAAAAAAGTTTAATAAATTACAAATGTAACTGGTGTAGTTGAAGGATGAAGCTGTAAAATGTAGTTGATGTAATTGATGTAGTAGCGCAGAAATAGGCCCCAGTATGTTTCACAGAACGAACGCATCCAGTGAATTTCACAAACCGAAAGTATTCAGTAAAAAAAAGGAAAACGAGTAAATTTCGTTAACCTCGCTTGACACTCGTCCAACTCGTGGGGGGCTCATGTGGCGACCAGCAGCCACCACAACCAGAGGGCATACCTATCGCATTTAAAAAATTCAAAATTGTATCTTAACGATTCTTTTCACAACACAGATGCTTCTAGACTCTGACACCATTTGCATTGTATTTTTTAAGTCGATTTTATTAATTAAAGTATTCAAGTATTTTGTAAGAGAAATCAAGTCTTTTATTGTGGAAATAATTTCATAAGGTTAAATTATATTATCGGTGACTTCCACAAATTGTGGCGACTCCCACACTCTTTTCAGCTGTGGCGCCATCTCGATCAATTCCGTTGTGGCGCCATCTCTATTTTGATGCGTGGAAGGCGTAGAAGAGTGGATATCTATAGTGTCGCACATCGATGACAATAGATTTGTGACAACTAAAAGATACATATATGTGTATAATTAGCCGGTTTATTATTCTGAAATCTCAGAAATATAAACAGGATTCCTCTAAGAAACTCCTCAATTTTCCCCTTAAAAACTAAGACCGAAATTTTGTGGATTCGCTTGCTCAGTTATGTTTTGTCGCAGTTAATTACATATGAAGATAAGAAAAAGAGAGTTGTTTGACTTCTATGTGAAGAATTCTGTTTATATTTTATCCTCCTGCTCTGTCAAAAAAACGGAGGAAAATTGCTGAGTGCTCATGAAATATAAACTGGATAAGTGAGTCCTCAACTGAAGAGCTATTCTTGTAGGCCAGGGAAAATAGGTTCCGAGGTTGAAAAAATTAATTCATGAAATATTAAAATTGGAATCGACGCAGAATTGCAACCTCTATAACATATCCAAAGTCCCCCAAAATCCCCGCATTGGCTTTTTGTGTAGATGCATTTGAAGAGGTGCAGACGGGGAGAATTCGGGGGTCTATAAAACTAAAATATTTGTTTTTGTACAACCTAATCATAGGATACATGCTTTAAGGGTAGTTTTTAACGCTGAATCTAATGAAACCGAATTCAAAATGATACAACCAACCAAAAAGAAGTTATAGCGCTTTTTATATAATGATGACTTTTTGTTCAGGTACAACAGGTAAAATATTACCGAAAACCCTTTGAGAATAACGGTATGTTAATGAAACTTGGTATGAATGTTTCATTTGTCATAGGAACTAAGAATCAAGAGAGTCCCCAAAAATATCCATGGTGTAAGGGTGTTTTTTTTTAAGGCGGAGGGGCAAGTGTAGAATGTTAACCATAACACCCACGAAAAAACTCTTACACTCATGAAACTCGCAAAAATATATAATTTGTCATGGCAACCAAGAATCAAAATAGTCCTCATAAATATATTTGTTCTGGGGTTTTTTTTATTAAAGAGAGGGAAAATCTGGGAAGAAGTTGGAAAATTTGAGCCAAAATTCCGATTTGGTGTAATTGAGGTATATACACAAGGTATGGTATATGATTTAAGGGTATTTTTTTAACGCGGAATCTAATAAAAGCTAAATTAAAATAATACAAGCACCCTTAACAAAGTTATGGGCATTTTCAAGCAAAAATTAATTTTTGAAATCGTATTTTCCGTAGAGCAAGTCAAAAGTTAACAGTCACCAAAAACACTATTAGAACAAAGATATTTGTATTGACTATTTTGATTCTTGGTTGCCATTAAGAGTTTAATATTTTTGGCGAGTTTCATGAGTGTAAGAGTTTTTACGTGGGTGTTATGGTTAACATTCTACACTTGCCCCTCCCCCTTAAAAAAACACCCTTTCACCATGGAAATTTTTAGGGATTCTCTTGATTCTTAGTTCCTATGACAAATGAAACATTCATTCCAAGTTTCATTAACATACCGTTATTTTCAAAGGGTTTTCGGTAATATTTTACCTGTTGTACCTGAACAAAAAGTCATCATTATATAAAAAGGACTATAACTTCTTTTTGGTTGGTTGTATCATTTTGAATTTGGTTTCATAAGATTCAGCGTTAAAAACTACCCTAAAACCATGTATCATATGGTCAGGTTTTACCCAAACAAATATTTTAGTTTGACAGACCCCCAAATTCTCCCCGTTTTTTTTTTTTTTTTTTTTTATAAATTCATTTTTATTTTTCATTCATCTTAAAACTATCTTAAAGCTAGACAAAAATTCATAAAAACTAGCCTACTTATCAATATCTTACAACTAACTTACTGGCCCCATTCGGGCGCTCTAAGTTAAACTAATAACTTAATGCTAATGCCTTTCGGCCTAAGAACTATCTTAAAACTAGAATCCATATCGGTTTTATTTTTCACCGAGAAGAATTTATAAAAAAACTCGGTATCTTTATCTTTATTTTTTTGTCTTATATAAAACTTACAAACTAAATAAAACTAAATTAAAACTAATTAAAACTAATTAAAACTAATTAAAAATAATTAAAACTAATTATAACTAATTAAAACTACTATAAAACTACTTAAAGCTACTTACAAACTACTTACAGACTACTTACAAACTAGAACAGCCACAGCAAGCATTTTCGGGTTTTTGTGATTTTTTTTGTGTTTTTATTGGTTTTATAATTTTTTTGTGTCTTTATTGGTTTTATAATTTTTTTTTTTTTTTTTTTTTTTTTTTTTTTTTTTTTTTTTTTTTTTTTTTTTTTGGTGCCACCCTGACTGTCCCTGCTTAAAAACTAACTACCTAAACCTATGTAAGTCGGCCATGGCATAGAAAAATGCAGTCAACTTTTAAATATCCGAAGAATCTTCTTGTTCAGGTTTCAACCACCAGAACTGGTTCTCCTGCTTTACCCTATCTCTTCGGTCCCGATCGGACACAGTCCTACTGAACCGAAGGTGCTCCGCTCCGTGTTGTGCGAGGACGTCTCGGTCATAAAGGAGCCGCCGATCCACAGTTCTACGGCCGACGTGGTAGATTAGCGGAACCGCCGCTCTATCCTGGATCAGCCCTCGACTGTCTAAATAGAGGAATGCATCGGGCGGAATAAAGCCGCTTAGACGCACACTCTCGTAATAGTCGTTTTTAGGGTAATAAGCCCCAAAAATTAAGCTGTTGGTCGAGGACATTGCTCTTGCAATGTGACCCCGAATAAGCTTCAGCAAGAAATTATCTATCCTGTTTATGTTGGCACCGTTGTATAGAACCAGGTTGGAATAATAGTGTGTGTACTCCGACTCTGGTGTTCTGTGTAATCCAAGGCAGCGTCTAAGACACTGCCTCTCAAACACCCGAATCTTTTCCATTTGAGATGGGGCAACGTTGAACCAAACCGGGCACCCATAGGCAATCATCGGCCGTATGAGGGCCATGTAGCAAATCACCTTCACCCTGCTGTCAAGCCGGCTGCTATAAAACAACCGTTTCGTCAGGGCAAAAGCTCCCCTAGCCCTGGACAGAGCAGCATTTATATGTCTGTCGAAATACAAATACTGATCCATCCAGATGAAATTCTCCCCGTCTGCACCTCTTCAAATGCATCTACACCAAAAGCCAATGCGGGGATTTTGGGGGACTTTGGATATGCTATAGAGGTTGCAATTCTGCGTCGATTCCAATTTTAATATTTCATGAATTAATTTTTTCAAGGTTCCCCATACGATTGGTGCTATTTTTCCTGGTCTATTGAGTTTACTCGGGTTTAATTTACTTTCAGGATTAGCTAGCTATTTAACTCAGAGCTAACCCTGAACTGAAAAACTGGACTTAATTTGGCAAGATTACTCAGACGACCATCTTATAATGACATTTTCACCCCGATTACAGAATCCGACGAATGAGCTGCGGAGGGAGTCAGACCTAATTTTGACATTTGGCTCATATGAAAAATGTCAAAATTGAGTCTGATTCTATAATCGGGATGTATATCTGACAACCGTCTGAAGAATACACAATTTTAAATATTGTCAGACAGTAAGAACAATGTCAAACTTACTGGATATTGCCACATGTAGTAGTTTAAGAAGACGTTCAGAAATCCAGGCTTCACGTGAGGTAACTCATTTTGACGTCTCTCTTTAATCTCGCTCCTCTAACCAGTTAAGTTTAGTGAATAATATTCAAAAATAGTTCGATCCGTGAGTAACAGTATATGGTGTTCGAAATAACGCATGCCACGGTAGTGAGCATTTTTTGGTGTTAACTTACTTGCTTCGTGCAAAACATGCTGTCATATTTTGTAAGCTCGATATCATAGGTACCTATCGACTTGGAGAGAGTCGTTTGTTTATCATGTAAATATACTGTCACGGTAAAATTAACCCCTTGACAAGAACTATTCTTTTCGTATTCCGAATCCTTTTTCTTGTCATTCTATCCCTACTTTTTTACAGGTGAGAGAGTAGGACAACCATGGACAATCAGCCATTGATGCGCTCAAAAAAAAAAACAAATCTAACAATTGGAGGCATGGGTCACAGTTGATCCCAGAGTGTCCTCATGGAATGAAAGGCGGAAAGTCTGTTCAAATCCAATACCATAAAGAAGCACGGGTTACAATTGGTTAAAGTCTCCGTCTGCTAGAAGTTGGTCATTTTGAAAATGGCCGAGTGCCCAACATATTAACATAAACTACATTTAAGATGGAACGTTAAACGCTGGCGCTGGTCCCCAATCGCCCCAAATCTGCACAAAAGCCCAACGAATTAAAATAGTTTCCCGAAGTAGTTTTTCACTAACATTGCTTTATTTTGATTTCATTCGGAGAATTAATTTATTTTTAGCTGTCGGAAACTTTACTTTTCTTATCTGAAAAATAGGGGTTTATGGTTGGATTCGCTCCTGGAAGTGGAACCAGGGACCGCCGATTTTCATGGAATCGATGCAAAAGCCAGGAAGATAGTGCGAGTAAGCAGTGCTATTGATTTTTCAACTGCGTTGGCTCTCTAAAACAAAGAGAGAGAGAGAGAGAGAGAGAGAGAGAGAGAGAGAGAGAGAGAGAGAGAGAGAGAGAGAGAGAGAAAGAGAGAGTGGCTGATTGGCTTAAAGTACTGAGCAGTTGACAAAAAATAAAAAAAGAGGCCATCCAGGATAATGGAACAACTGGAAGGTCACTTCTTATGGGATTCTTGAAGAAACCAGAGGTTTTATTTTTGTAAGAGACGAAAAAAGAAGAATTTCGAAGAGCTAGAAAAAAGTTTGTAAAGAGGGAAATTTGGAAAAAAAGAGAAAAATTAATGAGGGAAAATCGCTTCTGTGGAGATCTGGTGAAAGAAGTTCTGAAAATTGATATTTTATCTTTGGAGGAAATAGAAGCTCTACGATCAATACTTTATTTAATTATTATGTCTGAATGTACAAGCATTATGATAATGCAATGGTACATGCATATATGGTACATAGTTAGTATTTAAGAATTTGAAAGTGAACTATTATTAAGTCTTAGTATTAATAAACCGATTAAAAGTACAGTGATATATGTTTTTATTTAAGAAATTTTATATTAGTGCTAAAAAAAAACATACAATAAAAGCAATTAAACCTACTGCCAAACCTGGAAAAGATTAAAAGTTTATTAAAAGTTTCCAGTATGTATTTCTATTTGATCTAAATAAAGTTAAAAACTTATGATATTATATTGTCTTAACAAACCATGCTTATTATTTCATTCCATAATAAAGCTCTGCAGCAAAAATCAAGCATGCAATCGCATTCAATCCAACAAACAAGAAAAATGCAAATTCAAACCGTTCAAAAACTAATGATTTTATCATTTTCTTTGGTGAAAAATGATAATTTTGTATAGTCTCGTATTTTTTTTTGAAAATATTTAAAATACCAGCTTCTTCCAACCTCTCAATAATGTCATTTACCCTTGGGATAATGACTGAGTGTTGTTGGAAGTAAATGCTTATTTGTTCTCCAAAAACTGGTTCAAAGATCATATTTTTAAGTTCTTCCGCAGTAATACGGTCTAAAATATATAAAAATGTTGAAAACAATGCAGTTTTCTCCCTGGTGTCAGAGAAGTGTTCTAAATATTGTGTTGTTAGGTGTTCTAAATGCACTTTTTCCACCCCAGTCAACTCGCTTATAAAGGCTGCATAGTAAGTGTGGGCATAAATTGTGTAGTTTTGAGCAAGAAATTCCTTAAAACCATGAGGTGGTTCCGCAATTCTCAGTCCACGATATGCGTCAAATAGTTTACCCAAATAGGCTGTTCGAAGAACCAATGCTCCCAAACTGAGTACCACAAAAACAAATCGGAGACAATTTTTCTTTGGCAAGCGTCCCACTGATGTTCCAATGGAAACGGCCAATATTTCCAAGAATCCCACATGCTGAAGCTGCACAACCCTCACAAACCTTCTTGTTTGCTTAACATAAAATGTGCATCCGAAGATAATTGTCAAAGTCAAAACAAGACACGTCCATGTTTTAGAATCAAACGAAATGAAAAGCCAAATATATCTGTGCAGAGCATAAGGCTGATATCGACAAGTAATTACCACCCAGGTCATTACGTATGTTACGCTTATAGAAAGGAATTGGTTACTTATCGCATTCTTTGCATACAAACCGAAAAGCATATCAATTTCACCGTTTTTGAACTGTGTGAAATAAATTATAAATTATTTTACACACTTAATAGTTTTGTGACAAAATATAAGTTACCGACTCATGGGGTCCACTAGAATTTTCATTGAGCATAACTCTTTCTCTAGGTAAAGCACCGATGAAATGCGAAGTAAAATTCAGTCTAGAAGCCAACTCACTGATTATTACAGTTTCTATGCGATATGCCTCATTGCAAGCCAAATTGAGGACAAAAGGGTTTCTAGTTTTCATTCGAAGGGCACATCTGTTAAAATTGTTGGCCTTGGGTGAAAAAAATGAAATCTGATCATGTGGCTCAGTATTTCGATTAAACTGGAATATTATAGAAGGTTGAGCTGATCGACACGCAATTTCCTGAAACGGATAGAAGGTATAAAACAAAACTTCTCCAGGAGCAGTCTCAATCATAAGGTTGACGTTAGCTAGCATTAGCCTTAAGAAGTCTGAGAAGATTTTCTGTATCACATGCAAATACCCTTCGACATTAGAATATTTTAGAACAATGAAATGAAAAAGCTGTGAGTTCCTGTGATAGTTTCTTATCCATGGTAGAAGTCGCCTTGAAAGACAAATTGTTGATTTGTACAATTATAGCATCGTGTTATTTCGAATACTCACCGAAAAGCTTCATACGAATCGATAAACCATAGATTATGGTCGCTAACGGACTGACCATCTTTATTATTAACATCAATTTGACATCGGAATGACCAATAATTTTCCACCAGGAGATTGTCAATAACGTCAAGAAATGTTTTGGTGTTCTCATTGTGGTCTGTGTCAATGACCACATGAACTAGATCAGCGGTTTTATTAAAAGAACTAGCAACTGCATATTGAACAGCTTCTGGGAGGAAAGATTTTGCTTGTACGAGAAACCCTTGAAGAACAATGGCAACCATCAAGGTCAAAACTGCCATATTGAATGCCAAAACCGGTGAGAAGCAAAGTGAAAGCATCTGATTCAAAAGCAGATACCTTTCAATAATAGAAATGCACTTCGATTTGAGTGAAATTTTAATTTTTGCTTTTAACAAACGTCATGCAATTAAAATTGATTAAAATATTACATTACTTCCAACGGAAATAGAAACCTTTTAACTTTAACAACGTTATTTTTCCATTTAAAATTGGGTAAAGAATTTGGGTTTTATTACATTTATTTCCAACGCACAGTTGTTTTAGTACAGTAAAATTAGAATTGTAAATGGAAAAAAATAGCGGCAAGCTGAAATTTTGCAGGTCGTTTCGGGGGTAGGCATACAACTTAAATCTGAGTTGGCGACCTCCTACCCCTTGCAGGGGCGGTGCCACGCCCACTTTTCTTAAATCCTAGTTTCTGAAGAAACGGCTTCACCGATATGAATGAAATTTTCATAATTTGTTAATATAGTCGTAGAAAAAATTAAAAAAATTGTTAAAGTAAAATCCGCCCACTGCCACGCCCACTTTTCTTCTTTCTTTGTTTCTCGAAAATGGCTCCTACGATGAATGAAATTTTCATAATTTGTTAATATAGTCGTAGAAAAAATTAAAAAAATTGTTAAAGTAAAATCCGCCCACTGCCACGCCCACTTTTCTTCTTTCTTTGTTTCTCGAAAATGGCTCCTACGATTTGCATGAAATTTTCAGAGTTTATTCTTATGAACGAGAACAAAATTTAAAACAAAATTTCATTTAAGTCCACCCACTACCACACCCACTTTTTATATCTTGATTTCTCAGAAACTGATTTGGAGTTCTCATACTAGTGATATAAAGATTTGCGAAGCACTTTTGGTTTAGTGAAACCCACAGGTATAGTCACGCTCCTCTTTCATATATATTTATTAATTTCTACGAACTGTATTAGGGAGTAACGATTTAGTTTTTGAATAAAAATAAAAACCCAAATCAGGCCTCGAAGTCTTCAGATTGATGAAAATCATTTAATTGAGTTTTTTCATAGCGTAAGGATTTCTTCTTAATTTCGCAGCTAAATGGACAGTCATTGTACTATTATATGAATATCGATTAAAAAAGCACTTTTCGTAAGATCCGCCCACTAAGCGCTCCGACTTTTCTTCAATATTGTTTTGTAAGACGGCTATTTGGAGTGTGTAGAACTTTCAAGTCTTGTTTTTTCGAGCGAGACTTACAATTAGTATTATTCATCAGTGTTCATAAGGTTGTGGGAAATTTAATTGTTTTGATTATGCACATCACTTTAACTTTTAACTTTTTTAAATTTTTTTCTCGTACATAAGAATTAACCCTCAGAATTTCATACAAATCACAAGAGGGGCTTCCGAGAAATAAAGACATGAGAAAAGTGGGCGTGACAGTGGGCGGATTTTACTACAACCAATTTGAGATTTTTTTTTCATCCATAAGAACAAACTCTTAAAATTTCATGGAAATCCTTGGAGCAGTTTATTAGAAACAAAGAAATAAGAAAAGTGGGCGTGGCAGTGGGAGGATTTTACTTTAACAATTTTCTTAGTTTTTTCTACGACTATATTAACAAATTATGAAAATTTCATTCATATCGGTGCAGCCGTTTCTTCAGAAACCAGGATTTAAGGAAAGTGGGCGTGGCACCGCCCCTGCAAGGGGTAGGAGGTCGCCAACTTAGATTTAAGTTGTATACCTACCCCCAAAACGACCTGCAAAATTTCAGCCTGCCGCTATTTTTTTCCATTTGGTCAGTAGTAAAATTTCTCTATTTACTGGACTATTTATGTTAAATGCACATGGCGTGCCAGTTTATAACAGATTTATTCATGCTGTTTATGCGGCCTCGGCCCGTAGGTTCAGGCCCCCCGAGTGCCGCTAGTGCACATACTACAGGCAGCTAGAAGTGCTTATTTCATAAAGCCTGTTAATAGGCGGAAAACTTATAAATCCCAGCTTATGAACCCAGTTTCCGTATACATATTTTCTCGGAGTAAAGAAAGGCTCAAGATATGCTTTAATAAAATAAAGTAGAAGCTCAAGGCTTCAGGCTTCAATCGACGCACAGTGGCCCGTTTAGGCAAAAGTGCTTGCGAAATTCATTTTTCGGGTGGGTTTATAATGTAAAACTTTTAAATTTTCTGAATTAACAAATGTTTGGAGCTCAAGTAATTGAAAAAATTATTTCATTTGTATGAACGGTTCGGCTTGTAGAGCCAGTCAAAGTTGAAAAATATTTAAGGTGAGAAAAAAACACTTTTTTTTTTTTTTTTTTTTTTAATTTGAGTGTAAAAACTAGGAAAAGAGTATAAATTAGATTTTTTTTTGTTATTTTTACTTAATATATGTGTTAATGGCTATGATCAGAAAGAAAAAAAAAATTATAAATTTTTTAAAGTACTAAATTTAATGTTTTTTGAAACACCACTTTTAAGGCACTTTTTCAACTTTACATTAGTAGAAAAAAAGTTTTTAAAAGTTGTCAAGCCAAAATAGACGGATAATAAATCATTTGATGATTGTTTTGACCAAATTGAATTTAATTAACAATTGTTGGTGGATGAGATCTTAATTCATCCTTCGGCTTTTTTGGTCACTAGTAGTAGACCAGGAATAATAGCACAAATCGTATGGGGAACCTTGAAAAAATTAATTCATGAAATATTAAAATTGGAATCGACGCAGAATTGCAACCTCTATAACATATCCAAAGTCCCCCAAAATCCCTGCATTGGCTTTTTGTGTAGATGCATTTGAAGAGGTGCAGACGGGGAGAATTTGGAGGTCTATCAAACTAAAATATTTGTTTGGGTAAAACCTGATCATATGATACATGTTTTAAGGGTATTTTTAAACGCTGAATCTAATGAAACCAAATTCAAAATTATACAACCGCTTATAGTCCTTTTTATGTAATGATGACTTTTTTTTCAGTTACAACAGGTAAAATATTACCGAAAACCCTTTGAAAATAACGGTATGTTAATGAAACTTGGAATGAATGTTTCATTTGTCATTGGAACTAAGGATCAAGAGAGTCCCTAAAAATATCCATGGTGAAAGGGTGTTTTTTTTAAGGGGTAGGGGCAAGTGTAGAATGTTAACCATAACACCCACGAAAAAACTCTTACACTCATGAAATTCGCCAAAAATATATAATTTGTCATGGCAACCAAGAATCAAAATAGTCCTCATAAATATATTTGTTCTGGGGTTTTTTTTTATTAAAGAGAGGGAAAATCTGGGAAGAAGTTGGAAGATTTGAGCCAAAATTCCGATTTGGTGTAATTCTGGTATATACACAAAGTATGGTATATGATTTAAGGGTATTTTTTAACGCTGAATCTAAAAAAAGCAAAACTAAAATGCTACAAGCACCTTTAACAAAGTTATGGGCCTTTTCAAGCTAAAATTATTTTTTGAAATCGTATTTTCCATAGAACAGTCACCAAAAACACTATTAGAACAAAGATATTTGTATGGACTATTTTGATTCCTGGTTGCCATGAAGAGTTTAATATTTTTGGCGAGTTTCATGAGTGTAAGAGTTTTTACGTGGGTGTTATGGTTAACATTCTTTGTTGCCCCACCCCCTCAAAAAAAAAACATTCTTTCACCATGGATATTTTTAGGGACTCTCTTGATTCTTATTTCCTATGACAAATGAAACATTCATTCCAAGTTTCGCGGCACTACACCCTTTTTACAGGAACAAACTCAGGCGATTTTCAACCCCCCTCTAACTTCAGTACCAATAAAGTCAGAAACTTCAAATTCGGAGTATTTGCTGAACTGATCAAACACAGGTGGCTCACCATATTTCAACTCTTTAGCATTAGCAGTTCCCAAGATATAGGACTTCAAAAATCGCAAAAACCGTAACTGACTGACTGATTCACTGACTCACTGACTCACTGACAGATCATCAAAATTATGGAGCTTTTCCCGACATCGTAGAAACTTGAAATTTCGCACAACGGTAGGCCTTGTGGTACATACAAATGAAAAAATCGAAAATCTGCAATTTTCTATTCAGGGGGCGTGGCATCCACCCACTTTCTTATATATTCTATAAATTATATGGAGCTTTTCCGATTGTTGTAGAACAATGAAAATTGGTAAGTTGGTAGGGTTTGAGGTATTAAGAAAGAAAAGAATTGAAAAATAGGAATTTTCCATACAGGGGGCGTGACATCCACCCACATTCTTAAAAGTTCTTATAAATTATATGGAGCACTTCCGATTGTTGTAGAACGATGAAAATTGGTAGGTTGGTAGGGCTTAAAGTACTTAGAAAGAAAAAATTGGAATTTCGCATTCAGGGGGCGTGGCATCCACCCACATTCTTAAAAATTCTTATAAATAATATCGAGCACTTTCGATTGTTGTAGAACGATGAAAATTGGTAGGTCGGTAGGATTGGAAGTACTTAGAAAGGAAAAAATCGAAAATTTGGAATTGTCCATTCAGGGGGGGGTGCCATCCACCCACTTTATCAGAATTGCTATTATTTGTATGGAGCACTTTCGGTTGTCGTAGAATTATGAAACTTTGTAGAGCGGTAGGGCTTGACTTTCACCTGGCAAAATAAATCTTTGCAAAAAGGAGTGAAATCACAACAAAAACATAAATGTTAAAAAAGGAGCCAAGTTCTTATGTGTACAAGAAACCTGTGCGTAAAAAGTCAGCCAAAAAAAGTAATGAGATCTAAAATATATGCAAAGTTTTAAGTACATGAAGTTTAATTTCAAATATCTTAAGTAGAGTAATATGGAAACAATTCCAAATCATGACAGAAATTTGGTATTAATGATTACTGATTAAAATTTGCCAAGTTAGGCAAGTTTTCTCTTAAATACTTACTTAATCACAGATTTAAAATGTATGAAAACTTGACCAGTGAACCCACCAAATTTTAATCAGTAATCATTAATTACCAAATTTATGTCATGATTTGGAATTGTTTCGATATTACTCTACTTAAGCTATTTGATATTAAACTTCATGAACTTAAGACTTGGCATATATTTTAGATCTCATTACTTTTTTTGGCTAACTTTTTATGCACAGGTTTCTTGTACACATAAGAACTTGGCTCCTTTTTTAACATTTATATTTTTGTTGTGATATTAGACTTAGCAGAAATATTTATGGAGACACAAAATATAAAATTGTATCTTCTACCAGTTTTGTAATAAAAAATTTCCAATAAAAAAGAATAGTTATCTAGTTATTTGACGAAAAGGTGCGTTCTTCGCAAATCTTAAATTAAAAATGGATGACCGTACACTCGCTATCCTCGAGACTAAAAATAACCAAGATTAGATAACCAAACACCATTTTTAAGTAACAATCGTAGCTGAATTATTTTTTGTAAATTAAAAACCCCCACTAGTCAGTCGGAAGAGCAAACTGAAAAGGTTGGTTGACTAATTGCGAATGCATAATAAAAAGATAATATCAATCTAAAGTTTGCTATCATTAAAATAGAGACGTCATTTCTTTCAATGTTAATTGCATGGATAGCTTCAAGAGTCAAGTTATTAAAAACTAAAATCACGTTAAATATTGATTTAGTAATGGTTTTTTTTGGTTGCACCTCACATTTGGCCATTGTCCGTGTGGAATTGTTGTCTTTCAGTATCAGTCATTCATTCAGTATTTTTTAGTTAAATAATGTTGATTTTAAGTTCTTTGGTTTTGATAGTTGCTCAAGGACTGCTTGTTCAATCGAAATCTATCTTACCCGAAGTTATCAAGTTTGCAGTCGCAAGTTCTTTTCGCCAAACTGCTGATATTCTACATGTTGTCATCGAAACGGACTTTGATGAGAACAAAGAAATGTTCATTGATACAATTGATAATATTTCGATCGAAGATTGGACTTTTCGGCTTCAAATCGATGTAAACAACAAACTTGGTCAGGCTGTGAGTGACCACAACTTGTGGTTTGTAGACTCTTACCAAGCATTTCAGTGAGTATTCCTACAACTTTTTACTTGATAGGTATAGTAATTCACGGCT
This sequence comes from Dasysyrphus tricinctus, assembly GCA_963921185.1. NCBI lineage: Eukaryota > Metazoa > Arthropoda > Insecta > Diptera > Syrphidae > Dasysyrphus > Dasysyrphus tricinctus. Next base: position 69,217,867 of record OY992531.1, read on the forward strand.
TCTCTTTTCTTTTTCTTAAAGACGTTTGCTTCCATGGATTCGTGGCTATCATAAGGACTCACAGTTGTTTTATTTTATAGTTCTAAAGAACTCAAAGGGAAAAGATTATTTGCACTTGACAGAGAAAATTTTCTCAGATTTCTTAATGCTGATGATTGCCAACGTCAATGTTATCATAGAAACAGCTTCTGGAGAGATTTTATTTTATACCTTCAATCCATACCAGGAATTTGCATGTCGATCAGATAAGCCTCTTTTAACACACCGCTTTAGTAATAGCTCAATCAAACCTACCAGACAATTTTTTCCTCCAAAAGCAGATAACTTTCATGGATGTCCTCTTCGAATCAAAACTAGAAATGCACTCATTCTTTCCCTGGGTGAGTCACCCAAAAAACTCGCCAACTACGATATGTCCGTTCTAGAGTTGATAATGGTAAAGGAGTTCGCTTCTCGAATGAATTTTACCTTCGAAATTTACACTGACAAATATGGCGCTCCTGTTTTGCAAAATGACACTCTAGAAATATCTACAGAAACCAATGAATTGGTAAGAGTTTATCAGAAAAAACAGTTCTTGATTAATTTTCTTTTTGTTTGTTTTTTTTTTTTTATTTTCAGATGACAGAGGGTAAAACTGATTTGATGGTTGGTTTTTATAAAAATGACCTTTTGGAAAATTATTTTCTATCAAAAAGTGAAACATACTTTTTCTCATGGCTAGTAATCTGCTTACATCCCCGGCCAAATACACTTCGCAAGCATGTTTGGCTTTTCGTCCCGTTTACTATGACTACATGGATTTTTATTTTTGTTTCTCTTATCCTGATCACTGGGAGTATAGTTTTGGCTAGAAAAAGCAACTGCATCAGACGCATTCTCCCCCTTCAGAACCACTATCCAGGAGGCCTTGAGATACTATCAGTTGCCATTGGAACATCAGTTGGGCACTTGTCACGAAAAAGCTCTCTCCGATTTGCCTTCATAGTACTGAGTTTGAGCACACTAGTTCTTAGAGCAGCATATCAGGGAAAACTATTTGACGCATATCGTGGAAGAACAATGTTTAAATCACCTCGCAGCATAAGGGAACTTTTTGCTGAAAACTATACTATTTACGCGGATGTATTCCATCGATCAATCATAAATGATCTTAACAAAATGGAATATTTTAACTTGCAGAAATTAGAAGGTAGTTTTCTAAGTGATATTGGTGTCTTTGAGAGTGATAAGAGAATTGCATTGGTAGCTTCGAATGTATTTATTTATACGTTTTTTACCGCTCAGCAACGCAGTAATATTGTTATGGAAATAGTTTTGGGAGAACAAATTTGTATGTACTTCCAACAACACTCAGTCATTAAACCAAAAGTTAACGAAATCATTATGAGAATGGAGAAAGCAGGTATCCTGCATCATTTAAGAATAAATTATGAAACTTTTAAGAATGGTGGCATTTCCTCAAATAAAAACAGACAAGAGCCACACGCTTTAGTTCTTGAAAGTTTTGCGTTAACATTTTATGCATGGGGCGTGCTTTGTGCAGTTTCATGTGTTGTTTTTTGTGGGGAGCTTCTTTGGCATAAAATAAATTGAATATACAATAATATTGAATCACCTACAGATATTGTATACTACTTATGTGAAAAATCAATCAATCAACCAAATCAAAATCAAAAATCAATCAAGAGGTAAGACGTGGATCAACTCCCAAAATCAGTAACATGTAATCTCTCTTCGGTCATGCATGCTGCAACTTGCTTTTATTTCTACATAATATCTGTAATACCAGATACCACACCCATAATCTTCAGCATTTTTGCCAAATTAATGAAGGAGATATCCTTGCTCTGCTGCTGCTCTACAGTCTACACCAAATGTTTTTAGTGAAAATAACTATAGCAAAATCATTTTTACACAGGAACTTCTATAACTCCTTTGGAAAAAATTCCGACAAAGCTTATCTGAATTTTTGTGAAAGACTTAAGGAAAATTGGGGCTTGTAGGCACAAAATAACTTGTACTTCTCAATACACGGTGACTTACTATACAAGCTTCGGATTATTATGCTCAAAATATTGTACAACTTTTATTTTTTTAAGAGTTGTTTCTGAACACTGTTATTGGTTTTGTGTGTTTTTTTTAAATTTGTTTAATAATTTATTACATTTACCAACAAAATAATTTTGTCTATAATTTCAAATAAAGTATTTCTCTATGGGTTCCCAAAAAACTCTATGGCGTATATTATTCAAGGCAAGCATAGAATTTTAATGAAAGAATTTTAAGAAACGGTTCAAGCCCCAGTATGTATGCAAGTTTGTCAAAATCTCATCATCATCGTGTCTTGTAAGCCCGATTGGGGCATAAGACGGCAATAAAACTTCTCCATCCTGCACGGTCTGCAGCAAGGTATTTTAACTGAGGCCACGTCTTTCTCTGGGATTCTGCTTCTGCTAAGACATGCAAAGGACTGCTTTGCAATTTCATCGTTTGTTTCTTTAGTGTGTGACCAATCCATTGCCATTACGCTTTGTTATGCCGACGCGAACGTCCAGCCGCTCTTGACTTGTCCTGCACGAAAATTTATCGTTTGATATAATTTGTTGTTTGATATAATGTTTAGGATTTGGCGTGGACAGCGATACACAAAAGCCCGGAATTTCCTGGAAATAGTAGACGTGACTTTCCAGGTTTCTCAAGTATATAACAGGCCCGCATGGATTTGACATTGGATTCGAAGAATCTCATCTTAGTGCGTAAGGAGATTTGACTAGATTTTCAAATTGAGGACAGAGTACCGAAGGCAGCACGAGCTTTATTGATTCTACTTTTAACGTCCATCCGTACCGCCATTTGCATTAATAATACTGCCAAGGTAGTTCAACTGTTCGACTTCTTCCACTGGCGCGGCGTCTCCTATAGAATAATACGCTGCTGTGTGGAGTGGCTTGTGAGTATTATTTTTGTCTTTTTGCTGTTTAAGTGACTTTAATATATGAGCTGTGAATAGCGAACTGTGAATTGCGAATGGTTGCGAGTTTTGATATTTCTTTCACATGAGTGGTCGCCGACAGACGCGAATTGCCACCCATTAAAATGGGTGCTAAAAAAATTGAGGTTAAATTCGAGCGAATTTTTCCTTCGCAGATTTGTGGAATGCGTCCTGACGTTGTGGATTACGAATAAGTGTTTGATAGTTCACAGAAAATATGTTGTTGGTCGCGTAGAAAATATAAAAATGCTTAATTTAACAATTTAAACTAGTTTTGGATCGTGTTTTCTTTTTAAAATTGTAGGCAAGATCGTTTATTCACTTTGTCGAAAAGTTATAACATGAATTTGTTGATTTTTGCACTTGGAATTGCCTAAAAAAATTTATTCGCAATCGCAGTTTGCAGCTCGTGTGAAAGGCACTTAATTTTTAGACCACTCGACTCTCCCTTCACTTGCAGTGTTTGGCACATTCGGTTCAGCCCACTGATGTTATTTGCCACGAGACATTTATGTATGTCATCGGCATAGTCTAAATGACTGAGGATGCTTTGATAAATGCAAGCTGCAAGGTAGCGAAAGTCTGACGAAAGCATAAACTTTCACGGGTTGGCTACGAAATCTCGCAAATCAAAATCTCGCATTCGAAATCTCGCATAACGAAATCTCGCAATTACAAAATCTCGCTTTTCATAATCCCGCAACTACAAAATCCCGCTTTTCATAATCCCGCAATAACGTTATCCCGCAAACTAAAATCACGCATATCAAAATCTCGCAAAATTGAATTGCATTGCAACAAATACATTTTTTAATCAAAATCTCGCAAATTAAAATCTCGCGCGAGATTTTAATTTGCGAGATTTTGATTAAAAAAATGTATTTGTTGCAATGCAATTCAATTTTGCGAGATATCCTACCTACTGCAAAATATATAATCCAGTGTCTAGGTACTTTAAGACCACACTGTTATTTATTAATTTAAGCTTTTGATTTTTCAATTTTATTGTTATAAAAAGAACAAGAAGGAGAGAGAACATAGAGATGGTATATCCTGTTGTAAAGTGTTATGTGGAAATCGCATTACTCGTATTTGGCCTTGAACTAGAAAATACTTTAAGTTCCATTGAACGCCTAAAAGACAACCAAAAAAAAAATAACAGTAATAAAGAATGTACAAATTTTGTATTGACGGGTATAGTTATTAGTTGGAAAGAAAAATTATCCAAAGTGCTCTTAGGTAGGTATATTTTCAAAAAAAAAAAGACAAATTTTTCTAAAAGCCGTGTGCGATTCGTTGCTGTGAAGTGTGAAGTTGCGAGATTTTGATTTGCGAGATTTTAAATTGCGAGATTTTGGTTGAAATTTGCGAGATTTTTAGGTTCAAGATGTAAATGCGAGATTGTAAAAAGCGAGATTTTGTAATTGCGAGATTATGAAAAACAAGATTTTTAATTTGCGAGATTTCGTTATTCGAGATTTTTAAAAAAATGCGGGATTTCGTTATTCGAGATTTTAGTTTGCGGGATATCGTAGCGCTCCCAACTTTCACAAATGCAAATGATAAATGTCAAACTTTCATAAAAGGAAAACGCTAATATTTGCAGCGCATATGTGCAAATATCAAAACTAGGTACTTTGAATTTGTTTTATAAAGAAAGAGACGGATATGTTGTAATCGATGATATTAGCTGCGTTTCAGGGATGCCACTTTGCTGCAATTGCAGAATATCTAATGCACTTTCCGCAAAAAATAAAACTACTGCCACTAAATCTAATCTACTGCACTTTTTTGTTTCATAAATCTTCGCTCGAGCAGATGTTAAAAAAAAACATTCAAACATTTAGCCGCTGAATGTATCAATTTTTACGATACAAAATTAATTTGCTGAAGTACTTATTAGGGAACCAATAGATGCAAAATTAGTGGTCGATGGTGATATGCCATCAATATTGTCTATTTTAACATCCTTATCAAGATTTTGGTATGATTTACTCGATACAAAAGATTGGGGAAAAAATATACATATGTCGAACTTTAAGGGTTTATGTTTATTATGTGTTCACTCCCAGTGCTGCTGCAGACCGAAAGTTTTCGACTGTAAGCCTAGTTAAAAATAGATTACGAAACAGACTCTCCTGGGCTTCTAGAGTTCTTTCAAAATTTTTATTTCACGGATGGAAAGCATAAGAAAAAACAATTAAGTGATTAAAATCCAAGACTTTTCATTCAGATTCTATATTTATTCAAAAATATATTTACTACTATAGTCTTTAGAAGCCGATAAAAAATCTCCTGCGGAAAAATTTAATCTACTGCATTTTTGTAAAAAATCTACTGCGCTCTTCTTTTCTTGAAGTGGCAACCCTGCTGCGTTTTATTATCTCTGGGTCTGGGTCGAAGTTATTTTTTAACATGCATTACAAAAACAACATGGGATCTAGGTTTCTATCGAGGTTAATTTCATGTGGTTTTCCATTCAACCATTTCAGATTTGGTGGTCAGATCATAATTTTTTAGTGGTAAATAGAACACAAAATGAGATTTGATTTGCTTTTGCAATTGTGTTAGTGACTATTTTTCTATTGATGAATTTGTCCAACAAACACCACCTTCTTATCGAAAGTAAACAACACTGCGAAATGCCGAATGCAAACTAATACGTTCAGATTTATGTCAGTTTATTTTGGTGTGTGTGCAAATGCGTGTAAATTTAGCTAAAAATTGAGATTTGAAGAATCGACCTGAGATCGAAAAAAAATCGATCGAAGAATGGAAAGCAAAAGTTGATCTCAGGTCGAAAAAATCAGAAAAAAGTCGACTTTTTTGGTCGAAAGGAAAACCACATCAGTAACCCAGATAGAGGTTTTCACTCTGACAGGCAGAGGGCTATTTACCATTGTGAATGGATGTCAGCGATTTGTCAGCAGTATTAGGAATAGAGAGGAAAAGAGACATGTGCTTACATGAAAAACAAATAAACATAAGAAAAAAAGAGACTGATATACAGCACTGCTTTTGCACTTACCCACATCGTTTTATTTTCACGAGTTGAACCATATGGGTTATGAGCGATAATTAAACGCGGCTATTGCTTGACATGGCAGTCTTTTGACAGATGGCGAAAATCAAGAAAAAGGTTCATAATTCAGTGTAAAACACATACGCAAATATTTTGTATGACGTTAATATGATTGCAAATGATCGCATGTAAGAAAATCAACGATGTATTTATGAAAGCACTCTGAGTCTTTCAAACGGTCTCCATTGAATGCCCTCATGCCCTGTCGCGGCACTGTACCAATACTGGCCGTCAATACGACATTCATCGACTCTCTAATAATTGGCAATAATTTTTGGGGAAATTCCTCTACCAAGCAACGATCTCCATACACAGCCTAGGCCAAAAGTATTAGGTACCCCTAAAAAGTTGCCATAGTTTGAACAGGAAGTAAATATAAAAGGAACTAAGTATACAGTCACGTTAGAAACCAATTTTAATAGTGTTGCCACCTTTGGGTTTTACGGCTGCTGCTATCCTTTTAAGCATAAATCGTATCAGTTAAGAGCACTCAACTGAACTTATTTTTTCTATTCTAGATTTAAAATATTTTTGAGCATCTCTTTTAATGTTGTGGGATGCTATTAGATGTTCCGTTCTAATATTTCTCAAAGGTGACCAATTTGGCTCAGATTTGGAGACTGCAGAAGCCATGCAAGCAGGTCAATACCTTTTTTAACAAATCTTCGCAGGGCGGGCTAGTGACAGAGTGCATTATCTTACTTGAAGGGCCCTAAAAATATGCTTAAAAGATGAAATCACCACCTTTTCATCACTTTTTTGAATGCATACGACCCTCACAAACGAATATTTTTCCAATTCTCTTCCCAGCTATGCAGCCCCAGATCATAACGCTTCTTCTTCATAACGCTGAATTCTCCACAATTCTTCGCCACACAAAGAACTACACCAGGATTACCAAACAACTGTAGTTTAAAAAAAAATACCTCTTTATAAAGGTTAGGTTAGGTTGAAGTGGCTGCCAGTCGTGGAGACTGACACACTTAGACCATGAGTTGGTCCATTGTGATAGCACATGAATCTAGGAAACCCTTTTCCTTACTCGGTGAACCATTTGGAGCTTCTTATAAAGCGTAATAGACTGCCAATGTCTAAGCTTATCAGATCACTAGGATCATTGAAGTCGAACTCACCAAGGTGAAGTCTTCGTCTATGAGATAGAGCAGGGCACGTGCATAGAAGGTGAGGGATCGATTCTATCTCTTCCTCATCCATACAGCTTCTGCAAAAATCGTTAGCGAATACGCCAAGACGCGTTGCGTGCTTGCCTATGAGACAGTGTCTGGTTATAACACCAATCATGGAGCTGATGTGCAATCTGCTTAGATATATCAAACACTTAGATCGCTTTAAATCCAATACTGGCCAGATTTGTTTTGTTGCCAAACAAGTGGTGATATCGTTCCACCTAAGATTTGTTCTCTCAAAGGCATCTTGCTTCAGCAAAAGTTTACATGTAGCGATGGGTATACCTATTTCTGCCTTACTAGGTAGAAGAGGTAAAGTTGTATCATTTTTAGCGAGTTCATCGGCCTTACAATTACCTGGGATGTCCCTATGCCCCGGCACCCAACACAGGTGAATATTAAACTGCTGTACCATCTCCAGCAGAGACAAACGGCAATTTAGGGCTGTTATAGAGTTAGTAGAGACCGATTACAGGGATTTAATAGCTGCTTGACTATCCGAGATGATGCGGATATCTGTAGTTGATATCACGTTTTCCTTCAGCCAAGATAAGGCTTCTTTAATCGCCATAAGTTCCACCTGGAACACGCTACAATGATTAGGAAGACGGAATGAGAGATTTAATTTTAGTACTCAGTACACACCGCCATCTACCCCTTCAACAGTTTCCGATCCATCCGTGTAGATATGAACCGATTCATCATCCAAGAAAGCCATATCCTTCCAGAGGGTTCTAAAAGGAATTAGTGATGGGCATAATCGAGTGATTTCAATAATCGAGATGTTAGTATTCGAGTGATCATAATAATCGAATGATCATTCGAGATATGAGAACCGAGAACCAAGAAATAAAAACGAAAGAAAAGGAACGAAAACCTTTCTTTCGAGAACTCAATATATTCATTGTCTATGTATGATTGTATTCAACCACTCGAGTCAGCACTGAGAATTCGAAAGTAGTTGTGTACACTACACTACACATACATAATCAGTGAGCGTCCCGAACACCGAGTTCTCAATTAATTGTGTTTTTCTTTTTATTATTTCTCCCACCGCATTAGCTCGAGTGATTGAATACACAATATACTCACACAAACTACACAACAATTAACTTTTTGGGTCGATAATGTGTGTTTCTCTTTTTCTTGCTTGTCTTTCGTTCTCATTTTTGTTCTTGAATCTCGACCTCTCGAGTTCTCATAACACTTACTACAATAGTAAGCAGTTAGGTAGGAAAATCATTCGAATGATTCATTCATTCATCATTCGAAGCATATTCAAGTTGCTGTCGGCTCTCGGGCTCCCATCGCGTTGACTCGAGTGGTTGAATACACCATACACTCACACAAACTACACAACAATCAATTCTCGGGTCGATAATGTCTGTTTCTCCCTTTCTTGTTTGTGTCTCGTTCTCATATATCTTGAATCTCGACTTCACGACACGAGTTCTCACTACACTTTCTTCAATAGTCAGCAGGTAGATAGGAAAATCATTCGAATGCTAAATCATTCGAATGTAAAATCATTCGAATGTTTTATTCATTCATCATTCGAAGTAAATTCAAGCTGCTGTCGACTCTCGAGCTCCCATCGCGTTGAATCGCGTGGTTGAATACACGTACATAAACAATCAACGGTCTCGAGTTCTCTTTCATGAGTGTTCCTCTTTCTCTTACTTGTCTTTAATTCTCATTTCTGTTCCTGATTCTCGTCTCGGGCTCTTGAGTTCTCAATGCAGTTACAGTTTCAAAAGTAAGTAGGTGAGCAAGATTTGTATTGATGAAAAATAATTCGAATGATTCAAGTGAAGAATCGAGATATCTCGAGATGTTGTCTGAATCGATTATAATCGATTATATCATTCGAATGCGCCCATCACTAGAAGGAATGGTGACTTGAAAGTTTAAACCGAATTGTGGTTTTGGGATGGTGTAGTCAATGTGACTAGGTAGTGACCTGAATGAATTCAGAATGATGGAATGGCCAATATTATTGTTGTACCATTGTGAGGAAGCTTGTAGGCGTATGGCTGTATTTGCAGCCACCTGTTTGCTAAAGATATCGAGGGGAGTCAGATATAGCAGAACGTCTAGAGCGGCAGAGGGTGTAGTGCGAAGCACACCACTTATGCATAAACAAGCCGAGCGTTGTTTAGTCTGTCGCAGTTTACCGCTTTATCTAGAGCAGTCCACCATACTGCAACACCATATGTGAGAATCGGTCTAATCACCGAATTATATAGCCAATGAGTAATACGAGGTTGAAGGCCCCATTTGTTCCCAACGGCTTTTTTGCATGAGAAGAGTGCCACTGTGGCCTTCTTGACTCTTTCTTGTATATTAGATTTCCAACTTAACTTTTTGTCTAAAGTAAGACCCAAATATTTTGCCTGATCAGTGAATGTTAATGGAACACCTTTAATAGAAGAGGGAGGATCTACATGAGGGATTTTATATTTCCTTGAGAATAGAACAAGTTCTGTTTTATGAGGGTTGACGCCCAGACCATACCGGTCTGCCCAATTGGTTAGCCTATTTAAAGCGTTTTGTAAGAGTTCTTTTAAGGTGGTATGATGCTTTCCTGATACGGCAATAGCAACATCGTCCGCATAGGCAATCACTCTGTAACCCTCCGCTTCCAGGCATATTAGCAGCTCATTTTCCACCAAGTTCCAAAGAAGGGGTGAAAAGACACCGCCTTGAGGCGTACCTCTACTAACAGACCTTCTAGCAAAATAGCTACCTAGTTTTGAGTTGATAACCCTGCTAGTCAGCATTTGGTTAGTAAATTCTCCAAGCGAACCATCTACCTTCAGAGATGTCAGCGCAGATGCGATTGCAGAAGCGTCGACATTGTTAAAAGCGCCTTCTATACCTAAGAAAGCAACCATGGTGTACTCTTTATGATGGAGGGAATATTCTATGGTTCTTACTAAACTATGTAAGGCAGTTTCTACAGATTTCCCTTTGCAGTAAGCATGTTGACTCGTAGACAAAAGTCGCGTGTCAATGCTTGATCGTATGTGGATATCAATCAATCGTTCAAATGTTTTAAGAAGGAATGATGATGGACTAATAGGTCTAAGATCCTTTGGGTTTACTTGGGAGCACTTTCCAGCTTTGGGTATGAACACAACCTTAACCTCTCTCCAAGACAAGGGGATGTAGACGAGTGCTAAGCAGCTAGTAAAGATAGACTCCAGAATTTGCAGAATTAAATCTTTATTCATCTGGAGTTCGGCTGGTATTATGCCATCTGGTCCCGCAGACTTGTAAGGCTGGAAGCTGTTGAGCCCCCATTGCAGTTTTTCCCTTGTAATCAGACCCTGTGGATAGCTTGGATTCATATCAAACCTGTTACGGTCGAAGCTATTAATGTTTTGGGAGCTACCGGGGAAGTGAGTATCCAATAGCAAGTTAAGCGATTCTTTGCAGGAATTTGTCCATGAGCCATCAGAATTTTTTAAGCAGCTTGGCATTCCTGGATTTGTAGAGAGAATTTTTCTTAGCCTAGATCCCAAGTTCGTAAAAATTATTCTTCCAGTTATACTTCCATCATTAGTACATGTTTTTAACCACATAATAGGTTATATTTTTAAAGGGATGGTCCAATCCATCAGGGTACCACAATGGATCAACATTGATCTAAGTGTGACGGGAACAAGATCCACCGTCAGCCCATCAACCTAACCTAACCTAACCTAACCACATAATAACATGTAGCGTATACCCTTTGCAATGGAAAATCGCTAAAATACTGCCTTTTAAAAAAACAAATAGTAACGATTATAGGCCTGTCTCCATTCTACCATTTTTATCAAAAGTTTTCGAGAGAGTTTTACAGAAGCAAATTAATTCACATTTACGTTCAAATTGCTTACTGTCTCCACAGCAATCAGGGTTTCGAAAACACCATAGCTGTATTACGACAACAACAAAAGTAGTAGATGACATAAGAGAATCAATGGATGAAGACAGATTAATATTTTTAGTTCTTCTCAAATTCTCGAAAGCCTTTGATACAGTTGACCACACAAATTTATGTAATAAACTTTCGACTATGTTAGGTTTTTCTAATTCAGCTGTAACTCTAATAACATCTTATCTAAACTTTCGGAAATAAGAGTTTCTCTGGAATAGCAGAGGAGTCCCCCAAGGCTCAATTCTGGGTACTATTCTTTTCACGATGTATGTGAACGAACTTCCCTCTGTTGTGTTATCTTCTCTCCAAATGCTGATGACGTACAGCTTTATAAAAGTTGCCCTCTGGGTATGATTGAGGATGGTACATTATGCAATAAATAGCGATTTGGAGAGTATTGCTGTTTGGTCCGAAAAAATACCGACTATTCCTAAATCCATCAAAATTCAAATGTCTAGTCATAAGCAAGAAGCCGTTGGATCTTTCCTACTTCCCAGATATTAACGTAAAGGGTTCAAAAATTCATTACGTTGATAGAGCAAAAAATTTGGGTATAGTATTTAATAGGACACTTTCATGGAATGACCATATTTCTCTCGAGAGTGTTGTGGGGTACGCACGTATCAAGAGTAATTAATCTTTCTAAAGTAATCTTTTTAAACTCAACTCAAAAAGTAAAAAACAAAAGAAGTAAAAACTAATAACTTTATTTATATTTTGTTAGTGAGAATCTCTAAATAATGAGTAAAACCTGTGTTTGCGGAAAAAAGAACGACCGAAATGGCTCTGCGAAAATTCAGTGTTGTGATTGCAAAGTTATCTTTCATGGAACCTGTGTGCATATGGAACAGGCTGACATTGAATTCATGAAAAAAATAACACCAACTGGAGATGCTCTCACTGCACTTCACTTCGTAGACGCTCTATGTCATTCGACAGTATACCCATCCCTATCGCTCCAAAACAAATTAATCCAAGTGATATTACTTTACAAGTGGTCTATAAAGAACTTTTGGAACTTAAACAAATGAACAAAGATCTCATAACTTGCTTAACTGAAATCCAAACTGAAAATTCCCAACTAAAATCCGAAGTTAGTATGCTGCAGGAAAAAATTCAGTGGTTAGAACAAGCCAATCTATCTAACACATTAGAAATTGTTAATGTACCAAATGTTGACAATTCTAGCGCAGTACAAACAGCTTTGCAAATTGTTCGTGATGGAGTAGGCGTTCAAATAAGTGAGACAGATATAGAAACTTGTTTTATCAAAAAAATTAAAAATAAAATCAATGCTCAAGCATCACAATCAGTCACAAATATTTTGGTCTTAAAACTACTTCGTAGTCATACAAAAGACAATATAATGCAGACTAAATCTAAAAACAAAATTAAACTTAACACAAAAATACTGGGTGATCATCATGATGGTACTAACATCTTCCTTAATGAAAGCATGACTGCACACACAAGGGAGCTTTTTAATGCAACGAAAAAGATGAAGGTAGAAAAAAAATACAAATACATGTGGATGAGGAACAATTCAATATTTGTGCGTAAACAAGAAGGAGACGATGCGATTCGAGTTAGGCGTGTGGAAGACCTGTGTGGTCTTTGATTGTTTTTTTTTTTAACTTTTATTATATCTGTAAACAAAATCTAAAATGCATTCCTCTCATTCAAATAACACAAACAACTGTCAAAACTTATCAAAACATCATTATTTGTATTTTATCCATCAAAATATTCGTAGCATGAGAGCAAACTTTGATTATTTTGTAGCAAATTTAAATGCCTCAAAAATTGAGGCTGATTTTATTATTCTTTCTGAAATCTGGTTGTACGACTATGATCTATCTAACTATAATATATCGGGTTATAAACTCTTTTTTCAACTGCAATAACAATTATAGGGCAGGTGGTGTGGCAGTCTTTATAAAGAGTCATTTTGCAAATCATTGTGAAATAAGAAACATTAGTATGAGCAGTGCGGATGTTATGAAAATAAGTTTTACTACAGGCATTGAATATTTTTCATTTGTGTGTATTTATCGCCTACACGAAAATAACCTTAACAAAAGTATTTTTATGCATGAGTTGGATGAACTTTTGAAAGGTATAAAGTCGAAGAATTTAGTTGTTTTGGGAGACATGAACATAAACATCGTAGATAGTAATCATATCTCCGATAATTATTTACTTGCAATGTCGTCTCATGGATTCGAATCTCTCGTAAATGAACCAACTCAAATTACAGATGAATCCCAATCATGTATAGATCACATATTTATAAGATTTAACACAGATATGAAACATTTAGTATCTAGTGAGGTTTTGGATCTTAAAATTACAGATCATTGCTTAATTAGTCTAAAGTTAGAGCACCTAATATCAGACTCGATGAGTAATGACCGATACATACCACTCCAACCGAAAGTGAAAGTTGATTTCGTAAATTTAAATAACAGTTTACAACTTGAGTTTTGGGAAGAAGTTTATGAAGAATCCAATCCTTCACTAGCTTATGATATCTTCCTTAAAATTTTAAAAACACACATTAATAGATCCACTGAAATTCAATCAAGGTTGCAGAAAAGGACTAAGAGCAAACGACTAAAGCCATGGATCACGAAAAACTTAATTGTAATGATCAACAAAAAAAAACATGATGAGGAAAACATACAACCGAAGCCCCCGAAACCTAAGACTAAAACACAATTATATTAAACTTTGTCAGGATGTAAGAAGGGAAGTAAAAGCTTGTCGAGATAGATGTTACTCTTGTAAATTTGAAAATTGTAGAGGAAATATTAAAGATGAATGGAGAGTTGTTAACTATATCTTAAATAAGCAAGTTGTCAAAGATGATATATTGCAAATTGAAGTTGAAAATACAACAGTCACAAATTCAGTTGATATTGCTAACGCTTTTAATAATTTTTTTGTATCTGTTGCAGCCGAGTCTAAGCCTTGCCATCCACAAATCAATTGTAGTTGTGACCTCTTTTCTGATTTAGTTTCCAATGAGTCTCGTTGTAATAGTTTTGTTTTTGAACCATTTTCCTCGTATGAAACATACAAATGTATCCTATCTCTCGACAGTAAGCAATCAAGCACCGCCGCCGATGGCATTACAAATTATCTATTGAAACGCATTGCATTTTATATTGCAGATATTTTATCTCACATATTTAATAAGAGTGTTAATTGTGGTATTTTTCCAAAATCATTAAAAACAGCTGAAGTTATTCCTTTGTTTAAAAACGGCAACCCTAAGCAATTGAGCCAATATAGACCAATTTCCATTCTTCCTACCTTCTCCAAACTTTTTGAAAAACTTATGAAGCCTCGCATTGGGTTATATCTAAAGAAAACTAGTTTTTTGAGCAATTCACAATTTGGATTTCGAGAAGGAAAGTCAACTGAAGATGCCATTTTGAAATTGAGCAGTGAATTATATGCAGGACTAAACGGTAATTATAGCACATTAGCTTTATTTATTGACATGACCAAAGCTTTTGATATGGTCAATCATGCTATTCTTTTGGACAAACTCTACAAGGCTGGCTTTAGGAGCACGATTTACAATTGGTTTGCTTCTATCTAAATGAAAGGTCACAAAAAGTTAAAATTAATAATGTTTTCAGTGATGAGATGAAAATAAGTATTGGTGTACCACAAGGCTCAGTGCTTGGCCCAATTTTATTTCTGATATATGTCAATTCCATATTCCAGCAAAATTTTTGTAGTAGTGTTACAGCTTTTGATTTACAAATTTTAAGGCAATGGTTTTCAAAACATGAACTCTTAATAAGTGAAAAAACAAAGATTATGGTGTTTAGCCTTCAAAACATGAACCTAATTGACTGTGGCATATACTTTCATTCTGCATCATGTGAAAAACTTCACATGTCTGCCCACACTTGCGATAGAAACAACTATTGTGACAATGCTATCTGTTCCTCCAGTTGTTTTAAAATAGAAACAGTTGATAGCTTTAAACATTTAGGTGTTCTAATTGACAAAAATCTCAACTGGAAAGCACACACAGTGGAGTTAAAAAAATATATGATGTGTGCTACTCGAAATGTTTTCAATTTAAAATCGTATCGCTCGAAAAATCTATCGTTAAAGATTTATTACGGACTTGTCCACTCGAAATTGCAGTATGGTATTTCTAGCTGGGAAGGAACCTACTTTAACACCCTTGAACCTCTTATACTATCGCAAAAGCATATAATTAGAATAATCTGCAATAAGAACAGGTTGACCAGCAGTTGGCCTTTATTTCAGGATCTTCGCATTTTACCACTTAAACATCTATATGTCTATAAAGTAACCAAAGTATTCTTTATGCGTAGCGGTTCTACATGTGCTAGCCGTGACACAAATGCATACAATTTAAGAGTAAATGATAAAGCTCTAGTTAATGTACCAGCGTCGAGAAAGACTCATTTTTCAAATTTCCTTACCGTCTCAGCACCTAAACTGTTTAATAGACTACCACACCATATTAGAACTATAAACGATCGAAACTTATTTTTAAATGAAGTAAAAAAATGGATTTTTACAAAAGATAGCTCAGAAGTCAGAAATTTGCTAATAAATATATACTTTAAACCTTGGATTTGTTAAAAAAGTGTATACTTTTATTTTCCATTATTGATTAGGTTTTTAAACTTACAATGTAACTTCTTGTACTTTAAAACTAATTTCAATTATTTATTATATTTTCATGATTATGTTTTTATATAATTTATTATTTTGTTTTCAATACATAAATTATAAAACAATAATTAAAACAACGTCTACCCCACACCAGGGTTGCAAAAGTCGATACAATTGTATTTTTTTTCGATACACTCGACGTTGCTAAAGTACACAAATACACTTTTAAAAAATTTGATACACTTTTGCATTCAACGACAAAGATAACGTTAATTTAAAAGAAAATCATATGACCTTTCAAAATGTATACTGTGGAACCAAGGCTGACAACGAATAACAGAAGAAATAAATATGATTAAGACAGTTTGTTCGAGAAGATTTAAGAAAATGGCATCAAAAAAATCCCGATTTCAACAATCTCGCAATTATTAAGAAATCGAAAACATTAAGTTTATCAAATTTAAATCTCGCAGAATAGAAGGGTATTGCAACAAATTCCTACAGTTTTGTACTAAAATGTTCGCATATATTAATGTACCTAATATGCTAATTAACATAATAGTCTAAGAGCCGGTAGCAAATTTTGTGGGTGAACGCATAACCAAAATATTGTAATATTTTCTCAGGATCGTTAATAAAATTTATTTACTTTATTCAAAACGCCCACTTATTTATTTCACAAGATAAAACACATTACTTTTCATACTACAAACAAAACGATTTATTATTCACCACTGAAATTAATTCACAAACTTTACTTTTCACTTTTATTACAACCAACTTTATTCATTCACGATTAAAAACAAACTGTCTCGCTGCCCTTCAAACATGTGCCTTTTACACTTGTTTGACAAACTCTGGAAATAAGGAGAAGGTTCTGGTCTCTGCTTCCAGAGCTTTCCGTAGGGGAAATGTCCCTATAATTTCCCTTCCAAAAGCTTTTATTTGACAGCTGGTAAATATGCTATAATTCGGCAGATGGCGCTTCTTTCGTTAGAGAGTTGCTATAATTAAAGCTAATAAGGGCATGTTTGCACTGCGACCGTAAGCTTTATTGTGTCCGTTTGTTTGCTTTTCGGAGTCGTTATAGTTCAAATACGGAAAGTTATTACAATATGAATATGAGGGATTGTAGGTGCATGCATCTTGATCTTGATTTTTGGCGCCCGTAGTGGAGACGAGATATTGAAAATAGCAGGTTTGTCATCATTTATTAAGAATGAAAAATGATGCTCTGTAATTTTTCCTTAGTCCACAAACTTGCGTTTTAATTATCGGATTAACAGAACTCAAGATATGCATTCTGAAGGGAACCTTATCGGCCTTTTTTTGGAGACTTTTATTTGTTGATTTGTAATTTTGCTCAAATCTCCAAATATCTCTTGATATGGTGCGCCTAAAATGGTTATATCTTGGTTATTATCTATCAGATCGTTAAAAATTAAGTTTCTAGACTTAGACTTTCTTAGACTTATTTCCCACAAAAAATGAATTTAAGTGTTTGTAACCCATAACACAACATATGGAAAAACCATGATTTTCAATCTCTCGTCCCCTCTACGGGCGCCAAAAAAATACTGCCAGACTTTTGTATTCGATATCAAGATGCATGCACCTACAAACCCTCATACTCATATTTTGGTTATGCGTTCACCCACAAAATTTGCTGCCAGCTCTTAGTCTTAATAAACAATAAACAGTTACACAAATTATTTAATCTATTGGACATGAGAACATAACATACGATCATATAACAGCAAATGCGGACAATATATTATTTTGATGAAGCAAATCAAAAAGTACAATTCGATAACTTTATTTTTATCGTTCGATACATTGCTAAAACACGATTTTTCATCCCTGCCCCACACTATATTAGCGTAGTATATAGTCACTCGCCTCTAGTCTTACATGGCTACAGAATGACTTTTTTCTTTTTTATAATGCATTTTAGAATTTGTCATTGTCAGTAATGGTATTATAACTTTTAAAGAAAGAAAAGGATAATAAATAAATAAATAAAAAAAAAAATATATGATTATTGGGAAAGTCTATGGGTGTTTACGTAAGCTTTGGATGTCACACAATTACACTCCCCAAAATACTCGTTTGTTGCTGGCAAAAACGCTCATCATTCCTATTCTCACTTACGGGTGTGAAATATTCGGTAGCTGCGACGCTACTACACTCAGAGAAAAAAGCAGGTATTATCAACCAATTTCTGGTCAATCATACCTGATTTTCAGGTTGTTATTTTTCAACTCGGTAGATCAGGTTAACTGTTTAACCTGATACCTGATTTGAAAATTTAACACTGTAATCCTGTAAATTTTACCTGCAAATATAGTTAATTTAACCTGACAAAATATTCAATGCCCTGTAATTTTAACATGAAAATCTGGTTAGTTTAACCTGAAAACCTATAGTAAATTTAACAGATTTCAATGTTATATCAACCCTGTATCTAATACCGGATTTACACGACTTGAACGCTGCCACTATAATGACAAAAAGAATTAATTTGTCCATTCTTTTGTTGTTGCTTTTGTCATTATACTGGCAGTTTTCCAATCGAGTAAATCCGGCATAATTCATGAATTTATACGTCTAAGAGCCGTCTCTTGCGCTGTCTATCGCTCAACTCGTAAGCATTATTCTGAAAGTACATATAGAAATGTATTATTTATTTATTTTAATTTAAAAATTATTTGTGATACTTACTTCAGTTTTGAACTGGGAACCTTTCACACACGGAGATAGCACTCATCCACTGGGCCAATTCACTACACAAAAAACTGGTGCCAAATATCAATACCTTAGTTGAAACTCATTGGATGGCTTGTGTGTGCGTTTTAGCACTAGTGTCACGTTTAAATTAACTGACAGAGTGCTACTTTATCAGGAGGCCAGGTAAGATTCAAATAATTTTATTTGAATGGCCTGTGTGTGTGCGTTTCAACGCTAATGTCACGTTTAAATGAACTGGCAGATTGCTTCTTTAACAGGAGGCCAGGTTAAATTCAAATCGTTTTACTTTAATTGTCGGTGTGTGTGGGTTTCAGCACTTGTGTCACGCTGGAATGAACTGGCAGATAGCTTTTTTAACATGAGGTCAGGTAAAATGCAACAGCTAATTATAACCACATTAAATGTTAATTCAACCTGATATGTGGTAAAACAGAAATTCAAAACATACAGTGTTAGAAAAACACGATGTCGGTTAAAAAAAACACTATATTCTTGTTAAAATCTCTTAATTACAAGAATTTAGTGTTAAAATTACAGGTCATCTTCTTAAATCAACCTGAATATGACAAGAAATTCCACCAGGTTGATTTTGCACTTAATAAAAGGTTACTACAATCAGGTAAATTTTTAAAATGTCAGTAACTTTGTATGGGATTGTGCACCTCGTGAATTCAACAAGGCCCAGGTTAATTATTTACCTGACGTTTTTCTCTGAGTGTAGCAAGAGAAGGCTGAATGTAGCTTTTAATAATACTGCCCGTTATGTATTTAATCTAAGGCGATATGATCGAGTTTCCAATCATCATCATCGTGTCCTGTAACCCCGGCTGGGGCATAGGGCGTCAACAAAACGTCTCCATCCTTCACGGTCTGCTGCAAGGTACTTAAGCTGTGGCCACGTCTTTCTCTGGGATTCTGCTTCCGCTAAGACAGTTGATTTCCATGTTGTTCTTGGTCTTCCAACCCGCCGTGCACCCTGAGGATTCCATTCAAAGGACTGCTTTGCAATTTCATCGTTTGGTTTCCTCAGTGTGTGACCAATCCAACGCCATTTACGCTTTCTTATGTCGACGTCCAGCCGCTCTTGACTTGTCCTGCGCCACAATTCCTCATTTGATATTATTTGTGGCCAGCGAATCTTTAGGATGTGGCGAAGACAGCGATTCACAAAAGCCTGCAATTTCTTCGAAATGGTAGACGTGACTTTCCAGGTTTCACAAGCATATAACAGCACGGATTTGACATTGGATTCGAAGAATCTCAACTTAGTGCGTAAGGAGATTTGACTGGATTTCCAAATTGGGGACAGAGTACCGAAGGCAGCACGAGCTTTATTTATTCTACTTTTAACGTCCAGATCCGTACCACCGTTAGCAGAAACAATACTGCCAAGGTAGTTAAATTTTTCCACTACTTCAACTGGCGTCTCCTGTAAAATAATACGCTGCTGTGTGGAGCGGCCTGTGAGCATTATTTTTGTCTTTTTGCTGTTAATTCTTAGACCACTCGACTCTCCCTTCACTTGCAGTGTTTGGCACATCCCGTTCAGCCCACTGATTTTATTTGCCAGTAGACATATGTCATCGGCATAGTCTAAATGAGTGAGCCTTTCGAACGGTCTCCACTGAATGCCCTGTCGCTCAGCTGTACCAACACTGGCCGTCAATACGTCGTCCATCGCCAGCAGGAAGAGAATTGGCGATAGAACATCCCCTTGTCTCACACCCTGTTGCACTACGAAGGAGTCGGATAGCTGCCCATTGTGCAAAACAAAACACCTCGCGTTGTTGTAGGACTCTTTAATAATGGCAACAATTTTTGGTGGAATTCCTCTACCAAGCAACGATCTCCATATACATTCTCGGTTAACTCGATCAAAGGCCTTTTCAAAATCCACGAACATGAGGTAAAGCGGTGATTGATATTCCATCGACTGCTCGAGGACGATACGCAGGGTGTTGATATGGTCGACACACGATCGACCACTGCGGAAGCCGGCTTGATGCCTCTTGAGTGTAGACTCGATTCTATCCTTTTTTCGCTCGAGTATGATTGTTGCCATTAGTTTTGGGAAAACGGACAAAACGGTGATACCACGCCAATTGTTGCAATTCTTTAAGTCACCTTTCTTTGGCAACTTAACAATCACACCATCCTTCCAGTCCCTGGGATAGCTTTCGTTTTCCCAAATGTTTTGTATCAGCGGATGTAAAATACTAGCCGCTGCTACGGGATCGGCTTTCAGGAATTCAGCTGGTATTCCATCCAGTCCAGCTGCCTTGTTGTTTTTGAGGAGATTTATTGATGTACGAATTTCCGATTCTGACGGGGGTTCGATGACAA
Source organism: Dasysyrphus tricinctus (assembly GCA_963921185.1). Lineage (NCBI taxonomy): Eukaryota > Metazoa > Arthropoda > Insecta > Diptera > Syrphidae > Dasysyrphus > Dasysyrphus tricinctus. Next base: position 69,238,815 of record OY992531.1, read on the forward strand.
TACCCCTATAGGACCTGCGCATCTCGTTTAGTTGGGGCACTTCAGCACTCTGCTCAACTGAATCCTCATTTAGCAGGGCACAAAAATGGTCCTTCCATCTACGAAGCTGATCCTCAATTGATACCAAAAGTGTGCCATCCACATCCATTACAGGATGATTGGTGTTGCTTTTTTTCCCGATAACATCTTTGGCTATTTGGTACAATTCCCGGATATCTCCTCTTCTGGCAGCGCTTTCCGCATTATCTGCGAGTCCATCCAACTTCACCCTCTTGTCACGTCTCACACAGCGGTAGACCATCTTATGTGCAATGCGGTACTGTCTTCGCAAGTCAGCCTTTCGTTGAACATCAGCTTCGGCATTTATTTGGATTTTCAACGATTTGCGAAGTTCGATCTTATCCCAGATGTCTTGGGATATCCAAGAGTCTCTACGTCTCGTTCGCTTGGGTACAGTTTCGGATCCAGCCTCCATAAAAACACTTTTAATTTCACCCCACATCTCATCAATTGTTGAATTCTGGATTCCATTTAATGACGAGGCTCTGTCGTTAAGGGTGGTGACATAGTTTCGACATATGTTGGGGTCATTTAAAGCATTAGTAATGAATTTTGTGCTCCTTGCTGCATCCTGCGCTGGTTTTTGTACGGCAGCGGTTCGTAGTTTGAGACTCATCAGAACCAAATGGTGGTCGCTTCCCACATCGGCATTTCTTAAACTCCGGACATCACACATAGACTTCCTCCATCGCTGCTGAATCATGATATGATCAATTTGGTTTTCGGTTTGACCATCCGGATGCACCCAGGTAATTTTGTTGCACGTCTTATGCTTAAATACAGTCCCACCTATGACAAGACGATTCGCGTTACAAAAGTCGACAAGCAAGTCACCATTTTCATTCCGTGACCCCACGCCATTTCTTCCCATCACGCGTTCCAGTCCGTAATTGTCTGAACCGACTTGGGCATTAAGGTCTCCCATAACGACTATGATGTCGGCTCTCGGAACACTACTGTAAACCGAGTTAAGATGAGTGTAGAACGCGGTTTTGTCTTCCTCGGTCGCTTCATTTGTGGGGGCGTAGCACTGACTAATTGTGACGTTACGAATTTTTGAACGAAACCTTGCTGTCATTAATCTCGCAGAAATGGGCGCCCATGAGATCAAACAACGCCTCGCTTCTTCGTTCAACATAATTCCGACACCATGCAGTCTTTGGCCACCCTCTCTTTCATCTTCGCCGGAATACAGCATTCTCGTCTGTCCAGTTTCTGATCTGTATTCAGCTCTTCCTCTCCACTTAGTTTCGCTTATGCCCAGGATACTGATCTTTAGGCGAAGCATTTCACGCTCAACCTGCTCGTATCTACCATCGCTGTACAAGGATCGAACGTTCCATGCTCCGATTTTCGTACGTATGCGGTAGCCAAAAGTAACATTTGCGCTTCTTGAAAGACTTCTTCTATTTGTCAACGATTCATTTATTATTATGGCGTCTTGATTGACGCTCGTACATGAAGGATGCCGCACCCCCAAATCCGATGTGCGGTTTACTGCAGCCGAAGCTACAGAAGGATTTTCTATAAAAAGATTACCTCTTGGGGACTCATTTCCATTTGTTGTCATAATTCATGTATTTGCATATATCCTTCCACCATGGTGTTTTCCGAGATATGATTAATAACATACATAAGCTCAGATTTGACAGGCACACCCGCCTTTTGTATGGTCAAACACATAACTGCTCGAGGCCGCCCACTATGGGAAAACAGACGCCTTTTGTAGCCGCCCAATATGGGTTACAGACGCTACCTGCTGCTGCCGTTGGCCTTTTACCAAAAAAAGCTCCTCCGCCACCAGACTATCATGCCGTTGACCGCCACCTGCAGTTCATCCGCCTTAAGGGGGCTTTTAACCATCCCGAGGACAAGTTTGTGCCCTGACCAGCATAGCTGGGTTGTCTGCTTATCCCGGCATCCATTCGGTCCCCCTGCACGTTAGCGTTACCCGCCCTCTACCACGCGGAGGTGTGCATAGGGATTTTCCTATCATTGAGTTTCCAATCACTCCATATTAATTTTAAATATGTCATTTGACCACTTGATTGCATATATTATTATTATTTATTTCATCAAGCAGATATACATTGAAAATATATATAAATGAAGGTTCATAAAAGAGAGTCGGCTTTTGATTTATATTAAGATATTGGTACAAAGTGAAGTACTTGCCATGTAGCCGCTATATTAAATTGATGTCATTTAGTATCAGAACTTAAATTATTTAAATCAATTTTAATTGCATGACATTGTACGGAAAAATCATTTTTTTGTGTTTAATAGCATTTAATTTATTTCTGAACCTAGTTTTTGTATTACATTCATTCTGTTTTTAATAACGGTGTACTATTTGACATTCAACATGGTGGTATTGAGCTTGCTGGTTGCAATTGTTCTTCATGGTTTTATTGTACAAGCCAATTCTGTCTTACCGGAAGCAATACAATATGCAGTTGCAAGTTCTTTTAATAAAACCACTGATCTGGTTCATGTGGTCATTGAAACTGACTACGATGAGAATACCATAAGATTTCTTGACGTAGTTGACAATCTTCTGCTGGACAATTATTGGTCATTCCGATTTCAAATTGATGTTAACAATGCAAATGGTGAGTCTCTTAGTGACCATAATCTTTGGTTTATCGATTCGTACGAGGCTTTTCGGTGAGTAGTCCATTAAAAATATTAAACGGCGATGCTATAATAACAAAAAGAACCATTTGTCTTTCAAGACGGCTTCTACCATGGATCGGAAACTATCACAGAGATTCACAGCTATTTCATTTTATTGTTCTAAAAAGTTCTAATGTCAAAGGGAATTTGCTTGCGATACAAAAAATTTTCTCCGACTTCTTAAAGCTGATGGTAGCGAACGTCAATCTTGTGATTGAAGCTTCTTCAGGAGAAGTTTCGTTTTATACCTTCTATCCGTTTAAGGAACTCGCATGCCGATCAGCAAAACCTTCTATCATATTCCAGTTTAATCAGAATACTGTGCCAAATGATAAAATTTATTTTTTTCCACCCAAGGCCAACAATTTTTATACATGTGATCTTCGAATAAAAACAAGAAACCCTATTCATCTTAATTTGGAGGTCTTTCGAATAGAAAATGTTATTATCAACGAGTTGGCTTCTAGGCTGAATTTAACGTTGGATTTCGTCATCGTTTCAAACTATGAAATGCTTATGCTCAATAAAAATTCTACTGGAGCCCATGAGTCGGTTGGTCACTTGTTTTTTTTTTTTTTTCAGAAACCTAGTATCTCTGATACTCATTCAATTATTTATTTCACGCAGCTGCAATCTGGAGAAACTGATATGGTTGTCGGTATGTATGCAATCGATGCTAAATTAAATAATTTTCTTTCAAAAAGCGTAGCATACTTAATGACTTGGACTGTCATTGCTATTCGATATCGGCCTAATGTTGTACACGGATGTGCTTGGCTTTTCATTTCGTTCGATTCTATGACATGGATGTGTGTTCTTTTGACTTTAACAGTTTTCAGTGGATGCATATTTTATGTTAAAAAAACAAAAAGGTTTGGGAGCGTTGTGCAGTGTCAACATGTGGGATTCTTAGAAGTTGTAGCTGTCTTCATTGGGACATCGATTGAACGCTTACCAAGAAAAAGTTATCTGCGATTTTTGTTTGTAGTACTTAGTTTGGGAGCATTAGTTCTTCGGACAGCCTATTTGGGTAAACTTTTTGACGCATATCGTGGACTAAGAATTGCACAACCACCTCATGGTTTTAAGGAATTGCTAGCTCAAAACTACACTATTTATACATACCCCTACTATGCATCATTTATAAACGAGTTGATAGATGTGAATAACATGCGTTTTGAACAATATGATCCGAAACACCTCAGAGATCTGTGCGATACAAGCAAGAAGTCAGCTTTTTTTGCATCTTTCGTATTTATCTATAACTCCTCTACTCCGCAAGAACTTGCACCCAAAAAATTTTACTGGTATATATGACCAAAAAAGCGGATACATTTTATCAGATCTCGTCATAACTAGAATCTCCCAGAAAAACTGATAGATTTTATCATGACCAACTGATGCCTAGTACCATGCAATATTTTATCGCATTTTAGCAAATTTTATCGACATTCAGATTGCACCTATCAGTTCAAAAATACTTTGCCAGATATCTGCTATCGGATAAAAGATAGCGAGTACCGTGTATATTATTTCAGTTATGGTATACTCTATCGGCATTCTGATAGCATCTATCAGTGCAAAAGATACTTTGCCAGATAGCTGCTATCGGATAAAAGATAGCGAGTACCGTGTATATTATTTCAGTTCTGGTATACTCTATCGGCATTCTGATAGCATCTATCAGTGCAAAAGATACTTTGCCAGATAGCTGCTATCGGATAAAAGATAGCGAGTACCGTGTATATTATTTCAGTTCTGGTATACTCTATCGGCATTCTGATAGCATCTATCAGTGCAAAAGATACTTTGCCAGATAGCTGCTATCGGATAAAAGATAGCGAGTACCATGTATATTATTTCAGTTCTGGTATATTGTATCGGCATTCTAATAACACCTATCAGTGCAAAAGATACTTTTCCAGATAGCTGCTATCGGATAAAAGACACAAAGTACCACTTAATATTAAGCCTAATTCTAAAATTTTATTTCGTTAGAAAGTGAGTAGAATTCGAATTATTTGCATGTTCTAACACAAATTATTCGAATTCTAAATACTTTCTAATGGATTTTAATTTCGAAATAAGGCATATTATTTTGGTTTTGTTGAACTTTGTCGTTTATCCGCCATCTCTAGAGGACAAAATTATTTTTTGCACTGTGTTTCTATAGAAATAAGAAAAAAGATTCAAGATAACTATAGAATGTAATCATAGGTAGATACTTTCTTTTCCAACACACTTCCGTTCTGTCTTCAATTGGCTTTTAAGAAACTTCTTAATATGCCACATACACCTTCGTTTTAATAATTCTATATTTGCAGCTAAAACTGAAAATAAACTTAAAAAAGAAAGAGAAACTTCCTAGAAAGAAAAAAACTTAAAAAAAAATTGTTTCAGTTTAGGTAACTTTGATTTTTTTTATTTAAGTTTTCATTTAAAATGTTTACATTGGGTAAATTTGTTTAAGTTAACGGCGAGCCAACAAAGAAACCAATAAGCTGTGTGTCCAAATTGCCCCCATTGCATCAGTATTATTAGATATCTATGTAAATGAAAATATAAGAACAGAAATATCTAATAAGTTTTAAAGTCGTTAATAAATGCTGATTTTTGTTTACTTTTTCATATCCGTTTCGCAAGCTTGTAAAACTCCATCATAATGGAAATGGAGCTGTAAGAATTTCCTAAAGCTGATTTTCCATCTATGTTAATGAAAAGATAAGAACAAAAATATCTAATAAGTTTTAAAATAGTTAATAAATGGTAATTTTTGCTTACGTTTTCATATCCGTTTCGCAAGCTTGTAAAACTCCATCATAATGGAAATGGAGCTCCAAGAATTTCCCAAAGCTGATTTTCCATCTATGTAAATGAAAAGATAAGAACAAAAATATCTAATAAGTTTTAAAATCGTTAATAAACCTGATACTATTTACCAGACTGCAGATAAATGAAATACGTGCTTTATCTGAGCCCTGATACTATTTACCAGACTGCAGATAAATGAAATACGTACTTTATCTGAACCCTGATATTTTTTACCAGACTGCAGATAAATGAAATAAGTACTTTATCGAAATGAAGTTCGAATTAGAAATGAAGAAGAATAAAATAAACAAATTGATAAAAAAAAATGAAAATAAATATAAATTGTACTTCACCTTGTTGGCGTAGATAAATCCTTTATTTGTTTCACACAAAAGGTATCTCCTATTTATTGTTTATTGTTTATACTCTTTATTGTTTATCGCTTACACTTTTTATTGTTTACAGTTTTTTTTGTTTATTGTTTATTGCTTACACTTTTTAATGTTTATTGTTTGCAATTTTTACTGTTTTTTTTTTAATAAAACTGAAATTTTACAGTTTTTATTGTTTTTTTGTTGTTTAATAAAGTTGTTACTATTTTTGAATTTATTTTCTCACTTTCACGTCCGCACTCAATGATAGGATAAATTGAAGTGAATACTAAACCGCAAAACCGCGAGTTACTGGAGTGTGGATTGTATTATGTTTGGTTGAAATTTTGTGTGTAGTGGTAATATTTATACTGAGACTGATAGAATCTATATGCATTCAGATAGTAAGAACCATTATTAAATCGATGTGTGGTTATATTTATCTCCAGCTGCTTAATGCTACCAGTAAAAAGGTTTATGGGCTAGCAAGAAATATTCGTATGTATGCGTGAATTTGGAAGCTGATAAATAAAATTGCAATGGATGTAAATGAATATATATGTGGTTATATTTATCTGAAGCCGCTAAATGATATCAGTAAACATAACGATCGAGAAAATCTATCAGGAAAAATATTGACTTCAATTTTAGAGATTGGGTAAATGATAAATACCAACCTTCATATACATTATCATCTTTATTAACAAACATGTACTAAATTTTGCAGGCCTTTAACTGGCATTAAATTCAAGAAAGTTTTGTCATAATAACTTTCTGCCTAAAAAGTCGATAATTGTTATGAGAAATTTGACTGAAAAATGGTATAAAAAAAACAGAAATTATTTTATCTGACAGCTACAAAAAAGTGATACTATTTATCTGGAAGTTGATAGTATTTATCAGAAATTTGACTGATAAATTGTGTCAAAATTTCAGAAATTATTTTATCAGGCAGTTAAAAGAAAAATTATACTATTTATCTGGAAATCGATAGTAGTTATAAGATATCTGACAGGTATATTGTATCAAATTACCAGACAATATTTTATCTGACAGATATCTGATTCCATTAACCACTAAAATTTTGAATGGCCTTTTTATGAAGAAAACGATAGTATTAAACAAGAAAACGATAGTATTTATTAGATTTTTGACTTGTAAATAGTATCAGAAAATCAGTACCAGTAGATTTTTCTGAGTGTGGAGATTCCATGATTGAGCCAATTTATGGAGAACAAATATATATGTTCTTCGGACCACACTCAATAGTTTCTCCGATTGTCAGTGGCATTATTGAGAGATTGGAAGAGGCTGGTATCTTGCATTATTTTAGAAGAAATTATGAGAATATAAATAACGTTGCTTTTTCACCGAAGAAAATGGAGAAGGAAGCTGATGACCACGATCAAAGACCTTTAGTTTTTGAACGGTTATCTTTTGCTTTTGACTTGTTTGTTGGATTGAATGTAATTTCATGCTGGACTTTTGCTGTGGAAATACTATGGAATAGATATACTAGTATATAAAGAAAATTAATATTCTTAGCTGATTAAAGTACTATTCTCGTTGACTTGACTGTTGGATATATACCCACCTTCATTTGGCTTTTTAATTTAGAGAAAACATAACGAAAATTGAATGTATTAACTTTGTAACTGCTGCAGTTCTTTTTTTGAATAAAATATAATTCAAAATAAAAACACATCACTCTTCTCATTTTGTTCCGCTCGTTGGTAAATTTATTTTTGAGAAATACCATTGATATATTTTGATAGATGGATTACACATATACACAGGTTTATAGATGTATCTGTTCAGTTTTTGAAACGATAAATGAAGAATAACTGCGAAGTCATACTTTTGGGTGCTGAGCTTAAATCCTTCATCCATTTCCCGCCATTACAATTCAAAAACAAAAATTTATCGCAATTTTTGAGGTTGTTATGTAAAACAGAGATGTTCAAAGGGAAGACACGTTGCATTCAAGAATACACAAGCGTCCACAAGCTTTTTTTCAAAGTGAACGTCTATCAACTCCTACTCTCAGCTCCAAGTGGTGAACATCGAGTGGCTTGTACCTTTAACTGAAGATGGGGTTCAAATCCCTGTGGACGGTTTATGGCGACAGCAAACGAGAGAGGGGGGAGGAACTACTTAGTGAACACCTTATACGGGCTACTACGACATAATGCTCAGGCCTATAAGGAGTGGTTAATCCGGCTCCCCGCCCTTGGAGTTATATATATAGGGTCTGATCCTCCAGGTTGGGGGTCGTGCCGTCGCTCGGGGTGACTTCCCGGCCACGTTAAGCTATTTTAGTTGCGAAGCAACAACAAGCCTCGGATACGGACGGATTTACTGTTGGAGAACCTAGCAAACGAAATAAGGAAAACGAACTTCGGATCTGCACGTGGAATGTTCTGTCTCTCTATAGACCACGTGCAGCTGAACATTTAGCGGAGGCCCTAGACTGCTACAAAGCAGACATCACCGCCATCCAAGAAGTGCGATGTGATGGGCAGGGCAAAAGAAAACTGAAAGACTGCGATATATACTACGGTGACTGTTACCGACCACAAGAACAGCGGTCGCATGAAATCGCCAGGTCCTTTTCCGATCGAGTCTTTCGCACCCTCTCAAATAGTCCTTTGCCGCCATTTGCAAATATCAAGAACCAGCGGAAGAATTGCCAGGAAGCCATCAGAGATGCCGCCTCTGACGTTCTAAGCCTCGTACGGCCACCACAGCGAAACACCTGATTCGACGAAGAATGCCAACAAGTACATGCAGCCAAACAACAGGCATACAAAGCAGCGCTGCATAGAAGGACCAGAGTTGCTCGCGAGCTCTACGAGCAGAAGAGGAGAGAGGAACACAAGCTTCTAAGATGGGAAAAGAAAGAACATGAGAAGCGCGCGTTCGAGGAATTAGAGGGATGCCATTACAGGAATGAAGTTCGGATGTTTTACCAATAAAAAGTAAAAAGAAACTCACAAGGTAACCGAAGCCTGCAAGGACGACCAGGGAAACATCGTAGTAGAATCGCAATCGGTGTTGAGGATATGGAAAAATCATTTCTGCAAATTGTACAATGGCGATGACGAACCGAGTCCCGCTACCATGCAGATTGCACCATTCAACTTAGACGACGTAGACCAACAATTCCGTCCACCCGATCTCGACGAAGTGAAGATAGCTATATCTAAACTTAAGTCCAATAAAGCTGCTGGAGCTGATGGCCTTGCGGCTGAGTTACTCAAAGCGACTGGCGATGAATTGGTTAAGAGTATGCACCAGCTCATCTGTAAAATATGGTTTGAGGAGAGCATGTAGTTGGAAGCAGATCTTCTCTGCCGAACTTTGTGAACGCCTTAAGCCATTCGTCAACAACCTGATAGGTCCATATCAGTGTGGCCGTTGGCCAGGGAAGTCCACCATCGAGCAAATATTCACATTACGGCAGATCTAGGAGAAAACCCAGGAGTTTCAAATCAATACCCACCACCTTTTCATCGACTTTAAGGCCGCGTATGACAGCGTCTATAGAGACGAGCTATGTAGAGTAATGTCTAGTTTTGGCAACCCTGCCAAACTCGTCCGTTTGTGCAGGATGAAGATGGAGAATGCACGCTGCTCAATCAAGGTCGGCAAAAACATCACCGACATCTTTGATGTCAAAAAAGGTTTTAGGCAAGGTCACGCGCTGTCATGCGACTTCTTCAAAATCGTTCTTGAAGGAATAGTGCAAAACTCTCACGTCAACACTAGAGGCACAATCTTTCAAAAGTTCGTCCCATTACTCGCTTACGCTAACGACATTGATATTATTGGACGAACAAAGCGTGTTTGGCTGTATAGCCTTATATATCTTTTATATTTAATTTAATAAACTTTAAGAAAAATGCCAAATAAAAACACACTTTAATTTACGGCAAGGAAAACACACTTTATTTGTTGGCGGTAGATGACAGGAATGACAATTCTATTGTTTGACAGCTGGTTGACACATTTGGAATCGTTATGGATGGGCGATCAATGGGGACTCCAGATGGGCGTTAACACTGTAGTTTTCATAATTGTCGCAAACACCATGTTCACACTGGGTGTGTTGAACATTCTCCCCGGGCGAAAGCGAATTGCTGGATTTTATCATCGGAATTGTTGCTGACTATGAAAAACAATAAACTCTTTGATGGCCTTTCGTGTTATGGTTAAACATGAAATGAAACAATTCATTAATATTTATGAAATAAATAAGTTTAATAAAGAAAATGAAAATAGTTTGTCGAGGCGAACTGTCGCAGGTCGAGATAACTCGCCGCATTATCGATACAGATTTGTTATCGATATTTTGAATTTGCAAAATAGCTCATGTAATGCCTACTCGTTGTTTCCATTGATAATTCGTTGTTTCCATTGATAAACATCGAGTAATGATGAAGAAGGAGGCAAACAACAACAAATTGCATTGGCTAAGTTGTGAATGAAAAAAAATACGTCATCCATTGATTAAGTGCGCGAGTTTGTAAAATTTTAAAGTGTGTTAATTTAGTAAAGTATAATGAAATTGTGATGGAAAATCAAGTGGTTGGTGATGAAAATGATCCAGGTAAGTTTATTATAATAAAATATATTATCAATTCATCATAAAACTCGATTTAAATTTCGCATTTGACATGGATGTAGTTGCCTGTAGTCGAAGGTATACATTTCCATCGGAGTCCGACTAACGTCCGTTTTATCCACTCCGTTTTAATTTCCTCAGTAGAATATGCTTGTTGATGATATTTTATTAAGATTTGATATAATTTTAGAAAAAAAATAGTATTATTTTATGAATTAATATTAAGTTGAAATTTCATTAAATCTTATCCATTCTTATATGAATTAAATGATGTATAAATTAAATGAAATCAGATTAAATGAAGTAGTTTGAAGTGTTTAATTGTGTTTTCCGTTGAAAGTGGGCGAAATTAAATTTAAATTCGTAGAATTATTGTATATTTTCATAATTTATTTGGAAAATAATTGCATATGTGCATTGTGATTGCGAGAGAGCTTTAAGATATTAATGCCTTCGCATTGCTATGGCAACATGATGCATATATGATGTGATGTGATGTGTGTATGTGTGTGTGTGTGTGTGTGTGTGTGTGTGTGTGTGTGTGTGTGTGTGTGTGTGTGTGTGTGGGTGTGTGTGTATGTGTGTGTGTGTGTGTGTTTCAGGCTTGATTTGTATGTTGATTGTTGTTAATTGGTAAAGGACACAGCTTCGTAACAGGTCGTTTGAATTCACCATGCGCAGTTTTCAGCTTTACCACTCTGGTGGTGTCATCCTTTCCGGGGAAAGTTTCTAGGATTCGTCCTAAATTCCATTTTGTCGGTGGAAGTCTCTCATCTTTGATCAAAACCAGGTCTCCGATTTGAAGTTGAGGTTGAGGTTTCAGCCATTTTGGTCGTTGTTGCAGACGGGCCAAGTATTCAGATTGCCAGTGATGCCAAAAGGTTTGTAAACTGAATTGGATTGCTTTCCATCGATCAACATAATTCGTCTTCCCGATTGTGAGATCTGGTTCTGGTACGGTAAACATTTCTGCTCCGATTAAAAAATGTGCTGGAGTCAAAGCATTGAAGTCTTCAGGATTCTCTGTTAAGGGGCATAGAGGCCTCGAATTTAAACACGCTTCAATTTGTGTTAAAAGCGTGGTGAGTTCCTCGAAGGTTAATACCCCATTTCCAACAACTCGTTTAAAGTGGTGTTTAACACTCTTCACGCCAGCTTCCCATAATCCTCCGAAGTGGGGAGAAGCAGGAGGAATGAAATTCCACTTTGTTCCTTGTGACGCCAAAACTTCAGCAACGCCCTTCCAATCATGGGTAGCATCCTTCAGAAGTCGGTACAACTCAGCTTCAGCTCCTATAAAATTTGTACCGCAATCACTGTAGATCTGGCTGCAGACTCCTCGCCGTGATGTAAACCGCCGAAACGCTGCCAGAAAAGCTTGAGTCGTAAGATCACTTACCGCTTCAAGATGAATCGCCTTTGTTGCTAGGCAAACGAAAATGGCTAAATAGCCTTTGTAACTTTTTGCTCCGCGACCTTTCCAAGCCCGGATACTAATCGGCCCAGCATAGTCAACTCCAGTATGTGAGAATGGCCTGGACGCAGTCACTCTGGGCGCTGGTAATTCTCCCATTAGTTGATAAGCTGGTTTAGTCCTGTGCCGATAACATATAGTGCATTTGTGAATGTATTGTTTTACTGCTCGCTTCGTCTGAAAAATCCAATATTTTTTCCGAAGATAACCCATCATTAACTGAATGCCTCCATGCAGGGTTTTTTCATGTGCTTCGTGAAGAATCAGTTTGGTGAAGTGATGATTTGGAACCAGGATTATTGGATGCTGTTGATCATATGGCAAATTTGCATTCTTCAGTCTTCCACCAACTCGAATGATTCCGTCCGAATCAACGAATGGATTTAGAGATGCCATGCCTCTGGACTTCAAAATGCCATCAGGGAACATTTCCAGCTGAGCTAATTTTACCAAAACCTTTGCTGCATCGCCAAGCTCCTTTGGTGAAATCGGACCAAATTTCCAGTTGGGTATGTATTTTTTCGAATTGTTGGTGAAACGTAAAATCATAGCAACAATACGTATTAATTTGTTTATTTCAGACGATCCATACATAAGTTCATTGATTGGGGGTAAAACCTTTCCGATGTGATGCACTTGTATTACTGGCTGCGTTGGATACTGAAAATCCCATGCATCGCGCAAAAATTCAGGTCCGGTCCACCATAACGGATTATCAAGTAAAGCTGATGGAAGAACACCTCTAGAAACCAGGTCTGCTGGATTTTGCTGAGTTGGAATATGATTCCAAATTTTGACGGGAGTCAATCGCTGTATTTCTCCAACCCTGTTTCGCACAAATGTTTCCCATTTGTTTGGTGAGGCTCGAATCCACGAAAGCGTAATGGTTGAGTCAGTCCATGCAAACTGCTTGATGTTCTGGTTTCCAAATACTTGAGTGGCATGGTCCAGAAGTTTGGCCAACGTAACAGCACCGCAAAGTTCCAGACGAGGAAGACTAACTGGCTGTACAGGAGCAACCTTAGATTTAGCGATGAGAAGATGCATTTTTGCTTGGCCTGTTTCATCTTCAACCCGTAAATACACTGCTGCTCCATAGGCTTTCTCCGATGCGTCACTGAAACCATGAAGCTCAACTCGAGTGAAATCGCCGATGGTTTGAACCCACCTTGGAAATTGAATTTGGTTGATGGCTTGCAGATCTTCGTAGAAGACATTCCATTGTTCCAAGAGTGATGATTCAATTGGTTCATCCCATGACAACTTCTTCACCCACAGTTGCTGCATGAACATCTTCGCCTTCAAAATACATGGAGCAATCCAACCCATCGGATCAAAAAGACGTGCTGTCGTAGATAGAATGAATCGTTTTGTCGGTTGTGGATCAGGAAGTGCGTTGTAGCAGAAAGAAAATTTATCAACAGAAGGAAGCCAGTGGACACCGAGTGTCTTAACTCGGTCCGTATCTTCTGACGGCATTGAGAATGATGATTCCCGTTCTCCTGTTGGAATGCCCGAAAGTAGTTCGTCAGAATTGGATGTCCATTTTCGTAAGTTGAATCCAGCTGTCTCTAATGTTGTTTTAATTTGTTGCATTTTCTCTTTAGCCTCTGCAATGGTATTTCCTCCAGATATCAAATCATCTACATACATCTCTTCACGGATCATGGTTGAAGCAAGTTGATTCTTCGAATTGTCTTCTGCTAACTTCAGTAACGTTCGGATCGCAAGATATGGAGCGGCTGCTGTTCCGAAGGTAACCGTGTTAAGTCTGTAAACTTTAACAGGCTCTTCAGAATTTTTTCTCCACAGAATCAGCTGATAATTTTTATCTTGTTCCGCTATCAAGATCTGGCGATACATTTTTTCGATGTCGGCAGTGAAGGTGTATTTATACAACCTCCAACGAAGAATAATGTCGCAGATATTTTGTTGAAGTGCTGGACCTACCAACATAGCATCGTTCAAAGAAACGCCACTTGATGTTTTGAAGGATGCGTCAAACACCACCCTCAATTTTGTGGTTGAACTGCTTTCTTTGATGACAGCATGATGTGGCAGGAAATAATGCAGCTTTTCTGGCAACTGACTCTTATCGACTTCGCTCATATGACCAAGTTGGATATATTCTTCGATGCAGGCAGAATACTGGTCTCGAAGTTGCTGGTTTGCATCAAGACGTCGCTCTAAACCATGGAATCGCCTCAAAGCACCTTGATATGAATCGCCAAAAACCGGAGGAACGTTTCCTTTGAACGGCAATGCTACTTGATAGCGTCCATCAACTGTTCGTTCAGTGTTGGCGATGAAATGATTTTCACATTCAATGTCTTCGACTTTTTGGAATGGCTTGAACGGCGTTTCTTCTAGTTCCCAAAATTTTCGAAGTTGGGTTTCGACATCTACTGTTTGCATGAAACTTCTGACTTGATTGGATTCGGATACGATTGGGGCCTTTCCGAATAAGATCCATCCCAATGTTGTCTTCTGCATGACTGGCATCAATTGATCGGCTGGTGGAATCAACTCGGGCAACAAAAGCTCGGGAAGGACATCACTACCAAGCAAAATATCAATTTTTGACGATTTGAAGAATTCTGGATCGGCAAGCACATAATCGTTGAGATGAGTCCAATTCTCAACGTGAAGGGTCCGGGCCGGCAGATGCCCAGACAGTGACTTTAAGATGTAGGCTTGCGCTGTTGTTGCAAAAGTGGAATGCTGCGAAGCAAAAGTGATATCTACCACTCTTAAACATGTGCCACTGCTGACCAAACCCAACCCGGACACCCCCGTATGAGTTGTTCGAGATTTAAGTTGGAGTAATTGGGCAGCATGTTCTGTAATGAACGACGCTTCAGAACCAGTATCTAACAATGCTCGCAACGTCAACCACTCTCCCAACGAAGACTTCACTTTAACAAGGGCTGTTGCTAGTAAAACTTGAGAGTTCTTAGTTGGACTGCTATGATGAGAATGGTGAGAAGTTAAATTGCTAGAACCCGATGGTTTATTGGCAGTATGGAATGAAGGCGCCTCTGCGTTCAAAGCTGTACTTTGCGAATTTTGGCTGCTACTCTGTTGCTGTACTGAGTTGTTTTGCTGACTACTATTTGTTGACTGGACTTGCTGAAAGGAGTTATTATTTTGCTGTACGCGTGAAGGTTGTTGGTTTGGCTGGAAAGAAGTATTATTTACATGTAATAAGGTATGATGTGGTTGTTGACAATGATAGCACCTACGACTAGTTGGACAACTATCAGTAACATGATTATACCCTAAACAGTTTCGACACAAACCCAATTTGTTTATAACCTGACTACGCTCGCTAACACTCATTTTCAAAAATTTACTGCATCTTCTAACCGCATGTTTATTTTTCTGACATATTTTACAGGAAAGCTTTGTTTTATCAGACTGCGCATGTGCAATGAACGAGTTTTTGTGTGAAGAGTCCCGCGATGGCTTGGATGTACCTTGACTGTGCTGCTGGTCGACCGCTTCAAGAGTCCGGAACCTTGTCTCTAGAAAGGACGTAAATTCCTTGAAAGTCGGCAACTTCTTTGGGTCCTCTCTATCATTCAGCTTCTCTTCCCACATTTGCTGCGTTCTACTGGGTAACTTTCGCACTAGAAGAAAAATTAGCACTGGATCTAAATGTTCTACTTCTATTTTCAGATTCGCAAGACTGTGGATTACTTGGGTCGAAGTGTACAGCAGATCCTTAATCGACTCCGAGCGCTCTTGTGCCAACGACGGCAAATTGAATAATGAACTCAACTGGATGTTGACGAGGACGCGAGGGTGATCATAACGGTCTTGCAACAGAGACCAAGCTTTGGCATAGTTGTGGCCTTGTATCTTCAGCGTGAAGAGCAGCTTCTCAGCATCGCCTGTTAGACTCGTCTTCAAATAGTGCATCTTTTGGATATCCGTAAGGGATGATTTATTATGCACCAGCGTTATAAAAAGATCATGAAAATTTGGCCAGGATTCATAGTTGCCGTCGAACACAGGTATTTTGATTGATGGTAAGTGAATTTCCTCACTCTTATGCTCACTTTCCTTCGCAGGGACTCCGCTGGACGGCTGGCTGCTGCTGCCACCAAGACTTGCCAGCGCATCCAGAAGCCTTGCTCGGAAGTCGCAATAATCCTCTCTGAAGCTTTCGTAAATGGATTCTGCTTCTACCTGCTTCTTGGCAACATCATCATCGGCTGCTAAAAACTCCTCATACACACTTGATACTGACTCCCACAAATCCTCAAGCAATTTCAATCTAGCTTGCACATAATTGGCGCTAATTGCCTTGCCTTTTTTGCTAAAATTTTCTATATCCTTTTTTAATTGTTTATATTTTGCCGACAAGTTTTTAGTAGCCATTTTGTATTTATTTATTTGAAAGAAAATATCTTAATAATAGTAAGGAAAATTGTCACTTACTCAATTAAAATGGCGTCCGAAAATTTCCTCGTGTTGACTTGGTTATGTCTAAATCCCACGTTGCACACACTTTTTTAATCCAAGGACTGTAACTGAATCCTTTTTTAAAATTCCTTAAAATTTTCAGGGCTCGAAGGACCAAATGTTTGGCTGTATAGCCTTATATATCTTTTATATTTAATTTAATAAACTTTAAGAAAAATGCCAAATAAAAACACACTTTAATTTACGGCAAGGAAAACACACTTTATTTGTTGGCGGTAGATGACAGGAATGACAATTCTATTGTTTGACAGCTGGTTGACACATTTGGAATCGTTATGGATGGGCGATCAATGGGGACTCCAGATGGGCGTTCACACTGTAGTTTTCATAATTGTCGCAAACACCATGTTCACACTGGGTGTGTTGAACAAAGCGTGATGTCAGTAAGGTGCTTTCATGAGTATTGAGAAGGAAGCCAAGAAGATGGGTTTAACGGTGAATGAAAGTAAATATATGCTGTCAACAAGAAAGGACACCCAACACCGACGTCTAGGACAGAACGTCACAATAGAAAGTTATAATTTTAAGGTGTACAGAGACTTTGTCTACATAGGATCTGCTATAAGCTCAGGGGACGATACCAGTGCTGAGATCAAAAGAAGAATTACTCTTGCCATTGCCAGTAGCTGTTTCTTTGGGCTATGAAGGCAATTGAGAAGCAAAGCCCTCTCTCGAGCAACTAAACTGTCCCTGTAAGACGCTTATCATTCTGGTCCTGATGTATGATGCAGAGGCATGGACACTGTTAACGGTGGATGATAACGAATTACACTGTTTTGAGAGGGAAATTCTGCGGGTGATTTTTGGTCCCGTCTGTATAGATGGGGAATGGAGAAGAAGATACAACAACGAACTGTACGGGCTGTTACAGCGACACTGACCTAGTCACAAAAGTGAAAAGCCAACGACTGAGATCACCTAGAGCGAATGGACACCAATGCTCCGGCCCAGAAAAACTTTGAATCCAACCCCGTGGGACAGCGCAGTAGAGGTAGCGTAAAAGGTGGCGCACGCAAGTGGAAGGGGACCTCAACCAACTAGGCGTGTGAAAGTGGAGACAGCTAGCTAGAAATCGAGCCGGCTGGAAGAAGTTTGTGCCTCTCTACATTTTTCTATCATAATTTCCATGTTTTTATTTACAATTTTCTTAAACCGGCAGTGTCTTGAACATAAGAGCAAGTACGTGCGACCCAGTCGTGCATTTTATTTTTGTTTAATTATAGAAAATTTTTCTGCAGTTCTTTATTAAACTTACATTTTGTATGCTTAGGCATTTTATTAAATTTAAATGGAAAAAAAGAGGTATGGACTGAACTGTCAAATGAGTGGTTGGGTTCAAACAAATGTTTGAAGAAAAAAGATGGCGTTGTGTTCAGAAGTGAATGAGTTCAGGTACAATTATATTCTTGGTCGTGTTCACACTAGAAAGATGAAGATAATTTTTGATTTAGTGTTGAATAAATTTGTTTTTGTAATTTTGTGATGTCGAAAAATTTATTTAACTGAGAACACCAAAAAAGAGAACTAATTGCATATTTTTCAAAAAGATACCGGAAATTTTTTTTTAAGCAAAAAGAGGACATGTCTTCTTAAGAGAGGACGTCCGATCAGCCTATTTATGGGTCACAAATTCAAAAGATCTAACGATGATAATGACAAAAATCGTTTTGTCGAATTTTTATTTTTTAAATAGATTTTTATATAAACAATACGTAATGAGTGTTGAATCTTAAATAAGTAGTAATCCGAAAAGTTTCTGGTCATTTTTGAAGGGGAAAAAGAAAATTTTTGGTTTTCAGAGAAATATGGAATATAATGGGGTTTCGTCTACTGATGTTCAAACAACAAGTGAGCTATTTGCTGACTTCTTTGAAAGTGTATATGTTAACCATAAAGATACTAATTTTCCTGTTGAGAGTAGTTTTTCATCTAGTACTGATATGGGATCTTTATATCTGTCGACTAAAGACATTCAAGATGGTATAAAATCAATACATTGTGGACACAGTCATGGGCCAGATAAAATTCCCTCAATTGTATTGAAAAAATGTTTTGAGGCTCTTGTTCATCCCTTAAAATTAATTTTTAATTTGTCTTTGGCAACAGGCATATTTCTAGACTAAAGGAAGCATTCTTTTATAACACCCATATTCAAAGCAGGTCCTAGACAAAAAATTGAAAATTATAGAGGGATATCCAAGATTTCAGCTATTCCTAAACTCTTCGAGCAAATTGTCACTGAAAAATTGTACTTTAATGCTAAAGAATATATATCTCCTTATTAACATGGTTTCGTATCAGGTCGATCTACAACAACAAATTTGGTTTTGTTTACCAAATATTTATCTGATTCTTTGGAAGCTGGAAGTCAAGTAGATGTTATTTTTACTGACTTTGTCAAAGCGTTTGACACAGTGTCACTTGAAATTTTAATTAAACGAGTATGTTCTTTTGGAATCCATTCCATGTTATTGAAATGGATTTCCAGCTATTTAACAAGCAGAAAACAAATGGTAAAGTTGGAAAATGTTTATTCTAGAACTATTGAGGTGATATCTGGTGTTCCCCAGGGAAGTCATCTGGGCCCATTGTTGTTCAAATCTTCATAAATCATATTCCATTATTGTTAAAAAATGCTTCCTGTTTTCCTGTAGGCCGATGATTTGAAAATATTCTTAGGAGTTAATAATGTTCAAGATTGTGTCTTAGGTTAGGTTAGGTTAGGAGGGGTGTGCACAGCACAGAGGCTGTTGCGTACACGGGGGCCTGTTGGACCATTGTGATCCCCTTACAAAAAGAAAGCAGAGATGCTCCTAAGCTAATGATTCAGATAGACAGGCTCATTTACGAACCAGCCTGTGCTCTCTATGAATTTCCTCATATTAACCATTGAGACCTGCGCTAGATCGTCCAGTTCTCCAACAAACCTGTTTCCCAAGTAACGGAGGCGGCTTGTTTGGAGGTTTGGACAATCGCAGAGCAGGTGTTTAATGGTTTCCATTTCTTCTACATCCTGACAGCTCCTACAACAGTCGGGTGCGAGTACACCCAGTCTGGTGGCCATTGTGCCAATGGCGCAGTGACCCGTTAGTACACCTATCAAGATTCTAATGTTCTTTTTACTCAGCGATAGAATATAACGAGTTTCCTTTTCATTAATTCTAGGCCATAGATTTCTAGAGATAACGCAATCGTTCCTGGTAATCCAGGATTTATTGATTTGCTCTTTCGTTATTAGGTCCATTTTCGTTTTAATTACACCGATCGGGATGTCTAGTCCCATGTTTAATTGGCTACTACTGTTTCCATTTGATAATGACCCCTTCCTTGCTAGTTCGTCTGCTATGCCATTCCCTTCTATATTGCTATGTCCAGGAACCCAGCAGAGATTGATTCTGTTAGAGTTGCAAATTTTGTTCAGCATGCCTCGACATTTTGCCACTGTTTTGGATCTTATGGTCTCACTGGCTATTGCTTTGATCGCAGCTTGGCTGTCCACGAAAAAAGTGATCTCCGACGAGATCAGTTTTTTGTTGTGTACCAATTCTGCCGCTTTTTGAATAGCGTAAATCTCAGACTGAAAGACACTACACTCATCTGGGAGTTTATATGACTCTCTAATATTAAGGGC
Organism: Dasysyrphus tricinctus; assembly: GCA_963921185.1. Lineage (NCBI taxonomy): Eukaryota > Metazoa > Arthropoda > Insecta > Diptera > Syrphidae > Dasysyrphus > Dasysyrphus tricinctus. Next base: position 69,258,950 of record OY992531.1, read on the forward strand.
TTCACAGAACACCCCCGCACCTGTTCCTTCTTCCATTTTAGACCCGTCAGTGTAGAAGGGGATACCCTGTTCACTAATTAGTGATTTGGGTTCCCATCCATGTCTTTCGGGTATTGAAATAGAGAAGTGTTTGTTAAAATCCAATATAGGAGGAATATAATCAGTCTTTACATCAAGTGCAGCCACTGTGTCATACCTTTGTAGGATAGACCCATGACCATAGGTGCTGTGCTTCCAAGAGCCCAGTTCTTTGAGTCGAAATGCGCTTTTGGCTGCTGTGCATCTAGTGTACTCGTTTAGGGGTGGAAGATTTAAAATAATTTCCAAACCTGTCTGTGGCGTAGACCTCTGTGCCCCCGTTATTCCTATACAGGCTAGTCTCTGTACCTTATTCAGGTTTTGAGATAGCTTACTTTTTCAACAGTTTTCCACCACACTATAGAACCATAGGTAAGTATGGGGCGAACAATCGTCGTGTACATCCACTGCATAACCTGCGGTCGCATACCCCACCGTGTACCAAAGGTCTTTTTGCATGTGTAGAAAGCGCATAGTGCTTTTTTCATTCTTTCCTCTGTGTTACGTTTCCATGTTAGCTTGGAATCAAGGATTACTCCAAGATATTTAGCTTCTTTGGAAAATTTCAAAGGAATGTCATTAAGCCTGGGAGGAGTAAAGTCCTCTAATTTCTTTTTATTCGTGAACAAAACTAGCTCAGTTTTTGAAGGTTTAACCCCAAGACCGTTTTGTACTGCCCATGAAGATAGTTCTTTGAGTGCGGATTCCATAATATCTTTGATGGTGGTAAGGTACTTACCCGATATCAAAATTACTATGTCGTCTGCATAGGCCACGATTTTAATGCCCTGATTCCTAAATCTTGTAAGAATTTTGTTAACAACCAGGACCCAAAGAAGAGGCGAAATCACCCCTCCCTGTGGAGTGCCTCTTGTTACTGTTTTCTCAACAATCGTATCTCCAAGTTGTGAGCTTATGATTCTACCATTGAGCATGGTATAAATCCAGTCCACAATGGCAGACTCAACCCCAACCTCTTCCAGAGCAGATTTAATGGACTCCGTTTTTACGTTGTTAAACGCTCCCTCAATGTCCAAAAATGCTGCCAGGGTATGTTCTTCTGCTCGAGACTTTTCTCAATTTGTGAAACGACTTCATGCAACGCAGTCTCCACTGACTTACCTTTAAGGTAAGCGTGTTGGTAGTTGCACAAAATGTTTGGGTTGAGAAGGTCTCTAACATGCAGATCTATAATTCTCTCCAGTGTCTTGAGGAGGAACGAAGAGAGACTTATTGGTCTGTAATCTTTTGCAGTCGAGTGTGTCGGTTTCCCAGCTTTTGGAATAAAGACAGCTTTAACCTTTCTCCAGCTGGTAGGGACGTATCTAAGTTTAACACAACTTTTGAAGATTACCCTAAGCCATGGGGTGATTATCTGCAGAGCATGTTGAAGAAATGCCGGAATTATCTCGTCTGGTCCAGCTGATTTAAAGGGTTTGAATGAGTTTATTGCCCACATAATCTTCTGCTCTGTGATAACCTGATCCAATTCTGGTGCTGATTGTAGAGTTTCTAAGGAGTCTGGTTGCTTATAACCTGAGTCTTCAGAGCTGTTACAGTCAGGAAAATGCGTTTCCATAAAGAGTTCAAGTGTTTCTTGGCTCGAGTTCGACCACGAACCATCGGGATGTTTAATATATCCCGGAATCGTGGGATTATGGGCAAGGACCTTCTGAAGTCTCGCTGCCTCACTTGTATTCTCAATGGATTCACAGTGTCTAGCCAATGAATTCTTTTCGGCCCTTCTTAACTCCTTGGTGTATGAGTTAAGTTCAGCTCTATAAAAATTCCAGTCTACCTCTAATTTACTCAGTTTGGCTTTATTGAAAAGTTTTCTGACCCCTCTTCTTCGTTTCTTAAGTTCACTGTTCCACCATGGTGGGCTAGTTGGTTTAATGTTACGAGATATAGGGCAGTGTCTTTCGAAGGCCGTTCTCATTTCACTAGTAAGGTTTTGAACAACAGTATCTATGGTTGAGGTTGCCGAAAGCGTTTCTTCCTCTAGTGGGTCTATACGATCGTTCAACTATTTTGTGTACTCTGTCCAGTTTGTTCTAGTTGGGTTTCTAAAGGGCTTAATCTCATTTTTATTCCTGTCTAGAGTTAAGAGTATCCTAAAGTGATCTGAGAAAGATTCCTCAGGTGAGACTCTCCAATTCCCTACAGAAATTTTATCGTTATTGCTCATAAGAGTGAGATCTAGAATCTCTTCCCTGTTTTTGTTCCTAAATGTTGGGTGGTTACCCTTATTACATAACATAAGGTTTGAACAGAGAATGTGTTCAAAAATTGACTCACCCCTTTTATTGATATCCTTACCTCCCCATTGAGTGTGGTGGGCGTTGGCATCGCATCCCAACACCAAAGGTGTCCCTCTTGCTGTGGTGTGTCCCACAAGATCGCGGACTGTTTTTGATGGTGGGTTTTCCTCTTCGTACGGCATGTACGTTGACGCCAAGACGAAGTTACCTTCTTTGGACTCAACGCTGATTGCCACGTTGTCCTTGTTGCTGTACCTAGATAAAAAGAAAGCATTAATTGACTTTTTCGCTAGAATACAACTTCTTATTTCACCTTCTGACGTGGAGTGGAACAGGTTATAGTTTTTTGACCTCAATCCTTGTACCTGATTCTTACGAATCCATGGTTCTTGGATTAAGGCCACATCCACGGCCTCCTGAGACATGTAGAGCATTAGGTCGTGCGTCGCTGCTTTGGCGTGGTGCAAATTAATTTGCACCACCAGCAGCTTTTGACTCCCCTTTGCTAACATGCCTCCTTACCTTTACGGTTCCGAGACCATATCTCAACACGTCTTCGTTCCCTTTAAGAAGAAGGTCAGATTTCTTGTCAATCATGAACAAGAGGTCCTTCCCTTCCCCTCTGAGACTCTTCTTGGAATGAAGAAGTTTCCATTCTAGTATGGGCAGCTCCTTATTCTGTTTCGCCAGCAGTTTAATCACGGATACATCCTCATGCATGGCAGGATTAGGAATCCATATATTAACCTGCTGGCGAAGTGGCAGAGCTGTGACGGGAAGAACCCCAAGAGATGCCCCCTCCCACAGTTTGCCAATATTGGTGATTGTGTGAGTGAGGAACTCCAGGGATTTTTGGTCCCCACAGCAAACCACTTTTACTCCCTTTCGCCAACCAGCTCCATCAAAGGTGTAGTCCTCAGAACTATAATCCTCGGATGTCACCATCATGGCTTTGATGATTTTATTTTCCACAAGTAACCAATTTTTTGCCGTGATTTTCCCATCCGGGTCGTCTCGACTTATTATGGCCATCTGTAGATCAATCGGGGTGGTGTCAAAACTGTTGGTTTTAAGCTTTCTATTACCTTCAGTCTTGGTTGCCTCCTCCGATCTTGCCCTTTTAGATGAACCTGGATTCGTCCCAGAAGAGTTGCCTACCTGTGCTTTATCGTTCCTTTTCAGGTTCGATGAAGCGTTGGCCTGCTGTTTCTTGCTGGGGTTCTCCAGTTTCGTCTTTCAGCCGGTACTAGCGGAAGAGTTATTGCCCGCCTGTTCACGGTTTATCTTTTTAGGGATAGACCTAGATGCGGCAGCAATTACTTTTTCGCTTTCTGGTTTTTAGCGTTCAATAGCGGTTGGGAGGAAACAATGGGTGCAGTGGCGGTCGTTGCCGACTGACGTTCATAGTTCCTCACCAATTTCCTATGCTTTTTTAAAAGGGCCTTGTCTCTCGAACTGAGAGTATTTGGGTCCTTTTTCTCACGAATCTTTTAGAGGATCTGTAGTTACTGCGTTGCCTCGAAGCTTTGAGGGGTGCAGTAGGCTTCAGCGTGGTCTCATCTTGACTCGAGTCCTGCAACAGCTCGTCCTCGGTTTGACTTCCTATAGAGGGAGGTCTGTTCGAGGTCTCCCTACCTTCAATAGCTAAGCTATCTAGAGCAGGAAGAAGAGATGCTGCAAGGTTGAGCGCATTGGGTTGTCTAGTTAAGATTGGTTTGGTCGGGTTTTCTAATTTGTTTGTCACTGGCGACTTAGCTTCTTGCGAAGCCAAGCCCTCGCCGACAGCCGTGACTTCTGTCGACACTTGAGCGTATATCCCCGCTCGGATTTCATTATTTTTTGAACTTTCCATAACCATTCATTTATTTGCTTTTGGATAAACATCCCTGTTTTGTTTGGTTTTTCTTAGTTGTATGCCCCTGCAGCTGGATTGCTGGAGGGTCATATCGTAAGCCCCCTCGCCAAAGTCAAGGCGAAAACCACGAGGGAGAGATTGTGTCTTACTTCAAAATGATTTGAATACAGTAGTTGAATGGTGTGGATGTAGTAGTATTGGATTGAATTTAAAAAACTATAACTCATTCTCTGTTTCTCTAATTGAATTAGATTCCTTGGAAAAAAGACGAAATGTCAGGTCAGTTGTATAGTGTTTGTTCATGATGTTTTTTCATATCGAGTTAAGTGTCCTAGTCTTTTGGAACATTTTCAAATCTATGCTCCAGAAAGAGTAATTCGTCAACGGACTTTTTTGAATGTTCCTCGACATGCTTTTCGATATAAGGAAAATGAGCCCATTACGAAATGTATTCATCTTTATAATTCCAAATGGCTAGCCTTAGATTTATATGATGATAGAATGAAGTTCAAACTTAAATTAAATGAATATTTTTAATAAACTTTTTTTTTATACATATTATGTTCTTTGTAAATATTTATATACATACCTCTGCATAAAACCTAGACTTAAGTATTTTTGATATCTGTTAGAGCTCACTCGGTAGATGAATAAATAAATAAATAAATTGGGGACATTTTTGATATCGATTTTAATGAGTTTTGTACCAAGTTTATTCATGAAAGACTACATTTGTACCAAAATTTTAATTTTTCTGCCCTACCCATTATAATCATAATTATAAAATTCAGAGTTTGATTGAACATTTAACATATATGGGGTTTCCCATATAAAACTTGTATCGTCTTGGGGGCCGGATTAAAAGGTAAAATAATAAGTTAAAGTTTTACAGATTTTTTTTTATTTATTTGGCAATGACCTTTTTAAGGATCACCCCCCCCTGTATACGGCGTTGTTGGTTAATAATCATATGCTATATAGTAAAAATAAATTGAATTGAATTAAACCCTCCCCAATATTCCTTTTATTCAACCTTCCCCATGGAATAAAAAGAATGCAGAATGTATTCTAAATGTGTCGGAATGAATAAATAAATAGCAAAATTGCTTATTTCCAGTATTCTGAACATTAATTCATAGGTAATTATTTTTATCTTTAATGAACCTAGCTTATCAAGTCCTTTAGTGCAAAGTTTCGTTAAAGATTTTTGAATGCACCAATATTTTTGTATTTTTATCATGAGATTTAGACAATATATCTAATTCATATAATTACAGCAGGTACTACTTTACTTATTGTTTTCGAGATTGTTTCTAAAAAATAAAGTTCGTGAAAAAGGTCACTAAATGTGTAGGTACCTAAAGATAATTTCTTTGTTGAATAATAAAGTCGAATTGAATTCAAACGTTTTTCCAACCATCTGCATTGATTCCGAAGTTTCTCTTTCGCAGTTAACATCGGTTATTCTTTGGAAATCAATAATAATGCTGGTCTTCAGTTTTGTATGTTTAATATTTTTGCAAATATCTCTGACACAAGCTGAATCTCTCGTACCGGAAGCTCTTAAGTATGCACTTGCAAGTTCATTTAATAAAACTGCTGATGAATTGAATGTTGTTATTGAAACTGATTTGGAGGAAAGCAAAGCAAATTTTCTTGATATTATCGAAAATGTTCTCATGGAGAAGTGGAAATTCCGACTTCAAATTTATGTGAACAGCAATGTTTCTGGACTATCAAGTGATAACAATTTATGGTTCATCGATTCCTTTAAAGCTTTTCGGTAAGTTGACTCCGGAGCATGAAGAATTAAGAAATTCATTTTTTTTTTTTCATTTTTAAAGGCGTCTCGTCCCGTTGATTCGTGCCTATCACCGAGACTCACAACTCTTCTTTCTTATAGTTCTTAGAAATTCTGATGCAGCTGAGAAACAAATGCATGAAATACAAATGATGTTTTCAGAATTTCTAGGGCTTATGATTGCCAATGTCAATATAATCATTGAGACCGGTACCGGAGGAGAAGTCTTATTTTACACATTCTATCCCTTCCAGAAGCATGCTTGTCGATCAGCTAAGCCTTACATAATACACCGTTTCAAAAATAACTCAAGGAAATCTTTTGGACAATTATTTCCCCCCAAAGCAGATAATTTTCATGGATGTCCCCTTCGAATCAGAACTAGGAATGAACTTATTCTTACTCTTGGCGACTATGAGTTACCCAACGAACTGATCAACTATGAGATGTCTGTTCTAGAGTTGATAATGGTCAAAGAGTTTGCTAATCGAATGAATTTTGTCTTCAAAATTTACAATGTCTCAGATTCCGCTCCTGTTTTAATAAATGAAACCATATCGCAGATAACCGCACCCTATAAATTGGCGAGTATACCTTTTTAAATTTGATCAGAAGCTCACTCCTTTATAAAATTTATTTTTGCATTCAGATGACAAATGGTGAAACCGATTTGATCGTTGGTTTTTATAAAATGTCCCCTTTGGAAAATCTATTTCTTTCAAAAAGCGTATCGTATTATCTTTCATGGCTAGTAATGTGCCTACGTCCCCGTCCTAATACACTTCGCACGCATGCTTGGATTTTGGTACCTTTCAGCAGCACAACATGGATTTATACTTTAGTTTGCTTTACTCTGATAAGTGGAGGCATTATTTTGGCAAGAAAAAGTAAACGATTTTCAAGGGTTTTTCATCTACACCAGCACCATCATGCAGGCGGTCTTGAGATACTATCTGTGGTGATCGGCGCAGCAGTTACACACCTGCCAAAAAAACTTAGTCTACGGTTTTCTGTCATCGTTATGATTGTGGGTGCACTTATACTAAGGGCAGCCTATCAGGGCAAACTATTTGATGCCTTTCGAGGAATGACATTTTTGAAATCCCCACACAGTCTAAGGGAACTTTTTGCTGAAAACTACACTATTTACGCCCAATTTGTGTATCGATCTGTTATAACTGATTTAATTGGGGTGGAGTATCTTAATATTCAAGAACAAACAAGAACTTCGGGAGACATTAATGCCTTTGAGGCTGGCAAAAAAATTGCTCTAGTATCTTCGTATGTTTACATTTATACATTTTATGCCACTGAAGATCGCAAGAATTTAATGTTTGAACCTATTTTAAAAGAACAAATTTGCATGTTTTTGCAGCAACACTCAGTCATTGAACCAAGAATCAATGAAATCATTATGAAAATGGAAGAAGCTGGTATCTTGCCATATTTCAGACGAAATTATGACAATTTAAGCAAGGGCAAGCTTACAAATTCCATCAACGAAAACGAACAAAAGCCTTTAGTTCTGGAACAATTTGCGTTTACATTTTATATAACAGGTGTACTAATAGCAATTTCTTGCTTAATTTTTATGTTGGAGATTCTGTGGAATAGATCGAAAAATGATGTCTCTAGATTGAGATTTCATAATATGTAACTAACCTAGATATAGGTTTGTTTGAAATATTGATATATTGTGATTCAATGTGCACGCTTTGGGATTTAAAACATAATGCACGTTTTATGTGATTCAAATTGAGATGAAATTTCCACTATAACTAATATTATTATATTGAAATAAATAAATTTCTAGCACTTTATTATAATTGTTTTTCTATAATATAACCCACTAAAAAAAGTACAAATATTCCTAAATTGTTGGTAGGTATGAACAACCACTGCAGTTCAATAAAACCCGCAGAAAGTTCAGCCAAACTTTACAAAAGATGTAAGCCAATATAAAATCTCAAAACTTTCATTCATCTACCATCATTCACAAACTATTACCTCCTTAAAAAAATCCCCCATCTTTTGCTTTGGCTGTCTGAACCCTACAACCAGTAACTATTCTGCTAAGTCCCTATTTCCTATCAGGACAGTAAAGCTAGATAGTTCAGGAAACAATAATATGGTTCTATACAAACTTCTAAATGTTGGTAATAGGTTTCGTACTTATATAATATTGTAGTTGTAGTCACGGTTGCCGCTGTGCGACTTTAGTCGCACTTTGACCCCTTTTATTGCCTCATGTGACCATGAGACGACTTTTTAAAAAATCAGCTCTTTTTACCCTTTTTTAGAAATCTTGCGACTTTTCTGACCCCATCTCTAGAAAATTGTATGGACAAGGTTAAGTTCTTGGTTTATTCTTAAAAAAAACCTTTCCGATTTCCATTTAAATATATGAAGAAAACACATGTAGTTATATATGATATGATTTGAAATCGGCTTGGTTAATCGGGATAGCTGACGGTCAGTGGAATTGAATCAAATCTTGCTACCTCTATATTTTGAAAATCCAATTCGATTTTTCTATGTTCTGCATATAAACGTACAGTAACTGTCCAGTAATTAAGTTTTGAAATAATCCGCACATTTTTTCATATTTGCCTGTATGGCACGAATTTTAGAGGAAAAAATTGAGGTATGTAATAATAAAATATGTCATTACGATGCTAGAGAACCCCAAAAAAGTGTATGGCACAATTCTGTATGTCTATTTGCACCTCAACCTAGGCCCAAACCACCGAAACGATTTCTTCAAATTTTGAAATTATGATTTGTTGGTGATTCCCTAGAGGTTTCGATTCAAAATAACGGTACTTGCTATACAATCGTTAAGGAAAAACTTGTATATATCAAAAACGGCTCTAACGTAGGGTTACCATACGTCCCCCTTTTGTAGCGACTGTCTCAATTTTTTACCTGAAAAACTATTTCGTCCCCCAAAACTGAAGATGTTGGGGGGACACAAATGTCTTTGATTTTCTCATTAAATATGATACGGAAAACTCACGTTCATTTTACATCAAGCTAGAGCCTTAACGAGCTAACAGATTTTCTTCAAAATTAAAATATTTATGAACATGCTCTTAAAAAAAATATGCATAAGGTTTGAAGAAAATTGGTTAACGGTCTTAGGCTCTAACTCTATGTAAAGTGAACCGCGGATGTGAAGAAGCAAATTAATTTTTAGACTTAATATTTATAGTAGGGGAGCCCACTAAGGGATTTTGGGATTTACTCGAGTGCGTCAGATTAGTATAAAGGGGGATACCTTCCACCCTGCTGAGTACATCCACCATATATCAGTCCTCTATGTAGGGCCGGGCGCCTAAGGCAGGTTGTCAGATTAGTAAAAAAAATCGATAGCTCGAAATACTCGAGCGTGTCAGATTAAGATAGGGTAGGTTAATTACATGCTGAAAAGTGTGTATTCCAATAATTTGACGATTTGAGTGTGACCTAAGGTAGTGGGAGGGTTACAAACTTGCAAAAAAAATTGTGACCTGGACATTCTCGAGCGCGGTTGAATTTCTTTTATTGTGAAGCAAATAATTCTAGGATAACGGGAAAAGTATAATTTGCCGTTTTTCTCGTCCCGTTTAGGAGGTAGAGGTGATTTTCGAAAAAAAAAACGACTTAAATGGAAAAATAAATATTAAAAATCAACGACAATACTTAAAATGCAAAACAAAAACGGTTTTAAAAGCCAGAAATCTGTTCTTTAATTCTACATTTAAATTGAATTATTTGTGTTCATAGTTTTCAAAATATTTGCATTTCAGCTCAAAATTTTTATAAAAAAATGCAAACAAAAATGTTTGGATCAAAATTTCTCAAAATTGTGGAATAAAAACTAAATTTTCTTTTTGTGGTCAATGCTCGTATTAATTTTGAATCAAACACAAGAAACCGGAAGCTTTTATGCCTTCTAGTTTTTAAGAAAATTATGAATTACTGATACTACTTTTTTATGAGATTATTATATTAAAACATTATGTAGCTGTTCCCATTAGTAGCTATTGACATTGGAAACAGAGAATACATTCAAAGTTATTAAATGCTAATAAAATTTGGCAAACACCGAACCTCGCACATAACCCAAATCCTATAGTGAGCCCAAGCAGGGCGGTTGCATACATAGTATCTTACTTTTAAAACAAAGCCGTAATGCTGGCAGTGCAATCAAATTACAAATATATCAAAAAAGTAGTATCAGTAACTTGCAATTTTCTCAAAAACTGGAAGACACAGAAGCTTCCGGTTTTTTGTGTTCGATTTTAAACTAATATGAGCATTGGCCACAAAAAGAAAATTTAGTTTTCACTTCACAATTTTTAGAAAAATTTACCCCAGCATTTTGTTTGCGTTTTTATCAAAATTTTGAGTTTGTATGCGAATATTTTGAAAACTCTTGACATAAATAATTTAATTTAAATGTAAAATAAAAGAACAGATTTCTGGTTTTTAAAACCGTTATTGTTTTAAATTTTAAGTATTGTCGCTAATTTTTATTATTTTTTTTTCCATTTAAGTCGTTTTTCTCGAAAATTGCCTCTACCTCCTAAACGGGGCTAAATAGATCCCCCCTCCCATAGTAAGAAATGCTTGTACATATTTAATTCTTCTAAAAAAAACCGTTTTCAATTTTTGGCGCCCAAGTTATTATACTCTCCTCAGTGATTGAAAAAATCCTGAATAAAAATGTTTCTTCTTTTCAAATCGTCAGATTAAGAAAACCCCTCCAGATAATCGTGAGATTAAGGTTCAGCACATGTAGGACATCGAGTTGAACCATATATATCAAAATCCGACGCGCTCGAGTATTTCAAAATGGCGATTTTTGTTTGCATTTTCAAGAAGCTGCCGAAAGCTTGCTTCACATCCGAATCGTCAGTCTTTTGAATGTGAGCATCCTTGGGGGTCACTTAACATCCCCTATTAAAATCTGACGCGTTCGAGTAAATCCATTTTTTTCTAATTTCTACACTCCCATACAGCCACTCCCACCACGCAAACCGGCAGATTAACATACCACCGTTACTAGAAAAACCCAGGCTATATACACTATCAATATCTGACGCGCTCGAATATGTCCACGTGACTGTTTTTTTTTTAAAACATTTTTGAACACCTGTAGATGCTCCCCCCACCGATGAAACGGTATACTTTACTTACATTTTTTTCTCTCTATCATCAAATCTTCAAAATCCATTAGGTCCCAACGACGCTCGAGTAAATCCACATTTAGCATATTGGGCTCCCCTACTATTATACGAAAACTACAGATTTAAATTTGTTTGTGAAGTTGAATAGAATTTGATTAAACATAAGAACTGATTTTTCGTTATGGTCAGTTATCAGATTTTTTTTTTTTTTTGTTACTTATCAAAAAATTTCTTAGTGCGACTTTTTTTTTGTTCGTGGCCCTTTTTTATGCCACCTTTTCAAATTCCTCAGCGGCAACACTGGTTGTAGTGAATACTATAATACAACTTTTCAGAAACATCCCCAAATGTGGGTGTTAACAAGAAAAACGGGATTTTAGTGCGAACTTTTTTTTTGAGATTTTTGTTTCATCGGTTATATCTTTGAATTTAGTTCACTTAGGGCCAGTTTTTCAGTTCAGGCTTTACTCTGAGTTAATTTAGAGTTAGCTAATCCTGAAAATAAATTAACCCTGAGTTAACTCAGGAACAGTTTTTCAGTTGAAAATTAACTCTATCTTTCAGCTGTCAAAATTCTGAGACCAACGATGTGCGACACTATGGATATCACCCTTCTACGCCTTTTACGCAAAGGAATAGAGATGGCGCCACAACGAATTGCACTGGCAATAACTTTCAATATCGAAATCGAGATGTCGCCACAACTAAAAAGACCCTCAATTTGGTGCAGTGTTGCCGCTGAGGAATTTGAAAAAGTCGCATAAAAAAGGGTCACGAGGAAAAAAAAGTCGCACTAAGAAATTTTTTGATAAGTAACAAAAACAAAAATCTTATAACTTACCAAAACAAAAAATCAGTTCTCCTATTTAATCAAATTCCCTTCAACTTCACAAACAAATTAAAATCTGTAGCTTTCGTATAAATATTAAGTCTTAAGATTAATTTGCTTCTTCACATCCACGGTTCACTTTACGTAGAGTTAGAGCCTAAAACCGTTAACCAATTTTCTTCAAACCTTATGCATATTTTTTTTAAGAGCATGTTCATAAATATTTCAATTTTGAAGAAAATTTGTTAGCTCGCTTAGGCTCTAGCTTCATGTAAAATGGGCGTGAGTTTTCCGTATCATATTTGTACCAAACACCTGGCACCTATGTTCAAGCTGGTTGGAACTTAAGAACTTTGGAAAATGGCAAAGTAATTACAAAAAAAAACTATAGAAAAGAATAATATTGAAATGCTCGTATTGAATATTCCAAACAAATAATATTTTTAAGCAAATCCAAAATATCTTTTTTCCAAAATTTTGACATTAACATCTTAATGTTGAAATGTTTCCTTTGTTTTATTAATCTTAAATGTTCTTTAAAAAAAAATATGATTAAAATCGTTGGAGCCGTTAATGAGAAAATCAAAGACATTATTGTGTCCCCATGCCCTCTCACATTTTCAGTTTTGGGGGACGAAATAGTTTTTCCGTTATTTTGAACCGAAACCTTAGGGAATCACCAACAAATCATAACTTCAAAATTCGAAGAAATCGTTTCAGTGTTTTGGGCTTAGGTTGAGGTACAAATAGACAGACAGAATTGTGCCATACACTTTTTTGAGGTTCTCTATCATCGTAATGACGCAGTACCTCGTGGCATGATGGTTAGTGTGTAGGGCTGCCATGCCGAAGGTGTGGGTTCGATTCCCAGCCGTGTCACCTACAAACAGAAATGTTTTATCCGAGGTACTGCCTCTTGCCTTTTGTGAGGAACTGTCAAATCTTCCAAGAGTATACTTGTCTGCTTGTCATGAAAAAGTGCTTCCCATTTAGCCGTTCGGACTCGGCAAAAAACTGTAGGTCTCCTCCATTCCTGCCAAGAACACGCACACAGGAATGGTTGAGAGTTGTAAGTCATTAGGCCCTGGTTCTCCAGGAGCTGTTGCGCCACCCAATTTATTTTTATTTATTTATCATCGTAATGACATATTTTATTATTACATACCTCAATTTTTTTGTCTGAACATTCGTGCCATATAGGCAAATATGAAAAAATGTGCGGATTATTTCAATACTTAATTACTGGACAGTTACTGTACGATTATATGCAGAACATAGAAAAATCGAATTGGATTTTCAAAATATAGAGGTAGCAAGATTTGATTCAATTCCACTGACCGTCTGCGATCCCGACGAACCAAGCCGATTTCAAATCGTATCATAACTACATGTGTTTTCTTCATATATGTAAATGGAAATCGGAGAGGTATTTTTTAAGAATAAACCAAGAACTTAACCTTGTCCACACAATTTTCTAGAGATGGGGTCAGAAAAGTCGCAAGATTTCTAAAAAAGGGTAAAAAGAGCTAGTTTTTTAAAAAGTCGTCTCATGGTCGCATGAGGCAATAAAAAGGGTCAAAGTGCGACTAAAGTCGCACAGCGGCAACCGTGATTTGGTGCCTGAGTTAACTTACTAAATTCGTTGTGGCACCATCTCTATTCCTATGCGTAAAAGGCGTAGAAAGGTGATATCCATAGTGTCGCACATCGTTGGCCTCAGAATTTTGACAGCTGAAAGATAAAGTTACCTCAACTGAAAAACTGTTCCTATATTTTCAGGATAAGCTAACTCTGATTTAACTCAGAGTAAACCCTGAACTGAAAAACTGGCCCTTAGAAACAAGTTTGATACATCAAATGTTTAGTAATTGTTCTTAAATAAAATAAAATGCACGACTGGATCGCTTGTATTTACTTGCCCTTATGTTCAAGTTTAGTCCAGTCAAATTAGACAAAAAATAGCCCTGACCCAGACATTTGAAAAAAAAGCTGAAAATTGGTGGTGGTATATGAGATCACTGAAATCCCAAAAAATCCAGCTTGTCGAAAACTCACCATCTTGGAAAAACTGCCGCCAACTGGATTCTTTCGATTTTTGACTGTAACTATTCAACCAACCGCCAGATTATCTCCGTTTTTGTTGAAGAATGTTTGTTTAAAGGTAAGCAATTGTTTAAGACATACAAATTAACGAATCATCATCGTGTCCTGTAACCCCGGCTGGGGCATAGGGCGTCAACAAAACGTCTCCATCCTTCACGGTCTGCTGCAAGGTACCTCAGCTGTGGGATTCTGCTTCCGGTAAGACAGTTGATTTCCATGTTGTTCTTGGTGGCGTTAGGAAATAACGCCCATGGAAAAAGCGCCCAAATCGATTTGGAAATAACGCCCAAAAAAACACTGAACAAATTGTTGTTGTAATTTTTTTTTCTCATTTTGGGAGATATTTCCTAATTTTACTTTCTTTCATAAAATGAAACAATGCCCAAATTGATAAATTAAAATAGCAAAATGGGAAATAAAGCCCAAAATAGGAAAGAATGCCAAAAACAACTGCAATGTAAGGAAATATCGCCCAAATGCAATCGGGGCGCCTAAATGCAAAAGAAACTATGCATACATTCAACCTCGCACCCACCCCAAATCCTATAACGAGCGCAAGCAGGGGGGTTGCAGGGGGGCAGCATGCCCCCCCATACATACCTCACTGTTTATTCTTGAATTTGTATCTACATTTCACAAACCTAATAAATCCTCTCCTTTATTTGGTTTGTGAAAATTAGAAATTTGCGAATAAACAGTGGATGAAATGTAGATACAAATTTACGAATAAACAGTGAGGTATGTATGGGGGGGCATGCTGCCCCCCTGCAACCCCCCTGCTTGGACTCGTTATAGGATTTGGGGTGGGTGCGAGGTTGGGTGTATGCAAAGTTTCTTTTGCATTTATATCCAACAATAATTGTAACTGTATCATTTTGAGATCTTAAACAAATTGTATTACCATCAAAAAAATTTCTAAAAACTTTGCCTATTCATTGAAATAAAGTTTGGAAATACCACCCAAAATTGAGGAAATATCGCCAAAATTCTACAAAAACAATTTACATGCAAAATATTTGGGCGATATTTCCATTTTATTTTTTGGGTTCAAAGTTGTTTTGGGCAATATTTCCAATTTCTTCTTTGCTTTTGGGTGATAAAAATTTTTTTGGGCGATGTTTCCAAATCGATTTGGGCACTATTATTTCCTTGGGCGTTATTTCCTAACGCCGTTCTTGGTCTTCCAACCCGCCGTGCACCCTGATGATTCCATTCAAAAGACTGCTTTGCAATTTCATCGTTTGGTTTCCTCAGTATGTGACCAATCCAATGCCATTAACGCTTTCTTATGTCGACGTACAGCCGCTCTTTACTTTTCCTGCGCCACAATTCTTCATTTGATATTATTTGTGGCCAGCGAATCTTTAGGATGTGGCGAAGACAGCGATTCACATAAGCCTGCAATTTCTTCGAAATGGTAGATGTGACTTTCCAGGTTTCACAAGCATATAACAGCACGGATTTGACATTGGATTCGAAGAATCTCAACTTAGTGCGTAAGGTGATTTGACTGGATTTCCAAATTGGGGACAGAGTACCGAAGGCAGCACGAGCTTTATTTATTCTGCTTTTAACGTCCAGATCCGTACCACCGTTTGCAGAAACAATACTACCAAGGTAGTTAAACTGTTCGACTTCTCCCAGTGGCATCTCTTGTAGAATAATACGCTGCTGTGTGGAGCGGGCTGTGACTGTGAGCATTACTTTCGTCTTTTTGCTATTTATTCTTAGTCTACTCGACTCTTCCTTCACTTGGAGTGTTTGGCACATCCCGTTCAACCCACTGATGTTATTTGCCAGTAGACATATGTCATCGGCATAGTCTAAATGGCTGAGCCTTTCAAACAGTCTTTATTGAATGCCCTGTCGCTCAGCTGTACCAACACTGGCCGTCAATACGTCGTCCATCGCCAGCAGGAAGAGAATGGCGATAGAACATTCCCTTGTCTCACACCCTGTTGCACTACGAAGGAGTCGGATAGCTGCCCATTGTGCAAAACAAAACACCCTGCGTTGTTGTAGGACTCTTTAATAATGGCAACAATTTTTGGGAGAATTCCTCTACCAAGCAACGACCTCCATATACATTCTTGGTTAACTCGATCGAAGGCCTTCTCAAAATCCACGAACATGAGGCAAAGTGGTGATTGAAATTCCATCGACTCGACTGCTCGAGGACGATACGCAGGGTGTTGATATGGTCGACACACGATCGACCACTGTAGAAGCCAGCTTGATGCCTCTTGAGTGTAGACTCGATTCTATCCTTTATTCGTTCGAGAATGATGGTTCCCATTAGTTTTGGGAAAACGGACAAAACGGTGATACCACGCCAATTGTTGCAATTCTTTAGGTCACCTTTCTTTGGCAACTTAACAATCACACCATCCTTCCAGTCCCTGGGATAGCTCTCGTTTTCCCAAATGCTTTGTATCAACGGATGTTAAAAGTCCAGCTGCCTTGTTGTTTTTGAGGAGATTTATTGATGTATGGATTTCCGATTCTGACAGGGGTTCGATGTCAACACCCCTATAGGACCTGCGCATCTCGTTTAGTTGGGCACTTCAGCGCTCTACTCAACTGAATCATCATTAAGCAGGGCACAAAAATGGTCCATCCACATCCATTACTCGATGATAACATCTTTGGCTATTTGGTACAGTTCCCGGATATCTCCTCTTATGGCAGCGATTTCCGCATTATCTGCGAGTCCATCTAACCTCACCCTCTTGTCACGTCTCACACAGCGATAGACCATCTTATGTGCAGTGTGGTACTCTCTTCACAATGCAGCTTTGCGTTGTACATCTGCTTCGGCATTTATTTGGATTTTTAACGATTTGCGAATTTCGATCTTATCCCAGGCGTCTTGGGATATCCAAGAGTCTCTACGTCTCGTTCGCTTGGGTACAGTTTCAGATGCAGCCTCCATAAATTTAACCCCACATCTCATCAATTGCTGAATGTTGGATTCCGTTTAATGACGAGGCTCTGTCGTTAAGGGTGGTGAAATAGTCTCGACATATGGGGTCATTTAAAGCATTCGTAATGAATTTTGAGCTCCTTGCTGCATCCTGCGCTGGTTTTTGTACGGCAGTGGTTCGCATTTTGAGACTCATCAAAACTAAATGGTCGTCACTTCCCACATCGGCATTTCTTATACTCTGGACATTACACATAGACTTCCTCCATCGCTGCTGAATCATGATATGATCAATTTGGTTTTCGGTTTGACCATTCGGATGCACCCAGGTATTTTTGTTGCACGACTTATGCTTAAATACAGTCCCGCCTATCACAAGACGATTCGCATTACAAAAATCGACAAGTAAGTCGCCTTTTTCATTCCGTGTCCCCAAGCCATTTCTTCCCATCACGCGATCCAGCCCATTATTTCCTGAACCAACTTGGGCATTGAGGTCTCCCATAACGACTATGATGTCAGCTCTCGGAAGACTCCTGTAAACCGAGTTAAGATGAGTGTAGAACGCGGTTTTGTTTTCCTCTGTCGCTTCATTCGTGGAGGCGTAGAACAGAATAATTGTGACGTTACGAATTTTTGAACGAAACCTTGCTGTTATTAATCTCGCAGAAATTGGTGCTCAGGAGATCAAACTATGCCTCGCTTCTTCGTTCAACATAATCCCGACACCATGCAGTCTTTGGCCACCCTCTCTTTCATCTTCCCCGGCTGATCTATATTCAGCTCTTCCTCTCCACTTAGTTTCGCTTATGCCCAGGATACTGATCAGTAAGTAAGTACATAAGTAGTAAGTAAAGGCCACTTTACACGATAATAGAAGTCATATGACTTCTCATATGACCTGTCAGAAAAACATACCAAATCGTCTGAACGCACTCATAGATCTCATATGACTTCTCAAAAGCAAAAAGCATATGACTTTTTTTGACATTAGAACTGCAGCTATTTCCATTTGAGAAATCAAATGGGATTTGTTGTTTTGATGGAAAATTGTGAGTTCAGAGTATTGAAAACAAAAATATTCTTACAAAAAAATAAAATTTTGAATGAAAATAACAATGGATAATTGCAAAAAAGTAATTTTGCACTTAAAAAATTTATTTGTTTATGACTTTTTTTTCTTTTATTTTGGACTTGACAGATAGCCATAGAGAAAATCAAATGCGAAGTAAAAACGTGTAAACATAAAAAAAGGAAAACCGTTTGACTTGACTTAAAATGACAGCTCATTTGAGAAATCATACAGAAAATATAATGACAGGTCATATGACTTCTATTATCGTGTAAAGTGGCCTTAAGTATTTCATACTCAACCTGCTCATATCAACCTTCGCTGTACAAGGATCGAACGTTCCATGCTCCGATTTTCGTACGTATGCATAGGTACGTATGCCAAAAGTTACATTTGCGCTTCTTGAAAGACATCTTCTATTTGTCGATTCATTTATATTATGGTGTCTTGATTGACGCTCGTACATGAAAGATGCAGCACCCCCAAATCCGATGTGCGGCTTACTGCAACCGAAGCTGCAGGATTTTCTATAAAAAGATTACCTCTTGGGGACTCATTTCCATTTGTTGTCATAGTTCATGTATTTGCATATATCCTTCCACCATGGTGTTTTCCGAGATACGATTAATAACATACATAAGCTCAGATTTGACAGGCACACCCGCCTTTTGTACGGTCAAACACATTATGTAACTGCTCGAGGCCGCCCACTATGGGAAAACAGACGCCTTTTGTAGCCGCCCAATATTGGTTACAGACGCCACCTGCTGCTGCCGTTGGCCTTTTAACAAAAAAAGTCTCCTCCGACACCGGACTATCATGCCGTTGACCGTCACCTGGCAGTTCATCCACCTAAAGGGGGCTTTTTACCATCCCAAGGACAAGTTTGTGCCCTGACCAGCATTGCTGGGTTGTCTGCTTATCCCGGCATCCATTCGGTCCCCCTGCACGTTAGCGTTACCCATCCTCCACCACGCGGTGGTGTGCATAGGGATTTTCCTTTCATTGAGCCTAGGGCCATGTGGCGTCCTAGCACTCTCCAGTACTTTAGAGATGCCAGCCTAACTGAACAATTTTTTTCTAAGCCCGTCGTCGACCAAAAAAAATTAAGAAATTTAAAATATTATTTGTATGCAAAATATTATTTCTAGGATTGCATGAGAATGAGAAGCTCCTACAAAATTTTAGCCAAAAATCTGAAAATTAGAATTTTAATCACCGTCAAATTTGGAATTTTATTGGTTCCCTTAATTTTTTTTTTGATTAGTGTAGGTATTTTTTGCCTACATTGACAGATAAAGCCATGGCTAAATTTTTGTTCTTTACTATCAAAATCAGATACATTTTCGTGGACCCCCACTTGCAACTGGTGAACCCCCATTTTTTTTCATGCTAACGTAGACCCCCGACGAGTGTCCCGTGGACCCCAGGGGGTGCACCTGGACCACTTTGGGAATCACTGGTCTAGACGAAAGCTAACAATTTATTTATTAATATGATTTCTCAAAGATGAATGAAGGTATTTAGAAGAAGAATTTCGAGGAAAATGTTCATACTGCAGAATTACTATGAACATTTTTTTGAAAAGAAACGCGCGAGAAATAATTTCAACCCTAATTTGCACAAAAAACGCACTTTTTCAAATGTCTCAAAAGCGTGACATGCAAGGGCAATTCTACTAAAAGATTCGAATTCAGCGCATCAAAGAGCATCGAAAAAGTATATTCGCTAGAGACAAAAATTAAAATTTTGTCAAACAAAGTATTTAATAAGTGTCCTCCAGAGGATATTAGGAAAGAGTTAAAAGAAGTCAATTTTCAACCAGCGCTTGAGTCCAAATGGGTTGTCAGTTGTCACTGAAAAATTTCTGAAACAGGGATTTTTTGGTAGTTGTATATGCCTTCACATTTATTTTAGTCCCAAGCCCCATATTCGGATTCAGCACCTCCGAATACATAAACCAGGAATCAAATCAAAACTACCCCACAATTTGCATGGTAAAAACACAACATGACTGTACTAAAATTTCCACAAAGTCCTGCAAAAATGCATTTTTTCACATAAAAAAAAGTTTTTAGAGAAATTTCTACAAATAATCTTAATTACACTCGAGTATTTTTATTCACACGTGTATTTAAAAGGTACACGTATTTACCCAAGTTTTTGTATGTGCTAGAAAATAGAAGGAATAAAAAAAGTCCCTGTTTCCGGCAGGTACAAACTTGCAGCTTATCTACAAAGAGAAGTATAAGTTAAAGTGGTATAACCTGTGTCGTGTGAAAATACTTAATATTAATTCATTTTTCCTTAATACAATTATTAATACTTAATGATTTTTGTGTGATGCAAAAAGATGATAAATATGCGTTTAATAGCCATGCAAAAACTAGCGGAAAAAGTCTATCAATGCACACAACAAAAATGAAATAATTATTAAGTTATTCGAATATAGGGTAAATTATACACTTTGAGGCAAGCCAATTATCTTACTGTGGTACAGCCTTTCTCAAAGCTGGCGATAATGCCCCCTAATGGCATCGAGGGGGTGAGGAAGGCTCGTGGAATATTACAGGGTGAATAGGTGGTCATATTAAAATTAAAGTTAGGGACACAGTGGTTTTGGCTACCCGATGGGCGGTGCCAAATTTCGCCACCCCCACCTAAAAATAAATAGTTAATATTCAAAACAAACAAAAAGTAAAAACTAAACTTAGCTAAATCTATTAATGACGTATATGTACATATTAGGGCTCCTGATTTTACCCGGGTAATACCCAGTTTCTCAACTACCCGGGTAGCCGGTTAGAAAAATACCCGGGTATTACCCGGGTACCTGGGTGCCCAAGTACCCAAGTGGAAAGTCTTCAGGTACCCGGGTACCCGAGTAGGTACTCATGTGTCTCGGGTACCCGAGTACCCGGGTACCTATGTATCTTGGGTTCCCGAGGACCGGCAGCACTGGACAATAAAGGCTGTTTTTCTGCATTTTAAATGTATAAATACAACTGTAGCACAAAAATAAAACTAACCTCGTCCAAAGAAAGTTAATTTGTGCAATAATAAAGTGTTATTTTTAAATTTTCGCGTACCCGGGTACTTGAATTACTCGGGTACCCGAATTTTCGAGTTCTCGGGTACCCGGGTACTCGTGTATTTCTGGTACTCGGGTACCCGGGCAATTCGAGTACCCGGGTACTTGAGTTTCAAGAGCTCTAATACTTACTATTACTATTATTGTATGTGTTCTTGTTTTTGTTTGTGTTTTTTCATCGCCTTTCACGTACATATACTATTCAGCAGCGTCTTCTTGGATGTGGATTCGTCGTTAGAGAATAGAGGTAGACTTAAACAAGAAGTCTTGAGTTTCAACTATGTAAACGAGCGCCTCACGACAATTCGCATCAAGGCTTCGTTTATCGTCTCTTGTTAATCGCCTGGACAAGACTTATGAGCAATGCCCTAGTTATGACTTTAAAATTATCTTGGGTCAGTGATGAAAATTGACTTTTGTCGATTGTACTGAAAACTGGAAAAAAATTGTACTGAAAAAGACCAAATAGTACTGAACTTTTTTAAATTATAAAACAACGCAAACAATTAAAATAAATATTTTATTAAAACAAAAATACATAAATTAAATATACCTATACATTTCATTGGTATAATTTTATTCTAAAATAAGTCTTATGGACGAATAGCAACTTTGGCACAAGTCTTTTCTTTGTATTTACATTCATATGTACATTCATTACATTCATATGTTTTTCTTACTCTAAAATTTCTTCATCGGCAAGTGGTTTACTCGGTAAATATCTATTCAAAGACTTTTTGAATAATAGAACTGTGA
The DNA here is from genome assembly GCA_963921185.1 of Dasysyrphus tricinctus. Lineage (NCBI taxonomy): Eukaryota > Metazoa > Arthropoda > Insecta > Diptera > Syrphidae > Dasysyrphus > Dasysyrphus tricinctus. Next base: position 69,280,890 of record OY992531.1, read on the forward strand.
CAGTAGTCATTTTTAATTAGGTTTTTAGTTTCAATTAGTGCAGAACACGTGTCCACCTGCATTCGGTTTTGTTTTAATAATATTTTGATAAGAAAAAATTCTTCCGATGGACGTTTGCGGAAGAATGAGGAATAGAAAAAGCACCCTGGACAATTCGGTTTATATTTGAAAACATGAACTCGTTGCATTCATTTTTCACAAGGCCAATTTCAGCCCAGAACTCAGAAATAGAAGCATTTCTAAATTTTTTTAAGTATTAGCAGTCAGCTAGAGCTCGATATTCTTTATTAAGGTTTTCAATGTATTTTTGTTCGCCAGGAAAAAATCTTTTGAATTTACTTGGTCATCTAAAATTTAAGTTTGTGAAAAATGTTGCAACGAGTTCAAAAAATGTCTTCAAAATTAAATCTTTTTTTCACATCTTCGAGGAAAGCCATATAGAACATCCGTGCATGACTTTTAATGCTATAAATTTCGCTTTCAGTTAAATTTTAAGAAGTGTAAAGAATTTCACTTTCGGTCCCGCAATAGATTTCCTCAACGGGAAGGTGGTTTTCTAGTAAGTTTATTGACAATATGGGCCTTTCATTAAAAGCTTCTTTACGTGAAGATGTGGTAAAGTCTGACTGAACATATTTGTTTGATTTTAGAGATTAATGAAAGTTGACCTTTTCAAAAATTAAAAATAGTACAAATAGTACTGAAAACTGAAAAGTGGTACTTGCGTACTCGGGAAAGTCAAATAGTACTGAATTCACTACAATAGTAAGCCTTTTTGGAACTGTGTCTTGGGTGATTTAAATGCCAAACTAGGAAGAGAAGACGTCTTTGCTGGCACAATCGGAAGACATTTCCTGCACGGCACCACCCCCGATAACGGTCTCTTGTTAATCGACTATACTGCGGGGTGAAACGTTGTGGTAGCTAGTTCGCAGTTCCCGCATCTCAATATACACACAAGGGGACATGGAGAATTACTGGTCCATAAGCTGCTAACCCGATTGACCACATTGCTCTACGAGCAGAAGTGGAGAGGGGAACACCAGCTTCTAAGAAGGAAAAAGAAAAGGCATGAGAAGCGCGTGATCGAGGAATTAGAGGGATGCCATTTTAGGAATGAGGTTCAGAAGTTTTACCAAAAACGAGGCCAACAATTCCGTCCACCCGATCTCGAGGAAGTAAAGATAGCTATATCTTAACTTAATTCCAACAAAGCTGCTGAAGCTGATGGCCTTGCGGCTGAGTTATACAAAGCGGCTGGCAATGAATTGGTTAGGAGTATGCACCAGCTCATCTGCAGAATATGGTTGGTGGAAAGCATGCCCGATGAATTGAACCTCGGCATTGTTTGCCTGATCCTCAAGAAGGGCTATCTCGGGACTTAGAGGCATAAGTCTTCTTAATATCCGGCAGAGACCTCACCGACATCTTTGATGTCAAAAAAGGCTTTAAGCAAGGTGACGCGATGTCATGCGACATCTTCAAAATCGTTCTTGAAAGAATAGTGCAAAGCTCTCACGTCAACACTTGAGGCACAATCTTTCAAAAGTACTCGCCTACGCCGACGACATTGACATAATCGGACGAACAAAACGTAATGTCAGTTTGTGAGTATTGAAAAGGAAGCAAAGAAGATGGGCTCAACGGTGAATGAAAACAAAACGAAATATATGCTGTCCACAAGAAAGGATACTCTACATCGATGTCTCGGACAGAACGTCACTATAGACAGCTTTAATTTTGAGGTGGTCAGAGACTTTGTCTACCTAGGATCCGCTATAAACTCAGCCAGTGCTGATATCAAACGAAGAATTACTCTTGCCAATCGCTGTTTTTTTGGGCTAAGAAGGCAATTGAGAAGCAAAGCCCTCTCTCGAGCAACTAAACTGTCCCTGTATAAGGCGCTTATCATCCCGGTCCTGATGCAAGTTGCAGAGGCATGGACACTGCTAACGGTGGATGAGAACGCTTTAAGCTGTTTTGAGAAGAAAATTATCCGGGTGATTTTTGGTCCCGTCTGCATAGATGGGGAATGGAGAAGAAGATACAACAACGAACTGTATGGGCTGTACAGCGACACCGACCTAGCCACAAAAGTGAAAAGCCAACGACTAAGATGGCTGGGTCACCTAGAGCGAATGGACACCAATGCTCCGGCCTGGAATGTCTTTGAACCCAACCCCGTGGGACAGCACAGTATAGGTGGACAGCGTAAAAGGTGGCGCACGCAAGTGGAAGAGGACCTCAACCAACTTGGCGTGTGAAACTGGAGACAGCTAGCTAGAAACCGAGCCGGCTGGAAGAAGCTGGTTGGTTGAGGCCCTGGTCCACCCCGGACTGTAGCGCCACCTTAAGTAAGTAAGTAAGTGTCTTCCAAGTTGGCAGTGACGGAAGTTGTTAGATACGTCATACGTTTCAATGATGGCAATACCACAAGCTAATATCACCTTTTTCATTTATAGCCAAGTGGGCAATAGAAGCGATTTCTGCCAATAAAACCAAATCGAAGCTTGTAACTTGCTTAAGAGCTAAGGGTTCTTGGTACACAGCACAACAAAAGTCTCTACTGGGCCCTTGTGGTTGCAGTTGTGCCCCACGTAAAGAAAGCACTGAAGAGCTATCAGGAGTAGGATACAAATTTGATCTTATTCAGGCAGACACAACCGTTCAGGTCCAACCCTGCAATCTTAAAAAGATCGCAGGGTAATCCAGAGCAAAGTTCAATGACGACTGAACGACGCAAGTGTTTCTTGTGGAAGGAACAACACACGGCACTTCGCTTACACAACAGCAATTGCCACTTCTACGGAGGACATGAGCGTCAGTGATTTGATGGGGCAATCTCTTCCTAAGATGAGTAAAATCCTCTTGAGGAAAGGGACATTTCCTTTCACTTATTCAGCAATCTTGGTCAAACAAACGGACACATACACCAACGACCGACCTATCAAGCTCACCCATACCAGACGTTGCAAGGAGCCACATGCTCCTACGGGCCTGGTGGAGGGATGATTTCTCAAATCGGAGTAAAGAAAAGGATCACGCCTTTAAAAGCCTTCTACCTCTACTTAACTAGGAGATTATGAAAAGATACAGACATTTCTTCAATGACCTAGAAGTACCTACCGCCTACCCTCCGAGATTTCAGACTAAAGCTTGCTTTAAATTCATCAACACCCTTGAATTGGTTTTTAGTTGATCTTTTGGTACTATTTGCTGATTATAGTATTGAAGAAATGAGTGTCAAGTTAGCAAAGCAACTTCAACGAATCGATAAATGGTTAGTTGGATAATTTGCCGTTAGTTAGTTACAAAAATTTTGAATTTGTCGTTCTATGTTTTCTATGTTTTTGTTTTGAAAAGTGGTAACAACTTTCAAAATTTTATATTTAGTGCTTAATAATTAGTTGTAAAAAAATAAATTTTGTCGTGCGATGTTTTCTATGTGATTTTGAGTAATTTGTTTTCTATGAGTGTCAAGTTAGCAAAGCAACTTTGACGAATCAAAAAATGAGTAGGTGGATAATTTGCCGTTACCTAGTTGTGACAATTTTGAATTTGTCGTTCAATGTTTTCTATGTTTTTTGGGTGCTTTGTTAACTTGACACTTCTCGAAAAGCGTGAAAAAACTTCTTATACTTAGGGCCAGTTTGTTCACGCCTTGTCAACTTAAATCAATGATTATTCCAGTTGGTTATCATTGAATGCGTTTGTTCAGCAAAATTTTAAACAGAGAATCCATGATTTGAGCACTTAATTGGAGAAATCACTAATTCGCCGATTCTGTCTGATTAGCATGATTTAATCAAAGGTTTTCTGGAATTTCGTTTGTTCATCATTGGTTTTCCTAAGCGTAGGTATAAAAAAGAGAAACAAAATCTATTAAATTCCTTCGAACAAAGAACATGAATGAAGAGAAACCAAGCATCGTCCATCTTGCAAGAAAAAAATAAACAATTTGTACAGATTTTACTACAAATTGTAGTTATTTTATTTGCTATCGAAAAATAAAGTGCTTTTTTGCAAGGCCTGATATAAAATATGCATAGAAAAACTACAACTGGGAAAAAATCCCATCACTAGGTTTCACAAAATGCCAGCACTACCTACACACTTCAACTATATATTTGGAAAAAAAAAATCAATTAGCCGCATTAAAATAAATACAAATTTCACGTGTGTAGCTATTCTGTATAGTAATTTAACAGGAAATAATCTTAAATTGAACACAACATTATATTTCAAGCACTGATTTTCCGTGTTTTTTTGCACAAAAAATGTTTTTTTCGAAAGCTCACTCACACTGAAATAAGTTAATGACGGAATATGTCTGACAATTGATTGACAGATAGACTGGAAAATGGAAAGATTATTGGAAAAACTATGATTTATTAATCAAACTGAAAATTGAGTGAACAAACACTCTCTGATTATCACAGATTCATAACTATGGGTTTAACAGAATCAGTGATAATCTAATTGCTGATTTAACCCACTGTGAACAAACTGGCCCTTAATGTTTTATGTCTTAATAATTTGCCGCTAATTAGTCATTAATTAGTTGTGAAAAATTGAATTCGATCGTGAAATTAAAATTTTTTTTTTTTTTATTCTTCGTTAGCTTCATATCAAGTTAGCAAAGCACCACCTTAAAAAGGAATTAAAGCTGCTGTTTTCTATGTTTTTGGGTTCTTTGGTTGCTTGAAATAAAGTTGGCAAAGTACTACCGGGGAAAAAACTGTTTATACCGGGTAGTTTATGGATTAATAAGTTACCACTAACCCACTAACTAGCCGTTAATTTTTTGTGATAATTTTGAATTTGTCGTTCTATGTTTTCTTCGGAATTTACCATTAACTAGTTGTGAAAAATTCAACTTGTCATGCGATGTTTTCTATCTAATTTTGGCTGATTTGTTTAATATTATTTACGGAAAATTATTACCGATGGCAAATTATCCACCTACCCATTTGTGAAAATTGATTTGGTAACCTGACGCGCATAGAAAACAAATCACCCTTAATTACATAGAAAATATTGCATGACAAAATTGAATTTTTCACAATTAACTAACGACTAATTAACAAGGAATGAAATATTGAGTTTTCGAAGTTTTACCACTTTTCGAAGAAAACATCGAACGACAAATTTAAAATTATCACAACTTATTAACGGCTAGTTAGTAGTAACTTATTAAGCCATTAACCATCCGGTACAAACAGTTTTTTTCCCGGTAGTACTTTTTCAACTTTATTTCAAGCTGCCAAATAACCCAAAAAACATACAAAACATTGCACGACAAATTCAAAATTGTTAAAACTAATTGAAGACTAGTTAGTGGCAAACTATTAAGCCATAAACAGTTCGGTATTAGCAGTTTTAATTCCTTTTTAAGGTGGTGCTTTTCTAACTTGATTGAAGCTAACGAAGAATAAAAAAAAACATAGAAAACATTGAACGATCGAATTCAATTTTTCACAACTAATTAATGACTAATTAACGGCAAATTATAAAGCCATAAGACATTAAGTATAAGAAGTTTTCTCACGCTTTTCGAGTAGTGTCAAGTTAGCAAAGCACCCAAAAACATAGAACACATCGAACGACAAATTCGAAACTGTCACAACTAATTAACGGAAAATTATCCAACTAACCATTTTTCGATTCGTCAAAGTTGCTTTGCTAGCTTGACTTCCATGTTGCAGAACAGCTCTTTAAATAATCACAAATAATATTTTTCTTTTGACTTCTCTTACGTTCTTGTATCATAACCATGTGAATTTACCCTATAATCCATTCGGGAACTATTGCACTAAAGCTAGTTTTGTTGAATTAGAAGTTTTCGATTTTAATATGAATTGAACTTTCGAGCGTTCAAGATGCTTGTTTTGCGCTTGTTGTTTTTAATAGTTTCGCAAGGACTTCTTATCGAAACTAAATCTATTCTACCAGAAGCTGTTGCGCATGCAATTGAAAATTCTTTTAACAACAATGCAAGTTTATTACATTTTGTAATTGAAACAGATTTTGAGGAGAATACAGTTGAATTCCTTGACACAGTTCAGACTATCCTTGAGAAACAATGGAAATTTAAGATTCAAATTGATATCAACAATGAAATTGGACAAGCTGTTAGTGATCACAATTTGTGGTTCATTGATTCTTACAAAGCATTTCGGTAGGTATTAATTCTCAAACTCTTTATAATTCCGATAATATTTAATCATTTTTTACCCCAAAGGCGTCTTCTTCGGTGGATAAATGCCTATCACAGCGATTCGCAACTTTTTCATCTAATAGTTTTGAGAACTTCTAACATCGAGAAGCACTATTTGTATGTGGTCGAGAAAATTTTCTCAGATTTTCTAACGTCTATGTTTTGCCATTTGAACATTATTGTTGAAACCACTTCTGGAGAAGTACTATTTTACACCTTCTATCCTTATCAGGAACTAGCATGTCGATCAACAGAGCCTTCTGTGATATTTCATTATCATAACACTACCACCATCGAAGATAAAATTGTTCAATTTTTTCCCTCAAAAGCCGACAACTTTCGTGGATGTCCCCTTCGAATTAAAACCAGAAACCAACTTGTTCTTATGCTTAACAACAATGTTACACCAACGATATTAAAAAATTATGAAATGTCAATTTTAGAGCTTGTAATAGTTAAGGAGCTCTCTTCTAAAATGAATTTCACATTCGAAATTTATGGAAACTCTGATTCTGGACCTTCTAACTCGGTAGGTGTCTAATCTGTGTATCTATGATAAAGCTAGGAGAATGAATACAATTTCAATTTCATACTCTTACAGTTTGAAAATGGGAAAATAGATGTGGCATTTGGGTCTTATTCAAACGGGCCTAAGGATAGTCGTCTCTATTCGACGAGCGTTACATACTTTTTGTCTAGTCTCGTAATCGCTCTGCAACGGCGGCCTGATGTACTCCGCACTCTAGTGTGGCTTTTAGTTCCGTTCAATTCAACAACATGGACTTGCACTTTTGGCTTTTTGACTCTGATCACCGGATGCATGATTTTGGTTAGAAAAAATAAGAAATTTCTAAGGATTTTCGATCTTCGAAACTCAGGAGGTCTGGAGATATTGTCCGTCACTATTGGAGCATCAGTGGAACACCTACCAAGGAAAAATATTCTCCGATTTGCTTTTCTAGTTGTGAGCCTAGGAGCTCTCATTCTTAGGTCAGCCTATTTGGGGAAACTTTTCGATGCTTATCGAGGATTTACAATTAACAAATCACCTCGTAGTGTCCTAGAGCTCTTGGCTGAGAATTACACAATTTACGCCCACAATGTCTACGAACCAATCATTGATGACCTGATCGGGCTGCAGAATATTCGTTTTCAAGATTTAGAACCCTATGAAGGTAGTTTCAATGTTCTGTCTGATGTTGACAAAAGAAATGCATTCGTAGTTTCGTTCATTTACATTTATACATTTTACACCACCGAACAACGTAGAGATATGATTTTGAAAGTGGTTTTGCGACAGCAAGTTTGCATGTTTTTCCCCAAACACTCATTCATTGCACCAAAGGTTAATGAAATTATTATGAAAATGGAAGAAGCTGGCATATTGCCTCATGTGAGGAGAAATTATGATAATTTGGATCATAATATTTTATCGGTTGAGGACAAAATGCTCAAGCCAATACCTTTGGTTTTGGAACGATTTGAATTTACATTTTATTTATTTGGCTTGTTAATGGCAATTTCAAGTTTGGTTTTTATAATGGAGCTGTCGTGGAAAAGAATTTTTAAAAAACAACCTGTGGCCTATTTCACTGCACATACTCGTACATCAGAAACATCACGTACAATGTATGTGCCTTAAAATAGGTCGCAGATGACTTAGTGTTAATTTTTAATTTTTTAAATTGTTAGATTTCTACCAACTATTTGCAGAGTTTTATAAACAAATTAAAAATTTACCACTAGTCGTATCTGAGACCATTTTAAGAAACATACATCACATAAAATGCAAGTTATTTTGTAGAATCATATTGACACAATTTTTATTATTTTTTGTTGTTGTTAAAAACGATTCATGTCAAAACTTCAAATAAGGAACAGTAATAAGCACTCAACTGAAAAAAAACACCAAGTAGAGCTTTTTAATCGCTTTTCGCTTTCACCTACCGGGAATAGCCTAAATTCACCCCAAATTTTTGAGGTTTGGAAACCGAAATTCGCTTTAATTAATTTAAAAATATTTTCATTATTATCCAATCATTAAGATAAGGCTTCAGCCGGAATAGTTACTATCTTGGTTCGAAGTTCATTATTTTTAGTTATTTTATATTGTAAAACAAAAATGTTGAAATAAATTTCAATTTACCGACACATTACTTACTTATTAACTCTCGGACCTTTCACCTCTGTCAGGTTTCCATTATGAGGCATAAGGCCTCCACTACTCTTACGTGCCATCGATCGTGTTCGTTTGCTGGAGAAGCATCTCAGATGGCTCCAACTCTTCCCCAATTGTGCTGATTCCTCTTCGACCGTTCTTCACCAAGTACTTCTAGGTCAGCCCACTCCTCTACATTGCTGCGTGTGAGGATTCCATTGCATCGCTTGACTCGTAATGCACTTTTGACCTTTGCGAATCGTATGTCCAATCCAGTGCCACTTACGTCCTCGTACCTGATCTTTTAAATCCTCCTTCTAATACTAATGAGCTTGACTGCAAGGTCAATGATCTCACATTTGCCCTTAACAAATCTATGGCTACCTCCTGTCCGCTTACTCAGGTAAGGGGGAAAAAGAAACACATTGGTGGGATTTAGGGCTTGAAACGCTCAGGAAAGATTGTCGCAAGAGTTTCAATCGAGCTAAAAGCACTCGTGAAGTGTCAGATTGGGAATCCTATAAGGTAACCCTCAAATTATATAAGAAAGCGTTGAGAAAGTCAAAGAGATCCTCCTGGAGAGTTTTCTGTGGAAAATAGAGGAAACTTCGGAGGCATCTAGGCTAAGGAAAATTCTCTCTACTAATCCAGTAATGCCAAGCTGCTTAAAAAATGCTGATGGCTCGTGGACCAACTCCTGCGAGAAATCGCTTAACCTGCTACTAGATACTCATTTTCCTGGTAGCTCACAAAATATTAATAGCTTCGACCATTTTAGGTCTGATATGAGGTCAAGCTATCCACAAGGTCTGATTACCAGGGACAAGCTGCTTTGGGCACTCAACAGCTTCCAGCCTTACAAATCTGCGGGACCAGACGGCATAATACCAGCCCAACTCCAAATTAATAGCGAGTTGATTTTACCTATTCTGGAGTCTATCTTTACCAGTTGCTAAGCACTGGTCCACATTCCCCTGTCTTGGAGAGAAGTCAAGGTTGTGTTCATACCCAAAGCTGGTACATGTTCTCAAGTAAACCCGAAATACCTTAGACCTATTAGTCTATCATCATTCCTTCTTAAAACCTTTGAACGTCTGATTGATATCCACTTACGTACTAGCATAGACATGCAGCTATTATCTACTGCTCAACATGCTTACTGCAAAGGGAAATCGGTGGAAACGGCTTTACACGCACTCTAGTACGATCCATAGAATATTCCCTCCATCATAAAGATTACACCATGGTTGCTTTTTTAGATATAGAAGGCACTTTTAACAATGTCGACACATCTGCAATCGCATCTGCACTGACATCTCTGAAGGTAGATGGTTCGCTTGGTGAATTGATTAACCAAATGCTGACGAGCAGGGTCATCAACTCAAAACTGGGCGGCTTTTCTGCTAGAAGGTCTGTCAATAGAGGTACGCCACAAGGCGGGGTCCTATCTCCTCTTCTCTGGAACTTGGTGGTAAATGAGCTGCTAAAATGCCTGGAAGCGGAGGGCTACAGAGTGATTGCCTATGCGGACGATGTTGCAATTGCCGTATCAGGAAAGCATCCTAATACCTTAAAAGAACTCTTACAAAATGCTTTGAATCGGCTAACCAATTCTATAAAAGGTATTCCATTAACTTGTACTGATCAAGAGAATTAAGGCTTGATTCACACTACTGTGCCAATACCGATAAATTCTCAAAATGTTCTCGCTCTAATATAAAACCCTGATGTTCACATTGTCGTTTCAATACCGAGACAGCTTCAGTATTTTTGTTTGTATTTATATTCTTTTTTTTTGTCATTACAAGTTTTCAGACACCTTCAACCATTTAACACAACTTACCAACCAACACCAACAACACAGACGCTAAAGCGAAACAGACCAACGCAAAGGTTAAAAAATAGTACAAAAAACACACGAAACAAATACAGAAAGTCAATTAAAATTATGACAAAACATTTCACTAATCACTTAGTAATTGAAATAAATATAAATACAATTGACAGATATGACATCGAGAATGTGAAATATATTCACACTTTCGATACCAATATGCTTTCGATGCGATGTCGCTCCGTTAAAATATTCTTTCAAACAAATCGAAACTGGAGCGAGAGCGTACCAGTATCGGAGCGGTAATGATTGTGTGAATATACTCATTGTTTCTCGTTTAAGAATATTTTACTGTAGTGAGAACGTACTGAGACTGTATCAGTATTAGAACTATAGTGTGGATCAAGCTTAATTGGGTCTTATTTTAGATAAAAAATTAAGTTGGAAGCCTAATATACAAGAAAGAGTTAATAAGGCCACAGTGGCACTCTTCTCATGCAAAAAAGCCGTTGGGAACAAATGGGGCCTTCAACCTCGTATTACTCATTGGCTATACACATCGGTGATTAGACCGATTCTCACATATGGTGTTGCAGTATGGTGGACTGCTCTAGATAAAGCGGAAAACTGCGACAATTTTAGCAAAATACAACGCTCGGCTTGTTTATGTATAAGTGGTGCGCTTCGTACGATACCCTCTGCCGCTCTAGACGTTCTGCTATATCTGACGCCCCTCGATATTTTTAGCAAACAGGTAGCTGCAAATGCGGTCATACGCCTACAAGCTTCCTCACAATGGATCAACAATAGCATTGGCCATTCCACCATTCTGAATTCATTCAGATTACCTAGTCACATTGACTACACCATCCCAAAACCACAATTCGGTTCAAACTTTCAAGTCACCATTCCTTCTAGAACCCTCTGGGAGGATATGGCGTTCTTGGATGATGAATCGGTCCATATCTACACATACGGATCGAAAACTGATGAGGGGGTGGGTGGCGGTGTGTACTCAGAAAGACTAAAATTAAGTCTCTCATTCCGTCTTCCTAATCATTGTAGCGTGTTCCAGGCGGAACTTATGGCGATTAAAGAAGCCTTATCTTGGCTGAAAGAAAACGTGATATCAACTACAGATATCCGCATCTTCTTGGATAGTCAAGCTGCTATCAAATCCCTGGCATCGGTCTCGACTAACTCTATAACAGCCCTTAATTGCCGTTCATCTCTGCTGGAGATCGCGCAGCAGTTTAACATTCACCTGTGTTGAGTCCCCGGCACCCAGTTAAATAGGGACATCCCAGGTAATTGTAGGGCCGATTAAATCGCTATAAGTGGAACAACTCTACCTCTTCTACCTACCAAGGGAGATATAGGTATACCCATCGCTACTTGTAAACTTTTGCTGAGGCAGGATGCATTAGAGAGAACAAACCTTAGGTGGAACGATATCACCACTTGTTTGGCAACAAAACAAATCTGGACAGTAATGGACTTAAAGCTATCTTAGTGTTTAATATCTCTAAGTAGATTGCACATTAGCTCCATGATTGGTGTTATAACCGGACACTGTCTTATAGGAAAGCACGCAACACGTCCTGGCGTGTTTTCTAATGATTTTTGCAGAAGCTGTTTGGATGAGGAAGAGATAGAATCAATCCCTCACCTCCTATGCACGTGCCCTGCTCTATCTCATAGACGAAGACTTCACCATGGTGATTTTTACTTCAATGATCCTAGTGATCTATCAGATTTAGACATAGGTAGTCTTTTACGCTTCATAAGAAGCTCCAATTGGTTCACCGAGTGAGGAAGAGGGTCTCCTAGATTCATGTGGTGTCACAATGGACCAACTCATGGTATAAGTGTGTCAGTCTTCACGACTGGCAGCCACTTCAACCTAACCTAACCTAACCTACGTCTTCGTATTATAGAGCCGATGGTTTCCTGGACTGTCCGCGCACGAAGTTCATCATTGGAGATACGGTTAGGCCAGAAAATCCTCACGATGGCGATGTTTCGCAGACATTCACGAACGTTTGCAGCTTTCTTGTGACAGTGGCTGTTACATTCCAAGTGCTGCACCCATTAAGAAGCACAGATTCAAAATTGGAGCAGAACAGCCTCTCTCATGGAGATCCATGACCCTATGAGAGAGTAAGCATATGTCATCCACGCAGTCCAGATGTTTAAAATGTGATTGCAGATTCCACTGAACTCCTCCGTATGCAGTCGACAAAGCTGCATGGAGCACATCAGTTATTACCAACAGGCACAGTATTGGTGACAGTATATAAGACATAACCCTGTGTAACCCCATTTTGCATTTCACACTCCTCTGACAACCTTCCTTTATGCAAAACATGACATTGGGATCCATCAAAGTAGCCTTAATAATAGCGATTAATTTATCCGAGATGCCGCTCCTGCGCACAGCAAGCCAGATTAATTCTCTTTTGACAATGTTAAACATGTAGATGAACAGCAGGTGATATTCAACGCACTGTTCGATTATGATTCGCAAGGTGTAAATGTGGTCCACACAGGAAGATCCAGTGTGGAAGCCTGCTTGATTGGCGTCAAGCATGTCTTCGAGGAAGTCTTTTATTCGCTCCAGGACAGTTTTTGCTATCACTTTGGCTACAGCAGACAGCACGCAAATTCCTCCCCAGTTCACTGCGTAGTCTCCTTTCTTTGGTAGCTTGAAAATAATTCCCTTTTTCCACTCCTCAGAAAAAAATTCTGTTTCGCAAGCTGTCTGAATGAGTGGGTGCAGGAGCTCATTTGATGTTGTAGGCGCTACTGTGGGGATACCATCAATTTCAACCGCTTTGTTGTTCTTCAGTACTACAGTGCTCTGATTGCGGTTAAGATTTCTTCTCTACTGGGGAATACAGTGCGTATTCGGGAATTTGTTACTAAGGACGGTTTATAATGTGTTAGTTTGACTTCGCTGGTGAAAACGAGATTTAAAGCCGCAAAAAAGTGCTCCTTCCACCTTTTGAGGTGGTTCTCATCGGAAATTAGCGGTGATCCGTCTATTATTATTTTGTTTAAGTTGAGTTTGTGTGTAAATGGAAATCCACACAAGTGCAGTGCATGCTGCAAGTTATACATCAATTTATATTGAATAATTTTGAATGAACAACAACAACTTGCGTGTGTTACCACCAAGTATATAGGCTGGAGTTATATATGTATGACCAACGAATTGTTGGCATACGAATCGGTGCATGGGGAAAAAAGAAAGAAACCGACTGAACAATATCAAACTTGTGTGTGTTAATAAAAATGCTAGTCGCTGTTGCAATTGATAAACAACGAAACCTGCATTGGGATTGAGCAGAACATGTGGCTTTCAGTGGCGCGGTGTGAATTGCAAGGTTCATGGTTTGCTCCCAGATGACGGCAAAGAGTTTTTCAATTAATACGAGCATAATCAGACCAAGCACCACTAAAGGAGTCTGATGATCGAGGTGGCTCTCGTGAAATATCTATAACTCCAGCCTATATACTTGGTGGTAACACACGCAAGTTGTTGTTGTTCATTCAAAATTATTCAAAAATTATTTTGTTTAATTTCACAACACAATTTAATTTTACTTACTTACATTATTACCTATCCGGCTCCCGATCCCTGAAGGGTCTCTGCCTGAGATATTGCGGCCTTCCATCGGTTGCGGTCTCTCGCACGCTCCCTCCAGTCGTCGAGACTAAGCGCTCTTGCGTCTGTGACTGCCTGGTCCCTGAAGCGGAGACTCGGTCTTCCTGGTCGTCTTGAACCTGGGGGCTAAGATAATATGAAGATTTTCTTGGCTGGATCGTTGTCGTCCATTCGCTCGATGTGGCCGAGCAAGTGGTAGTCGACGTGTTTTGGCTCTTTGGACTACATACACATCTTGGTACTTGGTACAGCTCATACATTTCACTATCGAATCTTCTCCTCCAATCGCCCTCTTCGCATATCCGCCGAAGAATTTTTCTCTCGAAAGTGCCCAGTATCAATTTCCCTTTTTTTATTTATCGTCCAGCATTCGGAGCCGCCGCCGTAGAGTAGTACTGGTAAAATTAGCGTTTTGCATAGCGTGCACTTTGTCCTTCGAGAAAAGAGTTTTGAGCGCATTTGTTTGGCCAAACCGAAGTAGTAGCGGTTCGCTAGGGTAATTCCTCGTCGGATCTCCACTAAGGTATCGTTTGTGGAATTGATGTTTGTTCCGAGGTAGGTGAGCTCTTTGACTACCTCGAAATTACTGCTACCAACAGTGATGTTTTGTCCTAGGTGATGGACAGATGAGGCTTTGGTTGTTGATAGCATATACTTTGTTTTGTTCTCATTCACTTCATGACCAACGCGTTTCGCCTGGTCATCAATAGCTGTGAATGCTTCAAGTACAGCTTTCTTGCAGCGGCCGATTATTTCAATGTCGTCCGCATAGCCAAGCAGTTGAGAAGACCTATTGAAGATAGTGCCTTCCATGTTAACACCACTCTTGCGCACTATCTGCTCCAGGACTAGGTTGAAGAAACCACATGATAGCGCATCTCCTTGTCTGAACCCTGTACACGTCTGGAATAACTCGGATGAGCTGTTACCCATTTGCTCGTTGCACCGCGTATTTTGTAACGTCATGCGGCATAGCTGGATTAGTTTTTTTTTGTCGGGTACCGAGTTCCGACATCGCCAATAGAAGCTCTTGGTGACTTATGCAATCATATGCGGCTTTGAAGTCGATGAATAGATGATGGTGGGTCTCGACTTGAAATTCATTAGTTTTTTCCAGGATTTTCCTCAATGATGAAGATTTGTTGATCTGCCTGGCCTGAAGCCACACTGGTACGTGCCAATCATAGTGTTGCAGAAAGGTTTTAGACGCTCACATAGAAGGTACGTTGGATAGGATCTTGGTGGCAACATTAAGCAGGGATATTCCTCTGTAGTTCTTGGAAGGCAGGATTGCCTTTTTTGTAGATTGGGCATATGGAGCCATTTGACCAGTCGTCGGGCATACTTTCCTCCTCCCTCACTTGGTTGATGAGCTGGTGCATGCACCCTACCAGGGCATCTCGTCCATACTTGAAGAGTTCCGCAGTTAGGCCATCCGAGCCGGTAGATTTGTTGTTCTTAAGCTTGTGGATGGCGTTCTTAACCTCTTCAGTACTGGGCGCTGAAACTGGATCTTCATTGACTGGTCTCATGCTTCTTTGTTCCCCTGTCACCTCCTCTACATAATGCCCATTAAGCAGTTGCAGGAAGTGCTGCTTAAACACGTCTGCAACTCCCTGTGCTTTGGTGACTAGGTTCCCTTCGCTGTTTCGAAAAGCTTGCGTGCCAGTTCTATAACCAGATGTCAGTTGCTTGGCTGTTTTATAGAACTCATGACGGGTGTTGTTGGCGGTGCTAGACTCTTCGAGATACCTGAGCTGAGAGTCTTCGAATGCTCCTTTATTTCTGCACAGGGTTGTTTTTTTTCCTTCTCTTTCCACGGTACTCCTCTCTTTCTGCTCTTGTTTTCCTTTGCAGCATTTGTATTCGTGCATTTTCGTTCTCTTGTTTCAATACGGTGCATTCATTATCATACCATGGGTTCTTTTTTTTTGGGTGGTTGATAGCCTATGGTAGTCTCAGATGTCTCCTTAATGATGTCACGATACTAGTTCCACTGATTGACGCTTGTGGTTGGGGGTACGGCAAAGAGTTTCCCTGTCAATTGCTCACTGTAGTCTCTGGCTTTCTCAGATGTGCCTAGGCATGCAATGTTGAATTTCTTCCTTTGGGCGGTCTTCGTTTTCTTTTCGTTGGACGGGCGGGCTCCGAGTCCATGTTTGTATCTCGGAAAGTTCACACGTCCAAGATGTTCGATGGGCGCCTTGCGAGCTTGCACCAATAAGCACGTGATCCATTTGGTTGGCGGTTTGACCATCTTGAGATCTGCTGTATGTGGAGGTTGCTGTGTGTATCTTATCACCGTATTACGAGGTACAGCAAAGTCGATTTGTCGGAAGCCGTTATCTGTTGTCGTTTCATAGAAGCTGTGCTTTCCAACTAATCCGCCAAAGATATTTTCCTTTTCGACTTTAGCATTGAAGTCTTCGAGCATGAATTTGACATCGTACTCTGGACAGGCTCCATCCAGGAAGTCGTTAAACCCCTGCTTGTTAGACTCCTCACCTTCATTGGTTTGGGTATGTGCAGATATTAGGCTGATGTTTTGGAAGGAAGTTTTGATGCGGATCACAGCCGCTAACGATAGCTCATCGGCTTAAAATCGATGACTTTCGATCTGAGTTGATTTCCCACGACGCGACAGCTGTAATAAATGTCACAATGTTTTATTTTCGTTGTTCCTGATCCTATCCATCATATCTCTTGGATCACAGTCGCAGTGATATATGCCTTGTGTCGTGAGGACAGATTCAAGTTTTTGAGTAGCACCTGTCGTATAGAGTGTCCTTACATTCCAGGTTCATACTCGTAGGTTGTAGTCCATTTTCGTTCCGGGTCTGGTAGCCATTTGAAGGGGGTCGCTATCCGTTGCTTCACGCTTCTCTCTCATATCAATTGTTTTTTTTTTTTTTTTTACTGTGGTCGGGTCGTTAGCCCACCGCACTTACCTCCAATTTGTAGGGCCATTACTTTAATGTTGGAATTCTTTCCTTGATCAACATTCGCACTTACGAGTTTAGCAAGTCATGGACATAAAGCTAAGACTAGTATCCGGCGGCTACCAACTTGGAGGCAATGTCAGCACTTGATGTGTAGGAAAAGATACAGCTCGAGGTCCCCAGTTCCTACAACATCCAACAACCCGTTTACCATATGTTTAATATTTTCAATATACACCTATCTCACATCCTCGAGATAAATAATATGAACCTAAATGTCTGTATATAGTCCAGTCATATTAGCCATAAAATTTGAAAAAAAAACTCCAGAAAAAAGGTAGATATTGGTATATAGCCTCCTTATGGCATTCTAAGGAAACTATAAGAAGTCCCCATCGATATGAGCGCCGCCGGTAACAGTTTTTAAAGATTATTATCTTCCGAATGGTAGCTCTTACAGAAAAAATGTCAGGGACTATGTATGCAGGTTGTGTACAGGGTTGCAAATTTATGAATTAAAAAAAAAGATACGCCTTAAGCTCTCTTCGTACTTGTGTATTCAAAAAGATTTGATTCGCAAGTTCTTTTTGATTTGTGAATTGAAAAAGATTTAATTCATAAGCTCTTAGTGATTTGTGAATTTAAGAAAGATTTAATTCATAAGCTCTTAGCGATTTGTGAATTGCAAAATATTCATTTCATAAGCTCATCTTGATTTCTGAATTGAAATTTTTTTTTAATTCACTAGCTCTTTGGGATTTAAGCCTAATACATACTTCATCATGAAGTGAACAACCACCAGTGGAGAAAGTGATTTGTTGACATTGCTCACTGGTTCAGACTTGCGAGTGTGTTGTGAACGTTTGACGTTTCAAACCACAATGCCTCCAATGAGGCATCTTTCTGTTGTAATCAAACTGTCACCAGGAGTTCCCGTGCATTTTGCACGCGAATTGCTCGTGAACGAAAACTCTTCACACAGCTTCACGAGTACGTTCATGGGTGAACAAAAATGCAAATTTTGTATGGATTCATGACATGATTCATAAGTATGTACTAGGCAGGAGCTTGTGAATTTAATGTTTTTCAATTCACAAATCGCAAGGAGCTTGTGAATTGAATATTTTTCAATTCCCAAATCCCAAAGAGCTTATAGTAGAACGCAGGCGCGGATACAGGGGGAGGGCAATGGGTGCAATTGCCCCCCCCCCTGGGCAAGAACGAACGAAGAAAATATGAATTTAATAAAATGTAATCAAAAAAAGGTTATTTCGTTATACGTTTATAAAAATTTTTCTTGGCAGCGCAGCGTTGCAGCAATGAGTGGTTGTGCGTTGGCCGATTACTGACCAAGTTCAGTTAAGAAAAGTTCCGCTATGCACAAAAAGCCTTCAAATCGACCGAGTGGAAAGCTTATAACTTCGGTTTTAGATTTCCGATCTTTAACGTTATGGTCTTGGGTGAATCCCAAATCGATTTGATTTTCAGTTTTCAAAATGTTGTGAATGAAAAATTTCACAATTTGAAGAATAATGTTTTAAAAAGTTATTGCTCCACCTCCAACTCTACTCTAAAATTTTTTTTAGTGGGTTTTAATAGTTAAATGTAACGGGGAGGCGGCAGGGGCACTTATAAAAATTTTCAACCTTAAAGTTAAAAAAAATTAAATCTTTAAAATACGTCGATTGTATTAGCTTCAAATATTTTTCAACTTTGCTTCAATTGCTTAGATCTACAGGATATAGAGAATTAAAGTTAAAATAATAACCTTTATTTGTGTATAAAAGTTAATGAGAAATACCAAACAAATTCGTACTAAAAAGATGATAGAGTTCTTTTAATGATAAATATTCAAATGTATGTTTCCATTGAGGGAGTACTTCCACTAGAACAATCGATATAGAGCGACTTTCGGATATCTGTCTTCCCCTCTGGTGAGCTTATTTCATGGCTGTGTCTGTGTCCACTTTCGAGTTTTACTCACGAGAACTTCTTCAGAGCTGCTCACCATCTTTTTACTCTGAAATGGATACGCACCTTAAGAGTATGCACATGTGTTTCGAGTTCGGTGCTGCACGCAGCGATGCGTGCAGACGTGCTGCTGATTTGTCACTGCTGCTGATTTTGTCACTTTCGTGGATGCGTTTCAGGAACTTCCGTGCTCCATATATTAAACTGGCGAAGAGTACGAATCCAAAGATTGGAGAGAAACCAGGAAACGCCTACAGCAGTCACTGCCGAAGAGAAGTTGGATGGAACTTTTACACCTAAGGATAGTTATTTTTGGCCGTTTTTGAAAACGTCAATTCAACGTCAATTCGATTTTCGAACATGTGACTTTAGCAAACTGCATTATCGAACACAAGGCTTATGCAGTAAAACTTGTGTTTGCAGTTTACTTTTGAGAATATTCTGCAAAATGCATTTTTGATGCTGATGACGTTCTCAAGAACGACCTTTTACTGGCAAGGTTAGGTTAGGTTGTCCCAGCTAAAGAAGAGGCTAGAAATTTCACTCGAACTCGAACGTCATGTGTCTGAATAGGAACATACCACTGTGCCATTATGTTTTCCGAGCCTAATTGTGGAGTTACGCAGATCCAGAGGGAGCTCAAAAGCGCTGAAAAGGCATCATGCTATAGGTACTAACTGCAAAACTTCATTTCACAAAGTTCAAAGTACACGCTGTTCGAGACACTGTGGCAGTTATGAAAGAGTTATGTAATTGCTTTCTTCAAATTTCACACTCATCAACTCACATTGCTTTGTATGACCAAGCGGTAGAGCGGTATGAAGTGTACTAAAATTTCCTGTAGATCACAAGATTTTGGAAACTTACGAAAATTGCCCCCCCCTGAACGAAATCCTGGATCCGCCCCTGAGTAGAAGCAGTGGCGTAGATAGATTTTCGCTATGGGGGGGGGGGGATAGATCTAGTTCGCTCATTTTTACTTGCGATATAGGTTATATACTATAGGGCAAGTTTTGGATTCGTGCAAAAAAAAAATTCGAGATAACAATCAAACATGAAATTACGATGATAGAGAACACGAAAAAAGTGGGTGGCGCAATTCTGTCAGTCTATCTTTCTGTCTGTCCGTACCTCAACCTGCAGCCTAAACCACTGAAGCGATTTTCTTCAAATTTTGAACTTAAGGTTTTTTTGTAACTCCCCAGAGGGGAAATTGAATTTTTTTTTACCTCAAAAAATAACGGTACTTGCCATACAACCGTTAAGGAATAGCTAATTTATCTCAAAAACGAATTTTTTTGAAAATTCAATATTTTAAAAAATTTTATATATAAAAAATTAATTTTTAAGAAAACGGCTCCAACGATTTTTTTTTTTTACATATATATATTTTTTTTCAAGTAATCAAATGGCATACTTTTTTTGTGCTCTTAGTTATTGATCAGACTGTTTATACAATTAAAAGAACGATTTAAATGCTTTTTATACATTTTTATCAACTACTTGAATATTTTTTAAGGTTCTTAAGTCCCACACAACTTGAACATAAGAGCAAGTACGTGCGATCCAGTCGTGCAGTCAGTTGTTTTAAGGTTTTAATAATTTAAAAAAAAAAAACAAATAAGACTTCATTGAATTCATTATGTATGCCATAAGATATACGCATACATAATACGCATTGAATATAAGAAAAAAAAATAGACATATTTTTAATAATCTCACTTCGTTGGTCATGCTTCTTTGTATTGTTTTTATTCTCTTTAAACTGGAGAAAGTTCTTTCGGGAGCTGACGTTGAAACCGGCAGTGTAGCTAATATCTTTAATAAAATATATATATTAGGAAAGCTTTCTTCGGGGCAGCTATCGAGCGCTTCCAATGAGTTCTTAGAGCAAGTATTATTCCTTCGGATCAAATATCTCTTCCAAGTTTTTAATTTTTCAAGAATAGAAGATGGTCCGGCAGCCAAAAATGTTTGATAAAACTCAACAGTTTCATTAAATTTTTTTGCTGCTTTGTCTATTTCAGACGAAGAATCCTTGAAAAGAACCGAAAACACTTCTTTTATGTTTTCATGGTTTGTAAATTTTTCTCAAGGGTTCATTACATAGAAATCGAGAAAAGGATTGAAAACACGAAAATATTCTGGGCTTTTGTGCTATGTGATGGAAAGCTGGATGGTAGCTCTTTTTCTTGCACGTTTACCTATTATCAATTGGTGAGACACGTAAAAAGAAATTTCAGAGTGCGAGTTACGTATGCATCTTCTCCTAACAATACTGATAGCTACAATAAGCCACTCGAGACCGAACCAGCAACGTCGCTTATGTTTTAATTACATTCCCACATTCCAGAGCGATAATATAAACATTGGACAGTCTCCGATGCAATAAACAACCACCACTCCACATCGAGTAACATAAACACCCAGCAAACATTTCCCTTCAGAAATGGTTTATTAATAATTCACAGGAGTGAAAGAAACCCTCATTTATGAACTCATTTATAAACCGGTTTGGATCAAATTTATTGGGTAGCATTACCTCGAATTCGAATCGTTTTTATGTTTCATTAATAATAGAGTAATTCTTCGCTTTAGTGAATGTAAATAGGATGCTTATATATTCATTTCACTGAACAATTCATGAATCTTTTTTGAATCATTTAAATGAGACAGATTTGATTCATTCATATGAATATAAATTGGGGTTTCCTCATTCAGTTTAGTGAATATAAATTGAATTATATTTAATTCATTATAATGATTCTTTAATAATCGGAATGTATACCGTAGAACTGAATGTAAATATTATTTCAGTGTAGTTATACAAAATGCTATTTTAAAATGGTAAAATTATCTGCACTAACAGTTTGATTTCCCTAGATTTATCGAATGAAACTTATGATAAATTTCGCTAAGTATAATGGAATATTCGCGGCTATTCTGATATTCGGTCAAATTAATTCCGTACGGAATGAAAATGGAAATCAAAAAGATACTCCAATTGAAAAAGTTAAAACAAAAGTTAATTTATTCAATTTATCTTTTTTTATTTTTTTTTTTCACTGCCACAAAGAATATAGTTCCGTCCGTACAATAACAAATAACAATACGCAAAATTTAATGAAAGTGACAAATTTCCTCTTAACATAACTTTTGTTTCAGTTTTGGCACGACTAGGTCCCGTTATGGCTTTTCAAAACAAAATGAAAGGGACATTCATTTTATGTGAATAAAAATGGATGCATCCAAGATATACCTCTTTTGAGGATCGCTTGTGCGCGTTCACTTTTATTCATATTATGTGAAGGAAATAAGAATCTCGATATTTTTTTATTTAAAAAAAAAATCAACACAAATCCCCTTCCCCGCGTATGAGGTAAAAGTGCTGGAATATTTGAGTATATTCACATTTGATTCACAGAAGTGAGTGTTTCTCGAATATATGTTCTTCATTTTCACTGAATGTTCTATGAACGTTCACAAAAATGTTTGCTGGGCATTGGACCCAATGCAATAAACAACCACCACTTCACATCGGATAGCAGAGACATTTGAACGATCTTCGATGCGACCCGAAAATCAACCCACACTTCTAGTTCTACCTTCATACAGTTTAGTTGACTGTCTGTTTATTTTGAATAAAGATATTTTTTTTAAAAACTCTTTTGTTTCTTCTAAAAAGTTATTTGGCGCAGTCGGTAGGGTCAAGTAGGTACAAGTAAAATACAGTGACATATGAGATCCAGTGATACGAACGCAATTCGCGATTGTATAAAGTTTTTCAAATATAAACAAAAATTAAACGAATATTAATTTTAAATACAGTTTGAAAAAAAAAAAATATTTGTGAAAAATATAGCATCTCACATTTTACAATAAATGTATGTTGCGAAATCTCGTAGAGAGAATATTTAACAAATGAATAGTGAAGAAAAACAATTATATAAAGACAGATTAAACAGAAGACTAAACAAACATCACGACAGTGATACCGAAAGTGAAAGTGATCTAGACGTGAAAAAATTATTTTTAAAGATGACAGAAACAACACCCACATTGAACGATGCTCAGAAGGAGGAACAACGTTACCTTCTTCGTGAAATGGAGAAAATAAATCCATACAAAGGTTTAAAAGATGATAACCTGGCACTTTTCATATCTACAGTGAAGTATTTTTTAAACAAGATATTGCTGTAAGAAAATCTTAAAAAGGCAACTTTAATTATCCATGCAAAAATTAAAGGAGAAGCGGTAAGAGCCATCAACAGTCTACCACATCTATCGTCATGGAAGGACATTAAGGTAAACCTAATTAGATTATTTTCAATAAAAGAAAAATTAAGTAAAGAATATTAAGTTATCACAAGAAGTCGGTTGTATTATAGAACATAATACTTTTTAATTGTATAAAAAATTAGAATTTTTATTGCAGAAATTGCAAACCAAAACACAATTAGAACCGAACTTAATTTATACTCAGGCAAATAATGAAATTTTGGTATTTGAAGCGTTTAAACATAATTTAAACCCTTCACAAAAAGCGATAGTTATCGCCTATAATTGTAAAACTATGGTTGAAGCTTACGAAATTTTAAAAGCTAATGATATGATTCGCGTTAGAAATCAAAGTGAAC
Organism: Dasysyrphus tricinctus; assembly: GCA_963921185.1. Classification (NCBI taxonomy): domain Eukaryota; kingdom Metazoa; phylum Arthropoda; class Insecta; order Diptera; family Syrphidae; genus Dasysyrphus; species Dasysyrphus tricinctus. The sequence continues at coordinate 69,304,313 of OY992531.1, forward strand.
CAAATAGGGGCTTTAGTATGAAGTACCACCAGAATAATTCTCCTAGACAAAATCAGGAAATTAACATAATAATAACAACTTTAGATCTAATCAAAATAGAATAGAATCAACAGAATAGAATAACATCTGAGCAGGTTAGGCACAACAATAACAGAATATTTGGAAATGTCAACTCTAATCACGGTCATAGATATGGTTTTAATCAAAATTATCAAAGGCAAAATTTCAACAACAATAACAATTGGCAGGGACAAAATTATAATCAGCCAAGTGCAAGCCAAGTTAGGAGATTTAATAACAATAGAGAACAACCAATGGAAGTTATGCTACATTTCCACCTAACGCTAATCTGAGATTTAATAAGATTTATCTCAAATCTTCTTTAAATCTTGAAGATTTACCATACAAATATATTTCGTTAATCTTGGAGATTAGAAATAAATCTTATTAAATCTTCCTAGGACAAATAGTTTTACAAATCGAACTAACCTATTTTAACATGGTGCTGAACGATTCATTCGAGACTCGATTCAGTTCTTCATTGTTTGACACGAATAAAACATTCTGTCTCTTTCGCACTTCATAAGAAAAATTGAAGCGCCATTTGCATTTTTGAAAGTGTTGTCAGATTTAATCTTTTTTAAATTTTTTTGTGCGGTGGAAACACCAAAAAGATTTATTTAATCTAAACTGAGATAATTCTTAGGTGGAAACATAGCATTAATCGCCTTAGCGAACAATAAACAATTGATGAAGAGGTAAATTTTATAGCAGTAGGGCCTCGACACTTCCAATCGTAGTACTTACAGTTCAAAAAGAAAGTATAAGAGTCCTAGTAGACACAGGATCTACTATGACCCTCCTCGATACAAAAAAACTTAAATCCTGTCAAAGAAAGAGGTTAGAAAAAGAAATAAGAGTAAATACTGTCAATTCACATATTTTTATAACAGAACAAATAAAAACAAAAATACCTGAAGAATTTTTAGAAGACGCCACAATGGATTGGAATTTAATGAATTTCGAAAACAAAAACTTTGAAGCGATCATAGGATCGAATTTTTTAAATGCTATTATGATTAATTTTTTAATTCGTTACTTTATTTAAAATATAAAAATACAATCGATATTAATAAAAATACAAATGTACAGACAACCACTCGAGTAGACAGTTTAATTCAATCTGAATCTTTTAATCTTCCAACTATGTGTAGGGACGCCAAAGAAGTTGGCGTCTTGCGAATTCATATTACTCAAGATATAAACAGTTCATGAAAGAAACTGTTGAATTGACAAAAAGTGTGCAAGATACAATAATCTGTTGAATTGACAAAAGTAATTTGATTATAGTGAGTGGGAGTGAGGTTTATAAGAATATGATTAGTTGGTACATAACACCTCCCCTTTTAAATGAAAAATTAGGTGTAAAAAATTTTTTAGGCTAAAATATTCTTTTTTTTATAGTTTGAAGTATTTTCTTTTAGTCTTATTATACATGTTTTTTCTTATAAATAGAAATATTTTCTTTTTATCTTAATATTAAATTTTTTGAAATTTGAAATATTTTCTTTTATCTTAATATAAAATTTTTTTCTTAAAACAAAAATTTGTTTTTAATCTGTGGTTGAAAATCCTACTCTTGCGGATAAGGGTCTTCTTCCTTTTTTTTATGTTACGGGTTCTTAAGGAAATGTTTTCAGGAACTTCGTAGATGACTGCTTCTGGATTATGTGGATTTGAAGCAGAATAGTTGTAGATTCTTACTAAGCAGCCTTGTTGTTCTTCATGATGGTTTTATTTGCAACAAAATAGAAGTTTCAGGATTTTGAAGATTCCCAAAAATGATAAGACTTTTCTCATTAATATTAGAGCCAGTATAAGTAATATAACTTGTCCTGTAATGAGAAGCCAATTAGTTTTAGGTTTTATTTGAGTTTTTTGTAATAAATCATTAATGTGTTGTTTTAATATATCAATTCTGTGAGAGGCCTGTTTTAATTCATCTAGTCGGACATTGGTAATATGTATCGGTGACAATGACATGGTGATATTGTGTGTTGATGAATTTGGAGTTTTGCAACAGTCATCCTCTAGAATGTTGATTTCGGGTATCACATTTTTTGTATAGTTGGAAGTGATTTTTCCTTTGGATATAAGCTGGTTGTATTTTGAATACGCTCTGCAACCTCCGTTGAGAGTTAAGATTCCAGTAGAGTGTATGAGTTGATCAAAGATTTCAGTATCTTTACAATCTATGGTGAGTCGATCTGGTTCACTCAGTACAAAAATCCATTTATTTGATTTTAATGGATGCCATACTGCTATTGTGCCTGTTACTAGGTAAGTATGACACGAGGATGGTATAATTTTATAATTTTGTGAGTTGTAGTAAATAGTTTTGTCTCACAAATTGGTCTATCGTAACTTGAATGTATAATTTGTATTTCACAAATTTTATCAAATTCAGACAAATCTTTACAATTTTTAAGGTCATTTAATTGGGCATAATGCATTTTACTCTTTGACATTGCTAAATAAGGAAATGCTGGGTTTATAAATGCATATGTGGATATATTTTTAGGAATAGGTAAAAGAAATATTTGATATAAATTGAATTTGTTAATTCTAGGAAGAGGAATTTGAATAATAAATACAAGTTTATTATTTTGATAAAATCCAGTTAATTTGGAAATATCTAGCAACTTATATGCGTTTTCATAGTTCAATGGAATTGGGAATATTTTACTATCGGAAAGGAAAAGTATATTTTTATTCATTTCATAAATGAGTTTCTTTGGAGTAATTATACTTGGATGAATTATTTGTGTTTTTGCGAATAATATAGAATTAGTTAATTGATCATATTGTTCGTTCAATTCATTTACTAAGTATGTCAGTTCAACTAACTGATTTTCAATTATAATTGAATTTTGGAGCATATCTTCCTCTTTGTTTACTTTATTAATAAAGTAGTTGAATTTTTTAATATTTTCATTAAAAATATTTTCGTGGACTTTAAGAATGCTAATTGATTCATTGAAATTGGTTATAGTAGTTTTTATAATTTGAATTTGTTCTTTCATAAGCATTTGAACTTTAGAATCGTCGTCTTCTACTTGTTTTATAGCTTCGCTATAATATTTTGCATCATCAGCATCGGGAACGCCAAATAACCAATTCAAAGCATAACCTCCGCCGTTAAAGATACCTCTTTTAGTTCTATGACGATTAATTAAGTGAGCTAATGTTTCTTCTTTTTGAATAAGTTTTGTAACTTGTATTGATAAGAAATCAAGTGTTTGAGAACAATGAGAATTTAGTGATATTCCAGAATTTTTCTCACATAGAGACTTTGATTTTTCGTAAATTTTCTCTATCAATTCTAATTTCTTTTTATTAAATGATATATCTGTATAAGTGATTAATTGCCAATGATCAGAATAAAATCCAGTGATGCCAGATGAGATTTAAAGAATCCCACCAGATTCCAAAAAAAATCCCACCATTTTTGTACTGGAAGGGAAAAAAAACCACCATAACTTTTTCTGCTATAACTATTTCCTGAAAAAGGAAGAAATTTGGCTCTGCACTCTTGGCAATTCATATTCGCACAAAAGTATGTCATCTAATTGGTCAGTAATTGGTCAAAGACTTTAACTTGTCCTAGAAGTTGATCAGCCCTAGTAAACTCACGATTTTTCAACCTCATTTATAAAATATATTCATAATAAATGTATACCGATCCAAAAGATCTGGATCAAAGGTCAAATATTTTCAGTACTTAGTCAGCCATAGATTTTCTTATGAAATTTTAAAGTTCCTTCACAAGAAAAATGTTGGCACCTCGTTTGGGTGATTTATAAAGAAAGTTCTCGTATGCTTTTTGAAGGCCACTTAACGATCATAAAAGGTCAGCTAGTTTCAGTTATTGGTCAGCCATATAAATATTTTAATGAATTTTTATATATTTTTTAATTTCTTCAAGGTCAACAATTTTTCGTACCTCAATCGTGTGATATTCACGAAAAAAAAAAAAAATTTCTGTTTTTGCTTTTTCAAGGCTAGGAATGATTTTTCTGCCAAATCGTTATAAAGGGTCCACAAATAACTTTTTTTTTGAAAATGCCATAAAAAAAACTACTGAATATTTTCTCAATTTTTTTTTTTATTTGAAAGTAAAATCCTTCCGGTTAATAACGAAAAATAATTTCATTCAAATGGCTGTTTCGCTAAGTGGGCCTGCAATCGACTTAGAGAAGATGCCGATTTTGCCAAAAAAATCATCTTTTCAGATGAAGCTCATTTTGATCTTGGTGGGTATGTAAGCAAGCAAAATTGTCGCATTTGGGGCACAGAAAACCCGCACGCCATTGAAAAGCCGATATACCCAAAACGAGTCACTTTTTGGTGCGGATTTTGGTCCAGAGGCATAATTGGGCCATTTTTCTTCGAGTGGCCGTTACAGTCAATGGCGATCGTTATCGGGCCATGTTGAACGAATTTTTGTTCACAAAAATTGAAGAGGAGGATATTGGCAACATTTGGTTTCAACAGGACGGCGCTACGTGCCACACAGCCGAAGCTACACTCCATGTAGTAGTAGCATTTTCAAAAACAAAAAAAAGTTATTTGGCGGACCCTTGTAAAATTCGAGTATAGGCAGGTATAGTAAATTGCGGTTATTGTATAATATGTAATAATTTTTCCCCCCAAAAAAGAGACTATAGAAATATTTTCCCACCATAAATCCCACTATGAATATTTTCCCACCATTTTTCCCACCAAAGGGATATTTTCCAACCATTTTGGTTGGAAAAACCACCAATCTGGGAACACTGATAAAATCTGACATTGCCCAGATTTTCATAGAATAACCCACTACCATTAGTGATTTCATTGATTTTGAAGTTTTCGGCATTCGCCTCTGATATGGGAAACCTGTAATGACATTTTCGTAGTGTAAGTTTAGTAAAATGAGAATTTCATGAATTAGAAATATGAGCGTGTTTAATACGATTTACATGAACTTTAACTGGTTTATTTTTTATTTCTAACGTAACATTTGTGTTACCATGAATCTCTAAGATGTTATAGGGACCTTTATAGTTAGGAGTAAGTTTTCGAGAAGTTCCAGCTCTAGATGAATTGTTTTTTAAATATACTAAGTCATTAACACAATAAGTTGGATTATGAACATTTCGATCATAATTAGTTTTTGACTTTTGTTTCTCAGTTAATAGGTTTTCTTTAGCGATTTGATGAGTCCTGTTCAGTCGGTGCAGGGAATTAACTTCACGGGAACTACCTTCACATGGGAATTAACTTCACCACTAATGGGAATTAATTTCACTTTTTTGAAGTGAAATTACTTCCCACTGAAAGGGAGTAATAATTTCACTTTATTGTGGGAATTAATTTCACTTTAATGTGCGTTTCTTTAATTCCAGATTCATTAAATGCAAAAGAAACTTTGCATACACCCAGCCTCGCACCCACCCCAAATCCTATAATGGGCCCAAGCAGGGGGGTTGCAGGGGGGCAGCATGCCCCCCCATACATATCTCACTGTTTATTCGCCGTAATGCTTGCTGCTAACACTGTATTTATGCTTACTGCTAGCACTGTATTTATGCTAGCAGCAAGCATTACGGTGAATAAACAGTGAGGTATGTTTGGGGGGGCATGCTGCCCCCCTGCAGCCCCCCTTCTTGGGCCCATTATAGGATTTGGGGTAGGTGCGGGGCTGGGTGTATGCAAATTTCTTTTGCATTTAAAGAATCGGGATTTAAGGAAACACAATTTTACATTTTTGTAATTTCTATCATATCATAGGTGGGAAATAACTTCACACAATTTTCGGATGAAATTATTTCCCACCTTTAGGGGGAAATTACTTCACAAAAAAAAGGTGAAATTAATTCCCACTACTGGTGAAGTAAATTCCCATGTGAAGATAGTTCCCGTGAAGTTAATTCCCTGCACCGTTCAGTCTATATTTTAATTGATCATAGTAATTATCATATGTATATTTAAATTCAGGATATTCTGTTAAAGAGCTTGGTAGTATAGGTCTGTGACCAAATAAAAGTTCATATGGAGTGAACTTAGTTGAAGAATGAATATGAGTGTTGTATGAAAACATTGCTAATGGAATGTATTTATCCCAATTAGTTTGATTTTGATTAATATAATGCTTTAGATAGTCTTTAAGTGTAGAATGTGACCTTTCTAGAGCCCCATTATATTGTGGGTGATAAGCACTAGTAATTATGTGTTTCATTTAAAACAATTTTGTAAGATTCTTAATAATTTCTGATGTAAAATCAGTTCCTTGATCAGTTAAGATAGATTTTGGGATTCCGAACATTTATAAAATTCACAAGGTTATCAGCAACAGTTTCAGCTACATGATTAACTAAAGGTATGGCATAAGAGAACTTTGTTAAGTCATCTTGCATGGTAAGTACATATTTATTTCCATTTTCAGTTAATGGTAAGGGACCTACAATGTCAAGGGCTAGTCTTTCGAATGGCTTATTACTTGTACTAGTAATTTCCATGGGAGCTTTGTTAGTACGTCTCATGGTTTTGTTTAATTGACATGATTGACACTCTTTAATATATTTCTTGATTTCATTACGCATTTTATGCCTTTTGTATTTTTGTGATATTCTTCTAAACATCCTTTGATATCCACAATGACCGGATAATGGCAAATCATGGTTTTCCTTGAGAATTACTGGGATTTGTTCAGGAGTTGGAGTTTTGATAACATTTTTGTACATCGAGATACTAATTTTTGCATTTCTAAATATAAATAAAATAATATCTTTACATTTTTGATATTTAAATTGATTGAATTCATCGCATGGATTTGCTATGGAAATAGAAGATTCATTGTTCAGTTCCAATTGAATACGTAAGTTTTGTATTGTATAAAAGAAATCTGAATAAGAGGGTTTTTCGTAGAAATTGTTTTTTATAAAACAGTGATAAAATACTTGTTTGTTATATAATTTGAATATAACTCATGTGGTACATTACGTATTACTTCAGAGTTAATAGAATTCGATAATATATCATCGGTATGAACATTTTCGTTTGAAAGATCAATAGCGGTATTATAAGCTACTGTTTCTTTTGAGTTTAGTATATTGTCTTCGAGTTCTTTAAAATCGTGAATATTTGGTGAAAGAGAATTATAGTAAAATTTAACATAGTCATTAAATGTTTCTGTAGTTTCCGCATAGAAGATAGTAGTTGTATTTTCTTGACGAATACGAGATAAGCAGTCTGCATTTGAGTTTATACGACCAGGTTTGAAATGTATCTCATAATCGTATTGTTCAAGTTTTAATCGCCAACGCACTAGTTTAGATCCAGGATCTTTTACATTGAACAACCAAACTAATGGTCTGTGATCTGTTACAATTTTGAATCGTCTACCATATAAATATGGTCGGAAGTGATTAACACTCCACACCATTAGCGTAGCTAGGGGGGGGCGAAGGGGGCGATCGCCCCGGGCGCCAGGAGTTAGGGGCGGCAAATCGGAAAATCATCTTCGTTGTTCATGGGATGTTGTAAACCAATTACAAAAGTTTTTTTTAGTGAAAATTTTATTAAATTTTTATCAGAAAACATACAATTTTTATAGTATTCAAATTTGTAGGGGCAGTAAAATCATCCTCGTTGTTCATGAGGAGTTGGAAATAAACAAAAGTTTAATTTTTGTTTAATAAATAATTCAATCAATTTTTATTAAATTGAAATCAAGAGGGGCGCAAATCATCATCGTTGTTTATTACAGAAGTTGGAAATAAACAAAAAAGTATTATTTTTTTAAGTTAAAAATTCTATAACATTTGAATAGGTATATGAACGTACAATTTTTCACTGTGTTCAAATCACTAGGGGCGGCAGAATCATGACCATTGCTCATTATAGAAGTAGGTAATAAACACAACAGTTTATTTTTAAATTAACAATTCTTTCAAATTTTGAAACAAAATGATGGCTTTCGTAATGACCATTCTCTCTTGTAGTAGCCTTACATATAGGTACATGTCTGTTAATTCCCTCAATTTAGAGATCAGAGGGGTTGAATTTTTTCAGAAAATTTTTCGCGTTAGATTTAAAAAAAAAAATGCTGTAGATTGAATATTTTCGGAGATGATTTGTTTTTGTTTTTTTTTTTTTGTTTAAATAAAAAATAAATATTATTTAAACAAAACTGATGAATGAATAAAAATAAATAAAATATTACATTAGTTTTTTTTAAACATAAAACCAGCAAACAAAAAATCTCCTAATAATACATAATGGCTGAATTCAACACAAAGAATTAAAAAAAAAATGTGAGTTTTTTTTGCGAAGATTATTTTTTTTTCGTAAAATGAAGTGCAGTATGTAGATTTTGCAGCAGATTTATTTTGAGAAAAAATGCATTAGATCAACAATCTACTACAATTTCAGTGAAGTAATAACTCTGTAGTCAGACACTCAGTAGTGACTTAGCCGTGGCTTTGACCCTCTCATGGTTCATTATCATTTTCATTAGATCTGAGAAATATGAACAGTATGCAATTTCTCAGTTTTGCTATCGAGTACTGATGCAACAATAGGCGTGTCTCACCCAGTGAGCGCTCAATATCAAGTTGACGTAGGCGGAATGTTTTGGTGGAATAAGATTCCCTGTTCAATCGTACTGAAATTATGGAAACAAAATTTTAACTTTGCTTTAAATATTTAAATGTTATAGCACAAAACTTTATAAAATTAATGAAAAATACTAAGATCAATTTATTTTTCCTGTTTATCAACATTTAACTTCTATTTTGTATTTTTGGTAGCATTTTTGTATATTTGCCCATCACCAATAAATTGCAATTTGGCTGTAAAATGAACAGTTTTAGCTGAGAAAGAACATTGAGAAATAAATCCAAAAAATTTTCGTCTCAGTTATCTCTGAAGAAAATCTCAGGGCTCAGGTGAGATTTTTTGTCCCACTTTAAAAATCTCTGAGCTCTCAGAGATTTTATTTGGTGAGACACGCCCAATGAACAATTATGAGCTTCACTATTTTTGGACGAAAGGAAACATTCAAAAATTTCAAGTCTCATGTGCCTATATTATATACAGTCGGTTTAAAGTTAAATCTTAGTAGGTCAGAAAAAAATTCATTCAGCAGATATTGCGGCAAAGTGGCGTGTATCAATATTTCGTAGAATGTAATTCCTTGCATTTATAAAAAAATACTTTCAAATTTTGTCTGCAACCTTAAGACCGATAATATGAAGGTATATATCACAAAATTTCTTAATAAAGTATTGTTAGACCGAAGGGGCGGCACATTATTGTTTTGCCCCGGGCGGCAAATATCCTAGCTACGCCATGTTACGTAGCCTGCTGCTTCACCCACTTGATAACAAAAAGATAATGTGGTTTCAAACACCAACTTCACTCACCCAATCCCACCCATCAAACACGAAACATATGTAGGTCTAGGTATATGACCCAGACTTTCAAAAGTTCAAATACCTATACCTACTTAAACGTTTTTTACTATGGACAATAATGATAATTCATCACTATTCAAATCGGCACATTCCCATAACGAAAGAGTAAATAACGCAAAATCACCTTCGCCTTATCCCAAATCCTCAGATACATTTTTCATTTATCTGTACACCAGAATAAACAAAAAAAAAGCAAAACAAAAATCCACACGCGAAGTGTCATAGAAACATTTACATTATGTATCTACCTACATGAAAAGAAAACAAAGAAAAAAAAAGGGAAGGTACATACATATGTATGTACCAACGATCGGAAACCAGTTCAAATAATTCTTCATATTAATACGCTTCCCAATTGCAAACTATTTGAAACCTGAAAACCGAAAACCATATCCCAAATCATCAGACACATATCTACCTATATTATAGTTAGGTATATAGTTATGGCACATAGATACTATGTACACATATCGTCCGGTCCAATTAATAAAATATATCGACAGGTCAAATTGTAATATTCATTGCAAATGAAACGTATTTATTTAATCAAAAAGAGAAAAAAAAAAAGGCAAAGACTCACAAAGATCCATCTGTGTCATGAACTTCAATGACTCGTCGTAGGGGTGTATACAAGTACATGCAACTACATAATGAATGACCAGGTGGTGTAGAGCACTTGACTATCTGAGGAACATCAGACCTGAGTCTAGGGTTTTCCTTCTCGATCGAAAATTGCATAACATCGACGAACTCCGATCCGTAGCTGTGATGTTTCTTAAGTAAATAATGGAGATACATATGTAGAGGGTTGGTGTTTGGTGATGACATGATGAGTAGCTGCAACTGCAACGATGATCCATGTTCTGCGATGACGATGACGACCTGAAACAAAAAGAAAAAAGAAAATTAATAGAAATACATAAATATGGAATTGTTGTGTCGCTAGAGTGTTTCTGGGATATTCGGTTTCTAATATGAAATGTCCAGAAGCATTCTTAGCGACAATAAAAAAACTTATCCAGATGATGATGACGATCATGACTCCATTGAGGTGGTTGTTGGTCCTAAAATGAAATAAAGGGCAATTAAAATGAATGTAGGTATCTGGAAAAAAAAGTACAAACAAACGAATGTACCAACGGAGGTACCTACCTGTTGATGTTTTCGTGAAAATTGCAGATTTTCTTTATAATGTTTGATGCTTCTCCAGTATCCGAGCATTTTAGTTGAATTGATGAGATGTGAACTTTAGATTATTTTGTATCCGTATTGTTTAAACTTTATATTTTAATTATCAAAGAATTACACACACGTTTGTTGAAAAATTCCGCAAAAAACACAAATGAAATAGGTAGAAACGTCAAAACATCAACAAGTTAACGAAGATACGCGATCTTGTGGCGAGTAGGTGTAGTTGGAAGGGACAAAGTGCAATTAGTAGGAAGTAAGAAATCAATCATGATTTACAAATTAAAGTTTTTTTTGTGCAATATTAGGATTATTATTGATTAATATGAGAGTTAAGACTGATAGAATTAGATTATAAGTATTATTAGTTGTTTTAATTAAGTTATTTGGACACTATTAACATTTTTATAACAGGAAGTGTTATAAAGTAGTTAATACGGATGAGCACACACCCTTTAGTATGACGAAAGAAGACGTCTATGACGAGTGAAAGTAATAGATTAAGGGGAGTAGGAAAGTTAAGTTTCCAGTGCGAAGAACGAAAGAATTATTGAAAGAGGAGAATAGAAAGTAGGGCAAAAAGTCAATGACCGACGGTTATGCAATTTTGGATTCGTGTCATTTCAAAAGAAAAAGTGCAACCGATAGCATCTGGTTGAATGCATAACAGTACGGGATATCAAGTTGGTTCGCTACTTACTGTGCATAGTTTTTTTTCCGTTTGGACAAAGAAAAATTGTTCTTGCAAAGAAAAACCGGAATAAATTATTAAAATTAATTTCGATAAAGTTTTAAAGGTGGGAATAATTTTTTGAGTGATTGTTAGACCGTTTTAGTTAAAAGAAAAATTATTTTAGTAAAAAAAAAAATAGCTGGCAGTTAAACAGGCGGCAAACGATTACCCGGAAGAGACCCACTGGCACATTCCTTGGGGGTGGAAATTACTCATAAAAAAAAAAGCAGAGGTAAATGAAAAGAGAGTAGTTATTTGATTAGGAAATTATTAGACAGTGAGATTAAAAATATTTAAAATATCCTCTAGGTTAAGGGTAAGAAAATTCAAAAATTTTCTCCCTGGCTGATCACATGACTGGCTATATACACGTATATCTATCCGCCCAAATACAGATATACACACATTTATAAGTATAAATATATATATATATAGCCAAGGTTAAAGCGCTAGGCAGAGAAAAGCCTTAGCCTCTGCGCGATTTTTTTTGCTGGTTAAAGATCCAAACTCGAGGATTCTTTGGAAAACGTCGATTAAAGCGACAGGGTGCTCCTGTGGGCTAAGTGGGCTAGCAGTAACGCAAATTTTTGGTGAAATACTAAAAGAAAGTGCTTGTCACAGAATAAAAGACTATAAAAAGAACAGGGTGCTCCAGAACGAGAAGACATATTCCGTCAATAAAAATAGATTTTTATTAGTTTTTATTGAAATTAGTAATTTCTTTCAATCTATAATTTTTTTCTTTCCTTTTTTTAAATAACGTAAAGTGAATGATTTTTTTTTATAAATTTTTTTCAAATTTTGATTTACCTTTAAATTCATTAAAACATAAAGTAAAGAGAAATAGCAAAGAAAAGTTATAGATGGTAAAATTAAATATCTATATAATCTTGAATTGAAATATTTTCTGTGCTTGCGTGAAGTGGAATAAAAAAAAAAAATAAAAAATAAAAAATAAATATCTTATTCTTGATTATATTGTTTTCATTGAATTTTTGAATTTTTGATTTTTGAATTTTGAATTTTTGAATTATTGAATCTTTGATTATTAGTTGATAGATACATTTGTAAATGGTAGGGGACCATAAAGGTCTATGGTTAGAATAAAACCAAAGCATTTTGTGGAAAAATTTGGTTTCATTTGAATTTTCAATTATGGGTTGCTAAATACTTTCAGTGATGGTGTGTGGTGGCTTGGCTAGCCCGGCTTCCTGTTGGTTAAAGTGATGAGGGAAATGACTTGAGAGGACGATACGAACTTTTGACTAAGGGATGTGACGACATTAAATATACAATTACGATTGTGATCGGGGGTTCGCATTAGGGGTCATCTCCTACAATAAGGCTGTGGAGATGAAATAGGTTGTATTTCGTAAATACAAGGGAGGGTAGCCAACTTTTGACAATAACACCTGTCAAGGCTCTTAATGATTTGGCGAACCATTGTCTGGGAGAGACAGTGGGACGTTTGTCAATTTTTTTTCTTTGAAAAGAAAAAATGAAAGATTTTTTTTTTTCTTTGAATAGAGTTACGAATATAGATTTAAATAGTTTTACAATAGAGTTTTAACATTTGTATAATGAAGATTCATTATATCCAATAAGGATATAAACCCATTAGTTATAGAGTTTAGAGGTTGTTAGGTTATAGTTTTTTTTTAATTTAATAAAATTTTCCTTTTTTTTTCATGAGAATATTGATTTAAACCCCATTCTTTCTCTCAGGCAGTGGCATAGGCCACTGGATTTGTGCATTCCTTTTTTTATTTTTCCTTTACCTTGATTCCTATTCCTATCCTTTCCCCATTACAAGGCATGACATTTTTGTTTGATGAGTGGGAGGTGTATGGAAGGGGGCAAGAACCACCCCATTACGTCGAGCTTAGCCGAGCGGATACAAGCATGCCAAGGCCCCTTTTCCAGCACCGAAGATGCCTCCGTGGCCAACCCCGCACTCATAACAATGGCGCCCAACGAATCGAACGGCTTACAGATCCATCTCATCTTCAAGGAGATGATCTTTAGTACGAAGGTCATCCCCTTGGATTTGCGATAATCTGGCTTATTTTTTTTCATTAATTTTATATATTTCCTTATCCTTTATAGCACAAATTTAGGGACCGTTAAAGCTCTTTGTAAGGCGATAGATGAAGGATAGCTGTCCGATCTTACGGGTCGAGAACCTGAAGATTTAGTGAGGTGATCTGAAGTCTATCGCAAGTCAAAGAGCGGAATGGGGTTGAGATGCCGCGCACTTTTTGCTTTCCGTACAGTCAGGCACAGCCAGACTTATAGTGAGGCATAAGTGTGCGACATTTAAATCCTATTCGTGTGGAGGTTGATCCTAAACCCCCTGCCAGCCTACCATCAGGTTGAACACCAGATTTTACGATGTGGTAGGGAAGTTTGGGATGGACTGAAGCACTCGCCAAATCACAGGAGCACCGATCACAATCATGACCGACAGACTTTATAGGACGTAAACGACACAAGTTATTTTTTTGGTTATTTTTTTTCTAGGATAGTTCTGGAAAACTAGTCGAAGCTCCACACACCACCGCGCATTTTGATTATCAAACAACCCAACTATTGTTATTATTGAGTTTTTTTGCTAAGTGCAACTATAATTAATATTTTTATTCTTTTTACAAATACGTAGTTCTTTTTTTTTGAATTCATACATTTATCAAAAGATTGCTACAACTTCATTTGTTGTAATTTTTTTATTTCATTTTTTTTTTAACTTTTTTTTTATTTGTGAATTTTAGTAAATAGATTTTTTTCTTTGAATTGAATGCAAGTTTTCTTTTAGAGTTTTTTTTTTTTTTTAGAATTTTCGAAAGCCAGCTATATTTTGAATTTTATTTGTTTGCTAGCTTATTCAAAAAGAAAAAAAAAAAAAAGGGAAAAGATTTTTTTTTTGGAGACAGAAGTAGAAGAAGTAAAACAATGGCAGGTAGAAAAAAAAATACAGGGGCGGTTCCAAAGAATTCTGTTGCGGTACAGAATCAAAACCGTCGTCTGAGGAGAGATCTTGGGCAAGAGGAGGAAGCAATAGCACTTCCTGAAAACCCAAACGCTATGTCAACCCTTAACGGGAATGAATCAAGCAGATCCCTCGGTGAAAGCCAACCAGCAACAAACGGGCATAGCTCCAATTCTTCTTCTGACCTAATTCAAAGGGAAAAGGGAAGAGCAAATTTGCTTCTCCAGACTAACGTGTCAGGTGAAAGCACAGGTTTAAACGACCAAGAAGATATTGAAGGGGTTCTTGATCAGATAAGAAGAATACAAATCCAGGAAGAAAATATTCACGCGGATATAGATGCTATGTATAGAAATTCTGAGCAAACGTCCATAGGAAATACGCAACCTCAGCACCCGCGTGAATTAGATACAGATTTTCTGCGTAGGATACCTGAGCCTGATCAGAATAATACACGCAAAATTGAGATAGCAGTGGCGACTGCTATATCAGAAAACAATAGTAGGACCTTGGCGATGTTCCATGAGGGGATGTCAAAGATGTTCCTCAGCATGGAAAAAAATGTCAAGGCTTTAAATGATAAAATAGATAGCCTACAAAACTCTACGAAACAAAGTAGTATCCCACCTCCAAGGATCCCCGAGCCAGTTACTCAAACTGATAATTTTAGGCTGCCCACTAATAAAGACTCTAGAGAATTTAGGGATCCAGGAAACCGAGTAGAGGTCCGCAAGTGGGGCATAAAATTTGACGGGACATCGAAGTCAATGCCTGTCGAAAGTTTCATTTTCAGGGTAGAGACGCTACAACGAAAAAGTGGTCTTAGTAATGAAGACCTACTTGCAAACTTTCATCATCTGGTAACAGGTGCCGCCGAGACATGGTACTGGCAATACCTAGAGGAAAATGCAGATGATGATTTGCATAATTATTTTGACCTCAAAACTGAATTATTGAACCAGTTCAGAATCAATCGCAGGGACCATGAAGTGCTACGGCAAATCATGGATAGGAGACAGCTGCCTCATGAGACTTTTGATGAATTTTACAGCGATGTTAGGTCACTGTGCTTACAAATGCAAAATCGTCCTAAGGAACAGGATTTAATAGGCATTTTGAGACCAAATCTGAAAGATAGAGTGGCAACACTCATATTCGGTTCATCAATTAATTCAATTCACGACCTTAGAGAGGTATGTAGACGTGCTGAGAAGCATTTATCAGCAAGAGATAATAGAACTAGAAAGAATATAAGTGAGGTAGGAATTAGATCTCAAGATAGACCAGAAGATACGTGGACAGATGAAGACCTTGACAACATAAATGAAGAAGACTTTGACATAGCTGCCTTACAACAAAAACGCTCAAATAAAAGCAACGAAAGGACAAATTTTAACAAACAAAAACCTATGGGAGTTGAAAAAGACAGAAAGCCTATGAGTGGAACTGAACTAAAAAAGGATGTGTGCAGCAATAACCCACAAGCTTGCCCATCTAGTTTCCACACGCTCACATGCTTTTGTTGTGGACAAGGCACAATGTCGTTCAAGTGTGCAGCGTGTTTGGGAAAAGCGACAGTCGACAGTGCATCCGGGAAACCACTGTCGACGACAAACATAGCACCCGGGAACCAACACCCACTAGAAAAATAAAAATTTTAGAAAGGAATAAAAATGAATTCAGTATCCCGTCTCAACATGAAATTCCTCCACGGAAACCCCTTCACCAAAGGTTGGTCGAATACCAAGAGGCCAGAAAAAGAATTTTCGGTGAAGAAATAGAAAAGACTGAAAAGAAATCAAGAAATTATTTAAAGATTTCTAAATTGAGGGAAAAATGTGCAATATATAGGTTAAGGAAAAACAATATTGAATCATCTGTGATAACTACTACTGACGACAATAGACCCTACACTAAAGTGTGCATTGACAAAGAAGATATAATGGGTCTATTAGATAGTGGAGCTTCGGTTAGCTGCCTGGGGAAAAATGCCATAGAATTCGTAAAAAAACATGACTTGGTAATGACGAAAATGAAAGAAGATATTAGGACAGCTGATGGAAAGCATCAACAGATTCTAGGTAGATGTAAAACCAAAGTTTCGTGGGGTGGTAAAACTCAGGATTTAGAACTGTATATAGTTCCATCTCTGCAGCAACAACTATACCTTGGGGTAGACTTTTGGAGGGCTTTTAAAGTCGCTCCAAATATCGTCAGTGCTCTCGACTATCCATCGCCGACGGAAGGGCCAGATGCCGATCCCATGCGGGTGCTCACACCAGCACAAGCTGAAGAACTAGAACGGATAAAAAAGCAATTTCCTTCGTTCGCGGTGCTGGGATTGGGTAAAACAAGTCTAGAAGAACACGTTATAGAGATGGAAGACGACAGCATTCCCATCAAGCAACGACACTACCCAATCTCACCCGTCGTCCAGAAATTAATGTATGAGGAACTTGACCGTATGCTCGCACTAGGTGTGATAGAGGAAAGCAATAGTGACTATAGTTCTCCAGTTGTGCTGGTGCGAAAACCAGGCAAAAACAGACTTTGTTTGGATTCACGTAAAGTGAACGCCGCCACAAAAAAATTCGCATACCCTCTTCCTCATATTGATGGAATAATCAGTCGTCTACAGGATACCCATTTTATTTCAATTTATTCACTTCTACATCCAGTGTGATGCTTCAACTTCAGGTGTAGGGAGTGTTCTTTTCCAGAAGGATCCTGAGGAGAACGAACGGCCTATAGCGTTCATGTCTCAGAAGCTCAATCCTGCTCAAAGGAATTACACGGTGACTGAGCTTGAATGCTTGGCGGCCGTTCTGTCAGTAAAGAAGTTCAGGGCCTATATTGAAGGATTACCTTTCACAATAATAACGGATCATGCGAGCCTGAAATGGTTGATGACCCAAAAAGACCTATCTGGCCGTCTAGCCAGATGGAGTTTTAAACTACAGGGCTTCGACTTTACGATTAAACATAGGAAAGGTACCCTCAATGTAGTCCCTGATACTCTCTCACGTATCCATATGGACGAGCTCAATCCCGAGAGAGAAATGCAGGAAGTTGACTTCAATTCCCCATATTTTTGTTCGCAGGAATATGAGGAGTTGAAGAAAACGGTATCCGACAACAAAGACCGGCTCCCTGATGTGTGTGTTTCGGAAGGTTTTGTGTACAAAAGGACTGACATACGGACTGGTGACGAACTCCAAGAAGACAGAGCTTGGAAACTCTGGGTTCCGAAGGAGTTGCATAGGAGCCTTTTGGAAGCGGCCCACAATTCACCTGCTGCAGGTCATGGAGGAATCCACAAGACCTTGGCTAAGTTGCGGCAGAGATATTATTAGCCAAATATGACCACTGACGTACGGGAACACATAAGTTCTCATGCGGGTGCATAAGGCAAAGACTCACAAAGATCCATCTGTGTCATGAACTTCAATGACTCGTCGTAGGGGTGTATACAAGTACATGCAACTACATAATGAATGACCAGGTGGTGTAGAGCACTTGACTATCTGAGGAACATCAGACCTGAGTCTAGGGTTTTCCTTCTCGATCGAAAATTGCATAACATCGACGAACTCCGATCCGTAGCTGTGATGTTTCTTAAGTAAATAATGGAGATACATATGTAGAGGGTTGGTGTTTGGTGATGACATGATGAGTAGCTGCAACTGCAACGATGATCCATGTTCTGCGATGACGATGACGACCTGAAACAAAAAGAAAAAAGAAAATTAATAGAAATACATAAATATGGAATTGTTGTGTCGCTAGAGTGTTTCTGGGATATTCGGTTTCTAATATGAAATGTCCAGAAGCATTCTTAGCGACAATAAAAAAACTTATCCAGATGATGATGACGATCATGACTCCATTGAGGTGGTTGTTGGTCCTAAAATGAAATAAAGGGCAATTAAAATGAATGTAGGTATCTGGAAAAAAAAGTACAAACAAACGAATGTACCAACGGAGGTACCTACCTGTTGATGTTTTCGTGAAAATTGCAGATTTTCTTTATAATGTTTGATGCTTCTCCAGTATCCGAGCATTTTAGTTGAATTGATGAGATGTGAACTTTAGATTATTTTGTATCCGTATTGTTTAAACTTTATATTTTAATTATCAAAGAATTACACACACGTTTGTTGAAAAATTCCGCAAAAAACACAAATGAAATAGGTAGAAACGTCAAAACATCAACAAGTTAACGAAGATACGCGATCTTGTGGCGAGTAGGTGTAGTTGGAAGGGACAAAGTGCAATTAGTAGGAAGTAAGAAATCAATCATGATTTACAAATTAAAGTTTTTTTTGTGCAATATTAGGATTATTATTGATTAATATGAGAGTTAAGACTGATAGAATTAGATTATAAGTATTATTAGTTGTTTTAATTAAGTTATTTGGACACTATTAACATTTTTATAACAGGAAGTGTTATAAAGTAGTTAATACGGATGAGCACACACCCTTTAGTATGACGAAAGAAGACGTCTATGACGAGTGAAAGTAATAGATTAAGGGGAGTAGGAAAGTTAAGTTTCCAGTGCGAAGAACGAAAGAATTATTGAAAGAGGAGAATAGAAAGTAGGGCAAAAAGTCAATGACCGACGGTTATGCAATTTTGGATTCGTGTCATTTCAAAAGAAAAAGTGCAACCGATAGCATCTGGTTGAATGCATAACAGTACGGGATATCAAGTTGGTTCGCTACTTACTGTGCATAGTTTTTTTTCCGTTTGGACAAAGAAAAATTGTTCTTGCAAAGAAAAACCGGAATAAATTATTAAAATTAATTTCGATAAAGTTTTAAAGGTGGGAATAATTTTTTGAGTGATTGTTAGACCGTTTTAGTTAAAAGAAAAATTATTTTAGTAAAAAAAAAAATAGCTGGCAGTTAAACAGGCGGCAAACGATTACCCGGAAGAGACCCACTGGCACATTCCTTGGGGGTGGAAATTACTCATAAAAAAAAAAGCAGAGGTAAATGAAAAGAGAGTAGTTATTTGATTAGGAAATTATTAGACAGTGAGATTAAAAATATTTAAAATATCCTCTAGGTTAAGGGTAAGAAAATTCAAAAATTTTCTCCCTGGCTGATCACATGACTGGCTATATACACGTATATCTATCCGCCCAAATACAGATATACACACATTTATAAGTATAAATATATATATATAGCCAAGGTTAAAGCGCTAGGCAGAGAAAAGCCTTAGCCTCTGCGCGATTTTTTTTGCTGGTTAAAGATCCAAACTCGAGGATTCTTTGGAAAACGTCGATTAAAGCGACAGGGTGCTCCTGTGGGCTAAGTGGGCTAGCAGTAACGCAAATTTTTGGTGAAATACTAAAAGAAAGTGCTTGTCACAGAATAAAAGACTATAAAAAGAACAGGGTGCTCCAGAACGAGAAGACATATTCCGTCAATAAAAATAGATTTTTATTAGTTTTTATTGAAATTAGTAATTTCTTTCAATCTATAATTTTTTTCTTTCCTTTTTTTAAATAACGTAAAGTGAATGATTTTTTTTTATAAATTTTTTTCAAATTTTGATTTACCTTTAAATTCATTAAAACATAAAGTAAAGAGAAATAGCAAAGAAAAGTTATAGATGGTAAAATTAAATATCTATATAATCTTGAATTGAAATATTTTCTGTGCTTGCGTGAAGTGGAATATACATATAAACCTATATATATATATATAAAGAAGCAACTAGTGCGCGAACAAGGCTCAAACAAACTTAAAGCCTATACATACTTACCGTCATCCAGGAACGTGCTGCCGGCAGGACCTCGTGGGACGAAGAACCGTAAGTGATTTTTTTTGCTAATAACTATATTGAAATACAAACCTATATTTATATATACATATAAAAACTTATATACATATGAAGTTTCCAAAAAAGCAGAGAAGAGAAGGTGAAACTTAAATTTTTTTGTGAACTATTTTTATAACTTTTCTTGATTTTTTTATCTCTTTTATATAAATATCTTATTCTTGATTATATTGTTTTCATTGAATTTTTGAATTTTTGATTTTTGAATTTTGAATTTTTGAATTATTGAATCTTTGATTATTAGTTGATAGATACATTTGTAAATGGTAGGGGACCATAAAGGTCTATGGTTAGAATAAAACCAAAGCATTTTGTGGAAAAATTTGGTTTCATTTGAATTTTCAATTATGGGTTGCTAAATACTTTCAGTGATGGTGTGTGGTGGCTTGGCTAGCCCGGCTTCCTGTTGGTTAAAGTGATGAGGGAAATGACTTGAGAGGACGATACGAACTTTTGACTAAGGGATGTGACGACATTAAATATACAATTACGATTGTGATCGGGGGTTCGCATTAGGGGTCATCTCCTACAATAAGGCTGTGGAGATGAAATAGGTTGTATTTCGTAAATACAAGGGAGGGTAGCCAACTTTTGACAATAACACCTGTCAAGGCTCTTAATGATTTGGCGAACCATTGTCTGGGAGAGACAGTGGGACGTTTGTCAATTTTTTTCTTTGAAAAGAAAAAATGGAAGATTTTTTTTTTTCTTTGAATAGAGTTACGAATATAGATTTAAATAGTTTTACAATAGAGTTTTAACATTTGTATAATGAAGATTCATTATATCCAATAAGGATATAAACCCATTAGTTATAGAGTTTAGAGGTTGTTAGGTTATAGTTTTTTTTTAATTTAATAAAATTTTCCTTTTTTTTTCATGAGAATATTGATTTAAACCCCATTCTTTCTCTCAGGCAGTGGCATAGGCCACTGGATTTGTGCATTCCTTTTTTTATTTTTCCTTTACCTTGATTCCTATTCCTATCCTTTCCCCATTACAAGGCATGACATTTTTGTTTGATGAGTGGGAGGTGTATGGAAGGGGGCAAGAACCACCCCATTACGTCGAGCTTAGCCGAGCGGATACAAGCATGCCAAGGCCCCTTTTCCAGCACCGAAGATGCCTCCGTGGCCAACCCCGCACTCATAACAGCCACTGCTCCACACTATTGCAAGGAGTTCTCGTTCTGTTGTGCTGTAGTTTGACTCTTGTCTATTAAGTGTTCTTCTTGCGTAAGAAATAGGCAGGTCAGAACCAATTTCACCTTGGCTCAATATGGCACCTATTGCAAAATTGGAAGCATCCGTGGTAAGGATAAATTCCTTAGAAAAGTCCGGATACTGTAATATTGGCTCGGATGTAAGTTTCACTTTAAGACAATCGAATGCAGATTGCTGTTCTTTTCCCCATTTAAAAGGAACATCTTTTTTTAAAAGATTTGTAAGGGGTCGAGTTATTTTTGAAAAAATTTCAATGAACCGTCGATAGTAGCCTGCGAGGCCTAAGAAAGATTGTATCCCTTTTATGTTAACAGGAACTGGAAATTGACATACAACGTCAATTTTTTCAGAGTTTGGTTTGACACCTTGATTTGTGATTTTATGACCTACATAAATAACCTTTTTTCTTATGAACTCGCACTTATCTGGTTGCAGTTTCAGATTATTAAGTTGGAGCCTTTGGAAAACATTTCGAAGTTTTGATTGATGGTCTTCTAATGATGACGCATAAATCACAATGTCGTCTAAATAGACAAAACATTGTAGACCTTGAAGGCCTGTTAAAACATTGTTCATCAACCTCTGGAAGACTGATGGTGCGTTTTTTAATCCGAAAGGCATACGAATAAACTCGTAGTGCCCATCGGGAGTTGAAAAAGCGGTTTTGCAACGATCTTCTGGTCGAACATTAATTTGGTGAAAACCAGATGCTAGATCGAGAGTTGTGAAGTAATTAGAATGACTTAGTTGATCTAAAATATCAACAATATTTGGAAGAGGAAAAGCATCACCAATTGTGACGTTATTCAGTTTCCTGTAATCTATGACAACACGCCATTTTTGTTGACCTGAAGCATCAACTTTCTTTGGAACCACCCAAAGTGGAGCGGACCATGGAGATACGGAAGGCTTTATTATTTCTTGACTTAGCATTTTTTTTATTTGCTTGTTAACTTCTACTTTATGTTTTTCAGGGTAACGGTACGTTTTTGCCGCTATAGGTCCTGAATTATTTGTTATTATTTCATGCTGAATAGCTGATGTAGAAGTGAGGACATCTCCCTCTAAGTGAAATATGTCACTGAATTCTTTGCATATTTCGATAATATGAGATTTTTCTTCAGTATTTAAATGATCGAGTCTTAAGTTAGCTTGTAAATCTTGAAAACGATCAAGTTTATTTGATTTTGTCAATGGAATTAAATTAGGTAATGGTTCCAATTGACAGGAAAGATTTTGAAGAATTATAGGATTTTCAGTGGTATTTAGAATTGAAGCAGGAGCATAAGAATCATTATTTACTTTAGTAATTGCTCTTGACAAGAATACACCTTCTTGTAAATATAGCTCTGGAAGAATGCCTTCTTTAAGCTGAGGATTAGTTATAAAAACTGAAATAAGTTTTTCAGTACGAGGTTCGATTTCAATAAAGTTTGAATTTGGTGAACTTTCCTTTGAATTGATTGGAATATTTCCGTACTTAAAACGGAGACATTGGATTTTGTAATCGATAATCGCATCCATTGATTTAAGGAAGTCATTTCCTAGAATTCCATCATATGGAATATTTGAATCCACGGTTAATACATGGAATTTATATGGAAGTGATTTATTAGGAAAGTTTAGTATAAGATTTGAGCAGCCTGAAGTTTTAATGGGATTATTCTGACTAATTCCATTTAATAGAATTTGCTCGTTTTGATAAATAATTGTTTGAGGTCGAAGAGATTGACCTTTGACAATTGAAATATTTGATCCTGTATTCAGTAAAAGTTTAAGAATTTGATTTTTTGATTCTGTACATGGAATGAGAACGTAGGAATTTGTTTCTGAGAACAGAATATTTTCAACTATGTATTAATTGTTTGTTGCCTCGTTCGATATCGTTGACTCCATTTGGACAACTTGTAATGAAGTCGGATTTGAGTTTTTTGATTGTTGTTGCTTCTTTTGATTATTATAACTTCGTTTACGACATTCATCTATTGAATGTCCTTTCTTTTTGCAATATTTGCAAAATTTAAAATTGCTTGAATTTGATTCATTTTTACTTTCAATTAAATGAAGATTAGTATTACCATTTTGTTCTGTTATACGAACAGAGTTTTGATTTTGATTTGATTTATAGTTATTTGTATATTTTGAATTTATTTTTTTACTATACATATTTGCAACTTGTTCTTCCGCTATCGCTATTGAGATAGCTTCATTGAGGGTTTTAATATCACGAACTCGTAGAATATTTGATATATTTTGATTAGAAAAATAAATGAAACGATTAAGGACTATTTCATTAAGAAGTTCAAGTCTGCCTTCTAGAGAAGATTTTGCAACATTTTGTTGTTGAATAGAATTTATTGTTCTTTTCAAACATGTTTTTACACGAAATACAAATTGACTAACTGTTTCGTTGAAGTTTTGTTTTAAGTTTGTCAGTTCACAAAGTAATTGGGAATAATGTTTACTATCTTGGTACATTGTTTTTAAAAAAAATTTCAATTCATCCCAGTTATCGAACTTACGATTTAGACAAGCGGCTTTTGCCTTGCCCGAAATTTGTGTTTCTATATAGCTTAATAAGATAGAATTCATATTTAAAGTTTTTATGACCTTTAGTCCAATTGCGTTTCGCCCAGGCACGGCTTAATAAGATAGGTTGCTGTGAGACGGATGCGAGAGCAATTGCTTTATTGCAATCTGATATGAAAGAAGGGAGTTCGTCTCTTGAACCATCAAATCTTTTAATAAATTTAATTAGGGATGTTATTGGAAGATTTTCAGAGATTTCTGAGTTTTGAGATTGCATCTCGAATTCATCATTGTCTGCCTGAGACATTTTTATTTATTTTTTTTTTTTTTTTTATTTATAAAGCAACGAAAATTCGGATGTGCTTAATCAAATGTTTTCACTGTAATCAATACCAAACAACAGATTAAATTGTTCCTAAACAATAGCAATTAAATTGAAAGAACACAATTAATTATTGTCGACTCGTAGAGTACAAAGACAATATTCAGAATTCAATGGAGTTTAATCGAAATATACACACAAATATTATGTAGGTGAATAATTTGGATACGCACAAAAACACAAATATAGGTATATGAATATGTAGGTAACTCACATGTGGAAAAGAAGGAATGAGCAAACACAAAAAACAAAATACATTTTACTTCTGACACCAATTTATTATGATTAATTTTTAATTCGTTACTTTATTTAAAATATAAAAATACAATCAATATTAATAAAAATACAAATGTACAGACAACCACTCGAGTAGACAGTTTAATTCAATCTGAATCTTTTAATCTTCAAACTATGTGTAGGGACGCCAAAGAAGTTGGCGTCTTGCGAATTCATATTACTCAAGATATAAACAGTTCATGAAAGAATCTGTTGAATTGACAAAAAATGTGCAAGATACAATAATCTGTTGAATTGACAAAAGTAATTTGATTATAGTGAGTGGGAGTGAGGTTTATAAGAATATGATTAGTTGGTACATAACAATGCCATAGGGGGCATAGTTAATATGAAAGATAAATATTTGGAAATAAACCAAAATAGAATTCCTTTTGTTTCTTCTCCAGTCAAAGAAAAAGAATATATCAATGAAAATGATCAATGTTCTTTTCAATATGACGAAATTCATGTCTTAGAAGACAAGTCAATGGAAATGAGCAAACTATTACATGAAGGTTTAAATGAGGAAGAAAGGGAAATACTAAGAGAATTTTTAAATAAAAATAGAGACTTATTTTATAAGGATGGGGAATTGTTAAGTTCCACAACCCAAACAGTTCACTCCATTAGGGACAAAGACTGATAGTCCAATCTTCACAAAAATTTACCGTTACCCAAAAGTCCATGAGCAAGAGATAGCTAAGCAAATTAAAGAAATGCTCAGTAATGGAATCATACAAAAAAGTAGAAGTCCTTATAATTCACCAGTTTGGATAGTTCCAAAAAAAAATAGACAACTCGGAAATTATGAAGTGGCGTATGGTAATTGATTACCGTAAGCTAAACGAGGAAACTATCGAATATAAGTATCCACTCCCAAACATCGACGATGTTTTGGATAGATTAGGGAGATCGCAATATTTTACGACACTAGATCTGGCAAAAGGATTTCACCAAATTCGAGTGAATGAAAAAGACATCGAAAAAACCGCATTTAGTGTTCCACAAGGTCATTTCGAATTTCTTAGAATGCCTTTTGGTCTAAAAAATGCTCCCTCTAGTTTTCAATGTATGATAAACGAGATACTGGGAGATCTCATTAATAAAATCTGTGTTGTATACATGGATGACATATTGATTTTCTCAACTTCATTGATAGAGCACATAACAAACTTGAATAAAATATTCCAAAAGCTAAGAGAATTCAACCTCAAAATTCAAATAGATAAATGCGACTTTCTTGTAAAAGAAACGAAGTTTCTTGGACACACGATTACAGACAAGGGAGTTTTACCCAGTCAAGATAAAATTATGGCAATACAAAAAATTAACGTTCCGACAACCGTCAAAGAAATAAAATCATTCCTTGGTCTCACTGGTTACTATAGGAAATTTATAAAAGATTATGCTAAAGTAGCCCAACCAATGACTAGGTATTTAAAAAAAGGAACCAAAATCGATACTAAGAATAACGAGTTCATAAAATCATTTGAAACATTAAAAAAATTAATTGTTTCACCACCAGTCCTGGCTTATCCAGATTTCAATAAAACTTTCGAGCTAACAACGGATGCATCTAACTATGCCATAGGAGCAGTCCTAGCTCAAGATAAACAACCTGTTACATTCATAAGTAGAACTTTAAACGACCACGAGAGACACTACTCTACCACACAGAAAGAACTATTGGCAATAGTTTGGTCAATCAAGACCGTATCTCTATGGGAGGAAATTTCAGCTAAAATCCGATCACCAACCTTTAAAATGGTTGAAAACCAAGAGTTTAGGTAAAGACATATCTGGAAGGTTACAACGATGGAGTCTGTCACTCGGTGAATATAACTTCGATATAGAATACCTTAAAGGAAGTCAAAATACAGTAGCAGATTATCTCAGTAGAGAAATTAAAAACACTGAAGAAATTAATCACTTAGATGATTCCAGCCTAGAGGAAACTCTTCACTCAAAATATGAGGAACAGTTAGACCATTTTCCTATAATAGAAAAACCAGTTAACCAGTTTAAACTACAGGTAGTGGTTAACAACGAATATAGTGGAAGAAAGATAAGCACGAAGACTTTAGTAGGCAATAGAAAGTTAATTGAATTGTCTCCTACAATAATCGATTCTGAAACATTTGAAGAACAAATTAAGGCAGTTTTAGAAATTAAACAAACAGGAATATATTGTGATGACTATCATCTTTTCAATCAATTACAGCAGAAACTGATCAAATTATTTGACAAAACTATAATGAAGTTTTATAAGTGTAGTTACCTAGCACAAGAATTAGAAGATGAAAATAAAGCTACAGAAAAAATAAAATCTTATCACGAACTAGAAACAGCTCATGCGGGTATCGAAGAGAATTACTTGGGAATACAACCATATATTTATTATTCTAATTTGAGAAAATTAGTAGTTGACTTTGTTAATAGTTGCAACATCTGCAAACAAAACAAACACGATAGGCATCCGATCAAGCCAAAATTCAAATTGACCGAGACCCCAACGGATATCAATCAAATAATCCACATAGATATATTTTACACACAAAATTTGAAATTTCTTTCCACTATTGACAAATTCAGTAAAAAACTGACAGTGACGTATATAAAAGATAGTAACGGAGAAACCATTAAAGAAACAATTATGCAATTTATTTCTCAACATAACAAGCCATTGAAAATTGTAATGGATAATGAATTTAATCAATTGCGTATACAAAAAATGTTACAAGACCTGAATATAGAAATACATTTTACTACCCCAAACTCACATACGGGAAATAGCCCAATTGAACGTGTACACAGCACGATCTTAGAAAAGTATAGATCATTGAATAATTACAAATAGAAGGGGACACCGGACATTGCTCAAACGACAGTCGCACCAATCGAATCCAGTGGCCGCTCATGAAGCTATAATTTCCTTTTCACACAATAGTTGGTTTTCTTCTCGGCTAAGTGAGTCTCAAATAAATCCTTTTTGTATTTTTCTTAGAGATATAGATACATACGAGTAGATATGTAGATACAGCGAAGAAAGGATACATATTTTTTTTCTTCAATTTGTGCTTTGATTTTCTTTTGTGAATGAACGCACATGTACGTACACATAGGTGCATTTTGAATATATTGGTGTTTGGTGTCCGTCTCACCGCCATACAGCAACAAAAAGATATAAAACGGTTTCTCTTTTATTTAATTTTAATTTTATTCCATTATCAGCAGGTGAGTTTTAATTTCTCACTCCCAGTGGTGTTAAAAATTTATTAAACTTATTTACAGTTATTATCCTGACATCCAATTAAAATTAAAAGAGCCAAACTTTTTCCTACAAAGATAATCTAATCATCCAAGCAAATTTTTGCCTACAAATAAAAGGTCTGTTTTTTTTTTAATAAAACGATATTATAAATCAATCATTTAAATGAAAAAAAAAGGAAAACGTGAGTATTTTTTAAGAAAAAATCTACATATTATGCAGGCACATATAAATATCATTTAAAAGATATCATTAAAGATTTTTTTTTCAAAATTTTTCATTATAAATGCAACTTAACATGTGAAATGTGAAGATAGCAATATTTGTGAGTTTGACAATTCAGATGACGAGGCATCCTTAGACAATGAAGTTGAACAAAATACACCGTCAAATATTTCAGAAATATCTACAACATATTTTGCTGGATACATTGCAAAGTCTGTCCTCAAAAAAACCGGTTGTGAAATATGTAAATTCAACATAGTCAAAGCTCGACAATATGAAAAGACCACAAATGGAGGCTTGATTATATCTTTCAAAATCATTTGTCAAGCTCATAGATATTATTGTAAAATGTTTCAAAGAAAATTTTGATCAGCTTTGTTTCCAACAAACTGTTCTACAATCTTTTTTAAATATATGCGATGCCCAAGTTTATTACCCCGGTACATCCACTGATCATAAACAAATTTTATTAAATCATACTTTAAAGGTATTAATAAGAGCTAAAATTAAAATTATAAATGCCAGGCTAAAGTGTAAAGAAACTAGATATATTGAGACATATTTGAAGTACAGCTATTCGAATGTGTGGACCTCTTCTTTTCTGTAATATACAGGGTATCCCGGACCTGAGTGGATTTATTTTAGGGTGTGGTTCTTGGGGTTATTCTAAAAATTGTATGGGGGGGGGGGGGGGGGGGCAAGTTGTATCTCTCCTCCCAGAGGCAGGGACTTCAAATGCAAAAAAAAACATTCAAAATCAACGAAAACACATCTAATAATGTGAAAGATAATACTTCATTCTAGCATTTGGTTTTTAAATCAAGTTGTTTAAGCAAATAGTTTTTGAGAAATTAAATTTCAAAGTCAAAATTAAAAAAAAAATGTGATTTTTTGATCTTAACTCGATATTTTTCAAAATTTTACGTACTTAAGTTTGTGTTCAATATTCAATGTCCTCATTATTTTTTAGTCCATTACTGAAAACTTAATGTAATTATCTTTCTAAGTTTATGAGAAATTAAGAAAAAACAAAAGGTATTTTTACCAAAAAAGGCCGAAAAAAGGGTTAAATTATGGATAATTTATGAATGAATTCATTTTTTCGGGTTTTTTTGGTAAAAGTACCTTTTGTTTTTTCTTAATTTCTCAAAAACTAAGAAAGATTTTTGCATTTGGTTTTCGGTAATGGACTAAATAAATGATGAGGGCATTGAATATTGAACACAAAAAAGCACTTTATTACGTAAAACTTTGAAAAATATCGACTTAAGAATAAAATCACTTTTTTTTTTTAATTTTGACTTTGAAATTTAATTTTTCGAAACCTATTCGCTTAAACAACTTGATTTGAAATCCAAATGCAAGAATGGAGTATTATCTTAAAAAAAAAAAATATAGCACATTATTAGATGTGTTTTCGTTGACTTTTAATGTTTTTTTTGCCTGCCTCAGGGAGGGGAGATACAACTTTCCCCCCAAACATTTTTTTTTTCTTAGAATAACCCCCAAAACCACATCCTAAAATACTTCCACTCAGGTCCGGGACACCCTGTATATTATCTATACTAAGATTTAAATAATTTCTTGTATTTGTTGTTTGAATTAAGCTTAACAACAAACTACCGCTCACTTTCAAAAAGTATTCTTTATTTTACTTGCGATTATAGGTACTATAAGGCAAGTTTTGGATTCGTGCAAAAAAAAAAAATTTGAGATAACAATCAAACATGATATTACGATGATAGAGAACACCAAAAAAGTGGGTGGCAAAATTCTGTCTGTCTGTCTGTCTGTCTGTCTGTTCGTCTACAGCCTAAACGGCTCGATCGATTTTCTTCAAACTTGGTACATAGTGGTTTTTGGTGATTCTGCCGACACGTGTTTTTCATTTTTTTTTTAGAACCAAAAATAACGGTACCTGTCATACATTTTTTTTTGGCAAATTTACATAATCGTATTTTTCTCAAAAACGGCTCGACAACTTTTCTTAAAAAAAATTCAATACATTTATTTTAGTAAAGGCTTTCTTTGGGTGGAAAACCATTTTTCAAAAATGGTTATTAATGGTACCTCCCAAGGAACCATTTTTTTAATTTTTGATTTTCTTCAAAATTGTATGACCGATTTCAATTATTTTTTTTATACAGAAGCTTCCAAGAAATGTTAATAGTTTTGCGTAACAACATTTTTGAAAAAATATTTTTTGGATTTTTAAAAAATATTTCAAATATTTCACTGTCAAAAGAGTTGTTTTAGCTAATTTAAGTGTCGTATTTCATGCTTCTCTACATTTTTCTCTCATAATTTCCATGTTTGTATATACAATTTTCTTAAACTTGCAGTGTCTTGAACATAAGAGCAAGTACGTGCGACCCAGTCGTGCATTTTATTTTTATTATGTGTAGACTAAACTTTTAAATCTATAAAATAATTTAAAAACTACTTTTTGTTTTTAATTAATTAAATAAATACAATTCTAATGTTCGGACTCAGACGTCAAACTTCAACCATTCAAACAAATTTAAGGAAAACAAAATGTTTGTTTTTAGTTTTGTATTCATGGTAGGTACTAAGTTGTGGTATAAGATGAAACACGAAGCATTTTTTTTATTTTTGAAGGTTGTCAAAGTGAGAAAATCTCCGAACTTTTTGTTCGGAACTTTAGTTAGGTGACTTGCGTATTCAGCTTTAAGTCACCTTGTTTTTGTTGTAATATTTAGTTTAACCTGAGATATGTGATCTTCAAGCTTCATTGATTAATATTTTTTTATCACCAATATCCCAACTTATAATGATCATTTTAGACTTTGTTGAGACTATTTGTTTTTGTGGCTTTTCACCGTTATTTTAGAAAAAAGTTCAAACGACTTTTTGTGATCTCTTCGTAGGTATGTATATCTTTTGCTTCCTTCCAAATATTTATTGCATGGTTAATATAAGTACGCAGATTTGAAGACTAACATATTCTTAACATTTTTGAAAATAACAAATTGTTTTTACTAAACATTTGTGTAATCACCATCGAAATGAAAACAAAAATAACGAATTCTTTTCAACTATTTACAATTTTGTATTGGTCACGCACTACTTGGACAAGAAAAAAGACTTAAAGTTTTTTTTTTTAATTTTTTTCAATACCTATAAAAATGTTCAGCAATGTTAAGAATATGTTAATCTACAAATTTGCATACTAATATTTACCATGCAATTAATATTTGCAAAGAAGCAACAGATATACATATATGTACCTACGAAGGGATCACAAAAAGTCGTTTTTGTTTTTGTTTTTATTATTAGGTGTGATTTTGGTGATCAAAACAAAGTTTTTCAATTAAAAGTCAGATATCACAGGCAGAACAAAATTTTACAACAACGGCAACAACAAAAAGGTTAGTAACTTATAGTTGAATAAAGTCATAACCGATAGATTTGATTGACTTATAAAAGTTCCGAGAAAATTACAACCTTTAAAAATTAAAAAAAAGCTTTCTGTCTCATCTCACACATACAACAAAAACCACTGACAAAAAAATTCAAAATCTTGTTCCTAGAATTTTTCTTAACTAGTGTACATACATGCGATTTTTTAAATTAAATTAGATTATGGCCAAATTCAAATCAGAATATCTACCTCTCAAAAGTCCACTTAAAGTGTATCCTTCTATTTAAAAGAAAAACATAAGATTTTTATCGCTTAGTTACTAAAAAAAGGGAGTTACATACCTACATACCTTCAAATGTGTTCTACACCCTGTTTCACGGTTTTAGTTTTAAATTTCAAACATTTTTCATTTGGGTACAGTAAAAACAAAACTTTAATTAAAAAAACTACATCTTTACTATCACTGGTTGCTTTAGGATCTTTTTTGATTTATTAAGTACATAATAATACTTATAATTTTTAGTTTTCTAATCTTAAAAATAACAATGTATGTATGTACCTACATTTATACCAAAATCGTTGAAAAAAAACAATAAATGAGAACAAATTATAAACCATTATTTAATTACTTTTATGTGACAGATGGCAGGTACCTATGTAATAAATAGGTACGAATTGAAAATTGAGTACCTACTTGATAATCTATATTAATTGATAAGGATCCGTAAAAATCGACGAAAAATTTAAAAGAAGATGGAACAGGTACCTTCCTGGACATACCTATAAAACGACCCATTCACAGCACATAAGTGTGTACACACTCCGCCACACATATACCACCGATCGACCCACCACACCAAAAATCAAAGAGTGCACACTTGTGTTGTGTGTATGTACCACTTGAGACTAATGTTTTCAAATTAAAAAAAAAAATTATTATTCCTTGCCTATGGATCTCAAGATATAAAAAACAAAACAAAGCCATCATCGTTAACATCCCAAATTGCAACAAAACACTAACAACAAATTTCATTTACTGGACAACACACACACAACCCAGAAAAGAAAATATAATTTTTATCTCTACCCCATATTTTCAATAACCTTGAGTCCTCGAATGGCATTGAAAAAAATACCTCAAAAGCAAAACTAAAACGGCTGTTCAATTCGTTGTTGTTGTTCATTTTCATGCTCTGTGAAAAAAAAACATTTTTTCCCTTTCTTCTTCGGCAATTAAGGAAATTTCCCAAAAGGAACAAACTTTTAAGGAACAAATTTATTAAAGGGGTGTTGTATTTGATAGAGCGATTGCAGCGACAGCCTGCCAAACCAGGCCACCTAGTGGACGTTTTGCCCGGTGTCCCTTCTATTTGTAGTTATTCAATGGTATAGATGTTTATCCAATGGCAAAGAACTAGGAATAATCGATAGAATCGATACAATATATAAAGCAGTTTCTTACTATAACAACTCCATACAAGTGTTATGTAAAGAGAAACCATTTAATATTCAATCAGGTCACGTAGACAAAGAAAGATTATATAATACGTATCAAACTAATAAAGAAAAAAGAATAGAGAAAACCAATAAGACTAGAGAAGACTACATAGAAACTCGTAGCAAAGCTTTTATAGTAAATCATCACAGAAAATATGATAAATCTACTCCACGATTCTTTTATAAACAAACTGACCATGCTCATCCAGTCAATATACAACGTAATAGAAAGACGAAAATTAAAAACAAAAATGATATGATTGTCAAAAAGAAACCTGGAAGACCTAAACGTACTAAGTCAAAAACAAAAAAAAGCATTACAAAAAGAGTCAGTTGCACAAAAGATTCCGTCGGTAATAGATCCACTTCCGATCGCAAGTTGCTCACATACATAAATAAAAGTTAAAATGAAAATCTTAATATACATTCTTTTAATTAAGCTAGTATTTGGTGACATAACAATTGAAAATATATATAACCAAGAAGGTTATACTAAAATAAAATTAAACAAGGTAAAAATAGTAAGAGATTATAAACATGTAGTTCATAAATAGCCTATTGAATAGACCGGAAAATGAGAGGTATAAAGGAACAATTACGTGCAAGGGTTTTTATTGTTGAATATGTTTGTTTGGCCCATAAGCATGCTTAAAACCAAAAATGCTACTAAATTCACCCATGCGTTTCTGAGAGAATGGTCACACTGGCCACTTTTCAGTATTTTTGGTATAACTCGAAAACTAACCGGAATTTGACAATTTTACATTTAATACTTTTTGTTCAAAATTAAATTTTCTATTGGAATGGAAAGTTCAACAAATTTTACGAAAAAATTTAAGCAGGAAAAGCTAACAAAAACCAACTTTAAAAAGATCAAAAAATCAAGGATATCTAATTTTTTTAATAAATTGTGCATAACTTTTTTTGAAGCAAAGATAGGGTCAAGACATGCATAGACAAAACAAAGTAGAAACTTAAGGCCTTAATATGGCATGTTCAAAAATTAATATTTGTTCAAAATTGACGGAAATATTCCCATTCAAACCTTATCATTTCTTATAATTTTTCTCAGTTTTGGCCCGAAAGTCCCTTTTTCGGTACAATACGGCAAATTTCACATTCGTAAAAATGTTCAAAATCAAAATTTTGTTATAATATGACATTAGAACTATAGAGAATTTATAAAAAGGATGTAAGTTCGCAATTTCGTTTTTCGGTTGTTTTTAAATGCGTTCAGACCTACAGACCGAACGGCTGGTCCGATTAATATAAGGTTCGGCACTAGGTGCTAGGAACGTTAAATTTGTCATAAAGTACCAAAAAATAGGCTTTCGGGCAAAAACTGCGGAAAATGATAAGAAATGGTAAAGTTTGAATGGTTATATCTCTACCAATTTTTAAATAATATGGCTTTTTTAACATGTCATATTAAAGCCGTAAGACTCCAGTTTACTTTGTTCATGAACGTCTTGAGCGTATCTTTGCTCCGAAAAAAGTTATGCGCAATTAAGAAAAAAATTTTAAAATCATAGATTTTTCGGATTTTTTATGTTGGTTTTTGTTAACTTTTCCTGCTTAAATTTTTTCCTAAAATTTTTTGAACTATCCATTCTAATAGAAAATTTAATTTTGAACAAAAAGTATTATATGTAAAGTTTTCAAATTCGGCTTAGTTTTCGAGTTATACCAAAAATACTGAAAAGTGGCCAGTGTGACCATTCTCTCAGAAACGCATGGGTGTATTTAGTAGCATTTTTGGTTTTAAGCATGCTTATGGGCCAAACAAACATATTCAATAATAGAAACCCTTGCACGTAATTGTTCCTTTTTAAAAGGTCTATTCAATAGGCTAAAAATCAATATCACTCAAATCGAAGAAGTTTTGAATAACATTGACAGTGATATTTACAAATTAAAAAATATAAAACTTCCCGATGAAATATATTGAGAAATTCGCGTTATTCAATCCGAAATCAGTAGCTTATTATTGCATATAAACAGAAGAAGTTTAATTAATCTTGGTGGTAGCGTGCTTAAGTTTTTGTTTGGCACATTAGATGAAAACGACCGAAAAAATATCCAAGAACAATTAAATATAAATAAATATAACAATCATAAACTAATTATTACAGCTAACAAACAAATCGATATTAACAACAAATTATAGAAGCAAATAGACACTATTCAATCAGAGTTTAACAATATGTACAAAAGTAAAGATTTTCTCAATCTCAAAGTAGGAAGTATATCAATTACTCAAAGAATAATAACTTTAGAAGTTCTTGAAAAAATTAACAAAATTAAAAATATTATTGAACAAATTCAAAACAATGTGTTATCACATATTCACGAAATCACCTTATATAATGTAATGTTTGATAAATTAAAAAAACATACAAATAACTACAGGGTTACATGATCAAGAAATTATATTTATAATAAGCATACCAGAAGAAATGTTAGAAGTTAATAAATATTTTGTAACTAGTTTACCAAATAAAAATAAATGATCAATATATCATTGAAAATAAAAATGTAGAATATACTATATCAAAAGAAGAAGATTTTAAAGAATTGGAAATATACACAAACTGTATAACAACAAGAAATTGTACTAAATTAATCAATAAAAGAGAAAATATTGTATTAGAATTAACAAGAGGGAAATTGTTAGTAAAAAACAGTTGTATAGAAATAAGAACCAATTGTAATGAAAAAAAAATTAAAATTATAAATAACGTGTTAATTCAGTTTGAAAAATGTAAAATAACTATAAATAATAGAACTTTTGAAAATTCCAATGAAATAGAAGAACAATCTCTATATTAAGAGAATCCAAAATTGTGTGAAAGTATGTCTAATCTCTTAATTGAAAAAGAAATTAAATTAGAAGATATAAATAATATTGACGTTATACACGAAAAAATATTAAGATTAAATACATAGAATAAATTGTTTCAGGAGAAACAACAATCTTAAGGAAGGGGGAGTTACGTATGCATCTTCTCCTAACAATACTGATAGCTACAATAAGCCACTAGAGACCGAACCAGCAACGTCGCTTAAGTTTTAATTACATTCCCACATTCCAGAGCGATAATATAAACATTGGACAATCTCCGATGCAATAAACAACCACCACTCCACATCGAGTAACATAAACATTGGACCAAATGCAATAAACAAACACCACTTCACATCGGATAGCAGAGACATTGAACGATCTTCCATGCGACCCGAAAATCAACCCACACTTCTAGTTCTACCTTCATACAGTTTAGTTGACTGTCTGTTTATTTTGAATAAAGATATTTTTTTTAAAAACTCTTTTGTTTCTTCTAAAAAGTTATTTTGCGTTTCTTTAACTTATTTGGTTCATGACTGGTTATGTTGAACAATTATCGATCCCAATGGGGGGGGGGGGGATATATCCCCCTGATCCCCCCCTATCTACGCCACTGAGTAGAAGATACCGCCATGGCTTGCTATGGGTTGCCGAGCAATTCCTCTCAATTTTTGGGGTTTTTTAATTTATCTGCCCCAGCTAAGATGGTAAGCCTTAAGGATATACAAGAAATACCATATAAGGAAAATTTTATTTAAAAATTTTAAACTACGTGATTTTTTCGAATTCGAATTTTCAGTAGGGTAAATGAGGGTAAACAAGAGAAAAGTCTAGGATCTATTTTCCAAACGGAAAATGATAGAAACATTTTTTTTTTGAGCTGGGTTGATTATTGAAATACAAGAATATCATCTTATATGTAAAAACAAATTCAAAATTTACGAATCGAGATATAAACATTTGAAAGTCGAGAATTGCAAAATAAAGGTTTTAAAAATAATTTACCAAAAATCAGAATGATACTCTATGAAAAATATTATATACTTTTTGAAAGATAATTTAAAAAAATTTTACCGGTATTTTTCAAATTTTGTGTTTAACCTTTATTTGTAGTAGAGTGAATTTTCTAAATTTGCATGTTTATGATAATACAAGTATTAGAGCCGACCGCGTATTTTGAAAGTGGATGTATAAATAACCAAAGTCTGGGTATGAGGGCTTACAGGTGCATCTATCGTGATATCGAGTACTAAAGTTTGGCAGGTTTTTTTCTCAGCCTTTGGAAGGGGTGGGGGTTAAAAAGAGATAATTTTCCTCTTTTACTGTCACGGTTAAGATCACTTCAATTTATTAAAAAAAAACAAATTTATATGATGCTCTGTCATTTTTCCTAAGCATTAACACCTCAATCTTGTAGGTCCAATTAATAGAACTCAAGATATAACCATTTTTACAAATTACAGACACCTCTATTACGGTTGTCAAAGATCAATTATTTGACGATTGATTAATTTTATCAATCAATTGAATATTCGGTATTATAAATAACAATTGATAAATTTTTGACCCACTGTGAACAACAAAGAAAAAACTATTGCGAATTATTATTGTGACCAATTGTGAATTTCGTTTGACATTCCATTTTATAATTCATTATTTGCCGCGCCACCAGAAATATTTTGTTGTTTACATATTTTTATCTTTTCGGATCAACAATGTAAGTAATCTTTATTAAATAAATATTGCAAGTTACTAACAACTCTTTTCTTCAATAAGGTCAAAAACCAGCTTTCCAGATTAGTTGAGATAATGGAAGAAAGTCCAGACTTTGCTAAGGGTATTTGGACTAACGACTAAGCCGCTTATGAATAAAAAGTGGACAGAAATTACTGTTGAATTAAACAGTTTGAGACCACCAGAACGCGATTCAACAAAGTGGCAAAAGGTGAGTAATTTTTTCAATATTAAATTATTTACCTTTTTTATAAAAACTTCATAAATAAGGTTTGGGCTGACCTCAAATGCAAGACAAAAAAGAAGAGGACCCAGAACAAAATAGAAATTGTTGCGACTGGTGGTGGTCCCAACAAACTACACCGACTCATGGATAAGGAGGAAGCAGTCGGTGCATTAATGCACTTGGACTCCTGTATCGATCCACCAGGAACCGAGTTCGGGCTAGAACAGCCAAATCTCAGTGCTGAAGAAGATGAAATGGAGATGTCACAAGATTCCTTGGTACAACAAAAAGTTCCAACTCAGAAAGCACTAAAAGAGAAAAACGATGTACATCGCCTGCAACTCTTAGAAAAACAAACCTCGATACAAGACAAATTTTATAGTTCCATGATGGATTCAATTAATGAGATGAAACAAAATATTTTAAAAATCCAGAAGAATATGGCAGAAATAGAATGCTTTTCAAAAAAATGTTATCAGCTGGAAAAGGAAAAAAAAAAGTGAAATTCTTAAATTAAAAAAAGAAAAGTTAAATCTTCAAAAAGATAAATTTGAGTTTAAGAAACAGTACATAAGGAACAAAATAAAATGATAGAAAAATTAAATTAAATTTAAAAATGCAAGTTCTTGAGATTGAAAAAAAAGAAACAGAACCTGAAAATAAATTGAAAACCTTTATTATTTAATACCTTCTGTTTTTCAATACCTCAAAGTTAGTGATTTTTATCTTTAATATTATTATGTAGCTATTAAGGTACCTATTTATGAATTATTGTTCTGTTAAGTTTATTTTATTTTAAGTTTTTCTTAAAGCAAATAAAACAGTTATACACATATGTATGTATATGTATATTGAAAATGTGTTTATTTATTTAATTTATTTTTTTACATGAATCTTGCAATAGAGTCCCGTATTCGGTTTCCTTCATTGAATGATGTATCTGCGGAATCTATATCAAAGTCAATGCTTTCGACGGTACTAGTGGGTTCTTCTTCTAAAATTTCAGGGGTTTCCACTCTATACTTGATGCAAATACTGTGAAGAGCCACACATACATTAATTATTTGCGTTGCTTTTTCAGGGGCGTAATGTAATTCTCGCGCTTGTAGAGTACACCTAAATCTGCTTTTCAACAAGCCAATTGTTCGCTCAACAATTTTCCTGCCTTGTGCATGATTTTAATTGAAAATTGTTTTAACGGAGCTTTCATCAGCATTGCGGTATGGAGTCAACAAATACGGTGATAAGGGATACCCTCCGTCTCCTAAAAGCAT
The DNA here is from genome assembly GCA_963921185.1 of Dasysyrphus tricinctus. Classification (NCBI taxonomy): domain Eukaryota; kingdom Metazoa; phylum Arthropoda; class Insecta; order Diptera; family Syrphidae; genus Dasysyrphus; species Dasysyrphus tricinctus. The sequence goes on from OY992531.1 coordinate 69,343,449, forward strand.
AATGTTGAAATGTACTCAAAAGAAAATTAATTACGGTTATTATTTTTTACCGAGAATCCGGAAGTTGATTCGCCCACAACGGTAGCCCTCTTCTAGTTTCGCTTTCAACTGCGACATGTTCCATATACATATTTGCATCGTGTGACATAGTGGATTTTTTGCATTTATATATTTAAATAATGCACATTTAGTGGTCACACATCTTAAAACCAAATCTCGTTAATTTATTAATTTACATACATGTATGAATAACTTACAAGCATAGCATTGAGGCTATAAAATCCCTTTCGGTTATAATAAACATGCCTCAGATCTTTACCCACTCGGATCTCCGTGGATCCATTGCGCTCCCCAGGATAAAGGTAGGTAGGTGTGAGGAGGGGATGGGTGTGGGACTGAGGACAAGTTTAGGAATGGGATGCCTCCTTGAACCACCCTGACTTCTGAGTGAATTTCAGGATATTCTTTAGTGGCAGGGTAGAGATGTCGCCCATTTCGTCGAAAAAGTATTCTCCGAGGGCCTCTTTTCTAGTTATGGCCAGACTGGGGCATTCACAAAGGAAATGGGATGAGCCCTCCTCCGCCTCTTCATCTTGACACCCTCTACATAAGTCAGATGGGTTGATGCCCATTCTGCTCATGTGGGTTCCCAATGAGTTGTGGCCCGTTAGGACGCCACTAGGAGCGATAATTGAGGCCTGCTTAACTTGAGTAAATATTCAGTTCTTTTCTTTGATATGTTCGGCCATAAATTTCTTGAAACCCGACAAGTGTCAAGTGATGACCATCTGACGTCTGCAGCTTCAAGGAAATTCTGGTGGATTCCATTTTTTTCTTGCTCCAGTGGCATAAGTACCGAAAATTCGATTTGGCTAGGATCAAGAGATGATCCGTTTCTGGCCAGTTCATCTGCCATTTCATTCCCGAGAATATCACGATGTCCAGGGACCCATATAAGGGTTACTGTGTTTGTTGCGCCTAAAGGTCTAAGTTCAGTTCGACAGCGATCTACCAGTTTGGACTTAATACTGATTGAAGAAATAGCTTTAATTGCCGCCTGGCTATCTATGAAGATGTCTATATTGCTATTGACTAATTCATGAAAGGCAAGATATTTCGCGGCTTCGCAAACTGTAAGCACCTCCGCTTCGAATACACTGCAAAAGTTTGGAAGCTTTATTGATCTGTTTATAGGTGGGTTTTCCGAGTAGATACCTGACCCTACACCTTCGTCTGTTTTGGAACCGTCTGTAAACACCGAAACATGATTTGTATTGATGACCCTGTTTTCATTCCAGAATTCCCTACTAGGGATATCTGTCATCGCCACTGGGTTAAAATCTATGTGCGGTGTGACGTAATCTGTTTGATTGTCTATGTCAGTGAATTTCATTATGGTTCTGTGACCGAAAAGGCCCTTTTTCCAATATAATTGCACTGTTTAAGTCTTAAAGCACTTTTGGCCGCCAGCTCTTTCGTAAACAGATCGAGTGGAGCTAGTGAAAGGAAAGTTTCTAGGGCTGCTGTAGGTGTAGTTCTTATAGCACTGGTAGTGCCAATACACGCTAGTCTTTGAATTTTGGTCATGGTCTTAAGATTGGTTTCCTTATCTAAGGCTGGCCACCAGACCATGCAAGCGTACGTTAGTATTGGCCTTATTATGGCTGTGTACATCCAATGAATGGTTCTGGGGCTGGGACCCCATCTTTTACCAAAAATTCTACTACAAGTGTAGAATGCAATTGAGGCTTTTTTCTCTCTTTCTTTTATGTTTTCTTTCCAGCTTTGTTTACGATCAAGTACAACGCCAAGATATTTGGCAGTACCCGAAACATGTAGCGGAGTACCGTTAATGGTTGGTGGATCAATGTTGGGAATATTGTGTTTCTTCGTAAACAATACCAATTCTGTTTTCAGTGGGTTAACGTTGAGTCCGCAGCTACAGGCCCAATTGCTGAGCTTGTCAAGAGCTGTTTGTAGGAGCTCGCACAGAGTAGGGACAAATTTTCCTGAGGCCATTAACACGATGTCATCGGCATATGCAATGACCTTGATACCACTCAGACTTAGTTTGACTAAAATCTGGTTGATAACTAGGAGCCAAAGCAAAGGAGATAAGACTCCACCCTGTGGAGTACCCCTACACGCCCTAACTTTTAACTTGCTATCACCCATTTCTACATTTATTAGCCTCGTTTGGAGCATGGAGTCAATCCATTTTATCAGTATCGGATCGATGCTGGCGTAGCTAAGGGCTTGTCGAATTGCACTGTTATCAACATTATTAAAGGCCCCTTCTATATCAAGGAATGCTGCCAGAGTGAATTCTTTGAAATGGATTGATTTTTCGTTTGTGCCTACAACTTCATGCAATGCTGTCTCAACAGATTTGCCCTTCATGTATGCATGTTGGGCCTGTGAGAGCACACTATCATTCAGATTAAGGCGAATATGAGTTTCAATTAATCTTTCTAAGGTTTTGAGAAGAAAGGAGGATAGGCTTATAGGCCTGAAATCTTTCGGCTCAGTATGAGTGGGCTTGCCAGCTTTCGGAATGAAGATGACATTGACTTCTCTCCAACTAGAGGGAATATAGGTGATGTTTAGACAACCCCTAAAAATATCCACTAGAATTGGAACAATTATGTCTTTGGAGGTTTGGAGCATAATTGGAATTATCCCATCAGGCTATCTTAACCCGCACTAATAATTCGTATGTGTGTCCCGTCGATAGCACCTATTACATTTGGAATACCGCTCTTTTCATAAAAGTATATCTTTGCCCGACGTTCTTCTTCTTGTGAATAGTTGAATCTTATCCATTTAGGACAAATATTCCTTTCCATTACCATTAAAACTTCATTCAAAACAACCGACACCGTTGGTTGCGCCATACCAATATTGAAATCGTTCCCTACGCTCAACTGGTAGCTTCCTTGTGCAAGGAATCTTAATACAGCTGCAAGCTTAATTATATTCGGGATGGCTTGCTGTTTTTTTATTGGTTTCAATTTATCGTTAATATCCACAAATACATTGAGGAAGGCTTGTTTGGACAGTCTAAAGTTTTGTATAGATCTAAAACCAAGCCAAATTAATTATTGCTTGAATGGAATTATAAAAAGATCATTGACATACATACTTTCTTCCAAATCCAGAGGGTTCGAAGCATCGCGTAATTTTCTTCGAATTTTCGCTTGCTCGAAGGTATGTTCTTCTCCATAATCATCATATTCACCAAAAAAGAGTTCAATCGTAGACATTAAGTATAATTAATTAATTTTACGTGTACGCGATTCGAGCAGAATAATAAATCAACGTCGAAAATTGTTACAATTATAAATGAATTATTATGATTTTGTATATATTGAATTTATATTAATAATTTTAAGAAACTAATAAAAAAAAAAAAAAAAAAAATTCGATAACAAACAATAATTTTGACAACGTCCAAGACTGTCAATTAAACCATTCACAATAGATTCAAAATTCTAAAGGCGTTCACAGTTCATCAAAAAATTTGATTTTTGACAACGATAATAGCCCTGTTTTTTAGTGCATTTTTATCTTCGATTAAAAAAAAATTGCATGTTAAATACAACAAAAATACGGAGTTATACCAAATTGTTGTTGTATTTAACATACTACTTTTTTGTAAGCGAAGATAAAAATGCACTAAAAAACAGGGCTAATACCGATTTATTAATTTTGTCAATAAACGTCAAATATCGTGTTGATAATTGACAACCGTAATAGGGATGAGAGTATCATTTTCTTTTTTTTTAGTGAATTGAAGAATCCAAAATCATACAAAATGCTCCTAGGAGAAATAAGTGTACAAATTTCAAAAATTCACTACACTAAAAATGAAGGCTAAACACTACCTGAATGAAAAACAGGGGTAGGTAATATTTTTTTAAATTATCCTCCTAAAAATTTCTTCTTAACTTTTTCTTTCAATCAAATTTCAAATGGCGTTTTAATAATAGTCCGGGAGCCGACCATAAGATTACCTACGTATCTCATCGCGGCCACGCAAAAAATGGATGCCAACTGATAGCTTAAGTCCAAACATTTACGAAACTACTGGTCGGACAAGCTTTATCTGGTCGCAATGGTTAGAAAATGCACTTTTCAGGTTGCATTTTGCGCTAAATGTACCAATATTATAAGCAATTTTTGTAAATGGGGTATCAAATGAAAGGTAGGACTGTACCCTACAGAATTCCAATGGTCGGATAGACTTTTTTTTGGCTGTGGTGACCAGTCCAACCATTTTTTTTTAAATTGTCTTTTTTTTAACACTGCGTTTTATATTAGGGAAAACTGAGTAAAATCATATCAGATGGCTAAGAAAGTGGCCTTACCCGCTTTTTTTTCATTTTCATCCAAGGTTGCACAAAGTCCCTAATTTTAGAAAACAAATCATTAGCATCGTGTAGACCGTAGAGGACAGTCTTACCTTTCATTTGATACCCCATTTATATAAGTAGCTCTAACCATCGCGACCAGATAAAGCTTGTCCGACCAGTAGTTTTGAAAATCTTGGTTGGCGTGAGTTGATTTGATTCTGATTTAGTTTTGCGTGGCCGCGATGAGATATGTAGGTAATCTTAAGGGCGGCTCCCGGACTATAAGGAAGCTTTGTTTTTTTCGAATAGGAACAAATAAAAGATTTGAGCTTTGTGTGCGGGATATCTCGTGGGTTTATATTTACATTGAATTGTTATGTCATTGTGGCCATTAAAAATTGTTATGACAATGCCAGTTTCGTTTTTCAGGAAGAAATGGACCTATGATTCCATCAAACGGAAGTTCATTCTTAAAAAAAAAAAAAAACAATTATTATTAAAACAGTTTACGCTTGAAAAACACATTTCAAACAAAAACGGAGATAATTCAGATTACCAACAATGAACTACAAACACATTTCTTCTGTTTACAATGGTCTCAATCATATCAATGCACAATTAGTGTATTTTATTATTTTACATTGTGTTCTAATTGTTTCGTGTAAAATGTCTGGAGCCTTATCGAAAGTGAATCTTACTGTGCATAAAGTTTAATTGCTTTTGACACGATTATTATCCTCCAGTTCATGACATGACTTACTGTCAGCCAAGCCAACTGCCAACGAATGTAAGTGATACGGCAATAACTCATACAACATTCATGTTGTTGTTTAAGGAACTCAAAACAAAAAAATCAGCACAAAGGGGTTGGCTTTTCGTTTATTGAATTAGAAATTTATTAATTCCTTTTACTTTTGTCTATCTAATCGCTATTAATGTTCATTATTAATATATTGATTCAGAAATGGAGAGAGTAAGGTTTTCAATGATAAGAAACATTTAAAAATTGTTCATATTTTGATATAATAAATGAAATAAAATTGTCCACTTTTCAAAAAGTTGCTTTTAAATCAAGCCACGAACATTATTTATAACGCATTTACCATTCTTCATAGACATCTCAGCTCCAAACTTCTCGAATAGAGAGACTCTCCCATGGTCCATCAGATTTTTTCAAAAACTTACAACAATGCTTCTTCTATTGCACCTTATAAGCTCTAGTGGGATCTTTAATGTTTATGATTGATTGACTTGTAGACAGTAGCTGCGTTTTAATATCTCGGGGTTTGGGTCGAAACTATCTTTTAATATGTATGTGGGATGAATTATGAGCAGTAACATACGACCTACACAGAACAATTCCAAATCATGACAGAAATTTGGTAATGAATGATTACTGTTTAAAATTTGGTGGGTTCACTGGTCAAGTTTTCATACATTTTAAATTTGTGATTAAGTAAGTATTTAAGAGAAAACTTGCCAAGTAAATCCACCAAATTTTAATCAGTTATCATTAATTACCAAAATTTTGTCATGATTTGGAATTGTTTCGATATTACTCTTCTTAAGATATTTGATATTAAACTTCATGAACTTAAAACTTGGCATATATGTATATTAGATCTCAGTACTTTTTTTGGCTGACTTTTTACGCACAGGTTTCTTGAACATATAAGAACTTGGCTCTTTTTTTAACATTTATGTTTTTGTTGTGATTTCACTCCTTTTTGCAAAGATTTATTTTGCCAGGTGAAAATCAAGCCCTTCCGCTCTACAAAGTTTCATAATTCTACAACAACCGAAAGTGCTCCATACAAATAATAGCAATTCTGATGGTGGATGGCACCCCCCCTGAATGAACAATTCAAAATTTTCGATTTGTTTTCCTTTCTAAGTACTTCAAGGCCTACCGACCTACCAATTTCCATCGTTCTACAACAATCGGAAGTGCTCCATATAATTTATAAGAATTTTTAAGAATGTGGGTGGATACCACGCCCCCTGAATGCAAAATTCCAATTTTTCAATTTTTTTCTTTCCAAGTACCTTAAGCCCTACCGAACTACCAATTTTTATCGTTCTACAACAATCGGAAGTGCTCTATGTAATTTATAAGAATTTTTAAGAATGTGGGTGGATGCCACGCCCCCTGTATGGAAAATTCCAATTTTTCAATTTTTTTCTTTCTAAGTACCTCAAACCCTACCAACTTACCAATTTTTATTGTTCTACAACAATCGGAAAGGCTCCATATAATTTATAGAATATTTAAGAAAGTGGGTGGATGCCACGCCCCCTGAATAGAAAATTGCAGATCTTCGATTTTTTCCTTTGTATGCACCACAAGGCCTACCGTTGTGCGAAATTTCAAGTTTGTACGATGTCGGGAAGTGCTCCATAATTTTGATAATCTTTTGATAGTCAGTGAGTCAGTCAGTTACGGTTTTTGCGATTTTTGAAGTCCTATATCTTGGGAACTACTAACGCTAAAGAAATTTGGTGAGCCACCTGTGCTTGATCAGTTCAGCAAATACTGTGAATTTGAAGTTTCTGACTTTATTGGTACTGAAGTTAGAGGGGGGTTGAAAATCGCTTGAGTTTGGTCCTGTAAAAAGGGTATAGTGCGGCGAACTTGGCTGGGCACTACCGTGCCCTTTGATCTCCCAAAGCAAGTTGAGCTTATTCAAAATTCAAACAAACACACTCTCGAGGATGTTTAGCAGAACAAAACAAAAAAGCTTCAATCTAATTAATTTCACTTCTCATGGGTTGAATTTACTTCATTAGCACAAAGTAAACATTTGTGATTTTACTCTTTAGATGGGGAAAGTCAGATAGAACACCCTCCCTACCTGATGTAGTAAATTATGCTGTTCTGTGATTTGTGTTACATGGATTTAGCTATTATAACCCAACACTGGACAGACCGTTTAGTCGACAACTTTTAAATTATTCTTCATCCACTTTATATGTTCATATGTATGTATTTGTCAAAGAAAAAGATATTTTTTAATTCTTTGAAAGTAAACTTGAAATTAATTAAACAATTTTAAAAAAATAATTCAAAGAGAATTATCCTCTTTGACAAGTTTATCTTCGATAGGTTCGAAGATATACAAAGAACTATGTTTTAAAGGACGAAACTTTGTAAATATGTACATAAATGTATGTTGTATTTAACAAAGGAACTGTCTTTAAGCGGGTGGATGTAGTCTTTAAGGGAATTACCCCAGCAACCCTGAACCCAACAAAAGCTGTATACCAGGTCCCAGGAAGGCGAATGTGATTGAAGTGACAGGGAACATTGATTTCATATTCATGAATGAGCTATCGGCTATTGAGTAAATGGGGTCTCCTCCATCGTAGATACTTCTCATTGGTTATACATACATTTCAGTAATAAGATTAACGATTATGAAACTAACTAGGACGCATATATAAAAGATCCATTAACATATTTACATTGTTATTTTTGTAATTTTGTTTCGTTTGTCTCGTTGGTAAATAGATATGAATTATAACAACAAATGAGCTTACATGGAGTGAGTTTCATAAAATAATACCAACCGTAATATAAACCGTATTCTTTTTTAAAAAAATATCAATTAACCAACACCAAAAAAGGGACTTTGAGGTGGATTGCCAAGGGCTCTAAAATCTAAGCACTGTAATTATATGGGATACAAGCAAAAGAATCACGAATGATTTTTTGCAACTCAAAGGGCACAAAAAGTCGTTTATTTTTTCGAAATCCATGAAAAATATACGCATCCAAAGTGATATTATATAATTTGCATTATTTGATTTATATGCCTGAAAATGCCTTTCGATTAATATTGTATTGATTGTGTATAGACGAGTCACTTATTTTTTTAAAAGCAATTCAATAATTTTTACTGAAATTAAGTAGTTTTGTGGGTAAATTTTTAGAAGGAACAACCAAAAAATTCTTGTTTCAAGAATTTTCTACATTGTCTACATTGTTGACAAGCTCATGGCGACAATTGTAAATTGTCTACATTGAATTGTCTACGCGAGACAATCGTGTATTCTACATTTATAGTCTACATGGCACAACACTGATTTGCACCCAAAGAAATTGTAATCAATTTTGACGCAATCCGCTATATACGAACATCTAACGAACCTAGCTTTCAAAATTGTTGCGGTATTCAGTGCTGAATAGAAAATTGACACACCTTAAAAAAATATAAAATGCTTGACAAACATGCCTGAAAAACATGCTCGTTAAACATGCTTGAAAATCATGCTTGACAAACATGCATGACAAACTTGCTAGACAAATATTGTTGACAAATATGATTGACACACGTGCTTGACTAACATGCCTGACAAACATGCATTATGCAACATGCAACATGCAACTTGCAACATGCAACATGCAACATGCAACATGCAACATGCAACATGCAACATGCAACATGCAACATGCAACATGCAACATGCAACATGCAACATGCAACATGCAACATGCAACATGCAACATGCAACATGCAACATGCAACATGCAACATGCATCATGCCACATGCAACATGCAACATGCAACATGCAACATGCAACATGCATCATGCAACATGCAACATGCAACATGCAACATGCAACATGCAACATGTAACATGCAACATGCAACATGCAACATGCAACATGCAACATGCAACATGCAACATGCAACATGCAACATGCAACATATGCAACATGCAACATGCAACATGCAACATGCAACATGCAACATGCAACATGCAACATGCAACATGCAACATGCAACATGCAACATGCAACATGCAACATGCAACATGCAACATGCAACATGCAACATGCAACATGCAACATGCAACATGCAACATGCAACATGCAACATGCAACATGCAACATGCAACATGCAACATGCAACATGCAACATGCAACATGCAACATGCAACATGCAACATGCAACATGCAACATGCAACATGCAACATGCAACATGCAACATGCAACATGCAACATGCAACATGCAACATGCAACATGCAACATGCAACATGCAACATGCAACATGCAACATGCAACATGCAACATGCAACATGCAACATGCAACATGCAACATGCAACATGCAACATGCAACATGCAACATGCAACATGCAACATGCAACATGCAACATGCAACATGCAACATGCAACATGCAACATGCAACATGCAACATGCAACATGCAACATGCAACATGCAACATGCAACATGCAACATGCAACATGCAACATACAACATGCAGCATGCAACATTCCCCAGCTACCTACCTAATTGTCTTTGGATGGCGATATTTCGAAATCCATAACTTGAAGAAGGCAAGAAAAATCAGAAATCGAGAGAGACTTTCAAGAGCTTTCCAAAACTGAAAACCAGAACCTTCTTCAATATCTGTTTCTCGAGATATAAGCATCCAAAGTTACTTGCGTAGATCTGCGTAGAATTGCGTAGAAATGCGTAGATCTGCGTGGATATGCGTAGATTTGCGATAACGTTTTGTATTTTTAATAAAATAAATTACAGTGCACATCTATGGAAAGGTCTATTCAAACCCTATCGACACGAGTGATGGCCTTATCAATTATGTTTGAATAACGGTTTTAACAGTCACTATTATTTTGTAATAACAGTTATTCTTAACAGTAATTCAGTAACAGTTATTCTGAATAACTGATGCAAGAACTGAGAATGCATTTACAACCTTCTGGAGGCCAGTTATTGAAAAAAGCTGTCATTTATGTTCTTTTGGCATAAGAATATTATAGCCATCAAAGACTTACTGCAACGTCAACGAATTAAAAAAAATTAAAAATTCAGGATTTTAATTTCTGCTCCAAAAAAGATGAATTCTGTCATATGACATATCAGAGTATAGGTATATACGTGGATAGTCATCAATCTATCAGATCATGAACTGTTGAATTCCACCGATGGATGGCTGGAAAATCAATCGATTAAAAAACTTCTGAAAACTACGAAAACTTTGAGATTTATTTCTTGCTCTAGAAAAAGGGAATTTTTAGGCTTTTGGGTCAAATTTAAAACGCAATATTACTTACGTGTCAAAATAAAGTGTATTACCCTTTTGACAAGCCATAAACTATCGTATTCCACCCAACGATGGCTACGCTGTCGATGGATTAAAAAACTTCGGAAAATTCCGAAAAATTTGGCCAGTATTTTTTGCTCCTGAAAAGGATAAATCTGAGTGCTTCCCAATGAAGTTTGGAACAAAATACTATCAACATGTCAAAGTATAGTTTTTCACCTATCTGACAAACCATAAATCGTCAAATTCCACCGATATATGGCTATGATATCGATGAACTAAAAAAAACCCACAATTTTGAAAATAATGAATCGCTTCAGAAAATGCAGATCTAGGTGCTTTTGAGTGAAATTCGGAATAAAATACTATTAACATGTCAAAAAATACCTTGTTACCTATCTGACAAGCTATAAATTGTCAAATTACATGCAGGGACGACAACAATGTCAATTGAAAAATTCTCTGAAAATTCTGAAAATGTTTATATTTATTTTTTGCTCTGGTAAAAGGTAAATCTAGAGGCTTTTGGATGAGTTTGAAACGAACAACTATTAACTTGTCATAATTATAGTTTGTCCCCTTTCTGACAAGCCATGAATTGTCAAACTCCACTGACGGATGGCTTTGCTGTCAATGGATTAGAAAATATCTGAAAAAATAAAAAAAAAAATTGATTATTGCAAATACTCGGAGGAACGAACGAAATATTATGTAAACGTCAAAATATAGTTTGTTGTCCATCTCTCAAGCCCACAACTGTCAGATTCCATTGAAGGATGGCTGCGATCTCGATGGATTAAAAACCCTCTGAAAAATCCAATAATTTCCACTGAAAATTCAAAATTTTTCTGATTTATTTTTTGCTCCAGAATCATGCGATTTTATGGCTTTTGGATGGAGTTTGAAACGAAATATTATGTTAACGTCAAAAAAGAGCTTATTGTCCATCTGTCAAGTCAGCATTACTCAGCAATTGTAAAATTCCATTAATGGTTGGCTCTGATCTCGATGGATTAAGAATCCTCTGAAAAATCGAAATTTTCAAATTTAATTTTCGGCTCCATTATCATATGATTTTAGGGCTTTTGGGTGACATATGGAACGAAGTATTATGTTAACGTCAAAATATAGTTTGTTGTCCATCTGTCAAGTCAACAACTGTCAAATTCCATTGAAGGATGGCTACGATCTCGATGGATTAAAAACCTTCTGAAAAATCTTAGAATTTCCTCTGAAATTTGCTGTTTTGTACTCTAATGGATCTCAGATCTCACTATTGGATTTGATTACTTCGATTACTTTCGTTACTTTCGTTACTTTCTGGATTTCATTACTTTGATTACTTTCGTTACTTTTTGGATTTGATTACTTTTGATTACTTGTCGTTACTTTTGGATTTGTACCTTTTGGTTACTTTGGGATTCGATTATTTTAGTTATAGTCCGGGAGCTGGTGACACTAATTTTTAAAAGATTTGATAGGGGTTGAATTTAGTTTAGTCGTGTAGATTTAACATTTTGACAACGATAAAATCGATGTCTGCAGGCGCACCCTTGAGGCGTTAGTTTTTGGTGAATTTTGAAGATGTAATGTATTTTCAGAATTTTGTGATTGTGATTGTATATAAGTAAAGAGAAAAAGGTGACATGAGGGCTTAGGGAGTTGAAACACCATTTTTTCGATTTTTTGCCCTAACATCCGCCTCCGCTCAGCGTTCAATCTGCCTCTGCTCGACGTCCGCTTGGCGTCCGCTCAGCCTCCGCTCTGCATCAGCGCCGTCTCCGCTCGGCTTCCACTCAGCGTCCGCTCCGCCTTCGCTTGGCGTCCGCTCCGCCTCCGCTCGGCGTCCGCTCCGCCTCCGCTCGGCTTCCGCTCCACCTCCGCTCGGCTTCCGCTCAGCGTCCGTTCCACCTCCACTCAGCGTCCGCTCCTGCTCCACTCGACGTCCGCTCCACCTTCACTCCGCCCCCACTCCGCCCACGCTCCGCCTCCACTCCGCCTCCGTTCCGCCTCCGATCCACCTCCGCTCCGCCTCCGCTCGGCTACTGCTCGGTGTCCGCTCCACCTCCGCTCAGCGTCCGCTCCGCCCAATTAACAATTTAACTTCTGTTAAGGTCTATCGAGGCTTTTTCCTACGCAGCAAATTTGCTTCTATAAGTCCTTAGAAAAGTGGATTTGGCCCACTTGAGAAGCTTAAAACAAATATATTTCTAAAAAGCCTTATAGAAACAAAAATATTCAAACATTACAAATGCGACAGGCTTTTACTTTCCCAGAAAAGTAATTTACAAGTTTTTATCACAGGCTATTATTAGCATCCAGAAGTTTTGTGAAAGCAGATTCAGCCCACCATTGACACATTTTTAAACATTCACGGAACTTTATAAAAGGTTTGGGAAAGCCTTATGCAAATAAAATCAAAAATTATGTTTTTATTTTTATTTATCTGTTTTCTCTTATTTTTTTGTCCAAGCAAGCAAGCGTTTTATCTGAAACTTAGTTTACAATTATATTTATGTGATGAGAAAACATTTTACTTACTTGATGGATTTTCTGGGATTTGAACCATGAATATGCTGATTGGGAGTCAGGTACCTTACGCATCGTGCTATAGTGTTATAATATTAAGAGGGCATCAAATCGGAACCAGTTGAAACCGAAATTAGCTTCCCAAGAACTTCGATGTGACTTCCTCATGATTACTGAACAAGATTTAACATAAGGTGACCATTCTCATTATTTTGTTTGAAGTGAGTTGTAACTTTTGTTTATGTTTGGAAATTGTCTTAAAATATATTCTATAAATTCCATAATTTATCATTATTGAGAACATGAGAGAATTCTTAGAAAATTTAATGTCCTTTACATGAATGTGAAAGTGTAATTTTCGCCTTATCAAATAACATTAATAAAAAATGTTTAGATCTGAGAAACAACGAAGCAAAATATTCGTATCTGTTAACAAAATTTAATTCTCCATACAATGAGTCCTATCCATTACAACCTTCAAGAACATAATGTTATTGTTATTTTGCATCCTTAAGGGCCATTAAAATGACCATAGTCAGTATTTTTATTTTGTCAATGATCGTAGGATATTGAATATATTTTCTTCCATTGGACATAGCTACAAATCTATTTTTTTTAAATAATATTTACGATAAATTACCAAAATATTCGTAATTAATGATGTGGAAATTCTTAACTGATAAACTAGAAAAGAAATAATGGTTATCTCAGATGTATCTTCGCTTTCAATATTAATTTTGAAATAACGCCTCTAAGACAAACTAATCGAAATAATTGCCTCCTGCGCATGCGTCTCTCAGAACAAACCAATTATGCTTGTATCAGACTTTTGTTCACAGGATAAATAGAAACCAAATAAATTGACATAATTTCGTTGAAACAATCTCATCGAAATAAATGCTTCTCAAACAAAAATAACAGCTTGCTTCAGGCTTTTGTGAGCAGGCCTCAACAAACTCTTTGATGGAGCTTCTTAAAGAAAGCTTTTTCTTGCTTTTATTTCGCGCGCTTCTACAAGGGAGTTTGTAGAAGCCTTATTGGCGAATTATTAATGAAGCTGCACCCATATAAACTTGTATATAATTTGGAAGTACATCTCTTGTAGGTTTCAATGAAGGTGTAGACAAAAATACAGCCTCAAAGATTCGAAACTTCGATGTTGTTTAACGATGAGGCTCTTTTGCCTCAACGAATCGATAGCCAGGGTAGAACACCGTGACTTTTGTGGAGTGTGAAATCGGTTCATGTACCAATTCACAATTATAGTATTTGAATATTAGCCACCTTACCTCGGGTGGGGGGATAGCTAATATGAATTGAAATGAAACAAAATTCTTATCTGGCGATTGAAAATTGAATGACTTTATTGTCCCAAAATCGGGAATATTTATATTCAATAATTGCTAACCTAAACAATAAATATCTTACTAATAAAATGAAAAATAAAATAATGCAAATTTTGCTCTATCGACAAACCTTGAACATAATGTATTTTTTAAAGGGTCGAATTTCGGATACGCGAAACACTTTGCCATTGCCACTCTACTGCGCCTTTAGTTTATTAACCTGCAGTAGCAGTTCAAGGTGAATTTTCTTTTGGCTGGGCATCATGTTTCGGGTATCCGGAATTCTTGTCGTTTATTATGCTTTTGCACACTGAATGTATTCGCGTAGTGTTTATGATAAAAAGAATGCACTAATTTTGAGGTAGGTCAAAAATGTATTTACTGACGCGAATAGATTCAGTATGTGCATTTGGATTGTATTTGGTATACATTGAATTGTATGAATTTATGAATTAATATTTAAATTGGATAGTATTTATATTAGGGTGTGTGTATGTACATTCATTCTGTTCGTGAACATACTCCCCCTCGTTGAATGATATGCATTCAACAAGTTTTTTTTTTTTGATTACAAACATTTATTTTTCATCTTTTTCTTTTTTTTTTTTATTTTTCAAAATGAATAATGTTATTATTTGATGTAGTTATTTAAGTTCAATATTTTCAAATTTATTACACAAAACTAATGATATTTTATCAAAGGAAACAAATTCATTAATTGTAAATTTACATGGTTAAAATTGAGCTTATTTTTCAGGTAGGCAAATTTATTACAAACAATTTAATTTATTTATTTTAATTTTATTTATATAATTTACATAGTTGAAATTTTAAGCTTGTTCTGCAGGTAGACTTAGTTTTGTCCGTATTCTTGGGATAGGGCTCTGTCTTGGAGTTCTTCTTAGGTCCATGCGATCTATACTAGCTCTTGTTCTCCAACACCAGATTATGATGAATGATACCAATAAGATAAGGGCTAAGTATCCTACAGAGTACTGATGAATGTCGTGATTACTAAGTTTGTGGGATGATTCAGTGAGTATTTGATTTTTAATTCGCCGGCTTAGTTCTTCGATCTTCTCTGTTTCAAATTTAAATGATGGTTCTGCTGGAACAAGGTCGTTTGCCACTGCTGTACTTGACAAGTTGCTCAGTTTAGTGTATGAGATCTTCGTATTGCTGGTGTAAATTTTATGTCCTTGAAACGTTAACTCGTCTTGCTTGATGACACAATTTGGTTGTATTTTAAGAAGGCCTGATCCCTCCAAACAGATTGAGGAGATGACACTGCCGCATACAGCATTGATGATTGTCTTGTTTTTGATTGCATAAATCCATTCATTTGGATGTGTAAGTCGTGTCCATATTTGATTTTTGATTAATTGCGTTAATTTGCATTTTGATGGTAATGGCATGTTGTTTAATAAGGAAACTTCGCATATGCATACACTTGATCCCTTGCGGTATAAAGGTTTTGTTTGTTCGCAAAGGTATGTTGATGGTCCAGTTGTTAAACATGTTGCCAGTTCTTGATCCAATAGTGGATAGTATTGGTCACGATGTTGACTGACAATCAGATATGGTGTGTCTGGTTTGATTGCCGTGAACGAGCCGTTTGTAAATATTGGTATGGGTATTACTCTGAATATGTCAAACGTTTCTATGATGACAAGAGGGAATTTTATTTGAAACATGACGTGGTTGTTGATGATTCGACTTTTTAGGGTCATAAGCTTGTATAACTGCAACAGCTCAGATGATTCAACCGGTAGTCGAAGCGAAGAGGGGATGTGTCCTCTTATGATCAGTATTTCTTTGTTAAGTTGTTGTGGTGATAGAAGGAGTGGGTTGATCTTTCCATGATTGGTGTCGATTAGCACATTGATTAAAGATGCTTGTATTCGTTGTGTGTTGGTGATGATCAATGTCAGCTCGATCGACAGCGCCAGGAATAAATTGTGCAAGTTTTCTTGATTTGTGTGATCAATTATTTTATTAACCTGCTCCTTCAAAGTTCTAAATTTTTCGCGAATTGAAACCTGATCCCCTTTAATTATGTTTACTGTTGAGTCTATGATGGATGTATGGTTTTTTAGGAGTTGTAGAACATAATCTTCGTTTCCTTTTATGTCACTGATGGTCTTTGATAACTCCTGGGCATAGTCAGCATCTAAGACTCCAAATAAAGAATTAGCTAAGGTCCCCACTATATTAAAGGCACCCCGTTTTTCTCTTGGTTTGTGATTGTTATTAGTGAATAGCTCATTGCCTCTTTTTAACTCTTCTTGTAGCTGGACAAATTGGTTGATTATTGATATGCAGGAACTGTTGTGCGATATCAATTTGCAAAGCTGCCGCAAAGATAGTATTCCGTTGGTAAATTCTGCGTTTTCAGCCCAATATGGTTCTAGATCATAATACACAACCAGGTTCCAATCGTTTGATGCCAGATTAACTATTCCAAGAGATTCAAAGTGAAGTCCAAGTTGAGCAGGAAATTGATTGATTTCCACAGGGTGACTACTTATAATTGGTAACGCTAGACATACTAGTAGCACTGTTGCTACTGCCGAACTGAAGGACCTTCGATGTTTTCTTTGTGGTTGATCATGTTCGCTGTTGCTGGTGCTAGCCTTCGTTACCATTGAAGTATAATCTTCTGCTTTTCGTTTAGATGAACCATTGGGCTTTCGTGATAAATCCTCGGGCTTTTGTTTATATGGACATTCTTGTTTTGGTTTGTCATCATCATCATCGATTGGAAGAGGAGCAAGTTTGTGAATTGCTCGTCGTAAAATGTTAGTTGCTGTTTTTACGTCTGCTACGCGAGCTACACCGTCTTCTCCCGGATAAGTTTTGACGACTCTACCCAGTGGCCATTTTAGTGGTGGGATGTTGTCTTCTTTAATTAAAACTATAGCTCCAGGTTGAAGATTTTGTTTGTCTTGCTTCCATTTACTTCTTTGTTGTAATTCATTCAAATACTCCCTCGACCATCTTTTCCAAAATTCGTTCTTGATGTACGTGACCAATTTCCATCGTGTAGGCAGGCTCATTCTTCTTGTCTCAACATTAGAATCAATTGATGCTGTTAATGGTTCACCAATTAGGAAGTGACCTGGTGTTAGGGCTGTCAGATCATTTGGATCGGATGATAGAGGTGTCAGAGGCCGAGAATTCAGAATTGCCTCAATTTCGATTATAAGTGTTTCGAATTCTTCATATGTCAATGATGCAGTTGTTGTACTTCGGTAAAGAAGATGTTTCGCTGACTTTACAGCAGCTTCCCATAGGCCACCGAAGTGTGGAGATCGAGGCGGTATGAAATGGAAATCAATACCTTTTGTTGTGCAGGATGATATTATGGAGTTACTTCCTTCAGAGGAGTATAATGACTGGCTCAGCTCCTGGAGTTGGTTTCTAGCTCCGACGAAGTTTGTTGCGTTGTCACAATAAAGGTTTCTGACGTGACCTCTCCTTCCTGTAAAGCGTTTTAATGCACCTATGAATGCTTCTGTTGTCAAAGCGCTTACAACCTCTAGATGGACTGCCTTTGTAGCAAAGCAGCAAAACACTGCGATGTATCCCTTCTGTGGTCGACTTCCTCTGCCTCGATAATGGATCCAAATTGGTCCGCAAAAATCCACCCCTGAATTCACAAATGGACGAGCGGGTTCTACTCTGGTTGTTGGCAGATTTCCCATTTTTGGAGAAAGCAGCTCAGGCTTTGCTCTGGTACATCGTATGCAACCTTTTACTACAGCTCGTGCAATAATTTTACCCTTAATTGGCCAGAAGCGTTGTCTGGTTATGGCCAGAAGTGCTTGTGGGCCAACATGTTTGTGGTCTTCATGGATGTCCTTCATTATCATCTTTACAAACGGGTGTTCATAAGGCAATAGAATAGGATGCTTTGCTTCATATGGCAATGTTGATGATTCCAGTCTTCCTCCAACGCGTATGATTTTGTTTTCATCTAAAAATGGAGAAAGGCAGAGTATAGCACTTGTTTTGCTGCATTCATGATATTTGTTAAGTTGTAAAATATCCGCACTAAATTCGTCTCTTTGCATCACTTGGACTATGGTATTGAGTGCGTGAGTTAGCTCCTGACTTGATAGAACCACCTCTTGGATTTTCTTGTTAACTTCTTCCGTGGAAAGAACCTTCTCAAGACGTTTTTTCTCGTTCTGATTTGATAGATTTGAATGAAGTTTTTCTTGCTTCTTCCTCTCAACCTCAACTTTAAGATACTGGATGTATCTTAGTACAAATGCAGTAACTCGCTGCAACCTCTTAAACGAATTTCCATGCTGAATTTTGTAAATGAAGTGTATTGAATCCCTATTGTCATTCATGATAGCTGAAGTTACTGGTTTGGCATAAGGTTGTGGCCAAGCTGATTCTTGGCCATGAAGAAAAATTGGCCCATAGAACCATAGATTAGATTCCTTCAATTTTTCAGGAGATATACCGCGTGTTAATAAATCTGCTGGATTTTCTTTAGATCTCACATGACGCCATTGTTGTGATATGGTACTAGCTTGGATAGACGATACCCTATTGGCAATGAAGATCGGTAGTGTTTTTGAGGTCGAATTAATCCACGCCAAAACTATTTCAGAATCGGTCCAGAAATATGTAGCGACCTTCTCATATTCTATGTCCTTCTTGACCCTTTTAGCAAGGTCAGCCGCTAACTTGGCTGCGCATAATTCGAGCCGTGGTATTGTTGGTTTCTTTACTGTCTTCTTTTCAATTGGAGCTACACGAGATTTTGCACATAATAACCGCACTATGATTGTACCAGGGTTGACTTTGGATCGTACGTAAATGCAAGCTCCATAAGCACTTTCTGAAGCATCGGCAAAGATATGAAGTTGTATTTTGTCTGGTATTTTTTGTGAAAATATGTGCCTTGGTATTCGGATTTGGTTTATCAATTTAAAGTCATCACGAAATTTCATCCATTTGGAGTGTAGATCCTGAGGTAATGCTGCATCCCAATCTATTTTCAATTGCCATAATTGTTGTAAGAAGATTTTTGCGGTTATTACTATTGGGGCCAAAAATCCAAGAGGGTCGAATAAGCGGGCTATTTCTGAAGAGACAATTCTTTTTGTTATTTTGGTCTCGGTAATCCCATGTGATTTAATACAGAAGTCATCCACCTTTGGCAGCCATGTTAAACCGAGTGTTTTAATGTTGTCTTCTGAGTCTAGGCTGAAGTCAAGTTCCATCTCCTTATCTTCTGGTAGAAACGCTTGAAGTAAACGTGGATGATTGGCACACCATTTTCGCAACTTAAATCCTGCCGTCTGAAGTACATCAATAAGTTGTCCCTGCATTTCTAATGTTGTTGAGAGGCTGTTTGATCCGGTCATGACATCGTCTACATAGAAATCGTGCTGAAGGACCTTGCTGCCGATTGGATGTGACATTATTGATGATTGAGATAGATGTTGAAGGGATTTAATTGCCAGGTATGGAGCGGCTGATGTACCATATGTTAATGTATTGAGCTGATAGCACTTGATAGGTTCTGATGTGGATCTTCTCCATAGAATAAGCTGGTATTTTCTGTCTTCTTCATGTACTAGCACTTGTCTGTACATTTTTTGAATGTCAGCAGTAAACACGAAGCGTGGTAAGCGGAACCTCAGCAAAATTGTAAATAAGTCATCTTGAATTTTTGGACCAGTGTGTAATATATCGTTGAGTGATATATTGGACGATGTTTTTGAGGAGGCGTCAAAGACTACTCTCAATTTAGTGGTGCTACTGTCTGGTTTCTGCACACAATGGTGAGGTAGAAAGTAGTGTGGTGATTCGCTTGGCGGGGCAGCAACCTCTTGCATGTGCCCTAGTGATATATATTCGTCCATGAATTGATGATACTGTTTTTTCAGTTCTGAATTATTAGCTAAACGTCTCTCTAATGAGTACAGTCGTCGTAAAGCTATGTTTTTTGACTCTCCTAAGGATGATGGATCGTCTTGGAATGGCAGTCTTACGATAAAACGGCCATTTTCATCTCGGTGTGTGGTTTGTGTAAAATGTGTTTCACACCATTTTTCTGCACTTGTTATTGATCTACGCGTATCCTCTGGGTCTTCAATTGACCAGAATTTTTCGATGAGTGCATTTAGGTTTTCATCTTCTATGCACATACCGCAAGTCAGTGCTGATCTGGGATGATGGCCAACTCTTCCTGTGGCAATCCAACCGAAAACTGTATTTTGTAATGTTGGCATTTCTTCATCGGATTTGATTTGCCCAACAGAGAGGAGTTCATGATATAACTCCGCGCCTATGAGCAGGTCGATGTTGCCGGGACAGTTGAATTTTGGATCAGCCAGCTGGATGTTCTTTGGGACGTTCCATTGTTTAATATTGATAAACTGTGTCGGTTGTTGAGAAAGAATCTTTGGAAGAACCATTGCCTCTATTCTTGTAGAGAACCCATTTATTCTGGATTGTAAATGGATGTTGACTCTTTTATATGAGTTTTGAGTGGCATGGCCTATACCCTGGATCTGCATCGTGTCGTGTTTTGCTGAGAGCCCCAGCCTTCCAACTAACTTCTCTGTTATAAAGTTTACTTGGGATCCTGAGTCCAAGAGTGCTCTGCATTCTATAAATTCTCCATTTTTCGATTCTAAACTGATCCTAGCAGTCCCCAACAAGATATATGTTTTCGAGTGTTGGCTAACTGCGCTTAGTGCGAGTGTCTGGTCACGGCCTTGTTCTGGATTCTGCTGGCTTGCTGCGCTCACTGTTAGTGTCTGGTCACGCCCTTGATCTGGAGTTTGCTGAAGCTTGCTTACTGATGTTTTGTTGTGTTCGATTGGTTTCATCGTGTCAAGATGTACTAAAGTGTTATGTTTTTTGAAACATTTAGTACATCCTCTCCTTTTGCATTTTGAAGCCTGATGACCTGTCATAAAACAGTTAACGCATTTTTGATGTTTCTTGAGCAGGTTCAGTCGATGTCCAGGTGTCATACGTAGGAACTCATGGCAAGCATAAAGTGGATGTGTGCCATTACAACTTATACATGATGAAGTTGTTGGAGCTGATGCTGCTGCTACCTTCTTCATCAAGTGTACTCGTCTTTGTTCCTCTGGGAACTTTCCTTTACTACCCAAAGCTTCAAGTGATTGAAAACGCCTTTCCAGGAATTCAAGTAGATCATTTATTTTTTGGACGGTTCTGGGATTTTCAAGTGACTGTTCATACAAGGTATGAGTGTCTCTGTCGAGTTTCTTCAGCACAATGTGGGTTATGAGTGGATCCCAATTATCAATGCTAATTCCAATATTTGTTAATCCCATCAGGCATTCTTGTGTAGTGTCATGGATAGCCTTTACCGAACTTGATGTTCCTCTGTCGGACGACCCGTTTGGTTGATTCATTAATTTATTGATCAATGCCGATACCAACAATCTGGTGTTGTCGTATCGATCAACTATTGTCTTCCATGCAGCATCATAATTATTATCTGACGTTGTGAAGTGTCGGATAAGCCTTTCAGCCTCTCCCGATAAATTAGTTTTAAGGTACCATAATTTTTGACATTTAGCCATTGGTTGATTGTGTACTATCTGGACGAACAAGTCATGAAATTGCCGCCATTTTAAATAATCACCATCAAATTTCTGCAATGAAATTTTAGGTAATTTTAAATTGCTTGAAGAGTTGGAGCTGTGACCTGTGGTGCCCTGTTGACCTTGATTTGCTAGTTCGTTTAGCTCAATTAACTTCTCTTCAGTGTGTTCTTCAATTTTAATGAAATCTTGAACGTTGTATCCTTCCAGGGAGGGATTTTCATATTGTTCATGCACTAAATTGTGGATGTGCAGAACTTCCTCCCAATACCGTTCAATGTTCTTTATTTTTATTTTATAAAATTCCGAAGAACGATTTGCCATTTGAGTTGATGCTCCTTCTAATGCTCTCTGCAGCCCTGCTATTGCAGCATATTGCCGCCTGATGATGGGGACTGATGTTTCTATTTGAAGTAAGGAACTTCTAGAGGTTGGAATTGGCTTAGTCTTGGCTAATTCCTGGTCATCTTTGTTTGCAGATTTGTCTGCTTCGCCTTCTTTTTCTGTATCGCCTTCTTCAACATCCACGGGATTAATACCTCGAAGGGTTGCCATCAGATCATTGTACAGAACTTGTACCTTCTGATATGTCTTTCCAGCAACATAGGGTGTGTCATGTTTAAGCGAACCCTCAATTTGCTTATGATTTTCTTGAAATCGATTCCAATACTGTTCGACGCGCTTAATACGGTCTTCCTTGTATTGTGCCGTTTTTCTTGAAGCACTATCCTTGCCGATATTTACTTTTAGTTTTGCCAATTCATCGGCTATGATTTTTTGTCGTGCCACGACGATTGTAATATCAGCTTCATCCATTTTAAATTAGTCAGGAACTTGATGGATGGTCAGGAACTTCTTGTTAATAAGTAACGTAATGAATATAAGAACTTGTTTTGTTATCTGGAACCTGATGCTGCTTGTTATCTGCTTCTGACGAAGGAACTTGCTTGCTGATCAGGAACTTGTGGTAGGTTAGCAACCTGATGATAATTCAGGAACTTGCTTGAAATAGCTGGCAACCAGTGTTATGGCCCTGGTGACGCTCTTGATTCAGGAACTTGGCAAGTAGCTGGCACCCAGTGTTATGGCCCTGGTGACGCTCTTCGTATTTTTAAATTTTGTAGTAAATGGCTTATTGTCAGTGTTTAGCCCTGACAAACGCTTTTATTAATGTCGAATTGCGCGAATTGCCCCTTACCTCTGGTGGGGGGAAGCAATATCACGTCGGGGTCACCAATGTTTAACGATGAGGCTCTTTTGCCTCAACGAATCGATAGCCAGGGTAGAACACCGTGACTTTTGTGGAGTGTGAAATCGGTTCATGTACCAATTCACAATTATAGTATTTGAATATTAGCCACCTTACCTCGGGTGGGGGGATAGCTAATATGAATTGAAATGAAACAAAATTCTTATCTGGCGATTGAAAATTGAATGACTTTATTGTCCCAAAATCGGGAATATTTATATTCAATAATTGCTAACCTAAACAATAAATATCTTACTAATAAAATGAAAAATAAAATAATGCAAATTTTGCTCTATCGACAAACCTTGAACATAATGTATTTTTTAAAGGGTCGAATTTCGGATACGCGAAACACTTTGCCATTGCCACTCTACTGCGCCTTTAGTTTATTAACCTGCAGTAGCAGTTCAAGGTGAATTTTCTTTTGGCTGGGCATCATGTTTCGGGTATCCGGAATTCTTGTCGTTTATTATGCTTTTGCACACTGAATGTATTCGCGTAGTGTTTATGATAAAAAGAATGCACTAATTTTGAGGTAGGTCAAAAATGTATTTACTGACGCGAATAGATTCAGTATGTGCATTTGGATTGTATTTGGTATACATTGAATTGTATGAATTTATGAATTAATATTTAAATTGGATAGTATTTATATTAGGGTGTGTGTATGTACATTCAATCTGTTCGTGAACAGATGTACAACCTCAATACAGACCCTGTAGAGGTAATAATTTCAAAAAATTAAAAAAATTAACCTATGGTTCTAAACAATTTAATACAACTACAGATGAACAATATTTTAATCATTGACTGATCTAAAGTGGAAATATATCATAAAGCTCATTTTTTTCGATGCTATTTTAACTTGTTTTGACACACAACGATTGTGCACTTCGCTGAGACCACCAAATCGAAAATTATACTTTGTTCTGAATGTACCTGACAGTACACAAAACTATGTTTGCATCGAGCTTGTGTTCACAGGACCTAAACAAACAAATTAAAGTGACATCCCTTCTCTCAAACCAACTTATCGAAAAGAATGCTTCCAGTATATGCATCTGATAAATAATCAAAACATGCTTGTATCGAGTTTGTATTCAGAGGACTTATATAATCAAAATTAGTTGACATCACTTCGCTGAGACAATCTCTTCGAAATAAATGCTTCTCAAAGAAAAATAACAGCTTGTTTCAAGCTTTTGCGGACAGGCCTCAACAAACTCTTTGATGGAGCTTCTTAAAGAAAGCTTTTTCTTTGCTTTTATTTCACGTGCTTCTACAAATGAGTTTAAAGAAGCCTTATTGAAATATTAAGGAAGCTGCACTCATATAAGCTTGTAAATAATTTGGAAGTACAGCTTTAATAGGTTTCAATGAAGCTGTTGACAAAAATACACCCTCGAATATTCAAAACTTCCATGTACAACCTCAATACAGGCCCTGTAGAGGTAGTAACTTCATGAAATTAAAAAATTGGACCTTACCGAGGGAAAATTGTTAGTTGGGCGCCTCCGCTCCGCCTCCACTCCACGTCCTCTCCGCCTCCGCTCCAACTCCACTCAGCTTCCGCTCAGCGTCCGCTTCACCTTCCACTCAGCTTCCACTCAGCTCCGCTCCGACTCCACTCCATCTCCGCTCCTCCTCCGCTCCGCCTCCACTCCACCTCCGCTCGGCGTCTGCTCCGCCTCCTCTGAGCGTCCGCTCCGCCTCCACTCCGCCTCCGCTCCACCTCCGCTCCGCCTCAGCTCCACCACCGCTCGGCTTCCACTCGGCGTCCGCTCCGCCTCCGCTCAGCAATTATTCTTACCAAAACAACTGGAGAACTCCAAGCACTGTTACTCTCCTCTAACACCCCCATTTCCAGCATTCTGTTCAGCTAAGCGTACATGAGCTTTTGGACTACTGGTGAAATGGGGTAGTGCCTTTGCTTAATGGGAATTTGTTCGTCATCCACTTCAATTGACCGCTCCGCCTCCGCTCGGCGTCCGCTTGGCGTCCACTCCGCCCCCGCTCTGCCTACGCTCCGCCTCCGCTCCGCCTCCGCTCCGCCTCCGCTCCGCCTCCGCTCCACCTCCGCTCCGTCTCCGCCTCCACTCAGCGTCCGCTCAGCCTCTGCTCCGCGTCCGCTCCACCTCCGCTCCGCCTCCGCTCCGCCTCTGCTCCACCTCCGCTCCGCGTACGCTCAGTCTCCGCTCCGCCCACGCTCCGCGCCCGCTCCGCCTCCACTTCGCCTACGCTCCGCGTCCGCTCCAACTCCGCTCCGCCTCCGCTCCAACTCCACTCCATCTCTGCTCCGCCTCTGCTCCACCTCCGCTCCGCGTACGCTCAGTCTCCGCTCCACCCACGCTCCGCGCCCGCTCCGCCTCCACTCCGCCTACGCTCCGCGTCCGCTCCAACTCCGCTCCGCCTCGGCTCCACCTCCACTCCGCCTCCGCTCCGCATCCGCTTAGCGTCTGCGTCAGCGTCGCGTTTACTACGCCTCCGCTCGGCTTCCACTCAGCTCCACTCCGCCTACGCTCCGCATCCAATCGGCGTCCGCTCCACCTTCGCTCGGCGTCTGCTCTGCCTCCGCTCGGCGTCCACTCAGTGTCCGCTACGCCTCCGCTCTACCTCCGCTCCGCCTCCACTCCGCCCCCACTCCGCCACCGCTCGGCGTCCGCTCCACCTCCGCTCGGCGTCCGCTCCACGTCCGCTTAGCGTCCGCTCGGCGTCCATTCCGCCTCCGCTCAGCGTCCGCTCCACCTCCGCTCAGCGTCCGCTCCGTCTCCTCTCCGCCTCCGCTCCACCTCCGCTCCACCTCTGCTCCACCTCCGCTCCACCTCCGCTCAGCGGCCGCTGACCAAAAATCGAGAGAGATTTTCAAGAGATTTCCAAAACTGAAAACCAGAAGCTTTTACGATATCTGATTCTCGAGATATACGCATCCAAAGTTACTTGCGTAGATCTGCGTATAAATGCGTAGAATTGCATAGAAATGCGTAGATGTGCGTAGATATTTGTAGACTTGCCAGAACTTTTAATATTTTTAATGACAAAAATTGCAGGGCACGTCAAAAGAAAGGTCTATTAAAACCCTATCGACACTTCCAAGCCAATATTTTTTTCATGGTCTGGAAAAAAATTGCAAGGTACGTCAATAGACAGGTCTATTCAAACCCTATCCACACATTCAAGCCAATATTTTTGTCATGGTCTGGTTGAAGAAATATTCGAAAAATGTGTTTTTACCGATTTCCTTTTTTTTTTCTTTCCAACGCAAATCCGTTAAATGCGAATATCTAACGAACCGCAGCTTTCAAAATGCTTGCGGTTTTCAGTGCTGAATAGGAAATTAACACACCTTTCCAAAAATATAAAAAATTCATCACGAACATTTTTCATGGATTTTGAAGAAAAGCATGGGACTAACCCCTTGCCGTTTTTTTCAAACAAAAATGACTTTTTTTCAAAGTTAATGAAATAAATCGTGTTATACGTTTTTGGAAAGGTCTGTTCAAACCCTATAAGCACATGCAAGCGAAATTTTTTTTCATGATCTCGTTTAGAAAATATTCACACCCCAAGTTGTTTTACTGATTTTCTTCCCCAACTACCTACCTTAGTGTCCTTGGATGACGATATTTCGGAATCCATGCCTTCCAGAAGGCAAAAAAAATCGAGAGAGATTTTCAAGAGCTTTCCAAAACTGAAAACCAGAAGCTTCTACAATATCTCGTTCTCGAGATATACGCATCCAAAGTTACTTGCGTAGATCTGCGTATAAATGCGTAGAACTGCGTAGAACTGCGTAGAAATGCGTAGATCTGCGTAGATATTTGTAGACTTGCCAGAACTTTTTATATTTTTAATGAAAAAAATTGCAGGGCACGTCAATAGAAAGGTCTATTCAAACCCTATCGACACATCCAAGCCAATATTTTTTTCATGGTCTGGTTGAAGAAATATTCGAAAAATTTGTTTTTACCGATTTTCTTTTTTTTTTCCAACGCAAATCCGTTAAATGCGAATAGCTATCTACAAAGCATATTATTCAATGAGCTACTGTGTGATATATTTTCGTATTCCCGTGGGAATATGCAAACTAATTAAAATGACGAAAGTTCGTATTTCGTCTGGTGAACCATTAGAATTAATCGTTCACCACAGGAGCTCTCGTTACAAAAAAGAAGAATAGAACTAAGAAATAGAAAACTTAACAATAATGCAAGTTACGCAAAATAACAATGATATATATCGCGTGTAAACATTTATGAGTTTGTACATATACACCCCTCCTTGGAGGTTCCTAACCTTCAATTTATAAGGTGGCTTCAAAGCGAGGAACTGTTCTTCTTGGTATTGGAATTGGCCTTCTCTGCCGTAGGCAATAAAAGATAATCATTCCAATAGTAGTCATCAGCAGCAAGGTGCTCAAACCATAATGATGATAATCATGGATGTTCAATTGGGGTTCTTCAGGTGATGCTATGTCTTTCTTCAGATCTTCTATTTACTGTGTAAGATTCTTAAACTGGTCATAATCAATAGTGCTTACCTTCAATGGGGGGACAAGGTCTTTTGAAAGGTTACGGGTTCCAATCCAGTTGTGGATTCTTACACTCGGTATGAACGACTTGGCTATAGTAGTTTTGAAGTTTGAGCGTACGTTTATGATGATATTTCCTATTTTGAGAGTGCACATATCTTTGAACTCAACCACTCCATTGGCTGCCAGGGCTATGCTGCTTGTTACTCCATTGCAAATGAGAATACCTGTAGAATTAGTAATCAATGAAAATAACCACCTATTAGTCTGCTTGAGTGCGAGCCACCGATTTTGAGGTGGTATTTCATTCAAGATGCAATCGCTCAATGCATTATCTTTATGATTCAGTAGTGCCATTTCACAAACTTGCAAATTGTGTTGATGGATATTAGTATTAGTATTGATGGACAACCTGAGTACAGAGATGGTTTCTCGTGGCTATAGGTTTGCAGGATGAAAACTCATATTCCGTTAGTCCAAAAAATTTGTCTCTTGCTAATGTAATTACTAGGTATGGCTTAGATATATCCACTAGAAGGCTCATATTGTTGTGAGTGATAGGCAATGGGATTAGATTGAACACCTGGAGTTCTTGATGTTGAGCTAGTGGTATCAGCATTTCAAAAACGATTGAATCCTTAAGTGTTCGTCCCTTGACTGTAATGATTTTGAACATATCCAATATTGAAACATTTGGTAATCTCAAAGATGATGGGAGATTTCCTTGAACAAGCTGCAGCTGGTCGTTAAGTTGCTTTGGTGTGATGAGCTGAGGATTAATTTTGGCATGATTCAAATCCAGTATGACATCAAGTAGAGTGTCTTGAGTGCTCTGAAAATGTATTAAAATCATAATTAAAAATGAAGTTAGGGAAACAAAGTGCTGATTCGTGATAATGCCATCTTGTTGTTTTTCAATTGCATTAAACGTTCTAGCCAGGTATATGTTCAATGTCTGGAATTGCTCTTTGACTTCCATTGTATTGCGTCTCAAAATATTTGTGGTTGAATCTGAAATAGAACTTTGTTTTTTAATAAGAGCCGATAAGTGAATTTCATGTTTATTTGCTAGGTCAATCTGATTTTGAATGTGCTGAGTCTCTTCTTGATCGAGGACACCGAACAAACTATTCGCCACACTACCAACAAAATCGAATGGAGATCTGCGATGCCGAATGGCTGTCCGACTTGAGGTGTTGAACCCATTAATGAATTCGTTGTTTTGGTCAATGACAGCGACTCTTTGTCGAAAAATATCGATAGTCTGAAGACAGTAATAAATCTTGCCCAATTTATCTCCCGCGCATGCACTTTCCAATTCATTTAAGTAGGTTTTTACTTCGGTTAATTCTAACCAATAATTGGTTAGATTGTAATAGACATAAACGCTCCAGAAATTGTTAACTACCCGCAGTATTCCTATGTCTTCAAAGTAAATTCCGACTGCGTTATCGAGCTGGTTGATAATGACGTGGTTGTCTGTGTTCGCGGTGGTAACTGGCACAATCAACAATGCGATGAAAAGGGATACAAATAAAGATCCCGTTGTAACTCTGCCGCTTCTCAGTTTCCGTGATGTTGAACATACATATATTTGGTTCTCCATCGTTTTTAAGAGGTGGCTTCTTTGTATGATCTGGTGGATGATCTGTTTTGTCTGCTTATTCTACCGGTAAGGGACACAAATTATGAATAGCTCGCTGGAGAATTCCTCCATGGGTCTTTATGTTGGCAACACGAACCAATCCATCATTTCCTTTGATTACTTCTACTACACGCCCAAACTTCCATTTTGTTGGTGGCATATTGGGTTCCTTTAATAAAACAAGAGTATTTGGCTTTAAATTTTGGGATCCAGTTTTCCTCGTTGTTGTAAGAGATGTAAGTACTCACCAGACCATCTCTTCCAGAATGATTGCTGTACATGCTGGATTTGTCGATATTTATTAAGAGAACTTACTTTTTTGTCAGTGACATCGGGCTCAGCTATGGAAAGAAGTGGTGCTCTTATCAAAAAATGGCCGGGGGTAAGAGCTTCTAGATCAGCCATACTCAACCTTTTTTTCATAAGGGCCACAAAGACGTTTTAGCTATGTTGCCTCGGGCCGCAACATGAATTATTTTTTGCACTTAGGTGTTAAGTAATTTAGATTGGTTTATTCATTTAAATATAAAAACTAATTTGATTTCTGAAATTTAGAACACTTTCCAAAATGTTTTTTAATCCAACGAAATCGTAGCCATCCTTCAATGGAATTCGATAGCTGATGTCTTGACGGATAGGGCCTGAATTATATTTTCACAAAAAGTATATTTCGATCCAAATGTCAACTAACTGACATAAAACCACCTTTTTCCGGAGTAGTAAAAACTGAAAATTTAATTTTTTCAACTTTTTTAACCCATCCAAATTGTATTATTTTGGATTCGATCAAAACCGGTAAAGTTCGTTCCAATCGGAAATATTTAATTCCATCGAAAACGAAATGAAAATTGAATTAGTAATAAATTCTGTGAAATATAAATGATCGAAAGATCGATTGATTGAAATTATCGAATTAGTTTGGTGATCGATTCTTGAACGATTCGATCATTTGAAATGAACGATTTACACTACTCTATTACAGAATGCCAAACGAAGAAGTTGAAGCCCTTTTCTTGATTCTGAAGCTTGGGTTTGTTTTTATTTGTGAACTTGGTTGTTGCATTTGGATGATAAAATGTTCTCTGAATATTGATATTCCTCAATAACAGCAACGAATGTCTCCACCTTGGGTTTTTATTTTGAGTATACTCCTTACCTAAGCAAAAATTCTACAGCAAGATATGAAGATGACGATAATGGAGAGGATGAAATGTTTGGCCTATCCATTTTTTTTCATAATTGTTTCCTTCTAACTCCAAATTTCAGTATAATGAAAATGCACAACGGCAATTTGAAAATTTAATAAAAATAATATTTGACAATTTTGACGTTTCAATTGTGCGCATGTATGCGTGCTTCTAGTTGTGATTCCTTCTTCAAATTCAGAATTGATGCTCTCTTCTTTTCAGAAGATGGACTGTCATCTAGTGCCAAATGAACTTTTTCAGAAGCATTTGAAACGAAAATGCTATCAGTCATTCGTTTTTGTTTCAATTTATAAAAGAAAGCGGTGGAATCAGGAAATATCATTCAAAATGTTCAGACTTTTTTTGGGTGTTGTTTCCAAATTGATGTAGGCGCTTTTTCCAAACGGCTGTAAATTTTGATTTATGGTATGGTTTTTCTATGAAATCGCATATTTGTGTAAGTTTGCCAGGTGGGCCACTTAAAAAGCTCGACGGGCCACATGCGGCCCGCGGGCCGCAGGTTGAGTATAGCTGTTCTAGATCATTTGGGTCCGATGAAATTGGCATCAAAGGCCTCGAATTAAGTATTGCTTCTATCTGAATTGCTCCTCGTATGTTAACGAAGCCTCGCCCAGGTGTCGAACCAACAACCCTTTAGCTGATTTTACAGCTAACTCCCAGAGTCCCCCAAAGTGCGGAGAACGAGGGGGAATAAATTGCCAATTAATTCCCGTCTGAATACATGTTGATTGAATGGCTGATTCCATTCTCTTTGATTGCATAACTCCTTTAAGCTCCTTGAGTTTGTTACTAGCACCGACGAAATTGGTCGCATTATCGCAAAAAATAGTGTGACACAATCCACGTCTGCCTATGAACCTTTTAAGGCAATTGATGAACGACTCGGTGGATAGGTCTCCAACAACTTCGATATGAATACGATTTTGAAGGAGTCTTACCTCTGATTTTGTAGTGTGATTTTATAGGACCAGCAAAGTCAACCCCAGTGTAGTAAAATGGGCGAGATGGTGTTACTCTTTCCATTGGTAGGTCGCCCATCAGCTGTGTTATAGATGTTGGCCTGGACTTCGCACATATGATACACTTTCTTATCACTGATCTTGCTTCTCTTCCAATGCTTAATATCCAATATTGTTGTCGCGAAATTGCTATTAGGGCCCTGTGGGATATGTGTAAGTTTGTTCTATGTAAATGCTCTAAAAGCAACCTTGTGACAGTGTTGTTCTTAGGCAAAAGTATTTGATTTTTGGCATCCGGCAGAAGCACAGAATTTGCTAATCTCACACCCACTCGAATTAAGTTATATTTTTTATCAAAATAGGGCGTTTATGTTGCTAAGCTTGATTGAGCAATGGTACTTACATTGCCCTTTAAAGCTTTGTATTCTTCTGGAAAGGCCATCCGTTGAGTGTATACCAAGAGAAGGCGGGTTCCTTCACGCAGTTCATCAGCAGAAAGCATGCCACTCCTTCTTAGAAGGTCAGGCCGTCTGGCGTTCCTTAAGAATCTGCTACAGTATGAGAATATTTTCTGTAATGTATAGAAAGAGTTTCTATGATTAATTCTATTTAATATATCTTCATCGTGAGTTGCAGTTATCAATGCCGTTTTGGTTTTTCGCAATTCTGGAACGACCTGTGGAATGGTGTACTTACTGGGCTCCCAAAGTGATTCATCTAGTTTAAGAAAAGATGGACCTTCAAACCATGTCAATGATGATGAAAGGTCGACGAGAGTGCATCCTCTCGTTATTAAATCAGCTGGATTTATTTCCCCTTTAATATGATTCCATTGTGATATCTGAGTTTCTGCTTGGATCTTGGCTACCCTATTTGCTACAAATGTATCCCAGACATAAGAGGGAGAGTTAATCCAAGCCAGCACCGTTGTTGAATCTGTGTAGTATGCTATCTTATGAACATACTTGTTAAATGTCAGGAGTATTCTCCTTACCCGCTCAACCAAGAGCTCTGCAGCTTGAAGTTCAAGACGAGCGATTGTAATGGCCTTCATTGGAGCGATGCGAGATTTTGAGCAAAGTAACTTACTATAGATGTTGCCTGATTCGTCTATGCATCTGACGCTCCAAGGGCGGACATACTAGGTACTATCCGAAAACCCATGTAGTTCGGTTCTTTTTGGCAATGGGCACATTACAAATCGAGGTATGCTTATATTTTCTAAATCATAGAATTGATTTACATACCTGTTCCACTTTTCGGTCAGATCCATAGGAAGCTGGTCATCCCATGAGACATCCGTCTTCCACAAATCTTGTAAAAAGAGTTTGCCAAGCATTATGACTGGACTTAATAGACCTAGAGGATCAAACAATCGTGCGATGTCTGACAAAACAGTTCTGCGTGTTACAGGAGTTTTAGGTGCTGTGAATTTGTCTGAGTTAAATCCAAATTCAAATTGATCGAGAGTTGGATTCAAATCAATCCTAAGGTTTTGATTACGTCAGACTGATGGAATCTTACTAACCTTTCCTTGTGTGCATCAGGAATATTCTTAAGAATGTTGTTATCATTAGAACAGAATTTTCTTAATTCAAATTTACCCTTTTGTAGAAGGAGCGTTATGTCTTCTAGCAGTTCTCTGGCCTCTGAAACTGTGTCTGCTCCAGCAAGTAGATCATCAACGTAAATATTTTCACGTATAGTTTGGGATGCTCTTTTGTGCAGCTGTTGATAATTGTCTGCAAGCTGGGCAAGACATTTGGTTGCTAAATAAGGAGCACAAGCTGATCCGTAGGTTAATGTATTAAGTTTGTATGTCTTCAGAGGTCGATTGCCTTAAGGTCTCCAAAGAATTAGTTGAAAAGCTCTGTCTTCTGGCCGTACCAGTACCTGTCGGTACATTTTGCTTATATCTGCTGTAAATGCATACCTTTCTAATCTGAAATTAATAATTATTGAAAATAGGTCAGGTTGAACTGTTGGCCCAACGCCTAGAACATCATTGAGAGAGAATCCAGATGTTGTTGTTGCTGAACAATCAAAGACCACACGAAATGCTGTTGAGGAGCTTTCTGGCTTTAACACACAATAATGCGGGATGAAATAATGATTTTGTGGGATCTCAAAGTTCTCAATGGGACTCATATGGCCCAGTTCTTCGTACTCTAATACGAACTGAGAATAAAGCTCACGCAATGCATAATCTTTTACAAAACTTCGTTCTAATGAAAGAAATATTTTGCGTGCCCTTTCGAGAGATGCACCCAAACAAGATGGATTTTTTTTGAAAGGAAGACTTACCATGAATCTTCCATTTGATACAACCTTTGTGCTGGAGTTGAAAAATTCCTCACAGTTATGCTCTTCATTACTCATGCGTTTGATTTTAGTATCATGAGTCTCGTACTCCCAGAAGGAACCTACTCACAAGTTTCTCTAATGAGGATAGAGATGGCCTTGTGGCAATGGTGCAAACAGCAATGTGGTTTGA
Organism: Dasysyrphus tricinctus; assembly: GCA_963921185.1. Lineage (NCBI taxonomy): Eukaryota > Metazoa > Arthropoda > Insecta > Diptera > Syrphidae > Dasysyrphus > Dasysyrphus tricinctus. Next base: position 69,377,439 of record OY992531.1, read on the forward strand.
AGTTGAACGCCACCTGCGACTATCCATCCTAGTTTTGTGTTACGGAATGTAGGTGGTTGAGGTCCTACTGTTATTTCCCCTGGAAGGAGAAGATCGAAAAACAATTCGGCACCGATAAGCATATCGATTTTTTGATTAGTCATAAATCCTGGATCAGCTAACTGAATATGAGATGGAATTTCCCAATGTTGTGACTGAGCTTCACATCGTGGCTGGTAATCTGTAATCCTAGCTAGTATGGTTGCTTCAATACTTGCCTTGAAACTTGAATTATTTGATTCAAGTGTGAGTGATACAGAAAATTGTGTTTGTGTGCCATGTCCTCCTATGCCACTTATTGAGGTATCCGATCGGTGCTTCTGAATACCCAGTGCTTGTGCAAAAGCAGCAGTCACAAAATGAATTTGTGATCCTGAATCTAACAAGACCCGACAAGGAAGCCATGCTCCACATGCCGACCTGACGTTTACCAATGCTGTTGCTAGATAAACTTGCCGTGGTTTTGATTTACGACAAGTAGCTGCATTGGAATGCATATAGTGGTTGGTTGATGTTGATTGACCTTCCCCCCTTTGAGTTGGTTGCTGCTGCTGGCTACCTGTGGAATGTGTAAAACAGTTATTTGTTTTGTTCTAAAAGATTGCCTTGAATCCTTCTTATGGTGTAGGAGGGTATTATGTTTGCCATTACAACTAAGGCATCCTCTGGCGTGGCATGTGTTGGGGGCATGCCCTGACTTAAGGCAGTTACGGCAAATTCCAAGCCTTTGAACAGCTCTCTCACGATCACCACCTGAAAGCCATCAACTTTGGCTGCTACTACGGTTGTTGGCTTCCTTCTCTCGTCTGTATTGTTTATTGTTTCAAGGGTTTGAAACCGGGATTCCAAAAACTTTAGTAGCTCTTTCAGGGAAGGACTGCTTCTTGGATCAGCTAACGATTGCTCAAAAAGTGTCCTGCTTTCCTTGTCCACTTTCTTAAGCATCAGATGAACAACTATGGGATCCCAGTCATGAGCGCGGAATCCCAGATTTATGAGCGCCTGGATTCCTTCCTTGGTGTTGTCGTGTAGTTTCCTTAAACTAGAGGCAGTTCCTGATGCGGCTGGTTGACTCAAAAGTTTTTCTAACTGAGCTGACAAGAGGAGCCGTTTACTGTCGTATCTTTCCATAAGCGTCTACCAGGCTGCTTCAAAGTTGTTGTCTGTTGCTGGAAATCCTTGGATTAAACCGAGCGCTTCTCCGGTCAAATTAGATCGCAAGAAATAGAGCTTTTGAGCAAGTGATATTGGTTGTTCCAGGATCATTGGCTTAAAGAGATCATAAAATGACGCCACTTAAGATAGTTTCCGTCAAATTTTGGCAACTCAATTTTTGGCAGTTTCAATGATGTAGTTGAAATAGGTGGATCCTGTATACCAGATGTATCAATTTCCTTTGTTGGAAGCCCAATCAGCCTTAACTCCAACTGCTGCAGTAGATGAAAATATTGTTCGATATTTTCTTCGTCTAAGTCACCATCCAGTCGCTGATATAAAACTTTGATTTGCTCAAAGTTTTCTTTGATGTTTGCAACTTTAACTAGAAACATTTGGGGGTCGGTGCCCTTTGAATCTATTGAGCATTTTCTTTGAGAGCACCATGAATCTTGCTCTTGGTGAAAGCGTGTTTGGCTTAGAAATTTTAAGCTCAAGCCTTTGTTTAAGCTCAGGTGGATTCATCCTGGTTGGTATTGCTGCTGGCGGTGTCATCGATAATCCAAATCCTGATGGTAGTGCTGCTGGTGGCTCTTTCTGGATCTGATTAACGTATAATGTCTATCTTCATGGCTTCATAAACTTTTCGAATCTCTTCATAGTACTCCTTGGTGAAGTACTCATGTTGAAGATGGCCTGAGTATTTATCCCGAATCTCGCTGTCATTGGTATCGAAATAATCCCAAAGATTCTCTAACTTTTCCTTCCTTTGCAGCAGTTTCGTAACCGTTTTCCGATCGTCACTATCCTTCCCATAGTTGCGGTAAAGGACGCAGATCTCGGTTCCGATTTGTTCTTGAAGGTCAGTTAGTTCCTTTAGAGACTGGGACATGATTATTTTTTTTTTTATTTTTTGTTGAAATAAAGTTGTTATGTTTGTGATTACAATCAATTTCGATTTAATTAACGACACTCGTAGTTGGTTCCAAAACAAACTGAAAACACGAACGCACAATTGATGTATTTATTATTTTAATATCACAATCAATGTGAGTTGAATACCCGACACTCTAGTTTTGATTCAAATGCTAATTGAACACACACAAGTCGTAATATTCTTGATAGTAAAAGTAAAAAGTAAAACACAATTAATGTTGGTTAACTTCAGGCACACTAAATTCTTTAAGTTATGTCCTGTCACGGTCGCCAAACTGTTCGATACAAAATCTTTCTCTTAGAAAAGATGAAAAAGAGTATACCAATTAAATCAAAAAGACAACTGCTGTGGTTGAGAGGTGAAACTGTAATGATTTATTTTACACAATAGTTTTTTCTATCATGATAGTTTTTTCTATCATTATAGTTTTTTCTATCATGATAGTTTTTCTATCATGTTAGTTTTTTCTATCATGATAGTTTTTTCTATCATGATAGTTTTTTCTATCATGATAGTTTTTTCTATCATGATAGTTTTTTCTATCATGATAGTTTTTCTATCATGATAGTTTTTTCTATCATGATAGTTTTATCTATCATGATAGTTTTTTCTATCATGATAGTTTTTTATCATTATAGTTTTTTCTATCATGATAGTTTTTTCTATCATGATAGTCTTATCTATCATGATAGTTTTTCCTATCATGATAGTTTTTCTATCATGATAGTTTTTTCTATCATGATAGCTTTTTTTCTATCATGATAGTTTTTTCTATCATGATAGTTTTTTCTATCATGATAGTTTTTTTCAATCATGATAGTTTTTTCTATCATGATAGTTTTTTCTATCATGATAGTTTTTTCTATCATGATAGTTTTTTCTATCATGATAGTTTTTTCTATCATGATAGTTTTTTCTATCATGATATTTTTTCTATCATGATAGTTTTTTCTATCATGATAGTTTTATCTATCATGATAGTTTTTTCTATCATGATAGTTTTTTTATCATGATAGTTTTTTCTATCATGATAGTTTTTTTCTATCATGATAGTTTTTTCTATCATTATAATTTTTTCTATCATGATAGTTTTTTTCAATCATGATAGTTTTTTCAATCATCATGTTTTTTATATCATGATAGTTTTTTCTATCATGATAGTTTTTTCTATCATGATAGTTTTTTCTATCATGATAGTTTTTTCTATCATGATAATTTTTTCTATCATGATAGTTTTTTTATCATGATAGTTTTTTCTATCATGATAGTTTTTTCTATCATGATAGTTTTTTCTATCATGATAGTTTTTTCTATCATGATAATTTTTTCTATCAGGATAGATTTTTCTATCATGATAGTTTTCTTCTATCATGATGGTTTTTTCTATCATGATAGTTTTTTCTATCATTATAATTTTTTCTATCATGATAGTTTTTTTCAATCATGATAGTTTTTTCAATCATCATGTTTTTTATATCATGATAGTTTTTTCTATCATGATAGTTTTTTCTATCATGACAGTTTTTTCTATCATGATAGTTTTTTTCTATCATGATAGTTTTTTCTATCATGATAGTTTTTTCTAACATGATAGATTTTTCTATCATTAAAGTTTTTTCTATCATGATAGTTTTTTTTTATCATGATAGTTTTTTTCTATAATGATAGTTTTTTCTATCATGATAGTTTTTTCTATCATGATAGATTTTTCAAACATGATAGTTGTTTCAATCATGATAGTTTTTTCAATCATGATATTTTTTTTTCTATTATGATAGTTTTTTCTATCATGATAGTTTTATCTATCATGATAGTTTTTTCTATCATGATAGTTTTTTCTATTATGATAGTTTTTTCTATCATTAAAGTGTTTTCTATTATGATAGTTTTTCTATCATGACAGTTTTTTCTATCATGATAGTTTTTTTCTATCATGATAGTTTTTTCTATCATGATAGTTTTTTCTAACATGATAGATTTTTCTATCATTATAGTTTTTTCTATCATGATAGTTTTTTTCTATAATGATAGTTTTTTCTATCATGATAGTTTTTTCTATCATGATAGATTTTTCAAACATGATAGTTGTTTCAATCATGATAGTTTTTTCAATCATGATATTTTTTTTCTATTATGATAGTTTTTTCTATCATGATAGTTTTATCTATCATGATAGTTTTTCCTATCATAATAGTTTTTTCTATCATTATAGTTTTTTCTATCATGATAGCTTTTTTTCTATCATGATAGTTTTTTCTATCATGATAGTTTTTTCTTTCATGATAGTTTTTTTTCTATCATGATAGTTTTTTCTATCATGATAGTTTTCTCTGATAGTTTTTTCTATCATGATAGTTTTTTCTATCGTGATAGTTTTTTTCTAACATGATAGTTTTTTTTCTATCATGATAGTTTTTTCTATCATGATAGTTTTATCTATCATGATAGTTTTTTTTTATCATGATAGTTTTTTCTATCATGATAGATTTGTCAAACATGATAGTTGTTTCAATCATGATAGTTTTTTCAATCATCATATTTTTTTCTGTCATGATAGTTTTTTCTATCATGATAGTTTTTTCTATCATGAAAGTTTTTTCTATTATGATAGTTTTTTCTATCATTAAAGTGTTTTCTATTATGATAGTTTTCTATCATGACAGTTTTTTCTATCATGATAGTTTTTTTCTATCATGATAGTTTTTTCTATCATGATAGTTTCTTCTAACATGATAGATTTTCCTATCATTATAGTTTTTTCTATCATGATAGTTTTTTTTATCATGATAGTTTTTTTCTATAATGATAGTTTTTTCTATCATGATAGTTTTTTCTATCATGATAGATTTTTCAAACATGATAGTTGTTTCAATCATGATAGTTTTTTCAATCATGATATTTTTTTTCTATTATGATAGTTTTTTCTATCATGATAGTTTTATCTATCATGATAGTTTTTCCTATCATAATAGTTTTTTCTATCATTATAGTTTTTTCTATCATGATAGCTTTTTTTCTATCATGATAGTTTTTTCTATCATGATAGTTTTTTCTTTCAGATAGTTTTTTTTCTATCATGATAGTTTTTTCTATCATGATAGTTTTCTCTATCATGATAGTTTTTTCTATCATGATAGTTTTTTCTATCATGATAGTTTTTTTCTAACATGATAGTTTTTTTTCTATCATGATAGTTTTTTCTATCATGATAGTTTTATCTATCATGATAGTTTTTTTTATCATGATAGTTTTTTCTATCATGATAGATTTTTCAATCATCATATTTTTTTCTATCATGATAGTTTTTTCTATCATGATAGTTTTTTCTATCATGATAGTTTTTTCTATTATGATAGTTTTTTCTATCATTAAAGTGTTTTCTATTATGATAGTTTTCTATCATGACAGTTTTTTCAATCATGATAGTTTTTTTCTATCATGATAGTTTTTTCTATCATGATAGTTTTTTTCTATTATGATACTTTTTTCTATCATTATAGTGTTTTCTATCATGATAGTTTTTCTATCATTATAGTTTTTTCTATCATGATAGTTTTCTCTATCATGATAGTTTTTTCTATCATGATAGTTTTCTCTATCATGATAGTTTTTTCTATCATGATAGTTGTTTCAATCATGATAGTTTTTTCAATCATGATATTTTTTTTCTATTATGATAGTTTTTTCTATCATGATAGTTTTATCTATCATGATAGTTTTTCCTATCATAATAGTTTTTTCTATCATTATAGTTTTTTCTATCATGATAGCTTTTTTTCTATCATGATAGTTGTTTCAATCATGATAGTTTTTTCAATCATCATATTTTTTTCTATCATGATAGTTTTTTCTATCATGATAGTTTTTTCTATCATGATAGTTTTTTCTATTATGATAGTTTTTTCTATCATTAAAGTGTTTTCTATTATGATAGTTTTCTATCATGACAGTTTTTTCAATCATGATAGTTTTTTTCTATCATGATAGTTTTTTCTATCATGATAGTTTCTTCTAACATGATAGATTTTTCTATCATTATAGTTTTTTCTATCATGATAGTTTTTTTATCATGATAGTTTTTTTCTATAATGATAGTTTTTTCTATCATGATAGTTTTTTTCTAACATGATAGTTTTTTTTCTATCATGATAGTTTTTTCTATCATGATAGTTTTATCTATCATGATAGTTTTTTTTATCATGATAGTTTTTTCTATCATGATAGATTTTTCAAACATGATAGTTGTTTCAATCATGATAATTTTTTCAATCATCATATTTTTTTCTATCATGATAGTTTTTTCTATCATGATAGTTTCTTCTATCATGATAGTTTTTTCTATCACGATAGTTTTTTCTATCATGATAGTTTTTTCTATCATGATAGTTTTTTCTATCATGATAGTTTTTCTATCAAGATAGTTTTTTCTATCATGATAGTTTTTTCTATCATGATAGTTTTTTTCTATTATGATACTTTTTTCTATCATTATAGTGTTTTCTATCATGATAGTTTTTCTATCATTATAGTTTTTTCTATCATGATAGTTTTTTTCTATCATGATAGTTTTTTCTATCATGATAATTTTTTCTAACATGATTGATTTTTCTATCATGATCGTTTTTTCTATCATGATAGTTTTTTCTATCATGATAGTTTTTTTCTATCATGATAGTTTTTTCTATCATGATAGTTTTATCTATCATGATAGTTTTTTCTATCATGATAGATTTTTCAAACAGAAAGTTGTTTCAATCATGATAGTTTTTTCAATCATCATATTTTTTTCTACCATGATAGTTTTTTCTATCATGATAGTTTTTTCTATCATGATAGTTTTTTCTATCACTATAGTTTTTTCTATCATGATAGCTTTTTTTCTATCATGATAGTTTTTTCTATCATAATAGTTTTATCTATCTATGATAGTTTTTTCTATCATGATAGTTTTTTTCTATCATGATAGTTTTTTCTATCATGATAGATTTTTCAAACATGATCGTTGTTTCAATCATGATAGTTTTTTCAATCATCATATTTGTTTCTATCATGATAGTTTTTTCTATCATGATAGTTTTTTCTATCATGATAGTTTTTTCTATCATAATAGTTTTTTTCTAGCATGATGGTTTTTTCTATCATGATAGTTTTATCTATCATATTCAAAGCAGAATATGAAAGCAGTAACTGTCTTCTTATGTATACTTGAATCTTAGCTGATTATCATTTTTCATTCGCAATTAAACTATCAAGGGATACAGTCCACAAAATTAAACTTGTGTTTTATTTTAAGTTTGTTTGGAAAACTTTCGAACATTTTTTGGTCCATCGAACCAAATGAAATTAATTCTTTTAATTAACTACATAAAAGTGATTAATTTGAATCGAGTGCCTATGTTGCAATAATATAAAGTGCCTAGCTGCAAAAGAAAAAAAAAACTATTTAGAGTAAATTGTTGCCACTTGTTGCTGTTGCCGGTGTTAGTGATCGTTGCTGTGGCTTGTGTACTAGTACAGTTGCTGTTGCTGAAATTAAGATTCCCGTGCTGTTTCTGAAGATACCGTTGCTATTTCTACAAAAGGAATACCGTTGCTGAAATTAAGATTCCCGTGCTGTTTCTGGAGATACCGTTGCTGTTTCTACAAAAGGAATACCGTTGCTGAAATAAAAGGAACCATCGCTGTTAATTCAACTAAATTATAAGAGAAGTATACCTATCAAGCTATAAGGTAACATTTGAAAAAAAAAATAATAAATAAATTTAAAAATATATACCTATATATATAATATGGAAGTGCTAAAGCTTAAACGTTCTCGTTGCAAAGGCACTGCAACAAGGTTTGAGAACTTTTTCAATACAATAACCAACGAGACTTCCACTCATGAAATACAAGCTAGGTTAGACAAAATTGAAAATCTCTTTCAAGAGTTTTTTAAAATTGACGACGATATATTAGAGTTAGGTAAGGCTCCACCAGACAGGGAAACTGAAATGGCAGAATTTGAGAATAGGTACTTCAAACTAAAGGCCCATTATACCAGACACGTTTCTGAACGTCAAGCTGCTGCCCTCAGCGATGAACCACTTCACAACTCCACTGTTGTAACTAGAGATGCCTTTTAAAAGCTCGTCGATCAACAAACGACATTTTTAGAGCGCCTGAGCAGCACTGCAGTAGGTTCGAGTGACACTAATGTTATTCAACGGCTAACGGAAACGCTTAGCCAGGGTACTTCCAATCGCCAACAGGTTCGTTTGCCCCATCTTCAAATGACTAGTTTTGATGGTCACTATGACAAATTTAAACCATTTTGGGATATTTTTGACACCACTGTCCACAAAAATTAGCGTCTTAGCAAGGTTCAAAAATTTCAATATTTAAAGGGTTTACTAAAAGGGGAACCAGAGGAGATGATTAAGCACCTAGCTGTGACGGAAAACAACTATGAGGAAGCTTTAGGAAAATTAAAGGAGCGTTATGATAAACCATCACAAATCATTGAATCACTAGTTAAAACATTTTTTGACATTAAAAGGATAGACTTTTCGAATGCGACACTGCTTCGCTCAATTGTCAACACCTTTGATCTGGTCATACGAGGTTTAAGGGCACTAGGGCCGAGAGCAGAGCGTCGCGATCCATGGCTGATTGCACTTATATTAAAAAAGGTAGATAGTGATACCCATAAAGCATGGGCTGAGCATGTAGTAGAAAAGACTTATCCAACAATAGAAGATTTAATAAAGTTTTTGAATTTGCGTTGTGATGCATTAGAGATAGGACCATCGACACCTAGCGTTAAAACTACAGCTGCGGCAGCTCCTATTAAATATAAATCAACTCGTGCTTACATGTCTGCCATCGATAATGCCTGTCCAAAATGTTTAAATCATCACCATCTGTCATACTGTCCAAAGTATATAGCATCAGACACAGCAAAGCGAAGGGAATTCATTAATACTAAGAGGTAATGCTTTAACTGTCTCAAAGCTAGACACACAGCAAATAAATGTCCCTTCAAACATTCTTGTGAGCATTGTCAATCGAGACATCACTCTTCCCTACATGTGACTTACAAACCTATCGCAAGCTCTACTGCTTCTGCCCATGCTGGCACATCTACCCCTCTAACTTCAAAGAACCTAGAGGAACCAAAGACACTTGAAGATAAAGCGATTCCCACTACAGCTGAATCTAGCGCTCTTATTAGCAATCAAAATTATAATCTTTTGTCCCAAGGCTCCAAGGCTTCGAACCAGTTAATAAAATTCAATGCTTTGCTTCCAACTGCAATGGTCTTCGTAGCAGACTACCTGGGGAATTTACAACGTTGTAATATTTTACTCGACTCTGGATGTCAAAATACTCTGATAACATCCGCGTGCGCCGAGCGCTTAGGTCTTCCCAGACATCCAGCTAATGTTAAAATCCTAGGGCTCTCAGCTAGCAAGGTGGGGTTTTCTAAAGGTAGAACCAACCTCAAAATATATTCTCATTTTGATAAAAAACTCTGTCTGGATATCTCCGCCTTAGTCTTCGGTAATATAACATCGGATCAACCATCTGTGCCACTTCAAATAAAAACGTGGAACAAGCTCAACTGCTTGGATCTGGCGGATCCACATTTTAACGAACCAAAGAAAATAGACATTCTCTTGGGAGCTGACTACTTCTTCTCAATTCCCAAAAAACTCTGTTTGGGTGGGTAATTTGTGGTCCTCATTTGGCTGACTCGGAAGTCCAATGTAATATATCTACTCAAGAAAATTATCTAAACAAAACTTTGCGAATGTTTTGGAAAACTGAAGAACTACCAACTAGAACGATCCCACCTACAAGAGATGAACAACAAGCAGAAGAGATAAACCAAAATACCGTACAACGTAATGAAGCTGGTAGATATTCAGTTAGACTCCCCTTCAACACTCAAGGTCAAACGTTAGGACATTCATATACATCTGCTGAAAATAGACTCTTCGCTATGGAGAGAAAATTTGCTAGAAATAATAAACTTAGAGACGACTATCGAAACTTTATGTCTGAATATTTAGCTCTAGGACATATGGAACTTGTTTCAGACGAAGAAATAAATAGGGAAAATACCAAGCTGTATTATTTGCCACACCACGCTGTGTTTAAAGACAATAGCCTTACAACCAAACTTTGCGTTGTCTTTGATGGATCCTGTAAATCCAGTAGCGGCAAGTCTTTAAATGAAATCTTGTTACCAGGTCCACCCCTACAACAAGACTTGACTGCAGTGATATATCGTTATAGGTGTTTTGAATACTGCTTTTCAGCTGATATAAAGCAAATGTTTCGAATGATTGAAGTCCAACAGTGTGATCGCGACTTCCAACGAATCTTGTGGCGCGAGTCCCCAGACCAACCTATACAGCACTATCGACTTACTACAGTCACTTATGGAACTTCACCTGCCCCCTTCTTGTCTATAAGAATACTTTACCAGCTAAGTTTAGATGAAGGTCATCGATTTCCTTTGGCTTCTAAGGCACTTATCGAAAATTTCTGTGTCGACGACTGTATGGCAGGTGCAAACACTATTAATGAAGCAAGAGAACTTGCATCACAGCTAGACCATATGCTCACGGCTGGCGGCTTCAGTTTGAGAAAATGGGCTTTGAATCGTCCAGAAATCATTTCGAAAATAGAAAATAGGGTTAGCTCTGTGGTTGAAGTTCCAAATGAATCTAACATCTGCTTATTGGGAATATCGTGGAATCCTGTAACTGACTGCTTCTTATTTCATGTTCTCAAAAAAACCATGATTTTACCACAAAAAAAAAACTGTTGTCGGAAATATCAAAGATCTTTGACCCCTTGGGCTGGGTTTCTCCATCTATAATTATGGCGAAAATAATATTACAAAAATTGAGGCTCTTAAAGATTGGATGGGATGATAGGTTACCTGATGAAATAATTGATGAATCAACAAAATTTCATACTCAACTTCATCTTTTGAACCAAATTAATATTCCACGAATTCTATTTACACAGGAAAATAAGGTTCAATCTCATGGCTTTTGCGATGCTTCTTCGGCGGCATACTCAGCTGTAATTTACTGTCGCAGAAAACTATCCAATGGCTCTGTTTCTGTCAATATAGTGATGGCCAAAACTAAGGTTGCACCGCTGAAGGAGGTATCCATTCCCAGGCTGGAGTTGTGTGGAGCACACTTGCTTGCTGAACTTTTTGAATTCCTGAAAACATCTATCAGAATCATAGGCCAGTCAACGAAGGGAAAAATATGCCTCCACCTCAAAATAAATTCAACAGTTTTGAAACTTGGCACACTTTTTCAGAATGGTCTAGAGATGTTGTGTAAAAAAGTCCCCATGAATCCGAAGCGAGCTCTAGTGGCAGGAATGTGCAACATATTTATTTTTCGGTTTTTCGTGTTTATCATGGAAATTGTTTGTCTTATCAAAAAATAATCCGAGACAAAAGCATAGCTTATAAAATTCTCTACAATAATGATTATAACCAAATTTTTCATGTCTCTTATAGTTAAAAAGTTATTTGGCTCCAAAAATTGGTACTTTTTTCAATAACCTAAAAAGCACTGCATTTTGTACTCTCAAGTATGAAATGCGGTGTTAGCGCTAGCATTTTAAGCGTTCTACTGTCCTAGCACCCAAGGATTTTGCCAAGTCCGTTAATATATTTCAACATCTTCTATATATATATCCTCCAAACCCCATTTCAGAAATCTTAAAAGCAAATTACAGAAAGCAGCAAAGTCGATAATATTTGCTTTTACACGGCTGTCCCCTTATTCATGCAGAATGGGATTCATGGATTCAATGATTTGTTGTTGTATTCTAAGAAAAAATGAATAAACATACGTCATTCCTGGCATGGTGAATGCTTGAATATCGATCATAAATTATAAATCCTAAAAACGTTAGCACTAGAGCCGTATTTCATACTAAAGCATATAAAATGTAGCGCTTTTTAGGAAATTTAAAAAAGTACGAACTTTTGGCGCCAAATAACTTTTTAGCTATAAGAGATATGGACATTTAAGTTATATTCAATATTTTAGAAGATTTTATAAGCTATCTTTCTTTCTCAGAAAATTTTTTGATAAGACAAAAAATTTCTAAGATAAATGCGAAAAACCAATAAATACAAATGTTGCATGTTCCTGCCGCTAGAGCTCTCCTCGGATTCATGGGGACTTTTTTATACAACATCGCTAGACTATTCTATAAATAACTCAATTAACTTTCTTGACTTAAACATTTCAAAAAACAACAACAAATTTAAATACAAAGTACACAGAAAACCTACTACCACTGACATCACAATACATAAATACTCACACCACCCACATTCCCAAAAAATGGCAGCGTATCATGCCTTCATTAATAGGTTATTAAATATACCAATAGACGAGGAAGATTACAACAATGAACTCAACATAATAAAATACATCGCACAATCAAATGGCTACAACACAACAATAATTGATAAACTAGTCTCAAAAAAGAAAATAAACAGCAACAAAATCAGCAATAACACACCCACTGAAAATAAATATACTTCAATAACATTCACCAACATACTACCACAAACACTACAATATGAATTCAAAAAATTAAATATTAATATTTCATTTAAAACAACTAATAACATCCAAAACAATATTAATACAAAAAACAAATAAAGAAACTAAAACATGCTCAGGAGTTTACAAATTAAATTGTGGCGATTGTAACAAGTACTACATCATCCAAACAGGCAGAAAGTTCTACGAAAGGTTTCTAGAACATAAACCTAAAATCAACACTAAATCAACCTTCGCCCAACATTTAATTGACAACAAGTCAACAACCATAACTACACTGACTTTGACACCAACTTAAAACCATTGCACATACAAAAAAAAGGGAAAATACTAGACGCAACAGAAGAATTCGAAATTTATAAAGCCAACAAACTAGAACAGGACAGAATACCTACTAAACGACAAGTTGACATTTAAAACAAATCCACTCTATGATACCGCGATTAAAAACAATATAGAAAAAAGAAGACAACAATACAACACCACATAATCTCACATTTCAACAACACAACAACACCATAAAGAGAGACACCGGCTTTGACAAATTAACACCAATCGTCGCCCGAGAATTGTTTTGTTGTAAACGCCAAAATGCACTTTTTTAAAGTGGGTATGCAGTAGTATGTTTTCGAAGGTCCTCTTTCTATTTCTGCAATCAGAATTGACCTATTATTCACCGTTGCTGAGATAATTAGTATGCTTTTTGTCGTATATCCACAAAATAAGCATATCCTTAGTTTTGGGTTGTCGTAAGCACCACTTTTTGGCATATACGACAAAAATTCCATGTGTTTTGCCGCAATTTTTTCTTTAGTATTGTTTTGTCGCATATCCATAGGCTTAACACATACGATCGAAAATTTATAGTAAAATCTTAAAATTGTTCTGTCGTACGTGCATGAAACTCACAGAGAATGTAAGACTGCATATACACATACAACACAAATGGAAAAAAATTTTCCGGTTTGGTTTTTTAACACTAAAAATTATCCAAATGCTCCCAATATACTTTAAAGCATTTTCTGATAGAGCAGGCCAATTAAATTTCTCTGCTATTCCATTCAGTAAAATTAAATTTCTGAAATATAATAATACCGATCTCTTTACATTGTTTTACAAAACAAGTGGTAGAGAAATGGAATTTCAAAATGCCTCAATATTTAAGAAATCAACCAAATCTAATCTGAAAACTCCAAAAAATTTGTTCAGCCTATGCAATCAAGTCACAAGCAACTCGAAGTCTATATCAAAAGAGAAAATTAGTGATCTTAAAAGTCTCTTTACTTTTATGCCTAAGGCAGACCAAGCCTATTATGAAGCCTTATTCAAATCAAAAAATTAGAACAAAATCATGAAAATAATTATGATTTTATTTTGCTTATTGTTTTCCAATAACACTGGTCAACAAGGTTTTTGTTACAGAAACCAAAATATATCTACTTTTCCGTAGGTTTTGGTATGCTGAATTCGAGTCTGAAGTCAGAAAAATTTATCGGGCTACGTTTTTGAGATATTCTCGTTATAAAATCGAAAAAAAACGTTTTTCGGCTGTTTTCAAAGTTGTAGTAACGTGAGGTACATAAATTGTTTCAGCAAAATTTTTAATTGTTTCTGAAAGAAATAATTTTTTTCTTTTAAAATCAGTTTAAACCTTCCCGATACCTTTTTTTTCTCGGAGAAATCTTCAGTTAATTGTAGGCCTTCCATTTATGACAAAAATACAATGAAAAGGAGAATGGGCAAACATTTATGGCAGCTGGTCCATTTTCCAATACGAATGTGTCATACATCGTTGAAAATGTTATTGTGAGTACATCATTTCATTATATCGCCGTTGAGCCGTTGAGATATTCGGCTTATGTTGATTAGGAACACAATGTACAAATATGGAGTTGCATTATTGTTTTTTTCGGTGCTTTGAAGCCGAATATCTCGTGAAACCCGTGGCTTAGAGCTTCACAGCCATCTAGTTAAATGATGTACCAGAATAACCTTTTCAAGGATATATGAAACATTCGTATTGAAAAATGGACCATTTCTCATACATTTTTGCCCTTCTCCTTTACATTGTACTTGTATATCTTAAATGAAAGGCCTACAACTAACTGAAGATTTCTCAGAGATGAAAGGAGACATCGGAAAGATTTAAAAGATTTTAAAAGAAGAAAATTAGTTCTTTCAGAAACCATTAAAAATTTTGTTGAAACAATTTACCTCACCTTACAATACAACTTTGAAAACAGCAAAAAAATCGTTTTTTTTTCAATTTTATAACGGGAATATCTCAAAAACGTGGCCCGATAGAATTTTTCTAACTTCAAATTCGAGTTCAGCACACCCAAAACATACGGAAATGTATATTTTGGTTTCTGTAACAAAAAAAAAAATTAAATTTTGTTGACCAGTATAATTTTTTTTAGTTATTTAAGTTGATGGTCATAGAATGACCTTATATATTGTATTAAACAAAATGTTATTTAATAGATTTAATACATTTATATTTATTAATACATTTATATTTGATGGTCATAGGATGACTTTTGTGTTATTGTTTATAAAAAAATGTTATATTAATCTCATATTTACTAAATTTTACAGTCATAAGATGACTTATGGCCAATTTCATAAAAAAATACTAAAATTACTTTTATCTAAACTCCTTCTAAATTTTATCAGACATTTAAAATGTTTCGGTTTCACCAATGTAGAAAAGGGATATTTTAGGGATATTTTAATTTGACTGAGTTTGCTCACATCCCTGGATTCAAAAAAAGAGGTTGTTTCCCTCGCACATGCGAAGTCTATGAGAAAAAGTGAAAAAGCATTATGGAAGAGGGACAATTATTCTGACAGCAAAATATCAGCTGTTGTTGACTGGAATGGCTTCACAAAGAAGACTTTTAAAATTTAATGAGACAAAAACGAGCTTTTAGTTTACAAGGGCTTTTAAAATCTTCTTAAATATAAAAGCATTTGGTGAAACCAAAAAACATCATTTAAAGGCTAAAAGGCTTTTTAAATAATTAAAAGCCTTTCGTGAAATCGGCCATTAACCTTTTATGTTTTTATAATTAATGTCTTGTATGCCAAGACTGCCTTAGTACAAAAAGACTGTTTCTTATGTATTTTTATGTTTATTTAATAAAAAAAAATACTGTTAACTCTGAAAATTGTTTTTTTTTTTATTTGGTTCCCATACCAATTCGTATTGGTGCTTTAATATTGGAATGTCGTACGTGCGTTCAATTTGTCGTACGTGTATGGGATGGAAACAAATGCTCATTTTGGTGGCGTATACGACAAACTCATTTTGGGTAAAAACCTTTATAATTTGAAAATTAAAACAGGTAGGACAGTTTTGAATACATTAATCAAAAGAAGATATTCCACACAATATTATTAAAAAAAGAAAAAACAAACATTATCGTTCAGATTTTTTTTTTATATGAGCGCAAACCTTAAAATGCGATTTCCCAAAATCGTAAAATTGGCGTATACAACAAAACAATTCTCGGGCGACGCAATGTCAAATTGAGTTTTTAGCCCGAAGATGGAGGTACACTCCGAAACGCGTCGCTAATCATTAAAATATAAAAAAATAAGTTGTGATATTAATTTTTAAAATTTAAATTTAAATTAAAACTTGATAAAAATTAAAAAAACTTAAACAATTCGTGTTTTATTTATTAATTTATTGTGTTTTAGTTTATTTATTCATATATTCTTAAGAAGTTTGAAAAGTTTAAAAACTGTTGAATTTTTTTGGAGGTGACGGCATTTTTTTCCTTCATTGACTGGACGTAACGAAGTAAATTATTTTATTAAATTCCCTCTTTTTGCATAATACCAATAATAATAGCCTATTTACTCTAGATATTGTAAAAAACTATACCATCCTGAAATCTACATTTGTTGCGCCAAATTTTAAAAAAGTTTGCCACCAGGGTTTCCATACGAATTTTTTATATAAGAGATGCTTAAACTTTTTAAGTTTTTTCTTTTTTCAATTTTTGTTATTAAAAAAAAATTTATTTTTTTTTAACAAAAAAGTCCAAGGGTTAAAAAATTGTTCTACCAACAATGTTTTGGCACCAATAGTGTAGAAATTTGTTTGCAAAACAAAATCGATGGAATTCATCCATTTGTGTTCGTGGTATTCAAAAATGTAAAGTAAGCAAAAAAAAAGTACACCGAACAAAAAAATGCACATATTTTGAGTACCCTTTGAGATAGCCCACTTTTATTTCCGTTTTCATAGCAGTCATAAAGGGCAATACACCGCTTCAGGCTTATTCAATGTTTACCGGACACCTTGTATAAATTTAAGTTTCTGTATTAGAAAAGTTTATGTGTGTCCCCCCTCAAAATTCTTCTCTGGATCAGCCCCTGGGGTAGAAAAGGACCACTATTTTGTACAAGCATACGTCATTCTTATCATGGTCAATGCTTGAGTGCCGATCATATTATAAACCCTTAAACCGTTTGTGCTAGTACCGCATTTCATACATAAGAATATAAAATGTAGGGCTTTTGAGCCAATTTAAAAAAGTACCTATTTTTGCAACCAAATAACTTTTTAACTATAAGAGATATGGAAATTTTGGTCGTTATTAATATTGTAGAGAATTTCATAAGCTATCTTTCTTTCTCAGAAAGAAAGGACAAATAATTTTTAAGACCAAAACGAAAAACCAAAAAATAAAAATGTTGAAAGTTCCTGCCGCTAGAGCTCGCCTCAGATTCATGGGGACTTTTTTACACTTCATCACTAGACCATTCTGAATAGGTGCGCCAAGTTTCAAAACTGTTGAATTTTTTTAAGGTGAAAACCTTTATTGACTTGACTATCAGGGATGATTCCATCTACTGCTGGACGGACTCGAAAATAGTATTGGACTCATCCTCGAAAATGGAAAACCTACGTGAGTAATAGAACATCTTTTATATTAGATTCCATCCCACAAGCTAGGTGGCTACATGTTCCATCAGGAGACAATCCCGCTGACTGCGCTAGTAGAGGTATAACTCCATCTGTTTTAATACAGCACAATCTATGGTGGAGAGGTCCTTCTTGGCTCTCATTGAGTCAAAACTATTGGCCAGATACAGAGGATGCAACATATTCAACCCAACAAGAAGAACGTTCAAAGGAACAGATGACACTTCAAGTCACTACAAACAGTGGCGTAGCGAGGGTTCGAGCCGTGGGGGGTGACTTTCATTAAAATGCCGACTTATTTTAGGTATTTGCCGACTTATTTTAAAAATTTGCCGACTGTATAGATTTAGCATTTTTCGGGTGAAACTCAAAATAAAGGAAAAGGCAAAAGGGATTTTTCCGAGTGGAATGACATTCGGGCGAAACTCCTGATAGGGCTGATTGATTTTAGCTCAAATCTTCACTTCGCCACACTTTTGAGATTTCGAAATGCGAGATTTTTCAACGAAACCGCCTTCAGCTGATGTAAGAGATTTAAAAAACTTAGGAGCAATTATTTTCTATGAAACAATTTTAAAAATCTTGGGAACTATTATTTGGTAGAAAAATAAGATATTAATTATTTTTGGAATTATGTATTTTTTTATAATAAATAATTAATAACAATGGAATAGATAAATTAAAATTATTATTGCAACGATTAATCTAAATAAGAAATAATTTTTAACAACGAATTAAATTCATGAACATTTATATTATTATTGCAGCAATTTTTTTTGTTTAGGTATAGGTATTATACCGTCTTTATAAAAAAATTAAAGTAACACATAATTCTATCTGCATCAGCAGTTTAGTCATTTATAATAATAAAATACATTAATTTATTAATATTGCAGCAGATATTTATTTAAAATAAACAATTTTTAATAATATAGCTAATTATTTATTATAAGTTAATTTTAATAATAAAATTTATTAATTTATATTTATTATTATTTTATTGCAGCAACTTAATAAGTTGTAATGAAAATTTAATATTTGAATTTAACATTGTACTATCTAGATTTTAATTCGGCGGTGTTTTAATAAGGACCATTCTTCAACGACCTCATTAAGAATAATTTCGTCCACTTTATCTTTCGAAGAATAAAGCAGCATCAAATTATTCAAACGATTATCACCCATTGTCGTGCGCAAATAGTTTAAGACTTATTTTAATTTACAAAATGATCGTTCACAAGAAGCTGATGTCACAGGAGCAGTTAAATTGAAGCAAATGAGTTTGTGCGCTATGGGAATTACCATTTTCAACTTGAACACGACTTTGGTAATGTCTTCTAAATTTATACAATTTGTGGATGAATCAAGAAGAATTTGCAACTCAGAAAGCAAACACTCTGGATCTTCTTTAAAAAATAGGGGCTCCAATTTCATTATGGATTCCACTGATTCTATTGTGACACTGCCTTTTGTCGACTGGAATTTCAAAAATATTTTGAAAAGGTTCGAAAGATGAAAAATTATCTTTTAAATTATCGTTTATACACGTCGTAAAAACTTGCAAAACCGTTCTAAATTCTTTTCTTTAAAATGTTTGGAAATCGAAGTCGGATTTTCATCGATTCTTCTTGGTACACGGCGTTTTCTATGATGTTTCAGAATTATTTTATTTTTAATTTCTCAGCAAATGAAGATGAACTTTTTATTAATGCATCGATTTGGTCGTCATCGTCATTCATTTGTTGAAATGATATTGATGTGCTTTGCTTCGAATCAACAATACAGCATCAATGACATTCAACTCTTCAGCTTTTAAATTTTCTGTAAAATTTTTTACTTTAAACATGACGTTCTTACAAAAATATAACGAGCTTAAAAAATCAAAATCCAAGATTTTTTTCAGCAGACCAGAAGCGGAGGTACGAGTATTATTATCGAAAGAACAACCATGTACAATGCCTTCGAAATATATCCAAACAGCCTTTAATTTCTCAGCTCTAGCTGTCCATCGAGTTTTTGACAAATTTTTCAGTTGCAATGAATTTTCAATGCTTTTGAATTCCTCACGCATACATTGAAAACGTTTTGTGCTGCCGTAGAAGAAAACATATAATGCTTCCAAAACATTAAGATTCGTTGATTTGCCGACTCTTGAATTAGTCGGCATATTTGCGAAATTCGCAATCGGCAAAAATGATCTTTTTATTATTTTTTTTTAACTAAGCTTCGTTGATTTGCCGACTCTGGAATTAGTCGGCATATTTGCAAAATTCGCAATCGGCAAAAATGCTCTTTTTATCATTATTTTTTTTTTTAAATTAAGCTTCGTTGATTTGCCGACTCTTGAATTAGTCGGCATATTTGCGAAATTCGCAATCGGCAAAAATGATCTTTTTATAATTTTTTTTTTTTTTATAACTAGGCTTCGTTGATTTGCCGACTCTTGAATTAGTCGGCATATCTGCGAAATTTGCAATCGGCAAAAATGCTC
The DNA here is from genome assembly GCA_963921185.1 of Dasysyrphus tricinctus. Taxonomy (NCBI): domain Eukaryota; kingdom Metazoa; phylum Arthropoda; class Insecta; order Diptera; family Syrphidae; genus Dasysyrphus; species Dasysyrphus tricinctus. The sequence goes on from OY992531.1 coordinate 69,397,595, forward strand.
TTTTTATTATTTTTTTTATGAAGCTTCGTTGATTTGCCGACTCTTGAATTAGTCGGCATATTTGCGAAATTCTCAATCGGCAAAAATGCTCGTTTTATTAATTTTTTTTCAAATTAAGCTTCTTTGATTTGCCGACTCTTGAATTAGTCGGCATATTTGTGAAATTCGCAATCGGCAAAAAAGATCTTTTTATTATTTTTTTTAAATTAAGCTTCGTTGAATTGCCGACTCTGGAATTAGTCGGCATATTTGCAAAATTCGCAATCGGCAAAAATGCTCCTTTTATTATTATTTTTTTTTTAACTAAGCTTCGTTGATTTGCCGACTCTTGAATTAGTCGGCATATTTGCGAAATTCGCAATCGACAAAAATGCTCTTTTTTATTATTTTTTTTTTTAAATTAAGTTTCGTTGATTTGCTGACTCTGGAATTAGTCGGCATATTTGCGAAATTCGCAATCGGCAAAAATGCTCGTTTTATTAGATTTTTTTTTCAAACTAAGCTTCGTTGATTTGCCGACTCTTGAATTAGTCGGCATATTTGCGAAATTCGCAATCGGCAAAAATGATCTTTTTATTATTTTTTTTTTAAATTAAGCTTCGTTGATTCGCCGACTCTTTTATTATTCGGCATATTTCCAAAATCCGCAATCGGCAAAAATGTCGATTTGCATAGGTACATTTAAAAGTTTTTTTTAATTGCTTGAATTATTAAATCTAGCTTCCTGAATTTGCCGACTCTTGAAAAGCGTGGGGGGGTGGTACACCCCCCCACAGCCCCACCTCGCTACGCCCCTGACTACAAAGGTCGTTGGAACAATATCTGACTTAAATGGGAAATATTTAAATGGATTAAGCTATATCGAGTCATCGCATACTGTTTTAGGTTTTATTTCAATCTGAAAAATAAAAAAGTTGAGAAATCTCCTTAAGAGGTAACCGAGCTACAACATGCAAAAAACGTTCTATACAAATTCTCCCAAGAAGAATCATTATCTGATGACGTCAAAAGCCTAAGGAATAATAATAACGTTCAAGCTAACAGTAAACTGAAGCGGCTAGCTCCGTACATAGATGCAAGTGGGGTTATTCGAGTAGGCGGACGACTTGACTATCTGGAGACTGATTTTGACTGCAAACACCAAGTTATATTACATAAAGATCATAGTCTTACAAGGAAAATTGTGACGGACTGTCATATGGACAATCATCATATTGGAGCCACAGCTCTGATTGCCACCCTTCGGCAGAGCTACTGGATCGTTGGCCTTCGTGTTTTGGCAAAATCTGTTGTGCATCGCTGTACAATTTGTCATAGGCACAGTAAACAAACCAGCAGTCAACTAATGGGCAACAATTCAAAATATCGACTTCATGGTATTTATCCGTTCTACGATACTGGCTGCGACTACGCAGGTCCCTTTTTACTAAGGCAACACAATGGCAGAAGGGCTCCAATAATTAAATCTTACATTGCCCTGTATATCTGTCTTACAACGAAAGCATTTCATTTAGAGCTAGAAAGTGATCTCAGTACTGATTGCTTTTTAGCTGCTCTTAAACGTTTTGTTGCTAGACGAGGCTTATGTGCTCATATCCGAAGTGATAATGGGACAAATTTTGTCGGGGCTGCCCGACAGCTCGGTGAACTACACCGACTTTTTGCGCCTCATAATAACCATATCTTAATATCTGATTTCTTATCTTCAAAGGGTATCCAGTGGCATTTCATTCCCCCTGGCGTTCCTCACTTTGGTGGTGCTTGGGAATCTGGTGTTAAACGAGTCAAATTCCATCTAAGACGAGTTATTAGTCAAAGTACACTCAACTTCGAAGAGATGACAACACTTCTAACCCAAGTTGAAGCTGTACTCAACTCTCGACCGCTCTGTGCATTATCTGAATCTGATGACACCAGCTATTTGACTCCTGGTCATTTCTTGACAGGACGTCCACTAGTAGCTATTCCTGAACCGGACGTAACAAATGTAAAGATGTCTCTACTGGCACGATGGAAGTTGGTACAACAGCTTACCCAAGGGTTTTGGTCGAAATGGTCGTCCGAATATATTTCCTCTCTGCAACCAAGGCAGAAGTGCAATAAAGCAGAACCAAATATCAAAATTGGCGACATCGCTCTTCTTAAAGACGAAAATCTACCACCTGCTTACTGGAAGATTGGTAAGGTAACTGCAACCCATGCTGGTGGCGATGGTTTGGTACGGGTAGCTACCGTCCGCACCAAAACATTTTTATTCAAGAGGCCTGTGACGAAGCTCAGCATACTACCACTGGATGATTGAATGTAATTCAAGGCTGGCGGAATGTTCGAGATTAAAATATAGAATTGTTAAATTACCTATCACTGAAATACTTTATTATATATTTGACTAAAAAGTAAAGATGACAAGATGGCAACACTAATTGTTCTTATATTTATTACCTAATTATAAATTACATAAGGCGCATCACGCCAAACAAAACTGTTCTCTTTAACCAGTTGCAAATAATTTGTATGTATGCGCTTATGCATAACATGATCAAAGCAGAATATGAAAACATTAACTGTCTTCTTATGTATACTTGAATCTTAGCTGATTATCATTTTTCATTCGCAATTAAACTATCAAGGGATAAAGTCCACAAAATTAAACTTGTGTTTTATTTTAAGTTTGTTCGGAAAACTTTCGAACATGATAGTTTTTTCTATCATGATAGTTTATCTATCATGATAGTTTTTTCTATCATGATAGTTTTATTTCTATCATGATAGTTTTTTCTATCATGATAGTTTTTTTATTATGATAGTTTTTCTATCATGATAGTTTTTTCTATCATAATAGATTTTTTTCTATCATGATAGTTTTATCTATCATGATAGTTTTTTCTATCATGATAGTTTTTTCTATCATTGATAGATTTTTCTATCATGATAGTTTTTTCTATCACGATAGATTTTTCTATCATAATAGTTTTTTCTATCATGATAATTTTTTCTATCATGATAGTTTTTTCTATCATGATAGTTTTTTCTATCATGATAGATTTTTCTATCATGATAGTTTTTTCTATCATGATAGTTTTTTTCTATCATGATAGTTTTTTCTATCATGATAGTTTTTTCTAACATGATAGATTTTTCTATCGTGATAGTTTTTTCTATCATGATAGTTTTTTCCTATCATGATAGTTTTTTTCTATCATGATAGTTTTTCTATCATGATAGTTTTATCTATCATGATAGTTTTTTCTATCATGATAGATTTTTCAAACATGATAGTTGTTTCAATCATGATAGTTTTTTCTATCATGATAGTTTTTTCTATTATGATAGTTTTTTCTATCATGATAGTTTTTCTATCATGATAGTTTTTTCTACTATGATAGTTTTTTCTATCATTATAGTGTTTTCTATCATGATAGTTTTTCTATCATGATAGTTTTTTCTATCATGATAGTTTTTTTCTATCATGATAGTTTTTTCTATCATGATAGTTTTTTCTAACATGATAGATTTTTCTATCGTTATAGTTTTTTCTATCATGATAGTTTTTTCCTATCATGATAGTTTTTTCTATCATGATAGTTTTTCTATCATGATAGTTTTATCTATCATGATAGTTTTTTCTATCATGATAGTTTTTTCTATCATTATAGTGTTTTCTATCATGATAGTTTTTTCTATCATGATAGTTTTTTCTATCATTATAGTTTTCCTATCATGATAGTTTTTCTATCATGATAGTTTTTTCTATCATGATAGTTTTTTCTATCATGATAGATTTTTCAAACATGATAGTTGTTTCAATCATGATAGTTTTTTCTATCATGATAGTTTTTTCTATTATGATAGTTTTTTCTATAATGATAGTTTTTCTATCATGATAGATTTTTCAAACATGATAGTTTTTTCTATCATTATAGTGTTTTCTATCATGATAGTTTTTCTATCATGATAGTTTTTTCTATCATGATAGTTTTTCTATCATGATAGTTTTTTCTAACATGATAGATTTTTCTATCGTGATAGATTTTTCTATCATGATAGTTTTTTCTATCATGATATTTTTTTCTATCATGATAGTTTTTTCTATCATTATAGTTTTCCTATCATGATAGTTTTTCTATCATGATAGTTTTTTCTATCATGATAGTTTTTTTATCATGATAGTTCTTTTTCTATCAGGATAGTTTTTTCTATCATGATAGTTTTTCTTTCATGATAGTTTTTTCTATCATGATAGTTTTATCTATCATGATAGTTTTTTCTATCATGATAGTTTTTTTCTATTATGATAGTTTTTTCTATCATTATAGTGTTTTCTATCATGATAGTTTTTCTATCATGATAGTTTTTTCTATCATGATAGTTTTTTTCTATCATGATAGTTTTTTCTATCATGATAGTTTTTTCTAACACGATAGATTTTTCTATCGTGATAGTTTTTTCTATCATGATAGTTTTTTCCTATCATGATAGTTTTTTCTATCATGATAGTTTTTCTATTATGATAGTTTTATCTATCATGATAGTTTTTTCTATCATGATAATTTTTTCTATCATGATAGTTTTTTCTATCATGATAGTTTTTTCTATCATGATAGATTTTTCAAACATGATAGTTTTTTCTATCATGATAGTTTTTTTCTATCATGATAGTTTTTTCTATCATGATAGTTTTTTCTAACATGATAGATTTTTCTATCGTGATAGTTTTTTCTATCATGATAGTTTTTTCCTATCATGATAGTTTTTTTCTATCATGATAGTTTTTCTATCATGATAGTTTTATCTATCATTATAGTTTTTTCTATCATGATAGTTTTATCTATCATGATAGTTTTTTCTATCATGATAGTTTTTTCTATCATTATTGTGTTTTCTATCATGATAGTTTTTTCTATCATGATACATTTTTCAAACATGATAGTTGTTTCAATCATGATAGTTTTTTCTAACATGATAGATTTTTCTATCGTGATAGTTTTTTCTATCATGATAGTTTTTTCCTATCATGATAGTTTTTTTCTATCATGATAGTTTTTCTATCATGATAGTTTTATCTATCATGATAGTTTTTTCTATCATGATAGTTTTTTCTATCATTATAGTGTTTTCTATCATGATAGTTTTTTCTATCATGATAGTTTTTTCTATCATTATAGTTTTCCTATCATGATAGTTTTTCTATCATGATAGTTTTTTCTATCATGATAGTTTTTTCTATCATGATAGATTTTTCAAACATGATAGTTGTTACGTGACCGATGTTGAAATGCACATTTTGATGTCAAATCAATTTTTGACTGAAACAAAACTAAATGAAATAAAGAAACAAAACACTTATTTTGAAACATAGGCACATAATTTAATAAAACCCAATAAGCAAAATAAATTATATGAATACACAACACAAAAAAAAAAAGAGTTGTTACAAAGTTAACTTTTCACGTAGTGCATGCATTGGTGTCACCTGGTCATATATCCGCCTGCATCTGGTGGGTAGTTGGGTGAAAGTACATTAATATACGGACATCAATAACGAAATTAGTCTGAAGAACCTGGAAATAAAGAAAAAGAAAACAAAATAAATAAAAATGTTTCAAGCAATGAAAGTAGTCACCAGGGTCTGTTGCTAAACCACCCTTAACAAAAGGTATTATAGAACAGTCACTGGTGACAAACAAAATTACTTATCTTTGACTTCGTGGTGTTTGATGGGGGATGAACGAGACTGGATGTTGATACTGAACCTGAAAAGAAAGAAAAAAAAGGGAAATGTATACTAATATAAATTAATAGAAAAAAGAAGAAAACAAAATAAAATACAACAAAACAGAATAAAAGAAAAAAAAGCAGACAAAAACAAACTTACCCACTGTCTGACGATCGTATTTGTTGAGCCTCACTGGTGTTACACTTTGCGATCGAAGTCATTAATTTTTCGCAATACCCGTTCATGTTGCAGTTTATGTTGATTATTTATTCAATTTTGTTTTATAGTTTCTTTATTTTATTTCAAAATTTAGCTATTAAGTATTATCCTAGACGGGGAGAATGCGGCAAAAGTTTATAAAAATTAACTTTTGACAATTGAGAACTGTCAGTCACGACATGCTGAATTGCGGAAAAAGGCACTGCCAGCATGCAGCACTGAAGGTCGTAAAGCTGCAATGTTTACAAAGTATTTTTTGATCAAGTTGGGGTAAAATGTGAAAGAAAGCATAGAAAAGTAGGGATGTAGTGCAATAAAATTAGTAATTAGGTAATTTTATTAGGATAATTTTATTAAATTTTATTATTATAATTATTTTTATAGCCATATATTAACTTATTATGCATTTTAGCTTATGTGGAATCTGAATAGTGCAATATTAGTTGTAAGCAATTAACAAATTAGGTATTGCTGAAAAGGGGAAGATAGATTCGCAATTCCAGTCTGTAAACCAATACATATTATTGCATTCTAGGTTTCCGATATAGGCCATAGGGCAATGACCGATGATTATATAATTAGAATTGGCATTCGTTTTAAGCAATCCAAGTAGGCAACAGCGGTATACGTCAGACGAAAACCATATACCTACGAAAAAACAGAAAAGTGATTTTTTTTTTGGCGGTGCACGATTTTTGTTTGTTCTGTGAACAAAAGGGAATAATAATTTATTTCCATTTAAAATCCATTGGATAGGCAAATTTAAAAATTAAACAGAGGTGAGAAAAATTAGACAAAATAGTTTCATGTATTTAACATTCGAATTTTTAAATAGAAGAAGGAAGGAAACAAGACAAACAGGCAGAAAAAAAAAGCAAAGAAATACGAAACAGGTGGTTAGGACATTTCCTAAGGAAACCTTGAGGACTCCGTTCTTTAAAATAAAGCAGAGGTATGACGTTTATAAAAATCGTAAATCCATATGAGTATTTTATGGGTGTCTCACTTTCCCAGGTTCGGGTCTAGGTAGAAGTACGTCCAAGAAGCAACCGTATAGACATACACGTTCGAATACATATATAGACGAATATATACAAACTCGTGTTCTAAAGGAGCTTACCGACAATCTAAGCAACAGACTCGAGCCTCTGCTCGTTTCGGGTTTTAATCAACAGCTCAAGCAAAGAAACGCTGTTGAGCCCAAATCATATTCTGGATTCGAGGTGCTGGTGACAGGCTGAGGGATTACGTCCATAAAAACAAAAGGGGTTCCAGGATATATACTACCTGGTGCAACAGGGGTTGTTTGTGGTTTTTTTTTTGTTTTGTTTGATGCTGTCCCTTCTGGACAGAGTGATTTTTTTTTTGATTTTTTTTGATAAAATTAAAGTAAACATACTTTTTTTTTCTTTTTTTGCGATTTTTGTAATAAGTAAAATTTGTGAAAGAATTAAGAAAATCAATGAATGAAGTGAAAGTAAAGTCAAAGAATTTAAGTGAAGGAAAAGCATAAAGGAAAAGAATACGAATAAGCATAAAGAAAGAATAAGTTGAAAAAGAATAAGTAAAGAAAGAATAAGTGAAGAAAGAAGAAATTAAGGAAAGAGAATATAAAAAAAAGAGTGAAAAGTGAAGAGTGTTAGTGTCTGGACTCTAAAGTAGATGTATATATGTCTAAATAAATATATGTGTATATTACATCTTGGCTGAGAATTTGAAGCCTAATTCTACATCTCCTGGAAAGTACTGCCGGCAGGACACCGAGGGACAAGAAAACGTAGTAAGTTTCTTTTATTTAAACTATATTGAGTTCTTATCATATATTTATATATATATATATCTATAAGTGCGAAAAATCGTGAACAGAGGAAAGAACACACGCACACTCCGGTGCTTCGCATTAAATCCACTTTTTTTTTGTATTGAATTTTTATTTTCCTACTCTTTACTTACCCTTTTTTTTTTTGCAAAGTAGGGCAGATAACAAAGAATATTAAGCCATTTTTTATATTGTTTTTTTTTTTATTTTTTTTTATAATTTGAAATTATAATTTTCTTATTCGGAAGGACAAAACCATTTTTTTTTGAATTATTAGTTTTGAACTTTCATTGATTTTTTTATTTCTTTTTTTTTTATAGATTTAAGAATATTAACTTTTAGTTTTAAGTGAATTTTGTGAAATAAATTTAGATGTTTGAAGAATCTTTTGGGTTTAGTCATTGAATTTTGAGATGATACTTATCAAAGCCATGCAGTGCTAAGTAAACTTGAAGAGGTGTGTGAGGGCTCGCCTGAGCCGACGATGGAGAGAATGGAGAGAAATAGGACTATTAACTAATGACATGACTTAGAATACCCACCTTTAAGGAATCGAATTCACTCACGAGACATGCACTTACCTACTATACTGAACTATACTTACCTTACAGAACTATCACCTACTGTACTTACCTAGGATACTTACCACAATAGACCATACTTACCTTACTCACTTATTACCAATTATACTTACCTTACCTACTTACCTCACCTACTTACCTTTCTGACTATACTTACCTTTATTTTTAAACAAAATCTACTTATACTACCTACTTACCTCAATGACCTTAAGACAATTTTGACAATTATAGTTACCTACCTGACTTACTTACGACTACATCAAAATGACTAATTTCCACTCACACAAATACTTTTAACGAAACGTTACTCATGACTTTGTTTGCGATTGGAGGTTCTTTTAGGGGCTATCTCTAAAAAAATCGGCCAAGGAGATAGCGATGGTTGTGTCTCGGATACAAGGGTGGGCTGGCCAACTTTTGCCACTAACACCAGGCAGGGCCTTTGATGACTTGGCGAACCATTGTGTTGGAGTGACAGTGAGGTCGATGGTGATTTTCGGTGGAAAAAAAAATAATTTGTTTAGTTTAGGTTTAGAGTAGAAAGATAGGTTTAGATTAAATATTTATATCACTACAGATATAAACTTTAGATTTTAGGACTTAGTTTAGATTAAGGTTAGCTATGGTGGATATTTAGTTTATTCATTTTTTTTTTGTTTTTTTTTGATTCCATCGAAAGATCGACTGAAGGCCTCATCCTTGCACCAATGCAGTGGCATAGGTACCCAAGTTTGTGCTACCCCTACATTTTCCACTTCCCATATCCCTAACCTGATATCCTCTCCACTTTTCCTCATCCTTAGATAAAGGCACGACTTTATTTTGATTGCTGAGTAAGAGGTGTTTTGGAAGAGGGCAAGAACCACCCTAATCCGTCGAGCTGAGCCGAGCTAAAAGCAAGCGTGCCACTGCCCCCTTCCAGCACCGAAGATGCCTCCGTGGCCCAATCCTGACTCGCAACAATGGCGCCCAACGATAGAACGGCTTTCAGATTGATTGGGACTCCAAGGAGATGATTTTTATTTTAAGATCATCCCCTTGGACTCACAACAATCTTTCCCTTTTATAATTTTTATCACTTTTTTAAATCCTTTTCCTATCCTTATGCACAAGCTCGGAGACCGCACATGCTCTTTGCTGAGTGACAGATAGAGTTTATCAGCTGTCCAATCTGACGGGTCAAGCACTTGTGGATTTCGTGAGGCGAAACAAAATCTGTCGCATGACAGGGAGCGGAGTGGATTAGAAAGGTGCTTCTCTCACTGCTAGCCTTATAGTCAGGCAAGGCCAGACGTAATGACTGGCGTAAGTGGAGACCTTTGGAAATCTACTCGTGTGGAGGGTTGTCGCTACTTCCTAGCCAACCAACTTTCAGGTTTGACACTAGAAAGCTCGAAGTGGCAGGAAAATTAGCGATAGTCCAAAACACTCGTCGAGTCACAGAGGCACCGGTCGCAAATTTGACTGACTTAGTACACTGGACAAGAACTTAACGAGAACTTTACTAGACAAGAACCGTACAAAAGACGAGAATCAACAAGACTTCTTTACTTTTCTCTTCATTCGTTTTGGATACTCAGGCATACTTCACACACCTCAATATGATAACTGAAATTTTAACCGCTAAATCTAATATAATTTTTATTTGACATCATAAGAAGAAAAAAGTACTTCAACTTTTTTTACTTGAAGTTTATGAATTTTGTTCAACCTTTTTTTTACCTTATATTTTTGAATTTGAACTTTTAATTTTGAAAATTTTTTTGAATTAATTTTATTGAAAATTTTTACTTTTAGTTTTTCTAACCTTTTTTTATCTTTTTTTTTGAAATCTTGGATTACTTTCACACTTTTTTTTTCTCGATTTTTGAATTTCTCCTTTAATTTTTTTAGTTTATTTTTATTATATTTAATTTTTTTTATTTTTGAATTTCTCTTTCAAATCTCCTTTTTATTTTTGAGAGCTTTTTTTTTTTTTGTTGAAGTTTTTTGGTTGGGCCCAAAAGATTCGATTTGTTTATTTTTTTTTGTTTTTGAGAAAAACAGAAGTTAAGAAGACAAAAAGAAAATGAATAAACAACCAACAGGGGCCATTAAAAAGAGTGGCGTAACGAGGGGAAAAGGTAGGCGACGTGTGCCTGCCACCAGAACCGACGTGAGTCCAACTCTACCAGAAGGTGACCTCAACCAAAGTGTTTCGCGAAATCCGTTCGAAGAACCACCGGAGGAACAGTTTGGTGAGTTAGCGAGTGGATTTCAGGGGAATGTAGAGGGGGTAGGTAGTCAGGAATTAGGACCTCAAAGTCTGTTTCCTATTCAAGAAAATGCGGAGGAAACAAGAGAACGTTTCTTAATAGAAGAAGCAGACGAGTTAGGTGAATTTAGTGACAGAGACAAAGAGGAATATGAGATAACAATGGGAGGGGAAAATCTTAAAAAGGTAATTAAAAGTGCAGTTTCACGCTCCATAGACGAATCAAAAAATAGAACGATGGCAATTCTGACAGAACAAACTAAGAACCTGTCAAAAATGCAGTCAATGATAGAACTAGTGACAGGGAATATGTCAGCTATGAGTGAACGTTTACGAGTAGTTGAAAAATCAACCCTCTCTTCAGACGCTAGGCAAAGCCAACAACAAGGAGTGCTCTTAACAGACCCAGAAGTAAGTCCTCCCTTGACTAGAGCTAATTTCTCGATGAACAGAATATGCAGTGAACATGGGAAACGTGTAGACATCCATAAATGGGGTGTGAAGTTCGATGGGACATCGAAGAATATGACCGTCGAAAGTTTTATTTTTAGGATCGAAACCCTACAAAGAAAGAACGGGGTCACTAATGAACAAGTCTTTGCCAACTTCCACCACTTAGTGTCTGGTACCGCGGAAAAATGGTACTGGCAGTTCCTCGAGGAAAATCAAGAGGATCTGCTGAACTTTTATGATCTGAAAGCAGAGTTACTCAGGCTGTTCAGAAATGGTGGAAGAGATCATGAGATTCTCAGACTTATGAGATTATGGACAGGCGTCAGCAACTAAATGAATCCTTTGATGAATTCTACGAAGAAGTAAGGGGTCTGACACTTCAGATGAGAAATCGTCCTAATGAAAAAGACTTAGTCTCAATGGTGAGACAAAATCTCAAGGACAAGGTAGCGACCCTTATCTTCGGGTGTCCCATCAGAGATATCAGAGATCTAAGGGAAGAGTGCCGACGTGCTGAAAAACACCTGACAACTAGAGACCTTAAAGCTAGAAAACAGATCAGCGAAATAGAAGACCACGAGCTAGTACGAACAAGACATTACTTGACTGACTCCGAAGACGAACAAGAGACACACATTGCAGCAGTACAATACAACCGCTCAGACAGACTAACCACAAGCACAAAACCAGACAAACGACATCCGACATACAAAAACAACGAAAGAGACAAAAAGACCGAACCTCCCAAGGACAAAAACTCAACTTCAGCAACTTGCCCCTCGACTTTCCATGCACTCACCTGTTTTAGTTGTGGGCAAGGAAACTTGTCTTTTAAGTGCGCCTCGTGTCAGGGAAACCTGAAAGTCGGGAGTGCGCCCGGGTTCACACTACCGACGAACATTTCGCTCCCGGAAAAACAGAATCCGGAGAAATAAAAATTTTAAGACGTGAAATTAAACTAGAAAATCCTAAACATATATCACCGATTCAGCATACGAGTCTTCACGAACGTATGATAGCATATGACGAAGCGAAAAAGCGAATTTTTAACGCAGAGATCACAGTTCATGAAAATAATAGTAGGAATTTTAGAAAGATAACTAGGCTAAGGGAGAAATGTGCAATGTTCAGAAGAACGAAAAACAAAATTGAAGCTACAGTGCTAGCTATTTCTGACGACAATAGGCCCTACGCTAAAGTAGCCGTAGATGGTAAAGAAATAGTAGGCCTATTGGATAGTGGAGCGTCTGTGAGTTGTATGGGAAAAGGGGCAATAGACTTTATACAGAAACATGACATAAAGATAACGCGAATGACAGTCGACATAAAAACAGCGGACGGAAAGAACCAAAACATTAACGGACGATTCAAGACAAAAATTTCATGGGGTGGCAACACCCAAGAGATGGAGCTGTATGTAGTTCCCAGTCTACAACAACAGCTCTATCTAGGGGTTGATTTTTGGAGGACGTTCAAGGTCGCTCCAAATATCATCAGCGCGTTAGACATTCCATCGCCGACGGGAGGGCAAGAGTCTGATCCTATGCGTCAGCTTACTCCAACACAATCTGAGGAACTTGAGCGCGTAAAGCTTACATTCCCTTCTTTTGCGACGACGGGATTGGGTAAGACTACGGTCGAAGAGCATGTCATTGAGATGGAAGACGACACAATTCCCATCAAACAACGGCATTACCCGATCTCACCTGTCGTTCAGAAGTTAATGTACGCTGAGCTCGAACGCATGCTAGAACTAGGTGTAATCGAGGAGAGCAACAGCGCTTACAGTTCCCCAGTTGTTTTGGTGCGTAAGCCAGGCAAAAACAGACTTTGCTTAGACTCGAGGAAAGTAAACGCGGCCACCAAGAAATTCGCCTATCCTCTGCCGCACATTAAAGGAATCTTGAGTCGACTCCACAACACGCACTACATATCAAGTATCGATTTGAAGGACGCCTTTTGGCAGATTCCTCTGGAGATCAAATCAAGAGAGAAGACGGCTTTCACTCTCCCTGGACGACCGTTGTATCAGTTCACGGTTATGCCGTTTGGATTATGCAACGCCGCTCAGAGTCTGTAAGCTGATGGACAAAGTTATTCCCGCTCGTTTGAGAAAGAATGTCTTTGTCTATCTCGATGACCTCCTGATTTGCTCTCCAGACTTTGAAACCCATATGGGCGTTCTCAAAGAGGTGGCGAGATGTTTGCGTGAGGCGGGGTTGACCATAAATGTAGAGAAGAGCAAATTCTGTTACAAAGAGATTAAGTACTTAGGCTATTTCGTCGGTGATGGATGTCTAAGAACGGATCCAGAAAAAGTTTCTGCAGTGAGGGATTTTCCTGTGCCAAAAACCCCTAAACAACTCCGTCGTTTCTTAGGGATGACGGGATGTTATAGACGCTTTATCCCAAATTTTGCGTCTATATCAGCCCCGATGACAGACTGTCTGAAGAAGGGGAAAGACTTTGTGATGACGAGCGAAGCATTGACTGCTTTTGAGAACTTGAAAAATACTTTAGTGACAGCTCCAATACTGACTAACCCAGACTTCTCACGACACTTTTACATACAATGCGACGCTTCAACTTCTGGCGTAGGGAGCGTTCTTTTCCAGATGGATGAAGGGAACAACGAGCGACCCATAGCATTCATGTCCCAGAAGCTTAATTCCGCACAACGAAATTACAGCGTCACGGAACTTGAGTGCTATGCGGCTGTGTTGTCTGTTAAGAAGTTCCGAGCCTACATTGAAGGATTACCTTTTACTATAATCACTGACCACGCAAGCCTTAAGTGGCTGATGACACAGAAGGACTTGAGTGGTCGGCTAGCTCGGTGGAGTTTAAAGTTGCAAGGCTTTGACTTCACTATAGAGCACAGAAAGGGAATTCTTAATGTAGTCCCGGACACTCTCTCAAGAGTACATATGGATGAGATAGTAACCGAAATGCCAGAAGTTGACTTCAACTCTCCATATTTTGCGTCAGAAGAGTACGTTGAATTGAAGAAGACAATCAACGAAAACAAGAACAAACTACCGGACATTTGTATTTCGGACGGCTTCGTATACAAACGGACCGACAGACGAACAGGAAACCCCATTCAAGAGGACAGAGCCTGGAAACTCTGGGTACCGAAGGAGTTGTGTAGGGGCCTTTTGGCATCAGCACATGATTCCTTCACTGCCGGTCATGGTGGAATACATAAAACTTTGGCAAAACTTCGTCAAAGGTATTTCTGGCCAAATATGACCACCGAAGTGAAAGAGTATATAAGTAACTGTGATATCTGTAAGTGCAATAAACCAATCAATTCTATTTCAAGGCCACCCATGGGACAACAGACGATAACGGAACGACCTTTTCAACGACTCTACATAGACTTTTTAGGACCTTACCCACGAACGAAAACTGGACATACACATATTTTCATTGCACTAGACCACTTTAGCAAGTACGTTTTCCTTAAACCTTTAAAACGAGCAACAGCAGCTGAGGTAGTAAAATATCTTGAAGTAGATGTGTTTCATATGTTTGGTGTACCTGAGTTTTTACATTCTGACAATGGAAAACAGTTCGTTTCAGAATTGTTTTCCAGCTTTCTAAAAAAGTATGGTGTGAAGCATGTACGTACAGCCTTTTATTCGCCTCAGGCTAACGCTTCTGAGCGAGTTAATCGGTCTGTATTAGCAAAAATTCGGTCCTACATTGGTAGTGACCAACGCAATTGGGACCTACACGTAAGATACAACCTTCTCTCTTCGTAGCGTGATACATGACGCTATTAAGTTCGAGCCATATTACGCCGTTTTCGGATCGCAAATGGTTCAAAACGGCGAAACATACGAGCTCCTCAGAAAACTAGATCTAGTCAACAGTAATGACATCGACATATTAGACAAAGCTGATAAGCAAGCTATCCTAAGAAAGAAAATATTTGAAAATCTCAACTTAGCACACCAAAGATCAACCAAAATATATAACACAAGAAGCAAGGAAATATCATACAAAGTAGGACAAATAGTTTACAGAAAAAATTTTAAGCAAAGTAATAAGATCGATAAATATGATGCAAAACTGGGTGCAAAATATCTGAAATCAGTAGTTTTAAGGACAGTAGGCAATTCCCTTTATGAATTAGGGAACCTGAGAGGCGCTGTAGTAGGCATCTATCACGCAAAAGATATACATTCCTAACGACGCACTCAGCTGCTGTTGTTCCTAAGCAAACTGTGATATATATGTGAAGTGGTGTTTTATTATATGATAACTTATTTATTTATTTATTTATATAGGTTTATTTATTTATTTATTGATTCATTTATAGGGATTTTTACTTATTTATACTAAGCTGTGATATGAATGTTTGTGTTTGTCATAGAGGATTTATTTATTTACTTATTTATTTAGTTATTTATCTATTTATTTATTTATTTATTTATTTATACAATTATTTATTTATATCCACTTATTTATTTTAATTAATCTGTGATATAACTGTACGTGATTGTTATAGTTCTATATACTTATACTGTGATATATCTATTATAGTTTCCAAACCTGTTTCAAAAACCTTTACTGTGATATGAATCTCGTTTCCTAACAAATGGGTTCAGCTAGACTTGAAAGAACTAAAACTATATATATATATAATATACGAGTATGTATCTATACCCTCATTGCATTACTATATACATACAATGTAACAAATGGATAACCAATTAAAAGGTATATCGACAAAACAGTATCTAAAGTAGACTCTTCATCCAACAGCAACTTTCACTCAAACAAAAACAAATAACAAAAGTATTTATGTAGGTAACTGCCTAACTTTGAATGCCCGGACATGTAATCTTGAAGCTAACTCAGGGAGTTGGACGAGCCACACATTGAGAACGGCATTCATAATTGTTTCAATACAAGTATCCGACGATCAGTCAACTCTTTTTACGAGCCCATTTTCCTCACGACCACTTGGAAAATGTCTTCGAGCCTGTTACGTGACCGATGTTGAAATGCACATTTTGATGCCAAATCAATTTTTGACTGAAACAAAACTAAATGAAATAAAGAAACAAAACACTTATTTTGAAACATAGGCACATAATTTAATAAAACCCAATAAGCAAAATAAATTATATGAATACACAACACAACAAAAAAAAAGAGTTGTTACAAAGTTAACTTTTCACACGTGTGTGAAGTTAGCATAACATTTTTGAGCTAGGCCAATGGGACCATGGCAGGAATTTGCAGTTTTTTTTGCATTTTTTATGCATTTCTATTCCTGATTTTGCAGTTCACCAAATAGTGGGTGTAATCGACTGTACTGCTAACTTCACTGTGAAGTTAGCAGTGCCTATGCTTTTCTCAGCAACCGTGCTAGCTAGGAATCTGAAATAAGGCTCTGAATTTGCAGTTTAATTTGCAGTTCCAGAAAAGGAAAAAACCAAATTTCTAAATCCTTACATACAAAAAAATTCATACTGTACTTCTAACTTCACTGTGAAGTTAGCATAAAAGTCCTTTTATCAGCAACGGTGATACTTAGAAATTTGCAGTTAGGCTCCAAATTTGCAGTTTAATTTGCAGTTCAGGAAAAATTAATGTCCAAATTTTGAAGTCCAAATTTGAAAAAAAAATCGAATAAATTCATTTTTCACTGATAACGTCACTGTGAAGTTAACAGTACATACCCTTTTCTCAGCAACTGAGCCACCTAGAAAATTGCAGTTTAGGTCCAAATTTGCAGTTTTTCATGTACTTCAAGAAAAAACTAAGTTCAAATTTGTACGTCCAAATTTGAAAAAAAAATCGCAAATTTTACTTTGCACTGTTAACAACAGTGTGAAGTTAGCAGTACATACCCTTTTCTCAGCAACTGTGCTAGGTACAAAAGTGCAGTTAGGGTCCAAATTTGCAGTTTTTCATTTACTTCACGAAAAAATGCAGTTCAAATTTTGAAGTCAAAATTTGGCATTAAAATCGAAAAATTCAATTTGCACTGTAAACGTCAGTGTGAAGTTAGCAGTACATACCCTTTTCTCAAGAACTGAGCCAGCTACAAAATTGCAGTTAAGGTCCAAATTTGCAGTTTTGTATGCACTTCAAGAAAAAACTAAGTTCAAATTTTTAAGTCAAAATTTGACAAAAAATTCGAAAAATTCACTTTGCACTGTTAACGTCAGTGTGAAGTTAGCAGTACATACCCTTTTCTCAAGAACTGAGCCAGCTACAAAATTGCAGTTAAGGTCCAAATTTGTAGTTTTTCATGAACTTCAAGACAAAACTAAGTTCAAATTTTTAAGTGCAAATTTGACAAAAAGTCGATTAAATTAATTTTTCACTGTTAAAATCACTGTGAAGTTAGCAGTACATACCCTTTTCTCAGGAACTGAGCCAGCTAGAAAATTGCAGTTAAAGTCCAAATTTGCAGTTTTTCATGCACTTGTAGCTGGCTCAGTTCTTGAGAAAAGGGTATGTACTGCTAACTTCACACTGACGTTAACAGTGCAAAGTGAATTTTTCGAATTTTTTGTCAAATTTTGACTTAAAAATTTGAACTTAGTTTTTTCTTGAAGTGCATACAAAACTGCAAATTTAGACCTTAACTGCAATTTTGTAGCTGGCTCAGTTCTTGAGAAAAGGGTATGTACTGCTAACTTCACACTGACGTTAACAGTGCAAAGTGAATTTTTCGATTTTAATGCCAAATTTTGACTTCAAAATTTGAAATGCAATTTTTCGTGAAGAAAATGAAAAACTGCAAATTTGGACCTAAACTGCACTTTTCTACTTAGCACAGTTGCTGAGAAAAGGGTATGTACTGCTAACTTCACACTGTTGTTAACAGTGCAAAGTAAAATTTTCGATTTTTTTGTCAAATTTGGACGTACAAATTTGAACTTAGTTTTTTCTTGAAGTGCATGAAAAACTGCAAATTTGGACCTTAACTGCAATTTTCTAGCTGGCTCAGTTCTTGAGAAAAGGGTATGTACTGCTAACTTCACACTGACGTTAACAGTGCAAAGTGAATTTTTCGAATTTTTTGTCAAATTTTGACTTAAAAATTTGAACTTAGTTTTTTCTTAAAGTGCATACAAAACTGCAAATTTGGACCTTAACTGCAATTTTGTAACTGGCTCAGTTCTTGAGAAAAGGGTATGTACTGCTAACTTCACACTGACGTTTACAGTGCAAATCGAATTTTTCGATTTTAATGCCAAATTTTGACTTCAAAATTTGAACTGCATTTTTTCGTGAAGTAAATGAAAAACTGCAAATTTGGACCCTAACTGCACTTTTGTACCTAGCACAGTTGCTGAGAAAAGGGTATGTACTGCTAACTTCACACTGTTGTTAACAGTGCAAAGTAAAATTTGCGATTTTTTTGTCAAATTTGGACGTACAAATTTGAACTTAGTTTTTTCTTGAAGTACATGAAAAACTGCAAATTTGGACTTAAACTGCAATTTTCTAGGTGGCTCAGTTGCTGAGAAAAGGGTATGTACTTATTCGATTTTTTTTTTCAAATTTGGACTTAAAAATTTGGACATTAATTTTTCCTGAACTGCAAATTAAACTGCAAATTTGGAGCCTAACTGCAAATTTCTAAATATCACCGTTGCTGAGAAAAGGACTTTTATGCTAACTTCACAGTGAAGTTAGTATACACTATGAATTTTTTTTTATGTAAGGATTTAGAAATTTGGTTTTTTCCTTTTCTGGAAATGCAAATTAAACTGCAAATTCAGAGCCTTATTTCAGATTCCTAGCTAGCACGGTTGCTGAGAAAAGCATAGGCACTGCTTACTTAACAGTGAAGTTAGCAGTACAGTTGATTACACCCACTATTTGGTGAACTTGTTACGGTAAATTTTACCGCAACAATGACCAGTCTTTGACTGCTTCCCTTTCCTTCTTTTTATCTCCGTTGTGGCTGCAAAATACTGGTGAGGTTGAGGGCAACCATGGTATCATCAACCATTGGTGTACTAAGCCAGGATTTTGCAAAAGCAACACAAGCAGGTGTTCGAGTTAATGGTGGTAACCATTGAATGGGCGATTCCGAAACCCATAAACCTATCCAGCATGCAGACGGGCGGTCTCATGCAACAAGAAAAAGGCCAGCAGATGAGCTGAAGAGGTAACGAGTCAGGCGGACTCTTACCTACTCTTTAACCAACGCAACAACATCCTTATACTTAACTTAATTAACTTAATAATTTACTGTAATCATAATGGGTTGTTAACGCGTTTTACTTCTTAAAATCATATGTTGTAAATAGAAAAGGTGTTTTGGAATTGAAAAAAAAAAACAATTTAGTAGATTACGCGGTTTTGCAAATATGCCTTCCTCTCTTTTCTCGAAACAAATAGTTTTGAATGGTTACTTTGCGCTTCGAATCTCTCGCGAGTATTTTGTATTAACTAGGAGAATGCCTAGCGAAGGCTTTTTCTCGGTTTTGATTCTTTTTGATTTTTCTCGAAAATTTAGTTTGGGATAGGTCTGAACTCGGCCATTAAGATTCGGCAAGTTTTGGAAAGGCATCCAACAACTTGTCGAATTTGTGTTTGAGAGAGTGATTCAGCAAGTTTTGGGAAGACACCCAACAACTTGTTGAATTCGTGTATGTGAGAGTGAGAGTAAAGTTTCGTTGAGATTCAACAACGGTGGTTTTCTGGGGAGCGAAAAAGCCTTACAGGAAGCCGATGTCCCGTGACCGATGATCACGAAAACGAATGGCTGAATGTATGAATGTGGGAGTGATTGGAATGACCGAGGGAAGGATGGGTTATGTTTAGCTGGGAAAGTTCACTCTTGAGAGAGCTTACCGAGCAAGTAGTCAAAGATTTCAAGAAGTTTTAAGAAGATACAAGAAAATTGAGAAATAGTGGAAAATTTAAAAAGATAAAGGAATCGAGAAATTTGGATAAATATAGAAGGGATTCGAGGTGCAAAAGTACGATTGAGAAAACGAGGATAGTTCGAGGAAAGGAGGAGGATAATCGAGGAGATAAGAAATAGAAAAGATAAGTAGAGTGGTCATATTCACTTAAAACTTTTAGTTTGTTCAATTTCAAAACTACTATTTCGTTTTGTGTTATTTGAGTTAAATTGAATTTCGATTTCGTTTAATTTGCTTAATTATTATTCGCGGTAGTTGCTTTACTTTTCCTTTTGCGTTAACGGCCCATTTGGAGTTTCATATTCATTGTTTCTTTGGCTCAACGGTCCCCGTGAGCAGTTATAAATCTTAATTGTACTTTTCTTTATTAGAAAAAATTTTGGGTTTTTATCCTGGCCTGTCCAAGGTTTCCCAAATAAAAATCTATTTAAAGTCCCCTTCTGGGCATACAAGCTTTGTGTTTCATTTCTTTTTTGTTGCATTTTATTTCTCTTAGATTAGATTTGGAATTTTGCTAATCTTGCTCAATTAAAATTCCTGGCGCCCAAAAATTATTGCAAGTGTCCCACTGTACTTGCAATAAAACAATTCGTGTATTTTGATTAGTAAAATCAAAACACTTTTTTTTTTTATCAAGTTCTTCCGCTGAACCCAGCCCCAGCTGAGCAGCCGTGGTGGCAGCTTTTTTTATCGTGCTGCTGTTTGCACTTTTTTTCGTGTTTTCGCTTTACCTACTCCTTCGTTGATTTGTTTTAGTTGTCAAAGTTCGTATCGTTGTGCACAAGTAGTGTGCATACATTTTGTTTATTTCAATTATTAATTAATTCGCGGTGTTTTATCCTGATTGATTTGTTTAAATAACAATAAACCAAAATCTAAATAGGAAAAAGGAATTACAAAACCCATCCCAAGAAAAAGTGCAACAATTGGAGCCCAACGTGTGGGGCCAACCTGTGGAAGAATTTGTTTTTTTTTATCGTCTCATTTTGATTGTTTTGGTTTGGTGATTGTGTCGTCTACAGTGTTTTATTTTAATTATTCTGTGAACATATAATCCTTCCGTTTTTCTTTTCTTTTACTAGGTGCCTAGGTGAAAAAATTTAGTTGAAATTGTGGAGGAAAACCTGGGAAAATTAAATTGGAAAATAGTTTGCAGTGTTTTACAACGTGAAGGAGAGAGGGGCAGACATAAACAGTGATATTCAAAGTGGAAGACGTGGGAGTGAGACAGATAGAGTGTTGTGCAAGTATTTTTTTTGTTTGTTCTATACTTTCTCATTTTAATTTTTTATGCATGAATTTACATTTACCATTCAAATAAGTTTTTATTCAGCCTATAACTATTGCTTCCGATTATTTATATGTTTTATTTCGATTTTAATTGATTTTAAATCCCCAAATCAGAGTGTTAAATTTGTGCTGACATTTTATTTTATTTTCTCTCGTGACATTTTTTTTTGTTTTTGATAGTTTTTTCTTGACAGTTTTTATTTGAGTGCTTTTTATTTTAGTTGAGTGCCTTATTATTTCGAGTCATAGTTTTCTTGAATTTTAATTTTAATTGAATTGAGTGTAAGTGCATTTTATGATTGCCAACTCACGTTAATTCAGCTGAAATAAATATTTTCGATTTGAGCGTAGATTTTTTTTTAACTTAATTAAAGTTTTTTTTTTTAGGTTCAATTAAGAATAATTTTGATAAAATCGTAGGGTTGCCAACATTTTTTTTTAGTTTTAAAGTTTTAATTGATTTAAGGTAATTTCGTGTTTTGGGTTAAATACTTAAGAGAATTTCTATTCTGGTTAACAGAATAGGTTCAAATTAAGACGTGGAAATTTTGTTATCGTTTCGTTTTCTGTTTTTTCTTATTGATTTTTTTTTATATCGTTTTTTTTTTCCTTGGTAGTGGACTTCAGGATAAATATTTTTAGATTAAGCTTTTGAATTTCAAGTCTTTGATTTTTAAAGTTGGTCTCTGGTTCACAGAGACGGTTTGTAGAGGATAAACTTCGGGATATTTTAAGGATTACCCTTTTACAATTTTGATACTTTTTTTTTTTTTTTTTTTTAGTTTTTCTTTTGGTTTCAATATGAATATAGGTCGATTAGCACAGGACAAACTGGCCTATGAAATTAAGGTCAGGGGTTTAAAAGTAGGAACAGTTGAGGAAATGCGCAAAGCATTGAGGGCATCGAGATTACTCGCTAAGAGGAACTCGATTGATATTAGTTTCGTTTATCCTTTTAGCTTTGAAGAAGATAGGGATGCCGTTAAGGCAAAGATGGAAGAGATTAGGGCTCTTTTAAAGGATCCACCGAAAAATCCGAAGTCTTCGGAATACATTAAGATCATGACAAAAATAGAATGGTGTATAGGAAGGTTGGCTAGGACACCGTGTGATGGTGAAGACGAGGAAGGAGAGGTTAGCTCCATTAGGAACGATGTTTTATTTTTGTTAGGTGATCTCACCGGGGATAGTGAGGTCAGCGATAGGGAAGAAGAGTCACCGAAAAAGAAGACTCCAGCCAGGGCAGAAACCCAACTAAAAGTACCAGTTGGTCGGACAGAAACGGTGAGTCCGCGGTCTCTATCAGCTTCTTCTTCAGCTAGGGTTTCCTTAGGGTCTGCTTTAGAGACTATAGCTGCACCAAGTCGTGGTGACAGCAGTCCTTTAGCAAGAGATATTTCTGTTGGGGTCCCAGAACGTAGATTAAAGAGAGTTGAGGTACCTCCTGAACGATTTTTGGTTCAGCAGAGGTGGCCTGAACGGATAGGAAAGTGGGGGGTGAAATTTACTGGTGACTCGGACGGAGCATCAGTAAATTCTTTCTTGGAGAGGGTGGAGGAACTTCGGTTGGCTAACGATGTTCCAGAAACCCATCTTTTCAAATCCACTTCGGAGCTTTTATCTGGTAGGGCGCTTATGTGGTTTAGGACGGTTAGGGAAGATATAGGGGATTGGCAAGAACTCGTGAAGGAACTCAAAGCGGAGTTCCTACCTGCGAATTACGCCGAAGACGGTTAAGGAACTTGCTGTGTTAGGTAGGGAGTTAGATACCTTGAAGGCCAATGTGGAATCGTTTTCTCCGCCCTCTAGAGGCAAACATTTATTGGAACCGGAGTGTGGATACCGGCCGAGTACGTCAGGACAAAACCGAGTTGCGGTTGTCGACTCGGCTCCAGGTAACCCATTCCGACAGGCTGTTAGGTGTTACAACTGCAACAGGGAAGGGCATTTCGCCCATACCTGTTCAGTTGCAAAACGTTGTTTCCGTTGTGGTGCATTAGGTGTTTACCGTAGGAATTGTAGGCAGTGTTCGGGAAATGGACAACGGGCTCTTGTGTCAGCAGGACAAGAGACCCGTCGGCGTAAGTTAGGTCGTCTGCTGACGACCAGCTGGATGATAGTGTAAAACTGAGTTTCACGTTATCGGCAAACGGTAGGGATAGTAGGCCATATTTAGGAGTACAAATTTACGGAATCAAGTTTTTAGGATTGCTTGATTCAGGAGCTTCACGCACCATTGTAGGAGGAGATGGGTGGAAAATTTTAAAAGAGTTAGGACTTAAATTAGGGAAAAATAGTGTTGGGTCAGTAGTGTTAGCAGATGGGGCGGGTGTAGGAGTAGCTGGATCTGTTTCTTTACCAATGGAGGTTGAGAATAGATCCCTTTTAATAGAATGTCTGGTTATACCCAGTCTCCCTCACCTTTTGATCTTAGGTGCCGACTTTTGGGCACTCTCGGGCATAGTCCCGGATTTGAGATCAGGTATGTGGAGTTTTTCGAGCCAAGAGATGGTGGCATCGATAACAGACATGGTAGCAACTAGGGAAAAATCGGATCTGAACGATGAAGAGGGTAAAAAGTTAGAACTAGTTTTAGAAGAACTTTTTGAATCAATGACCGAGGGTTTAGGGTGCACCAACTTAGTTGAGCACAAAATTAGGACGTCCGCAGAACCGATCAAGCAGCGATACTATCCAGTATCACCTGCGATCCAAAAACACATCGATCAAGAGCTCCAAGAGATGTTGGAAGCGGGAGTGATTGAAAAATCGAAAAGCCCTTGGGCATCTCCGATTCTTCTGGTAAAAAAGAAGGATGGTAGTTTTCGGTTCTGCGTTGACTATAGGAAACTTAACGAAGTTACTGATAGGGATGCTTATCCACTCCCCTTTATTTCAGCCATTTTGGACAAGCTTCGAAATGCGAAGTTTTTGTCATCTCTCGATATTAAGTCTGCATACTGGCAGATACCCATGGAGGAAGAATCGCGCAAGTACACAGCCTTTACTGTGCCGGGAAGAGGTCTCTACCAATTTTTGAGGATGCCTTTCGGCTTACACAACTCCCCAGCAACTTGGCAAAGGTTCATTGACGATGTTTTAGGTGCCGATCTAGAACCATTCGTCTTTGTGTACTTGGATGACATTATCATCGTCACCGATTCTTTTGAGAAACACCTTGAAATTCTCAAAGAAGTTTTTAAAAGATTGAGGGAAGCACGACTTAATGTAGGTAGGGAAAAGTGTAATTTTTGTAGGCCTTCTTTGAAATTTCTTGGTTATGTAGTAGATAGGAATGGACTTCACGTCGACCCTGAAAAAGTGGAAAGCATGTTGAGGATTCCTGCACCGAAAAATGTGAAGGAAATTAGGAGTTTTGTAGGGACTATTTCTTGGTATCGAAGATTCGTACCAAATTTTGCAATTTTACTTAGGCCTCTTACCGATCTCTTAAAGAAAGGTAAGAAATATGAATGGACAAAAGAATGTGAGGAGAGTTTTAGGAAAGCCAAAGAGTGCTTAGTTACGGCACCGATACTGACTTGTCCGGATTTTTCTCGGCCGTTTGTTGTTCAGACAGACGCGTCCGATTATGGTATCGGGGCCGTACTTTCTCAGGAGTTTGAAGATGGGGAAAAAGCTATTTGTTACATTAGTCGGTCATTGAATAGGAATGAAAGGAACTACTCTACGACCGAAAAGGAATGCTTGGCGGTTCTTTGGGCGATTGAGAAGTTGCGACCGTATGTCGAAGGTGTTCGATTTACTGTCGTAACTGATCATCACTCATTGGTCTGGCTGAGTAACCTTAAGGATCCGCAGGGTAGATAAGCTCGTTGGGCCATTCGGCTCCAACAATTCGATTTCAAAATCATCCACAGAAAGGGCAAAGAACACGTCGTTCCTGACATGTTGTCGCGAGGAGTTCCAGAGTTGGCTGGAATCTCTGATGCGGATTCGGACCCTTGGGTGATAAAAATGAAATCTTTAGTAGAAAAGAGCCCGCTAGCATACCCAACCTGGAGAGTTGAGAATGGGCGGCTCTACAAACATGTTAGGGTGAACCATGTCGTGGTTCATGAGGAGAGCGAGGGGTGGAAATTAGTGATAGGGAAAAACGATAGGTCTAAAATCTTAAATGAATGCCATGATAGTCCCTTAGCAGGACACATGGGTGTGAAGAAAACCTTTGCGAGGATAGCAGAAAAGTTTTACTGGCCCAAAATGAGAGGGGATATTACCAAATACGTTAGGAAATGTAAGATTTGCCAACAAGTGAAACCGGTTAACGAGAAACCAGCTGGTCTTATGACCGAAAGAGTAGGGAATTCGAAACCATGGGAGATGGTGTGCGTGGACTTGGTGGGTCCATTGCCGAAGTCTTCTAGAGGTTTCATCTATATTTTGACAGTGGTAGACTATTTCACAAAGTTCCCACTATTGTTCGCTTTGTGGTCAGCAACCGCAAAAGCAGTTTGTAAAGAGTTGGAAGAAAACGTTTTTCTTCTTTTCGGAGTTCCAAAGTGGATCGTCTGTGACAACGGTCCCCAGTTCCGCAGCAAGGAACTGAAAACGCTAAGTGAAGCATACTTGTCACAACTTAGGTATACGGCGCACTACCATCCGCAGGCGAATCCTGCGGAGCGCATCAATCAAATCATTAAGACGACGCTCAGAGCGTACGTCTCGGAAAACCATCGGAGTTGGGATTCGCAACTGGCGAAAGTAGCCTGTGCGATCCGAACTTCACAGCATGAAGTTTTAGGTGTTTCGCCATACTATGCGAACTTTGGTAGGAATATGGCAACTAGTGGCCATGATTTAGGAAATCAAATTAATGATAGGGATCAAGGTAGCGAAGAAATAAGTAGACAGTTTAAGAAACTTCGTGAGGATATAGCTAGGAAGTTAGAGGCAGCAAGCAGCAAGGCTGCAAAAACTTACAATCTTAGGAGAAGAGACACGCAGTATCAACCTGGCGATCTCGTGTGGAGAAGGAATTTCACGCTGTCCGATGCAGCGAATTATTACCTTTTAGTATTGCAAAACGAATGTCACCTTGGACATATTTGCTTAAAGATGACAAGGGAAAAGATCGGGGGACGTGGCACGTTAAGGATTTAAAACCTTATGTTGATGGTTAAGTGAAAAAGTCCCCTAATCTTTTCTCTTTTTACAACTTTCGTTTTTTAAACTTTCGTTTTTTTTTTACTACATTTTGATTGTTTTTTAATATGTTTTCATTACTCTTTTTATAATATGTGCCACTTTTTTTTCTTATTTTTTTTTTATAGAACTTTTTAATAATTAATTTATGATGAAAATCCCGATGTTGTGTCGTTTACCTATTTTTTAAACCTTTCCTATAGTCGAGCCTTAAGAAATGGTTTGCTTTTTTCAAAAGTAAACACATTTCTTGGGAGGTAAGGGTGGGATTTGTTACGGTAAATTTTACCGCAACAATGACCAGTCTTTGACTGCTTCCCTTTCCTTCTTTTTATCTCCGTTGTGGCTGCAAAATACTGGTGAGGTTGAGGGCAACCATGGTATCATCAACCATTGGTGTACTAAGCCAGGATTTTGCAAAAGCAACACAAGCAGGTGTTCGAGTTAATGGTGGTAACCATTGAATGGGCGATTCCGAAACCCATAAACCTATCCAGCATGCAGACGGGCGGTCTCATGCAACAAGAAAAAGGCCAGCAGATGAGCTGAAGAGGTAACGAGTCAGGCGGACTCTTACCTACTCTTTAACCAACGCAACAACATCCTTATACTTAACTTAATTAACTTAATAATTTACTGTAATCATAATGGGTTGTTAACGCGTTTTACTTCTTAAAATCATATGTTGTAAATAGAAAAGGTGTTTTGGAATTGAAAAAAAAAAAAACAATTTAGTAGATTACGCGGTTTTGCAAATATGCCTTCCTCTCTTTTCTCGAAACAAATAGTTTTGAATGGTTACTTTGCGCTTCGAATCTCTCGCGAGTATTTTGTATTAACTAGGAGAATGCCTAGCGAAGGCTTTTTCTCGGTTTTGATTCTTTTTGATTTTTCTCGAAAATTTAGTTTGGGATAGGTCTGAACTCGGCCATTAAGATTCGGCAAGTTTTGGAAAGGCATCCAACAACTTGTCGAATTTGTGTTTGAGAGAGTGATTCAGCAAGTTTTGGGAAGACACCCAACAACTTGTTGAATTCGTGTATGTGAGAGTGAGAGTAAAGTTTCGTTGAGATTCAACAACGGTGGTTTTCTGGGGAGCGAAAAAGCCTTCCAGGAAGCCGATGTCCCGTGACCGATGATCACGAAAACGAATGGCTGAATGTATGAATGTGGGAGTGATTGGAATGACCGAGGGAAGGATGGGTTATGTTTAGCTGGGAAAGTTCACTCTTGAGAGAGCTTACCGAGCAAGTAGTCAAAGATTTCGAGAAGTTTTAAGAAGATACAAGAAAATTGAGAAATAGTGGAAAATTTAAAAAGATAAAGGAATCCAGAAATTTGGATAAATATAGAAGGGATTCGAGGTGCAAAAGTACGATTGAGAAAACGAGGATAGTTCGAGGAAAGGAGGAGGATAATCGAGGAGATAAGAAATAGAAAAGATAAGTAGAGTGGTCATATTCACTTAAAACTTTTAGTTTGTTCAATTTCAAAACTACTATTTCGTTTTGTGTTATTTGAGTTAAATTGAATTTCGATTTCGTTTAATTTGCTTAATTATTATTCGCGGTAGTTGCTTTACTTTTCCTTTTGCGTTAACGGCCCATTTGGAGTTTCATATTCATTGTTTCTTTGGCTCAACGGTCCCCGTGAGCAGTTATAAATCTTAATTGTACTTTTCTTTGTTAGAAAAAATTTTGGGTTTTTATCCTGGCCTGTCCAAGGTTTCCCAAATAAAAATCTATTTAAAGTCCCCTTCTGGGCATACAAGCTTTGTGTTTCATTTCTTTTTTTTGCATTTTATTTCTCTTAGATTAGATTTGGAATTTTGCTAATCTTGCTCAATTAAAATTCCTGGCGCCCAAAAATGATTGCAAGTGTCCCACTGTACTTGCAATAAAACAATTCGTGTATTTTGATTAGTAAAATCAAAACACTTTTTTTTTATCATCAAGTTCTTCCGCTGAACCCAGCCCCAGCTGAGCAGCCGTGGTGGCAGCTTTTTTTATCGTGCTGCTGTTTGCACTTTTTTTCGTGTTTTCGCTTTACCTACTCCTTCGTTGATTTGTTTTAGTTGTCAAAGTTCGTATCGTTGTGCACAAGTAGTGTGCAAGTTATCATCATGCAACACAATTCAATATCCCACCCAAAAGTGCAGATAATCCACAAAATATTTTATTCAGTATCATCAATGGTCACAACGAATATATTGAATTACATCGACCATCCATCCATGCACCCATCCGTTGAGTCAGCATTTCCTTTATTGGAAATCAATACAATTATTACACCAGCATCCATCCACCCACGGACCCATCTATCGAGTCAGCAGTTATGTTGACGATTAGTATATTACTTTTAGATAATTTATCTTTAAGAATAAAATTTGTAATTAGTCTTAAGCTTGCACCCCAACAAATTGGAACAGATTGGTTCCACAACCAAATAAAACCTTTTTAAAAAACAAAAAGGCAAACCGGTTGTTTTAATTGGCGCCCAACGTGGGGCATGCAAGTAAAAGCAAAAAAAAGTTAAAAAAGTTAAAGTACGTGAATATTGAAGTATTTAAACAAAGTTTTTGCAAAAAGAAAAGAAAATTTATGCAAGTAAAAGCAAAAGTAAATTTTTTAAAGGTGAAAGTTAAAGTACGTGAATATTAAAGTAATAACCAAAGTTTTTGCGAAAAAAAATATAGAAAAGTAAAAGTTTAAATAAAAAAAAATATATATAAATATATATTTTTAATAAAGGAAAAATTCTAAATAATTTTCCAAAAGAAATTAAAATAAATAAAAGTGAGTGCTCTAAAAAAGAAAAATAAGAAAAATATAGAAAAAAGAAAGTGATCACTCCTCCAAAAAATAACTCTTTCCGTTAAACAAAAAAAATCATTATTGTAAAGTTGAACAATAACTTAATAAAAAAAATAATAAACTCTGAAGTGAAGAAAAATATGCCAAAGCCATCATTACTGAACATCAACGGAAGCAGAAAATATATATCAAAATTTGAGTAAGAAAAAAAAAAAAAACAATAAAGTTAATTTGTGAACAAAGAATATTTATATATATATAATATATATACTTAAGAATATTATTGCATTTCATTATTATATTATAAAAAAAGTTTCCATGAATTTAAGTGTTTTGTGAAAAAAAAATAGAACATTGTGAGAAAATATATTTAAAATAAATATATAAATAAATGAAATAATAAGATTAATTGGGATAGTAAAAATTAAAGCTGGAAGATTTGATTGAAAAATTTAGTAAAATGTCGACGAATAATGAAGATATTATCTCTCGTATTGTGGCCTTAAACACAGCCTCATTGAAAAACGAGATAGATAATTTAAAAAAACAACTTTCTGTTCTGACGACAAATTGTAATGTCACAGAACACAGTACGGAAACTATAGATGAATCTATAACGTGTGTTGAATCACTTGAAGTGATAAAATCATTGCCTGAATTTACTGGTGATGAAAATAGTTATGTTAGCTGGAGAGAAGCTGCTAACAATTCGATGACTCTCTACACGAGAGGTAGTCGTAGATACTTCGCGGCGTTAACAATTTTAAGAAATAAAATTACAAAAAAAGCAAATGATACGCTTACGAACCACGGAACGGTTCTAAATTTTGATGCGATTTTAAGTCGTCTTGATTTCGCATATGCGGACAAACGTCCAATACATATGATTGAACAGGAACTAAGCATCTTGAGGCAAGGTTCCTTATCATTAATCGACTATTACAATATAGTCAATAAGAAATTAACACTCTTGGTGAATAAAACAATAATGACTCATGGTCAGGACAGCTTGACCAGGGAGCTCAACGAAGCTCACCGCACAAATGCCCTACGCGTTTTTATAACCGGGCTAAACGCCCCACTAAGCAATATATTATTTTCGCTTAGCCCTAATGATTTGCCTAGCGCTCTTGCTAAAGCTCAAGAGCTAGAGTCCAACAACCAAAGGGCTCAATTCGCCCTTCAATTTAACAGAAATATAAATAATACAAATAATACAAATAACACAAATAACACAAACAACACAAACAACAACCATTTGAGATTCCCTAAAAGATCTGTTTGGGAACCGAATCCAAACAATTTTCGTAATCAACATTCACAACCTACACCAATGACAGTTGGAAGCTCTAATATGAGATTGCCCAATCAAAGACATAATTTTGGTAGCAATAATTGGCGATCTTATAATAACACTAATGCCAATAATAATATAGGACAACGTATCAATCCGTTCAGGCAAAATTTAAATAATAATTATAATAATAATTTTCACAGAAATTTGTATGTGGATAAGAGACCACATAGTGCACAAAATAGTGCTCAGCCACCAGTAAAAAATCAGCGTGTTAATAATATAAACGAGGAAGCTTTTTTAGGCGATCGCCGTGTCAATTACCCTTCATACTTAGAAACCAACCAAACAAGCAACTAAAAATATTAATTGACACGGGAGCAACTAGTTGCTATTGTAGACCAAATGTTCTACAAGATAGACAAGAGCTATCTATTAAAAAAAGAATTCGCACAGTAAATGGGTACTCGATAATTACTCATTTTTATATTGCATACATATTTGATAGAGATGTTGTATTTTATGAAATAGAAAATTTAGAAAGTGATTTATTAATAGGTTATATGTTACTCAAAGAAGCCTCTATTAAGTTAGATTTTGAGAATGGTTATTTAATATATAATAATAAAAGAGAAAGAATATTCTTATCAGAAGATATAAATGAATTAAACAATTCAAGGGAATCAGAAGATTCCGAAATATTAAAAATTGAATTAGAAAGCAGTGAAAATGTAGAAGAATTAAAAAAGTATATGATTGAAAAGATTGAAAAAATACACTCAGATATAAATATAAATTCATTATTCCGAACGGATGTAAGGGCAGAAATAAGGACTACAGTCGATACTCCTATATGGAGCAGACAATACCCGTACCCACTGTCAGTTAACACATTCGTTAATAAGGAAATAAAAGATTTATTAAAGGCAGGAATTATTCGCCAGAGTAAAAGTCCGTACAATTCACCGATTTGGGTTGTACCAAAAAAAGGTACCAATGATGATGGTACTCAAAAATTAAGAATGGTAATAGATTATAAGAAGTTGAATGAAAAAACGATATCAGATAGATATCCTATACCCGAGAGTAACGTTATTTTATCTAATTTAGGGAAAGCTGAGTATTTCTCTACGATAGACTTAGAGTCTGGTTTTCATCAAATACAGATGAAAGAATCAGATATTGAAAAAACGGCATTTAGCATAAATAACGGTAAATATGAATTTATGAGAATGCCTTTCGGTTTAAAAAACGCACCAAGCATCTTCCAAAGAGCAATGGATGATATTTTGCGTGATTATATAGGGAAAGTGTGCCATGTCTATATGGACGACATAATAGTCTACTCTAAAAATTTAAATGAGCACACTAGACATCTTAATGAAATTATAAATGTATTAAAAAAAGCTAATATGAAAATTTCCTTAGAAAAATCTAAATTCTATAAAAAGGAAACAGAATTTTTAGGTTACATAGTCGCTTTTAACACTATTAAAACAGACCCGAAGAAAATAGAGACAATTAGTAATTTTCCATTACCGAATACGTTAAGACAGTTAAGAAGTTTTTTGGGCATGACAGGTTACTACCGTAAGTTTGTTAAGAACTACGCATCAGTAACTAAGCCTTTAACTAAATACTTAGCCGGAGAAAACGGCAGAATATCAAAAAACTTATCTAAAAAAACAATTATAAAACTAGACGATGAAGCAATTTTAGCTTGTAGGACCTTAAAAAATATTTTAATAGAACAAGTCGAATTAGTACAACCAGATTTCAAAAAAACATTTATATTAACAACTGACGCTTCTAATAACGCTATAGCAGGTGTTTTATCCCAGGAAGGAAAACCAATAACATTCATTTCAAAAACATTGAATGCGACAGAACAAAATTATGCCACTAACGAAAAAGAATTATACGCTATAGTGTGGTCCTTGAAGAATTTAAGAAACTATTTATATGGTGTTTCTAACCTTGAAATCCATACGGATCACCAACCGCTAACGTTTGCGGTATCCGTAAGAAATCCAAATGCCAAAATGAAACGTTGGCATGCGTTTATTGAGGAGTTTGCTCCCAAAATAATATACAAGCCAGGGACTACAAATGTAGTTGCTGATGCCTTGTCAAGGCAATACTTAAACCACATTTCAGATGAAGACTCATCTAGTACTGCTACACAGCACTCTGCCGAGAGCAGTGATAACTTAGAAATTAAAGAGACAACAAAACCTCTTAATCAATTTAAGCAACAAATCCTTTTAACTCAAGGATTATTTACGGCACATGAACAAATAAATTATTTTAACAGAACTAGACATTTAATTGAGTACGATACACCAGAAAATTTAATAATCATATTAAAACAATATTTACAACCTGGAACTGTTGCAATTCATTGCACACCAGAAGACCTTTATAATATTAAACAAAAATTAAAGGAAACTTTTAATAATAACTTTCTTTACACAAAGAACTTTCCTATTGATATTACGAACAAAGAAGACCAACAAACTATAATACAACAAACACACGTTAGAGCACACCGTAGCTATCAAGAAAACTTGAAACAAATTTACACAGCATATTATTGGCCACGAATGACCAAACAGTTTAAAGAATTCGTTAGAAACTGTGAAATATGTAACCGAAATAAATACGAAAGACATCCTTTTACAGCTCCAATTGGAGAGGCTCCAATTGCTAAGAAAGAGGGGGAGCAGTTACACCTGGATATTTTCTTTGCTCAAAAGTTAAAATTTTTAACTTGCATTGATTCCTATTCAAAATTTCTGGTCATTAAACAAATAGAAGATAGAACAAAATTAGACGACAAAGTCTTAGAACTTTTGCAAAGCTTCCCAGAAGCTAAGAAATTATGTGTCGACAACGAACCGGGTTTTTCAACACCCCAATTTAAAACGTTGATGCATAGACTAGGGATAGAAATGTTTTTCTGTGATCCAAAACACAGTACTTCCAATGGACAAGTGGAAAGAGCTCACTCCACACTAATAGAAATAGCAAGATGTTTGAAAGAAGAATTTCATTTAATAAGTGATCTAGAATCAATTTTTAGAGCCGTACAGCAGTACAATAAAACTATTCATTCTGTAACAAACAAAAAACCTTTCGAAGTCTTATTCAACAAATTAGAACATGAAGACTTACAACCAAGACTTCTATTAGCCCAAGCAAAAATGTTAAAGAGAAACAAACCTAATGTAAAGACGAAAACGTATAAACAAAATGAAATAATTTATGAAAAAATCATAGGGGTTAGAAATAAACTTCAACCAAGATATAGAAAACAAAAAGTGAAAGAAGACTTAGGAAACAAAATACGAATTCATAAAAATGATCGTATAATTCATAAAGATAACATTAAAATTTAATGCTATTTAGATTACGAGTATAAGGGAGAGATATTTTGACTGTAAAAGAAATACAAACATATAATATCACTTTAAGAGATTTAATGTACATTAAAAGCTCAGTAATTTTACACGATAATAAAATAATTTTTGTAATTATGATACCTAATTATTGCAATCAAATGTACCACAGAATTATAATCGAACCAATACCAAACAAAAATAATTTAGAATTAGACATCAATTATAGAGAGTTAATATTAAGTAAAACATTTAATAAAACATTTAATAAAAATAAACGACCAATGTATTGAAGAAATACTAAAAGAAAATCCGATATGTAACTTCAAAGTTAATGTAGCTATTGAAATAAAACAATTAACTAATAATATTGTCATTACGAAAAATGTCCCTGAAACAAAATTAATTCATAATTTTAACACATATGACGTAATACTTCATGGAAACACCATAATAAATTTTGAGAATTGTAAAATTAATATTAATAATAATATTTACGAAAATATAATTGTAAATGAAAATTTTATCCTACCAATTTTTAAAGATGTTAAAATTAAAAATATAACAGTAAACATAAGTTTACCTGAACTTCATTTCAAAAATATCGAAAACAGAAAAATTCTAGAAGAAATTAAAAACCAACAATTTAATAACAAATAGCATAACATTCAGTACAATTGTAATAATAATTATTGTATTAGTAATAATGCTTACTTACTTCTTTTTGAAACTTAAACCAAAAACCCATAATATAAATGAAGAAATAATGATAAATAAAATAAACAAAAATATACAAAAACTCTCAGAGGAAATTCATGACGCGGGACGCATCATCTAAGAAAGAGGGGAGTTATCATCATGCAACACAATTCAATATCCCACCCAAAAGTGCAGATAATCCACAAAATATTTTATTCAGTATCATCAATGGTCACAACGAATATATTGAATTACATCGACCATCCATCCATGCACCCATCCGTTGAGTCAGCATTTCCTTTATTGGAAATCAATACAATTATTACACCAGCATCCATCCACCCACGGACCCATCTATCGAGTCAGCAGTTATGTTGACGATTAGTATATTACTTTTAGATAATTTATCTTTAAGAATAAAATTTGTAATTAGTCTTAAGCTTGCACCCCAACAAATTGGAACAGATTGGTTCCACAACCAAATAAAACCTTTTTAAAAAACAAAAAGGCAAACCGGTTGTTTTAATTTGCATACATTTTGTTTATTTCAATTATTAATTAATTCGCGGTGTTTTATCCTGATTGATTTGTTTAAATAACAATAAACCAAAATCTAAATCGGAAAAAGGAATTACAAAACCCATCCCAAGAAAAAGTGCAACAATTGGAGCCCAACGTGTGGGGCCAACCTGTGGAAGAATTTGTTTTTTTTATCGTCTCATTTTGATTGTTTTGGTTTGGTGATTGTGTCGTCTACAGTGTTTTATTTTAATTATTCTGTGAACATATAATCCTTCCGTTTTTCATTTCTTTTACTAGGTGCCTAGGTGAAATAATTTAGTTGAAATTGTGGAGGAAAACCTGGGAAAATTAAATTGGAAAATAGTTTGCAGTGTTTTACAACGTGAAGGAGAGAGGGGCAGACATAAACAGTGATATTCAAAGTGGAAGACGTGGGAGTGAGACAGATAGAGTGTTGTGCAAGTATTTTTTTTATTTTTTTTGTTTGTTCTATACTTTCTCATTTTAATTTTTTATGCATGAATTTACATTTACCATTCAAATAAGTTTTTATTCAGCCTATAACTATTGCTTCCGATTATTTATATGTTTTATTTCGATTTTAATTGATTTTAAATCCCCAAATCAGAGTGTTAAATTTGTGCTGACATTTTATTTTATTTTCTCTCGTGACATTTTTTTTTGTTTTTGATAGTTTTTTCTTGACAGTTTTTATTTGAGTGCTTTTTATTTTAGTTGAGTGCCTTATTATTTCGAGTCATAGTTTTCTTGAATTTTAATTTTAATTGAATTGAGTGTAAGTGCATTTTATGATTGCCAACTCACGTTAATTCAGCTGAAATAAATATTTTCGATTTGAGCGTAGATTTTTTTTTAACTTAATTAAAGTTTTTTTTTTTAGGTTCAATTAAGAATAATTTTGATAAAATCGTAGGGTTGCCAACATTTTTTTTTAGTTTTAAAGTTTTAATTGATTTAAGGTAATTTCGTGTTTTGGGTTAAATACTTAAGAGAATTTCTATTCTGGTTAACAGAATAGGTTCAAATTAAGACGTGGAAATTTTGTTATCGTTTCGTTTTCTGTTTTTTCTTATTGATTTTTTTTTATATCGTTTTTTTTTTCCTTGGTAGTGGACTTCAGGATAAATATTTTTAGATTAAGCTTTTGAATTTCAAGTCTTTGATTTTTAAAGTTGGTCTCTGGTTCACAGAGACGGTTTGTAGAGGATAAACTTCGGGATATTTTAAGGATTACCCTTTTACAATTTTGATACTTTTTTTTTTTTTTTTTTTAGTTTTTCTTTTGGTTTCAATATGAATATAGGTCGATTAGCACAGGACAAACTGGCCTATGAAATTAAGGTCAGGGGTTTAAAAGTAGGAACAGTTGAGGAAATGCGCAAAGCATTGAGGGCATCGAGATTACTCGCTAAGAGGAACTCGATAGATATTAGTTTCGTTTATCCTTTTAGCTTTGAAGAAGATAGGGATGCCGTTAAGGCAAAGATGGAAGAGATTAGGGCTCTTTTAAAGGATCCACCGAAAAATCCGAAGTCTTCGGAATACATTAAGATCATGACAAAAATAGAATGGTGTATAGGAAGGTTGGCTAGGACACCGTGTGATGGTGAAGACGAGGAAGGAGAGGTTAGCTCCATTAGGAACGATGTTTTATTTTTGTTAGGTGATCTCACCGGGGATAGTGAGGTCAGCGATAGGGAAGAAGAGTCACCGAAAAAGAAGACTCCAGCCAGGGCAGAAACCCAACTAAAAGTACCAGTTGGTCGGACAGAAACGGTGAGTCCGCGGTCTCTATCAGCTTCTTCTTCAGCTAGGGTTTCCTTAGGGTCTGCTTTAGAGACTATAGCTGCACCAAGTCGTGGTGACAGCAGTCCTTTAGCAAGAGATATTTCTGTTGGGGTCCCAGAACGTAGATTAAAGAGAGTTGAGGTACCTCCTGAACGATTTTTGGTTCAGCAGAGGTGGCCTGAACGGATAGGAAAGTGGGGGGTGAAATTTACTGGTGACTCGGACGGAGCATCAGTAAATTCTTTCTTGGAGAGGGTGGAGGAACTTCGGTTGGCTAACGATGTTCCAGAAACCCATCTTTTCAAATCCACTTCGGAGCTTTTATCTGGTAGGGCGCTTATGTGGTTTAGGACGGTTAGGGAAGATATAGGGGATTGGCAAGAACTCGTGAAGGAACTCAAAGCGGAGTTCCTACCTGCGAATTACGATGATCTTTTGTTGGAAGAGATCAATCGTCGTTCGCAGGGAAAGGATGAGTCCTTTGGAGCGTATTTGGCCACGATGAGGACATTGTTTCGAAGATTGTCGGAACCATTGTCAGAGGGAAGGATGCTTTCTATTTTGAGGAAAAATTTTGACCCTTTCTTCCAACTGCAGATCGCAAGTGCTAAGCCGAAGACGGTTAAGGAACTTGCTGTGTTAGGTAGGGAGTTAGATACCTTGAAGGCCAATGTGGAATCGTTTTCTCCGCCCTCTAGAGGCAAACATTTATTGGAACCGGAGTGTGGATACCGGCCGAGTACGTCAGGACAAAACCGAGTTGCGGTTGTCGACTCGGCTCCAGGTAACCCATTCCGACAGGCTGTTAGGTGTTACAACTGCAACAGGGAAGGGCATTTCGCCCATACCTGTTCAGTTGCAAAACGTTGTTTCCGTTGTGGTGCATTAGGTGTTTACCGTAGGGATTGTAGGCAGTGTTCGGGAAATGGGCAACGGGCTCTTGTGTCAGCAGGACAAGAGACCCGTCGGCGTAAGTTAGGTCGTCTGCTGACGACCAGCTGGATGATAGTGTAAAACTGAGTTTCACGTTATCGGCAAACGGTAGGGATAGTAGGCCATATTTAGGAGTACAAATTTACGGAATCAAGTTTTTAGGATTGCTTGATTCAGGAGCTTCACGCACCATTGTAGGAGGAGATGGGTGGAAAATTTTAAAAGAGTTAGGACTTAAATTAGGGAAAAATAGTGTTGGGTCAGTAGTGTTAGCAGATGGGGCGGGTGTAGGAGTAGCTGGATCTGTTTCTTTACCAATGGAGGTTGAGAATAGATCCCTTTTAATAGAATGTCTGGTTATACCCAGTCTCCCTCACCTTTTGATCTTAGGTGCCGACTTTTGGGCACTCTCGGGCATAGTCCCGGATTTGAGATCAGGTATGTGGAGTTTTTCGAGCCAAGAGATGGTGGCATCGATAACAGACATGGTAGCAACTAGGGAAAAATCGGATCTGAACGATGAAGAGGGTAAAAAGTTAGAACTAGTTTTAGAAGAACTTTTTGAATCAATGACCGAGGGTTTAGGGTGCACCAACTTAGTTGAGCACAAAATTAGGA
Source organism: Dasysyrphus tricinctus (assembly GCA_963921185.1). Classification (NCBI taxonomy): domain Eukaryota; kingdom Metazoa; phylum Arthropoda; class Insecta; order Diptera; family Syrphidae; genus Dasysyrphus; species Dasysyrphus tricinctus. The sequence goes on from OY992531.1 coordinate 69,436,088, forward strand.
CGTCCGCAGAACCGATCAAGCAGCGATACTATCCAGTATCACCTGCGATCCAAAAACACATCGATCAAGAGCTCCAAGAGATGTTGGAAGCGGGAGTGATTGAAAAATCGAAAAGCCCTTGGGCATCTCCGATTCTTCTGGTAAAAAAGAAGGATGGTAGTTTTCGGTTCTGCGTTGACTATAGGAAACTTAACGAAGTTACTGATAGGGATGCTTATCCACTCCCCTTTATTTCAGCCATTTTGGACAAGCTTCGAAATGCGAAGTTTTTGTCATCTCTCGATATTAAGTCTGCATACTGGCAGATACCCATGGAGGAAGAATCGCGCAAGTACACAGCCTTTACTGTGCCGGGAAGAGGTCTCTACCAATTTTTGAGGATGCCTTTCGGCTTACACAACTCCCCAGCAACTTGGCAAAGGTTCATTGACGATGTTTTAGGTGCCGATCTAGAACCATTCGTCTTTGTGTACTTGGATGACATTATCATCGTCACCGATTCTTTTGAGAAACACCTTGAAATTCTCAAAGAAGTTTTTAAAAGATTGAGGGAAGCAGGACTTAATGTAGGTAGGGAAAAGTGTAATTTTTGTAGGCCTTCTTTGAAATTTCTTGGTTATGTAGTAGATAGGAATGGACTTCACGTCGACCCTGAAAAAGTGGAAAGCATGTTGAGGATTCCTGCACCGAAAAATGTGAAGGAAATTAGGAGTTTTGTAGGGACTATTTCTTGGTATCGAAGATTCGTACCAAATTTTGCAATTTTACTTAGGCCTCTTACCGATCTCTTAAAGAAAGGTAAGAAATATGAATGGACAAAAGAATGTGAGGAGAGTTTTAGGAAAGCCAAAGAGTGCTTAGTTACGGCACCGATACTGACTTGTCCGGATTTTTCTCGGCCGTTTGTTGTTCAGACAGACGCGTCCGATTATGGTATCGGGGCCGTACTTTCTCAGGAGTTTGAAGATGGGGAAAAAGCTATTTGTTACATTAGTCGGTCATTGAATAGGAATGAAAGGAACTACTCTACGACCGAAAAGGAATGCTTGGCGGTTCTTTGGGCGATTGAGAAGTTGCGACCGTATGTCGAAGGTGTTCGATTTACTGTCGTAACTGATCATCACTCATTGGTCTGGCTGAGTAACCTTAAGGATCCGCAGGGTAGATTAGCTCGTTGGGCCATTCGGCTCCAACAATTCGATTTCAAAATCATCCACAGAAAGGGCAAAGAACACGTCGTTCCTGACATGTTGTCGCGAGGAGTTCCAGAGTTGGCTGGAATCTCTGATGCGGATTCGGACCCTTGGGTGATAAAAATGAAATCTTTAGTAGAAAAGAGCCCGCTAGCATACCCAACCTGGAGAGTTGAGAATGGGCGGCTCTACAAACATGTTAGGGTGAACCATGTCGTGGTTCATGAGGAGAGCGAGGGGTGGAAATTAGTGATAGGGAAAAACGATAGGTCTAAAATCTTAAATGAATGCCATGATAGTCCCTTAGCAGGACACATGGGTGTGAAGAAAACCTTTGCGAGGATAGCAGAAAAGTTTTACTGGCCCAAAATGAGAGGGGATATTACCAAATACGTTAGGAAATGTAAGATTTGCCAACAAGTGAAACCGGTTAACGAGAAACCAGCTGGTCTTATGACCGAAAGAGTAGGGAATTCGAAATCATGGGAGATGGTGTGCGTGGACTTGGTGGGTCCATTGCCGAAGTCTTCTAGAGGTTTCATCTATATTTTGACAGTGGTAGACTATTTCACAAAGTTCCCACTATTGTTCGCTTTGTGGTCAGCAACCGCAAAAGCAGTTTGTAAAGAGTTGGAAGAAAACGTTTTTCTTCTTTTCGGAGTTCCAAAGTGGATCGTCTGTGACAACGGTCCCCAGTTCCGCAGCAAGGAACTGAAAACGCTAAGTGAAGCATACGGGTCACAACTTAGGTATACGGCGCACTACCATCCGCAGGCGAATCCTGCGGAGCGCATCAATCAAATCATTAAGACGACGCTCAGAGCGTACGTCTCGGAAAACCATCGGAGTTGGGATTCGCAACTGGCGAAAGTAGCCTGTGCGATCCGAACTTCACAGCATGAAGTTTTAGGTGTTTCGCCATACTATGCGAACTTTGGTAGGAATATGGCAACTAGTGGCCATGATTTAGGAAATCAAATTAATGATAGGGATCAAGGTAGCGAAGAAATAAGTAGACAGTTTAAGAAACTTCGTGAGGATATAGCTAGGAAGTTAGAGGCAGCAAGCAGCAAGGCTGCAAAAACTTACAATCTTAGGAGAAGAGACACGCAGTATCAACCTGGCGATCTCGTGTGGAGAAGGAATTTCACGCTGTCCGATGCAGCGAATTATTACCTTTTAGTATTGCAAAACGAATGTCACCTTGGACATATTTGCTTAAAGATGACAAGGGAAAAGATCGGGGGACGTGGCACGTTAAGGATTTAAAACCTTATGTTGATGGTTAAGTGAAAAAGTCCCCTAATCTTTTCTCTTTTTACAACTTTCGTTTTTTAAACTTTCGTTTTTTTTTTACTACATTTTGATTGTTTTTTAATATGTTTTCATTACTCTTTTTATAATATGTGCCACTTTTTTTTCTTATTTTTTTTTTATAGAACTTTTTAATAATTAATTTATGATGAAAATCCCGATGTTGTGTCGTTTACCTATTTTTTAAACCTTTCCTATAGTCGAGCCTTAAGAAATGGTTTGCTTTTTTCAAAAGTAAACACATTTCTTGGGAGGTAAGGGTGGGATTTGTTACGGTAAATTTTACCGCAACAATGACCAGTCTTTGACTGCTTCCCTTTCCTTCTTTTTATCTCCGTTGTGGCTGCAAAATACTGGTGAGGTTGAGGGCAACCATGGTATCATCAACCATTGGTGTACTAAGCCAGGATTTTGCAAAAGCAACACAAGCAGGTGTTCGAGTTAATGGTGGTAACCATTGAATGGGCGATTCCGAAACCCATAAACCTATCCAGCATGCAGACGGGCGGTCTCATGCAACAAGAAAAAGGCCAGCAGATGAGCTGAAGAGGTAACGAGTCAGGCGGACTCTTACCTACTCTTTAACCAACGCAACAACATCCTTATACTTAACTTAATTAACTTAATAATTTACTGTAATCATAATGGGTTGTTAACGCGTTTTACTTCTTAAAATCATATGTTGTAAATAGAAAAGGTGTTTTGGAATTGAAAAAAAAAAAAACAATTTAGTAGATTACGCGGTTTTGCAAATATGCCTTCCTCTCTTTTCTCGAAACAAATAGTTTTGAATGGTTACTTTGCGCTTCGAATCTCTCGCGAGTATTTTGTATTAACTAGGAGAATGCCTAGCGAAGGCTTTTTCTCGGTTTTGATTCTTTTTGATTTTTCTCGAAAATTTAGTTTGGGATAGGTCTGAACTCGGCCATTAAGATTCGGCAAGTTTTGGAAAGGCATCCAACAACTTGTCGAATTTGTGTTTGAGAGAGTGATTCAGCAAGTTTTGGGAAGACACCCAACAACTTGTTGAATTCGTGTATGTGAGAGTGAGAGTAAAGTTTCGTTGAGATTCAACAACGGTGGTTTTCTGGGGAGCGAAAAAGCCTTCCAGGAAGCCGATGTCCCGTGACCGATGATCACGAAAACGAATGGCTGAATGTATGAATGTGGGAGTGATTGGAATGACCGAGGGAAGGATGGGTTATGTTTAGCTGGGAAAGTTCACTCTTGAGAGAGCTTACCGAGCAAGTAGTCAAAGATTTCGAGAAGTTTTAAGAAGATACAAGAAAATTGAGAAATAGTGGAAAATTTAAAAAGATAAAGGAATCCAGAAATTTGGATAAATATAGAAGGGATTCGAGGTGCAAAAGTACGATTGAGAAAACGAGGATAGTTCGAGGAAAGGAGGAGGATAATCGAGGAGATAAGAAATAGAAAAGATAAGTAGAGTGGTCATATTCACTCAAAACTTTTAGTTTGTTCAATTTCAAAACTACTATTTCGTTTTGTGTTATTTGAGTTAAATTGAATTTCGATTTCGTTTAATTTGCTTAATTATTATTCGCGGTAGTTGCTTTACTTTTCCTTTTGCGTTAACGGCCCATTTGGAGTTTCATATTCATTGTTTCTTTGGCTCAACGGTCCCCGTGAGCAGTTATAAATCTTAATTGTACTTTTCTTTGTTAGAAAAAATTTTGGGTTTTTATCCTGGCCTGTCCAAGGTTTCCCAAATAAAAATCTATTTAAAGTCCCCTTCTTTGTGTTTCATTTCTTTTTTTTGCATTTTATTTCTCTTAGATTAGATTTGGAATTTTGCTAATCTTGCTCAATTAAAATTCCTGGCGCCCAAACATTATTGCAAGTGTCCCACTGTACTTGCAATAAAACAATTCGTGTATTTTGATTAGTAAAATCAAAACACTTTTTTTTTTATCATCAAGTTCTTCCGCTGAACCCAGCCCCAGCTGAGCAGCCGTGGTGGCAGCTTTTTTTATCGTGCTGCTGTTTGCACTTTTTTTCGTGTTTTCGCTTTACCTACTCCTTCGTTGATTTGTTTTAGTTGTCAAAGTTCGTATCGTTGTGCACAAGTAGTGTGCATACATTTTGTTTATTTCAATTATTAATTAATTCGCGGTGTTTTATCCTGATTGATTTGTTTAAATAACAATAAACCAAAATCTAAATCGGAAAAAGGAATTACAAAACCCATCCCAAGAAAAAGTGCAACAAACTGCAAAATCAGGAATAGAAATGCATAAAAAATGCAAAAAAACTGCAAATTCCTGCCATGGTCCCATTGGCCTAGCTCAAAAATGTTATGCCAACTTCACACACGTACTTTTCACTCGCACTTTAATGCAATTTGGTCCGTAGTGCATGCATTGGTGTCCCCTGGTCATATATCCGCCTGCATCTGGTGGGTAGTTGGGTGAAAGTACATTAATATACGGACATCAATAACGAAATTAGTCTGAAGAACCTGGAAATAAAGAAAAAGAAAACAAAATAAATAAAAATGTTTCAAGCAATGAAAGTAGTCACCAGGGTCTGTTGCTAAACCACCCTTAACAAAAGGTATTATAGAACAGTCACTGGTGACAAACAAAATTACTTTCTTTGACTTCGTGGTGTTTGATGGGGGATGAACGAGACTGGATGTTGATACTGAACCTGAAAAGAAAAAAAAAAGAAGGGAAATGTATATCTACTAATATAAATTAATAGAAAAAAGAAGAAAACAAAATAAAATACAACAAAACAGAATAAAAGAAAAAAAAGCAGACAAAAACAAACTTACCCACTGTCTGACGATCGTATTTGTTGAGCCTCACTGGTGTTACACTTTGCGATCGAAGTCATTAATTTTTCGCAATACCCGTTCATGTTGCAGTTTATGTTGATTATTTATTCAATTTTGTTTTATAGTTTCTTTATTTTATTTCAAAATTTAGCTATTAAGTATTATCCTAGACGGGGAGAATGCGGCAAAAGTTTATAAAAATTAACTTTTGACAATTGAGAACTGTCAGTCACGACATGCTGAATTGCGGAAAAAGGCACTGCCAGCATGCAGCACTGAAGGTCGTAAAGCTGCAATGTTTACAAAGTAGTTTTTGATCAAGTTGGGGTAAAATGTGAAAGAAAGCATAGAAAAGTAGGGATGTAGTGCAATAAAATTAGTAATTAGGTAATTTTATTAGGATAATTTTATTAAATTTTATTATTATAATTATTTTTATAGCCATATATTAACTTATTATGTATTTTAGCTTATGTGGAATCTGAATAGTGCAATATTAGTTGTAAGCAATTAACAAAATAGGTATTGCTGAAAAGGGGAAGATAGATTCGCAATTCCAGTCTGTAAACCAATACATATTATTGCATTCTAGGTTTCCGATATAGGCCATAGGGCAATGACCGATGATTATATAATTAGAATTGGCATTCGTTTTAAGCAATCCAAGTAGGCAACAGCGGTATACGTCAGACGAAAACCATATACCTACGAAAAAACAGAAAAGTGATTTTTTTTTTGGCGGTGCACGATTTTTGTTTGTTCTGTGAACAAAAGGGAATAATAATTTATTTCCATTTAAAATCCATTGGATAGGCAAATTTAAAAATTAAACAGAGGTGAGAAAAATTAGACAAAATAGTTTCATGTATTTAACATTCGAATTTTTAAATAGAAGAAGGAAGGAAACAAGACAAACAGGCAGAAAAAAAAAGCAAAGAAATACGTAACAGGTGGTTAGGACATTTCCTAAGGAAACCTTGAGGACTCCGTTCTTTAAAATTAAGCAGAGGTATGACGTTTATAAAAATCGTAAATCCATATGAGTATTTTATGGGTGTCTCACTTTCCCAGGTTCGGGTCTAGGTAGAAGTACGTCCAAGAAGCAACCGTATAGACATACACGTTCGAATACATATATAGACGAATATATACAAACTCGTGTTCTAAAGGAGCTTACCGACAATCTAAGCAACAGACTCGAGCCTCTGCTCGTTTCGGGTTTTAATCAACAGCTCAAGCAAAGAAACACTGTTGAGCCCAAATCATATTCTGGATTCGAGGTGCTGGTGACAGGCTGAGGGATTACGTCCATAAAAACAAAAGGGGTTCCAGGATATATACTACCTGGTGCAACAGGGGGTGTTTGTGGTTTTTTTTTTGTTTTGTTTGATGCTGTCCCTTCTGGACAGAGTGATTTTTTTTTTGATTTTTTTTGATAAAATTAAAGTAAACATACTTTTTTTTTTCTTTTTTTGCGATTTTTGTAATAAGTAAAATTTGTGAAAGAATTAAGAAAATCAATGAATGAAGTGAAAGTAAAGTCAAAGAATTTAAGTGAAGGAAAAGCATAAAGGAAAAGAATACGAATAAGCATAAAGAAAGAATAAGTTGAAAAAGAATAAGTAAAGAAAGAATAAGTGAAGAAAGAAGAAATTAAGGAAAGAGAATATAAAAATAAGAGTGAAAAGTGAAGAGTGTTAGTGTCTGGACTCTAAAGTAGATGTATATATGTCTAAATAAATATATGTGTATATTACATCTTGGCTGAGAATTTGAAGCCTAATTCTACATCTCCTGGAAAGTACTGCCGGCAGGACACCGAGGGACAAGAAAAAGTAGTAAGTTTCTTTTATTTAAACTATATTGAGTTCTTATCATATATTTATATATATATATATCTATAAGTGCGAAAAATCGTGAACTCCGGTGCTTCGCATTAAATCCACTTTTTTTTTGTATTGAATTTTTATTTTCTTACTCTTTACTTACCCTTTTTTTTTTTTGCAAAGTAGGGCAGATAACAAAGACACTCCGGTGTCAGAATATTAAGCCATTTTTTATATTGTTTTTTTTTTTTTTTTTTTTATAATTTGAAATTATAATTTTCTTATTCGGAAGGACAAAACCATTTTTTTTTGAATTATTAGTTTTGAACTTTCATTGATTTTTTTATTTCTTTTTTTTTTTATAGATTTAAGAATATTAACTTTTAGTTTTAAGTGAATTTTGTGAAATAAATTTAGATGTTTGAAGAATCTTTTGGGTTTAGTCATTGAATTTTGAGATGATACTTATCAAAGCCATGCAGTGCTAAGTAAACTTGAAGAGGTGTGTGAGGGCTCGCCTGAGCCGACGATGGAGAGAATGGAGAGAAATAGGACTATTAACTAATGACATGACTTAGAATACCCACCTTTAAGGAATCGAATTCACTCACGAGACATGCACTTACCTACTATACTGAACTATACTTACCTTACAGAACTATCACCTACTGTACTTACCTAGGATACTTACCACAATAGACCATACTTACCTTACTCACTTATTACCAATTATACTTACCTTACCTACTTACCTCACCTACTTACCTTTCTGACTATACTTACCTTTATTTTTAAACAAAATCTACTTATACTACCTACTTACCTCAATGACCTTAAGACAATTTTGACAATTATAGTTACCTACCTGACTTACTTACGACTACATCAAAATGACTAATTTCCACTCACACAAATACTTTTAACGAACGTTACTCATGACTTTGTTTGCGATTGGAGGTTCTTTTAGGGGCTATCTCTAAAAAAATCGGCCAAGGAGATAGCGATGGTTGTGTCTCGGATACAAGGGTGGGCTGGCCAACTTTTGCCACTAACACCAGGCAGGGCCTTTGATGACTTGGCGAACCATTGTGTTGGAGTGACAGTGAGGTCGATGGTGATTTTCGGTGGAAAAAAAAATAATTTGTTTAGTTTAGGTTTAGAGTAGAAAGATAGGTTTAGATTAAATATTTATATCACTACAGATATAAACTTTAGATTTTAGGACTTAGTTTAGATTAAGGTTAGCTATGGTGGATATTTAGTTTATTCATTTTTTTTTTGTTTTTTTTTTGATTCCATCGAAAGATCGACTGAAGGCCTCATCCTTGCACCAATGCAGTGGCATAGGTACCCAAGTTTGTGCTACCCCTACATTTTCCACTTCCCATATCCCTAACCTGATATCCTCTCCACTTTTCCTCATCCTTAGATAAAGGCACGACTTTATTTTGATTGCTGAGTAAGAGGTGTTTTGGAAGAGGGCAAGAACCACCCTAATCCGTCGAGCTGAGCCGAGCTAAAAGCAAGCGTGCCGCTGCCCCCTTCCAGCACCGAAGATGCCTCCGTGGCCCAATCCTGACTCGCAACATAGTTGTTTCAATCATGATAGTTTTTTCTATCATGATAGTTTTTTCTATGATGATAGTTTTTTCTATCATGATAGTTTTTCTATCATGATAGTTTTTTCTATTATGATAGTTTTTTCTATCATTATAGTGTTTTCTATCATGATAGTTTTTCTATCATGATAGTTTTTTCTATCATGATAGTTTTTTTCTATCATGATAGTTTTTTCTATCATGATAGTTTTTTCTAACATGATAGATTTTTCTATCGTGATAGATTTTTCTATCATGATAGTTTTTTCTATCATGATAGTTTTTTCTATCATGATAGTTTTTTCTATCATTATAGTTTTCCTATCATGATAGTTTTTCTATCATGATAATTTTTTCTATCATGATAGTTTTTTTTATCATGATAGTTCTTTTTCTATCACAATAGTTTTTTCTATCATGATAGTTTTTCTATCATGATAGTTTTTTCTATCATGATAGTTTTATCTATCATGATAGTTTTTTCTATCATGATAGTTTTTTCTATTATGATAGTTTTTTCTATCATTATAGTGTTTTCTATCATGATAGTTTTATCTATCATGATAGTTTTTTTCTATCATGATAGTTTTTTTCTATCATGATAGTTTTTTCTATCATGATAGTTTTTTCTAACATGATAGATTTTTCTATCGTGATAGATTTTTCTATCATGATAGTTTTTTCTATCATGATAGTTTTTTCTATCATGATAGTATTTTCTATCATTATAGTTTTCCTATCATGATAGTTTTTCTATCATGATAATTTTTTCTATCATGATAGTTTTTTTTATCATGATAGTTCTTTTTCTATCACAATAGTTTTTTCCATCATGATAGTTTTTCTATCATGATAGTTATTTCTATCATGATAGTTTTATCTATCATGATAGTTTTTTCTATCATGATAGTTTTGTCTATTATGATAGTTTTTTCTATCATTATAGTGTTTTCTATCATGATAGTTTTTCTATCATGATAGTTTTTTCTATCATGATAGTTTTTTTCTATCATGATAGTTTTTTCTATCATGATAGTTTTTTCTAACATGATAGATTTTTCTATCGTGATAGTTTTTTCTTTCATGATAGTTTTTTCCTATCATGATAGTTTTTTTCTATCATGATAGTTTTTCTATCATGATAGTTTTATCTATCATGATAGTTTTTTCTATCATGATAGTTTTTTCTATCATGATAGATTTTTCAAACATGATAATTGTTTCAATCATGATAGTTTTTTCAATCATGATATTTTTTTCTATCATGATAGTTTTTTCTATCATTATAGTTTTTTCTATCATGATAGTTTTTTCTATCATGATAGTTTTTTCTATCATGATAGTTTTTTCTATCATTATAGTTTTATCTATCATGATAGTTCTTTTTCTATCATGATAGTTTTTTTCTATCATGATAGTTTTTTCTATCATGATAGTTTTTTTCTATCATGATAGTTTTTTCTTTCATGATAGTTTTTTCAATCATGATAGTTTTTTCTATCATGATAGTTTTTTCAATCATGATAGTTTTTTCTATCATGATAATTTTTTCTATCATGATAGTTTTTTCTATCATGATAGTTTTTCTATCATGATAGTTTTTTCTATCATGATAGTTTTTTCTATCATGATAGATTTTCCAAACATGATAGTTGTTTCAATCATGATAGTTTTTTCAATGATCATATTTTTTTCTATCATGATAGTTTTTTCTATCATGATAGTTTTTTCTAACATGATAGCTTTTTCTATCATGATAGTTTTTTCTATTATGATAGTTTTTTCTATCATGATAGTTTTTTCTATCATGATTGTTTTTCTATCATGATAGTTTTTTCTATCATGATAGTTTTTTCTATTATGATAGTTTTATCTATCATGATAGTTTTTTCTATCGTGATAGTTTTTTCACCATGATAGTTTTTCTATCATGATAGTTTTTACTTGCGATTATTTATAGCATGATAGTTTTTTTTTCTATCATCATAGTTTTTTCTATCATTATTGTTTTTTCTATCATGATAGTTTTTCTATCATGATAGTTTTTTCTATGATGATAGTTTTTTCTATTATGATAGTTTTATTTATCATGATAGTTTTTTCTATCGTGATAGTTTTTTCACCATGATAGTTTTTCTATCATGATAGTTTTTTTCTATCATGATAGCTTTTTTTCTATCATGATAGTTTTCTCTATCATGATAGTTTTTTCTATCATGATAGTTTTTTCTATCATGATAGTTTTTTCTATCATGATAGATTTTTCCAACATGATAATTGTTTCAATAATGATAGTTTTTTCAATCATGATAGTTTTTTTTTCTATCATGATAGTTTTTTCTATCATGATAGTTTTTTCTATCATGATAGTTTTTTCTATCATGATAGTTTTTTTCTATCATGATAGTTTTTTCTATAATGATAGTTTTTTCTATCATGATAGTTTTTTCTATCATGATAGTTTTTTCTATCATGATAGATTTTTCAAACATGATAATTGTTTCAATCATGATAGTTTTTTCAATCATGATGTTTTTTTTTTCGATCATGATAGTTTTTTCTATCATGATAGTTTTTTCTATCATGATAGTTTTATCTATCATGATAGTTTTTTCCATCATGATAGTTTTTTCTATCATTATAGTGTTTTCTATCATGATAGTTTTTTCTACCATGATAGTTTTTTCTATCATTATAGTTTTCCTATCATGATAGTTTTTCTATCATGATAGTTTTTTCTATCATGATAGTTTTTTCTATCATGATAGATTTTTCAAACATGATAGTTGTTTCAATCATGAAAGTTTTTTCTATCATGATAGTTTTTTCTATGATGATAGTTTTTTCTATCATGATAGTTTTTCTGTCATGATAGTTTTTTCTATTATGATAGTTTTTTCTATCATTATAGTGTTTTCTATCATGATAGTTTTTCTATCATGATAGTTTTTTCTATCATGATAGTTTTTTTCTATCATGATAGTTTTTTCTATCATGATAGTTTTTTCTAACAGATAGATTTTTCTAGCGTGATAGATTTTTCTATCATGATAGTTTTTTCTATCATGATAGTTTTTTTCTATCATGATAGTTTTTTGTATCATTATAGTTTTCCTATCATGATAGTTTTTCTATCATGATAGTTTTTTCTATCATGATAGTTTCTTATCATGAAAGTTCTTTTTCTATCACGATAGTTTTGTCTATCATGATAGTTTTTCTATCATGATAGTTTTTTCTATCATGATAGTTTTTTTCTATCATGATAGTTTTTTCTATCATGATAGTTTTTTCTAACATGTTAGATTTTTCTATCGTGATAGTTTTTTCTATCATGATAGTTTTTTCCTATCATGATAGTTTTTTTCTATTATGATAGTTTTTCTATCATGATAGTTTTATCTATCATGATAGTTTTTTCTATCATGATAGTTTTTTCTATCATGATAGATTTTTCAAACATGATAGTTGTTTCAATCATGATAGTTTTTTCAATCATGATATTTTTTTTCTATCATGATAGTTTTTTCTATCATTATAGTTTTTTCTATCATGATAGTTTTTTCTATCATGATAGTTTTTTCTATCATGATAGTTTTTTCTATCATGATAGTTTTTTCTATCATTATAGTTTTATCTATCATGATAGATTTTTTTCTATCATGATAGTTCTTTTCTATCATGATAGTTTTTTCTATCATGATAGTTTTTTTCTATCATGATAGTTTTTTCTATCATGATAGTTTTTTCAATCGTGATAGTTTTTTCTATCATGATATTTTTTTCTATCATGATAGTTTTTTCTATCATGATAGTTTTATCTACCATGATAGTTTTTTCTATCATGATAGTTTTTTCTATCATTATAGTGTTTTCTATCATGATAGTTTTTTCTACCATGATAGTATTTTCTATCATTATAGTTTTCCTATCATGATAGTTTTTCTATCATGATAGTTTCTTCTATCATGATAGTTTTTTCTATCATGATAGATTTTTCAAACATGATAGTTGTTTCAATCATGATAGTTTTTTCTATCATGATAGTTTTTTCTATGATGATAGTTTTTTCTATCATGATAGTTTTTCTGTCATGATAGTTTTTTCTATTATGATAGTTTTTTCTATCATTATAGTGTTTTCTATCATGATAGTTTTTCTATCATGATAGTTTTTTCTATCATGATAGTTTTTTTCTATCATGATAGTTTTTTCTATCATGATAGTTTTTTCTAACATGATAGATTTTTCTATCGTGATAGATTTTTCTATCATGATAGTTTTTTCTATCATGATAGTTTTTTCTATCATGATAGTTTTTTCTATCATTATAGTTTTCCTATCATGATAGTTTTTCTATCATGATAGTTTTTTCTATCATGATAGTTTTTTATCATGATAGTTCTTTTTCTATCACGATAGTTTTTTCTATCATGATAGTTTTTCTATCATGATAGTTTTTTCTAACATGATAGATTTTTCTATCGTGATTTTTTTTTCAATCATGATAGTTTTTTTTCTATCATGATAGTTTTTTCTATCATGATAGTTTTTTCTATGATGATAATTTTTTCTATCATGATAGTTTTTTTCTATCATGATAGTTTTTTCTATCATGATAGTTTTTTTCTATCATGATAGTTTTTTCTATCATGATAGTTTTTTCTAACATGATAGATTTTTCTATCGTGATATTTTTTTCTATCATGATAGTTTTTTCCTATCATGATAGTTTTTTTCTATTATGATAGTTTTTCTATCATGATAGTTTTATCTATCATGATAGTTTTTTCTATCATGATAGTTTTTTCTATCATGATAGATTTTTCAAACATGATAGTTGTTTAATTCATGATAGTTTTTTCAATCATGATATTTTTTTTCTATCATGATAGTTTTTTCTATCATTATAGTTTTTTCTATCATGATAGTTTTTTCTATCATGATAGTTTTTTCTATCATGATAGTTTTTTCTATCATGATAGTTTTTTCTATCAGTATAGTTTTATCTATCATGATAGATTTTTTTCTATCATGATAGTTCTTTTCTATCATGATAGTTTTTTCTATCATGATAGTTTTTTTCTATCATGATAGTTTTTTCTATCATGATAGTTTTTTCAATCATGATAGTTTTTTCTATCATGATATTTTTTTCTATCTGATAGTTTTTTCAATCATGACAGTTTTTTCTATCATGATAGTTTTTTCTATTATGATAGTTTTTTCTATCATGATAGTTTTTTCTATCATGATAGTTTTCTCTATCATGATAGTTTTTACTTGCGATTATTCCTAGCATGATAGTTTTTTTTCTATGATGATAGTTTTTTCTATCATTATTGTTTTTTCTATCATGATAGTTTTTGTATCATGATAGTTTTTTCTATAATGATAGTTTTTTCTATTATGATAGTTTTATCTATCATGATAGTTTTGTCTATCGTGATAGTTTTTCTACCATGATAGTTTTTCTATCATGATAGTTTTTTTCTAACATGATAGCTTTTTTTCTATCATGATAGTTTTCTCTATCATGATAGTTTTTTCTATCATGATAGTTTTTTCTATCATGATAGTTTTTTCTATCATGATAGTTTTTTCTATCATGATAGTTTTTTCTATCATGATGGTTTTTTCTATCATTACAGTTTTTTCTATCATGATAGTTTTTTCTATCATGATAGTTTTTTCTATCATGATAGTTTTTTCTATCATGATGGTTTTTTCTATCATGATAGTTTTTTCTATCATGATAGTTTTTTCTATCATGATAGTTTTCTCTATCATGATAGTTTTTACTTGCGATTATTCCTAGCATGATAGTTTTTTTTCTATGATGATAGTTTTTTCTATCATTATTGTTTTTTCTATCATGATAGTTTTTGTATCATGATAGTTTTTTCTATAATGATAGTTTTTTCTATTATGATAGTTTTATCTATCATGATAGTTTTGTCTATCGTGATAGTTTTTCTACCATGATAGTTTTTCTATCATGATAGTTTTTTTCTAACATGATAGCTTTTTTTCTATCATGATAGTTTTCTCTATCATGATAGTTTTTTCTATCATGATAGTTTTTTCTATCATGATAGTTTTTTCTATCATGATAGTTTTTTCTATCATGATAGTTTTTTCTATCATGATAGTTTTTTCTATCATGATAGTTTTTTCTATCATGATGGTTTTTTCTATCATTACAGTTTTTTCTATCATGATAGCTTTTTTTCTATCATAATAGCTTTTTCTATCATGATAGTTTTTTCTATCATGATAGTTTTTTCTATCATGATAGTTTTTTCTATCATGATAGTTTTTTCTATCATGATAGTTTTTTTCTATAATGATAGTTTTTTCGATCATGATAGTTTTATCTATCTATGATAGTTTTTTTTAACCATGATAGTTTTTTCTATCATGATAGTTTTTTCTATCATGATAGTTTTTTCTATCATGATAGTTTTTTCTATCATGATAGTTTTTTTTCTATCATGATAGTTTTTTCTATCATGATAGTTTTTTCTATCATGATAGTTTTTTCTATCATGATAGATTTTTCAAACATGATAGTTTTTTCAATCATTATAGTTTTTTCAATCATGATATTTTTTTTCTATCATGATAGATTTTTCTATCATGATAGTTTTTTTTATCATGATAGTTTTTTCTATCATGATAGATATTCCAAACATGATAGTTGTTTCAATCATGATAGTTTTTTCAATCATCATATTTTTTCTATCATGATAGTTTTTTCTATCATTATAGTTTTTTCTATCATGATAGTTTTTTTTATCATGATAGTTTTTTCTATCATGATAGTTTTTTCTATCATGATAGATTTTCCAAACATGATAGTTGTTTCAATCATGATAGTTTTTTCAATCATCATATTTTTTTCTATCATGATAGTTTTTTCTATCATTATAGTTTTTTCTATCATGATAGTTTTTTCTATCATGATAGTTTTTTTCTATCATGAAAGTTTTTTCTATCATGATAGTGTTTTCTATCATAATAGTTTTTTTCTATAATGATAGTTTTTTCTATCATGATAGTCTTATCGATCTATGATAGATTCTTCTATCATGATAGTTTTTTCTATAATGATAGTTTTTTTCTATCATGATAGTTTTTTCTATCATGATAGTTTTTTTCTATCATGATAGTTTTTCTATCATGATAGTTTTTTCTATCATGATAGTTTTTTCTATCATGATAGTTTTTTTCTATAATGTTAGTTTTTTCAATCATGATATTTTTTTTCTATCATGATAGATTTTTCTATCATGATAGTTTTTTCAATCATCATATTTTTTTCTATCATGATAGTTTTTTCTATCATGATAGTTTTTTCTATCATGATAGTTTTTTCTATCATGATAGTTTTTTCTATCATGATAGTTTTTTCTATCATGATAGTTTTTTCTATCATGATAGCTTTTTTTCTATCATTATAGTTTTTTCTATCATGATAATTTTTTCTATCATTATAGTTTTTTCTATAATGATAGTTTTTTCTATCATGATAGTTTTTTCTATCATGATAGTTTTTTCTATCATGATAGTTTTTTCTATCATTATAGTTTTTTCTATCATGATAGCTTTTTTTCTATCATGATAGTTTTTTCTATCATGATAGTTTTTTCTATCATGATAGTTTTTTTTCTATCATGATAGTTTTTTTCTATCATGATAGTTTTTTCTATCATGATAGTTTTTCTATCATGATAGTTTTTTCTATCATGATAGTTTTTTCTATCATGAAAGTTTTTCCTATCATGATAGTTTTTTCTATCATGATAGTTTTTTTTATAATAATAGTTTTTTCTATCATAATAGTTTTATCTATCTATGACAGTTTTTTCTATCATGATAGTTTTTTCTATCATGATAGTTTTTTTCTATCATGATAGTTTTTTCTATCATGCTAGTTTTATCTATCATGATAGTTTTTCATATTATGATAGTTTTTTCTATCATGATAGATTTTTCAAACATGATAGTTGTTTCAAACATGATAGTTTTTTCAATCATCATATTTTTTTCTATCATGATAGTTTTTTCTATCATGATAGTTTTTTCTATCATGATAGTTTTTTCTATCATGATAGTTTTTTCTATCATGATAGTTTTTCTATCATGATAGTTTTTTCTATCATGATAGTTTTTTCTATCTTGATAAATTTTTCAAACATGATAGTTTTTTCAATCATGATAATTTTTTCTATCATGATAGTTTTTTCTATCATGATAGTTTTTTCTATCATGATAGTTTTTTCTATCATGATATTTTTTTTCTATCATGAAAGTTTTTTCTATCATGATAGTGTTTTCTATCATAATAGTTTTTTTCTATAATGATAGTTTTTTCTATCATGATAGTTTTACCGATCTATGATAGATTCTTCTATCATGATAGTTTTTTCTATCATGATAGTTTTTTCTATCATGATAGTTTTTTCTATCATGATATTTTTTTCTATCATGATAGTTTTTTCTATCATGATAGTTTTTTCTATGATGATAGTTTTTTCTATCATGATAGTTTTTTTCTATAATGATAGTTTTTTCCATCATGATAGTTTTATCTATCTATGATAGTTTTTTTCTATCATGCTAGTTTTTTCTATCATGATAGTTTTTTCTATCATGATAGTTTTTTCTATCATGATTGTTTTTTCTATCATGATAGTTTTTTTTCTATCATGATAGTTTTTTTCTATCATGATAGTTTTTTCTATCATGATAGTTTTTTCTATCATGATAGTTTTTTCTATCATGATAGTTTTTTCTATCATGATAGTTTTTTCTATCATGATAGTTTTTTCTATCATGATATTTTTTTTCTATCATGAAAGTTTTTTCTATCATGATAGTGTTTTCTATCATAATAGTTTTTTTCTATAATGATAGTTTTTTCTATCATGATAGTTTTACCGATCTATGATAGATTCTTCTATCATGATAGTTTTTTCTATCATGATAGTTTTTTCTATCATGATAGTTTTTTCTATCATGATATTTTTTTCTATCATGATAGTTTTTTCTATCATGATAGTTTTTTCTATGATGATAGTTTTTTCTATCATGATAGTTTTTTTCTATAATGATAGTTTTTTCCATCATGATAGTTTTATCTATCTATGATAGTTTTTTTCTATCATGCTAGTTTTTTCTATCATGATAGTTTTTTCTATCATGATAGTTTTTTCTATCATGATAGTTTTTTCTATCATGATATTTTTTTTCTATCATGAAAGTTTTTTCTATCATGATAGTGTTTTCTATCATAATAGTTTTTTTCTATAATGATAGTTTTTTCTATCATGATAGTTTTACCGATCTATGATAGATTCTTCTATCATGATAGTTTTTTCTATCATGATAGTTTTTTCTATCATGATAGTTTTTTCTATCATGATATTTTTTTCTATCATGATAGTTTTTTCTATCATGATAGTTTTTTCTATGATGATAGTTTTTTCTATCATGATAGTTTTTTTCTATAATGATAGTTTTTTCCATCATGATAGTTTTATCTATCTATGATAGTTTTTTTCTATCATGCTAGTTTTTTCTATGATGATAGTTTTTTCTATCATAATAGTTTTTTTCTATAATGATAGTTTTTTCTATCATGATAGTTTTACCGATCTATGATAGATTCTTCTATCATGATAGTTTTTTCTATGATGATAGTTTTTTCTATCATGATAGCTTTTTTCTATAATGATAGTTTTTTCCATCATGATAGTTTTATCTATCTATGATAGTTTTTTTCTATCATGCTAGTTTTTTCTATCATGATAGTTTTTTCTACCATTATAGTTTTATCTATCATGATAGATTTTTTTCTATCATGATAGTTTTTTCTATCATGATAGTTGTAACGGAACCGATTTGTTTTCGGCAAGGACTCTCTCTCAAGATGTTCGGTATTCTCTCAAATAGCAGAGGTGCTAAAACCCTATAATAGAAACCACGACAGCACACCGTTAAACTATTCTTGTCGAAAGATCCTTTAACCTTTCCTTCCGTTAACCACCATCACAACCCACTACTTACAGGTATAGCGGCTGAACCTGGTTGTTAGAAGGAAAGGGTGTGCAGGTTACAACAGCATGGCATGCTTGCATTTGGCACAACCTAGCTCGTCGGATGGGGGGGGGTCCTTGCTGTTGTAACACTGACACCCTTTCCTTCTAACAACCAGGTTCAGCCGCTATACCTGTAAGTAGTGGGTTGTGATGGTGGTTAACGGAAGGAAAGGTTAAAGGATCTTTCGACAAGAATAGTTTAACGGTGTGCTGTCGTGGTTTCTATTATAGGGTTTTAGCACCTCTGCTATTTGAGAGAATACCGAACATCTTGAGAGAGAGTCCTTGCCGAAAACAACTCGGTTCCGTTACAGGTGGCGCCCAACGTGGGGCCCGATTCGTCCTTGAATTTCCATCTGATATTAGGTGAATAATTGGAACTGTGGTAATAAGTGTTCTTTTTTTTTTGAATAGAGCACGAATCTAGACTGTTTTCGTACAATTTGGTTTGAAATTTTAATTTGTTTTTAGCTTTCTAGAATTGGAGTTAAGATCGGATTCGTCCAGTAAATGGGATGCCATTATTCCCTGTTTAGTCTGTTGCGACGGTTTGTTTCTCCAACCAACATCTATTTAAACTTTAAGTTCTTTTGCCTGTTGAATCCGTATTTTCAGGTCACGCCAGGATTATAGTCGTTCAACAGATAAATTAAGATTTTGCTTGCAGAAAAACATCAGCGTTCGTCCGTTAGAATAAGCCCAGGTAGCATGTTCTAAGTCCGTTGCGAGTTGATAGGTTTTGCACTGTCTTAATTCAAACGATCAAACCAATATTGACAATACAGAAATAACTGCTCCTTGAGAGTCAAAATCTTTTCATTTTCTCAATTTCCAACCTCATAAAAACGTTTTTTCCCAGTGAGTATTAAACTAATATAAATTTGTATCTTCGGTCTTTAATGTTTTTTTTTTGTCGTCACATCCACCAGACCTATCTATGAAAAGTTACAACCAATTAAATTTTTTTTTCCAGAAAACTTGAAAGCTTAACCTTCTTTTTTCGATTAGTATTTTTTGCACACAGATTTTGATTTTTTTTTTAAGTTAATATTGAAATAATTCGGCCTTTATATATTTATACATATATATTGATCCCTATATACATATGTATATAGGTATATTCAAGGGGAATTAATTGAATTTCCTTTCTTTTTGCACAAGTTAGTTTGTATAACATTTTTTTTTGTCAGAGTTGAAATTTAGTTCTTAGCTTTTTGTCAACTATATTTTCGTATAGTTCTATATATTTTTCCTTTTGTACTTGTATAAGCGATTTTTTTGTTGTTGAAAAAGTTGTATTAAATTTACAACGGTTCGGTTAGCCTCGTATGAATTCACTTGGTGGTGAGGTTAAAAACTTTTTGCGTTCAGGTCGCAATAGGACTAACCGTGGTCGCGGCAATAGGAACTACCGCGGTCGATCCAGTAATACTCCAGCAACAATGTCTGATACTGGGAATCCGAATACCTCCGGCCTTCAAGCTCCCGTAAATGAAACTTCTGAATCGCAGAATCAAGGTACAGGCTCGTTAGCTCCGATCCAAAATTCACTCGATCCAGTAAATGTGGCTTCAGGCTCTCAACAAAATAGCCTTGGTATTCCTCAAAATTCTAAACTTCCGGGAAACGGAAATGACGAAATTGACTTGCCAACGTACATCCAAGGTTTGGTAACTGCCTCCATTGGAGTCAGTAGATCTGAGGATTTGCAAGCTATGCGTAGAGAGTTGGAAATAAATAGAGAGGAACTGAAGAAACAGATGGCGGACATTGTTCGCGAAACTTTATTAGCCACTTCCCCTTCGGCACGAAGCGAATATGAGGTCCGTAGACGCGATCCACCCCCACCCAATCCTCCTTCCGCCCCTTCTGTACCATATACAGCTCGAATTTCAGCCACTACTCAGCAAATAGCTCAGGCGAGTAATTTAGATCCCAGTGTAGAAGAATTTCTTTCCCAAATTCGTAATATGAACTTGCACGACGTTTCAGGGGGGCCTTCTCAAGTAAACCTCTCGCAGGGTAATAATTCATCCTTAAATCCCAACTCAAAGTTTCATAATTTCCACAAATGGG
The DNA here is from genome assembly GCA_963921185.1 of Dasysyrphus tricinctus. Taxonomy (NCBI): domain Eukaryota; kingdom Metazoa; phylum Arthropoda; class Insecta; order Diptera; family Syrphidae; genus Dasysyrphus; species Dasysyrphus tricinctus. The sequence goes on from OY992531.1 coordinate 69,456,998, forward strand.
GGTTGAAATACAATAACGAAAATATGACGGTAGATGAATTTATCTTCCGATTGGAAAGATTAAAAAATTGCTACAAGTCTACTTGGGACGAGATCGTTCTTAATTTCCACCAATTTGTTGATGGAGATGTTGAAACTTGGTTTTGGCTTTATTTGAAAGCCAATCCCGCCGTTAATTGGCCAGCCCTTCGATATGCTATCTTGGAAAGGTTCCGTTCCTTAGAAACTGATGGGGAACTTTCTAGGCGTATGTATGATCGTCGTCAAAAGCAAAATGAATCTTTCGATGAGTTTTATATGGCGATTCAAAAATTAAACGCGCGATTACTAGTCCCCAAGCCTAACGACGAGATAATATCCCTATTGAAACAAAATGTTGAAAAGCGTATGGGAGAACTTTGCTGACTTATAAACCTCAAGGATTGAATGAACTGGTCTATGTCTGTCGAAATATTGAGAGGTATCTGAGTAAACATGACGGACAAAAGCCAAAGGTCCTGGCTTTCAAACCAATTCGCAGAAACATTAGTGAGGTTGAAACCACAAAGGATTTCTATTCCCCAGTTGCTAATACACAAGCTGCAACTACAGTCGAAGCCATTCGCGAAGCACGGGACACCAGCAACTACGTTTGCTGGAATTGTAGGAAGATAGGCCATGGCTTCATGGAATGTCCTGTTCCACAGAGAACGTTGTTCTGTTTTCGATGTGGAAAGGAAGGTACAACTTCCCCGCAATGCACAAGTGTCAAATGCTCGGGAAACTTAAGACAGAGCAAATCGTAACCCGGAACGCCTTGCTCTCTGACCGGAAATCCGGAGACCAATAGATGTGACAAATACAGACACCGAATCAGACTCTCCTTTTACTCCAACCCAATTTTAAGAAAACCTTTAGATTCTACACCAATAGTGACAAAAATATCCACCCCAACACTGAATTTAAAACCTCAAATTAAAAGTCTTCACGAACGTCAGGTTGAATATTATGCTGCAAAAAGGAGAATTTTTGGTACTCCAAATCCTCCAATCTCAAACAGAATCGCAAGGATACGAAAACTAAAAAAAGATAGGAAAATTATTTCGAAGAGTATAGAAGCAACAACCTTGTGCTGCTCTGATGATCCCCGCCCCTATGCGATGGTAAAAATTTTTGAAGAAAACATGCTCGGACTACTGGACAGTGGTGCCAGCATTAGTTGTTTAGGGGTAGGTGGTGAGATTTCTGAGCCAGCATAAGGTTCCATTTACTCGTTTGTCTTCAACGTCAAAACAGCAGACGGACAAAATCAACCGATCATTGGAAAATTTGTAGCTAACGTAACATATAAGAATATGACAAAGCCGATAGACATGTTTTTAGTCCCTAATTTGCAACAAAAGTTATATTTAGGAGTCAATTTTTGGAAAGCGTATAACATTGCTCCACATTTGATATCCGAAATATCTCCCCTGGACATTTCATCCGAAAATATTGCTTCAGAGATGCGAGAACTTTCGGAGGAGGATCTATGTAAACTAAGAGCAACCATCAGTGTGTTCCCGTCCTATGCCAAACTTGGTTTGGGCAAAACCACACTGGAGGAACATGAGATCGATACAGGGGATGCCGAGCCAATAAAACAAAGACACTATCCCGTGTCTCCAGCGGTACAAAAGCTGCTATATGTGGAGTTGGATAGGCTACTAGCCATGGGCATAATCGAAGAAAGCAACAGTCCATTGAGCTCTCCTGTAGTCCTTGTGCGAAAACCCGGAAAAAACCGGATGTGCCTGGACTATAGGAAAGTAAACCAAAAGACAAAGAAAAGTGCCTATCCTTTGCCTCATATACAAGCTGTGCTAAGTCGTATTTCAGATACACACTATATCTCTAGCGTGGATCTGAAAGACGCCTTTCTGCAGATACCGTTGGAAAAATCCTCACGGGAAAAGACTGCGTTTACGGTTCCCGGTAGGCCTCTGTACCAGTTCAAGGTAATGCCCTTTGGCCTATGCAATGCACCTCAACGTCTTTGCAAATTAATGGACAAGGTGGTACCCCACGAACTTAGAGAAAAAGTTTTTGTTTACTTAGACGATCTTCTGATAGTCTCTAGCACCTTTGAAGAGCATATAAGGTTCCTAAACATTATTGCAGAAAGACTTAAGACAGCTGGGTTAACTATAAACCTCGAAAAATCTAAGTTCTGTTTTAAAGAGCTTAGATATTTAGGTAACGTCATCGGTAATGGATGCATAAAAACAGATCCGGCAAAGATTTCTGCCATCAAAGATTTTCCGATCCCTCAAAACCAGCGTCAGGTTCGCAGATTTTGGGCATGTCCGGTTGGTTTCGCCGATTCGTTAGAGATTACTCAACACTTGCGACGCCCATTACAGACACATTGAAAAAGACAAAACGTTTTGAATTCGGTTCAGAGGCAATAAAGTCCTTTAACACTATAAAAGACATGTTAACTCAGACCCTGTACTAATTACACCGGACTATAGTAAGCCCTTTTACATTTTGTGCGATGCTTCTTCCACTGGTATAGGAGGAGTTTTATGCCAAAGAGATGGCGATGGTACAGAACGACCCATCTATTACTACTCGCACAAAATGAATAAAGCCCAGTGCAATTATAGCGTCACGGAAAGGGAGTGCTTGGCCGCAGTCCTTAGCATCGAACAATTTAGACCATATGTTGAAGGGGTATCATTTTCACGTTATAACCGACCATGCAAGCCTTAAGTGGTTGATGAGCCAAAAGGACCTCAGTGGAAGATTGGCTCGATGGAGTCTTAAGCTCCAAGGGTATGATTTCGATATTGAGCATCGCAAAGGCACACAACATGCCGTACCAGACGCTCTGTCAAGAGTTTTTGCGGCGGATGGGTTGACCCTTGATGACATATCGAATTCATATCCTAACGATGTGCTGCACGTAGATCTAACGGATCCCAGTTTTAAATCTGCGGAATACGTTCAGGTCATCGACAACATCGAAAAGCAAAAAGATCAGCTGCCTGACCTTCAAGTCTCGGACAATTTCGTGTATAAGAAGGTCAAACACAGCACAGGTAATCCTCTTGAGGATGACCTAGGATGGAAACTTTGGATTCCATCGCAGCTGACCATCCAACTGATAACCTTGGCTCATGAACCACCAAAAGCTTCGCATGGGGGTTTTGGGAAAACTTTGAACAGACTTCGAAACCAATTTTATTGGCCAAACATGGCATCGCAAGTTAAGAATTACATTTCTCGCTGTGAAGTTTGTAAGACCTCCAAGGCGTCTAATCAAATCCTGCGACAACCAATGGGAAAAGCTTTTACCGTGGAACGACCCTTCCAACATGTGTATATGGACTTTCTCGGTCCTTACCCTAGGTCTAAAACAGGTAACACTTTTATTATATAGCTTTAGACCAGCTATACTCAACCTGCGGCCCGCGGGCCGCATGTGGCCCGTCGAACTTTTTCAGTGGCCCACCCGGCATATTTACGTAACTATGCGATTTCATAGAAAAACCTAATAGGTACCATAGGTTTATCAAAATTTACAGCCCTTTGGAAATTTGGAAAAAAGACTGAACATTTTGAATGATATTTCCTGATTCCATCGCTTTCTTTTATAAACTGAACCAATGCCCGAAAAAATCAATCAAATGGGAAATAAAGCCCAAAATAGGAAACATTTCCAAACAAAAAGTGTTGTCACTGAAAGACATCAAATTTGAAAGACAAGTGGAAATAGCTCAATCGACAAACGAAATGTCATTTTGTCTTTTCGTTTTCACGATTACTCACAGCATTTCCATTTCAAATGCTTCTGAAAAAGTTCATTTGGCACTTGATGACAGTCACAGTTCATCTTCTGAAAAGAAGAGAGCATCGATTCTGAATTTAAAGAAAGAATCAAAACCAGAAGGACGCATTCATGCGCACAATTGAAACGTGAAAATTGTCAAATATTATTTGTTATTTAATTTTGGAATTGCATTGTGCAATTTCATTATACTAAATTTGGAGTTAAAAGGAAACAATTATGAAAAAAAAACGGATAGGCCAAACATTTCATCCTCTCCATTATCGTCATCTTCATACCTTGCTGTAGAATTTTTGCTTAGGAAAGAAGTTAACTCAAAATAAAACTCAAGGTTGAGACATTCGTTGCTGTTATTGAAGAATATCAATATCAGAGAGCAGCTGTGTGAACGTTTTATCAACTAAATGTAACACCAACTTCACAATTGTACAAACAAACCCAAACTTCAGAATCATGAAAAGGGCTTCAATTTGTTCGTTTGGAGCTGTGTAAAGCGTTCAATTCAAATGATAGAATCGTTCAAGAATCGATCACCAAAATGATTCGATCATTTCAATCAATCGATCATTTCAATCGATCGATCATTTACATTTCACAGAATTTACTACCGATTCAATTTCATTTCGATTTCGATGGAATTAAATTTCTACGATTGGAACGAACTGTACCGATTTTGATCGAATACAAAATAATACAACTTGGATGGATTAAAAAATTAAAAAAAATGAAATTTTCAGTTTTTACTGCTCCAGAAAAGTTGATTTTATGTCAATTTGTTGACATTTGGATTGAAAAAATATAGTTCGGCCCCTATCCGTGAAGACATCAAATATCAAAAGTCATTGAAGGATGGATTATGGATACGATGTCGATGGACTAAATAACATCTAAGAAATCACAAGTTTTGAAAAGAAAATCGAGATTCATCGAAATGATTGAGATTGGGATGGAAAATCGAGAATCAACAAAATTATTGAGATTGGATGGACAATCGAGAAACGAGAATCCTCAAAATGATTGAGTTTGGATGTAAAATCGAGAATCATCGAAATGATTGAAAGCAGTGAATGCATCTGACACATGTATTAGAAAATCACCACAATTTGATGAAATGGTGAATTTGATGAAGTGATAAATGCTGGAAAGGTATCATATCTTTTTTAATAAGAGAATTATCAAACGGACAACTTGTCTATCCGTGGGCCAGTTAGCACATTTGTTAAGGAGCGGATACCAGTTTTTTTTTATTAATACTGCTGTAAGAATGTAAAATGAGTGTCCACAACATTAATTTTCCTCCTTCTTCAAGGTAATATATGTAGATAATGTTTCTGACAAAAAAAAGTCAGCAAGCTGACGCTGGATTGAAAATATAACATTTTAGATCAACATACGTTTGGGAATCATCATTTTCAATTTTACAAAAAATGTGTAAGGGAAATAAACGAAAAAGGTTTAGCGTGCAGGAGCAAGCCAACCTTGAAAGTGTTCTAAATTTCGGAAATCAAATTAATTTGTATATTAAAATGAATCAACCATTCAATCTTAATTACTATACACCTGAGTGCAAAAAATAATTCATGTTGCGGCCCGAGGCAACATAGCTGAAACGTCTTTGTGGCCCTTTTGAAAGAAAGGTTGAGTATGGCTGCTTTAGACCAACTAACGAAATTCGTTATCATCCACGCTATAAGGAAGGCGACGTCGGAAGCAGCCATAAAATTCCTGCATGATCAGATTCTTTGTACCTTTGGTGTCCCGGAATCCATTTTAACTGATAATGGTAAACAATTTATCAGCAACTCCTTTGCTAAGATGCTTACTTCATATGGAATTCACCACCTTAGAACTGCAGTGTACGCACCTCAGGCAAATGCCAGCGAACGAGTAAATCGTTCACTCCTTGCTGCCATCAGGTCCTACTTGGGTAAGGACCAAAGAGATTGGGATATACACCTCCCTTCTATCAGTTGTGCCTTGAGGACGGCCACACACTCCGCAATAAATATGTCACCGTATGAGGCCTTGTTTGGGCAACCAATGGTTCAGCATGGGTCAGATTATGCACTCTTACGTAAACTTAATGGGCTGAACAATTCGGAGATTAATCTCGTTCCTAAAGCAGCAAAAATGAACATAATTCACTCGGCTCTGAAAGAATCGCTTCAAAAAGCTCATTTGACGTACGAACACTCGTACAATTTGAGGAGCAAAGATATAAAACACCAAATAGGCGACATCGTTTACAAACGAAATTTCGTATTGAGCGATGCAAATAAGCGCATTAATGCTAAATTATGTTCAAAGTTTACAAAAGCAAAAATTCGGAAAATAATTGGCAACGGTCTATATGAGTTAGAAGATATGGATGGGAAGGTTTTAGGTATTTTCCACTCAAAAGATCTTAAGAAGTAGAATTTAATTTGTTTGGTATATCCGGCTAGCAAAGTCTGTTCATGAGACATATCAGGGGTGGGTCGACTAGCTATGAGAACAAGAGAGGTATCTGAAATCGTTTCGTTTCTTTTCCATTTTACTCCCAGGGCTCATTAAATGAAAAAGTTTTGTAGGAAACGATTAAGGAATTTAATTTTTCAAATATTTAACGAGCAACAACCAACAGTCAAAGATGGAAACATCTATTTCCTCTAGCCTAGATAAGAACCTTCAATTTGGTTTCAATAAGTTTGAATGGAATCATGGAAAGGATTGGTGAAACAGATGTAGAAGGTAACCGTCGGTTTGTGTGGGTGTGTGGATTCAACTGTCGGAAGAGAATGTTCGAAATGGAGAATCGACATTTTGTTCAGCCGATTGAGTTCCAACCTTTCGTCATCCATTTGCTTTGCATGAGAAGAAAAATTTAAGAGAAAAGAAGTGAGAGGAGAATAAAATGTGGCTTGGTTTAAGATGACACCAATACAGGCAAATTATCTAGAATGTTCTATGATGGAAGTGTTTCCGGTGTTGTTTTTCTGGCTGGATTTTAATCAAAAACTAAGAATTTTGCCACATCTATTGTTTAAAAATTCAAAAATGATTTTAGAAATTCAGTACTTGAAATTTTGGTTAAAGGTTCGGTCAGAAACAGCATCATCGGAAACCTTCTAGACTCCATTTTTTCTAAAGCTCTCTTTCGAAAACTTTCGAAAAACAAGAAAGACGCCAGTAGGGCTGCCGTCTGGCTATAAAAGGGGGAGATTGCCTCCGAGATCTCTCTTTGGTGTGTCGGAATTTTTGGTCGTTGCTTGGTCGTGGCGTGGAACCCTGGAACTTGAAAATCGATTTTTTTTACTTTTCGCGGAAAGTTTTTTTTTAGTTAAAAGTCAAGTTTCTTTTTGGAAAACAAAATCAACCAAATTTACCATCGTCAGTTCAAAAACGTATGAACAAAAAAATATACAAAAAAAAAAACGAAAATTAGCATATTTGTATGTAACCTCTCGTGCGTTGTGTGAACAAAAAATTCACGAGAACGATCGATAAAAAAAATTTAAATTAAAAAGAAAAACTAATCGAAAATAAAAAGTGGAAAAAACCCCTCGTGCGGTGTGTGAATAAGTTCCCCGTGCACACGTGCCTGAAAGGCATAAACATCCCTAAACGCTAAATAAAAAAGTTATTTTCCTGAGCCAAAAGTGCCTAGGTACAGTGAAGAAATAAAAAAAAAAAGCCAACAAAATCCAATCCGAAACCCTACAAAAACACACAAAAAAAAGTAGCCCCCACGGCCCACAGGCAACCAAAACTCCCCTCCATCAGCACCCAAAGAAAAAAAAAAAGAAAAAAAACCAATAGAAATTTACCTAAAAACCAATATAGGTACCTACATAAAAAAATTAAAAGAAGAACAAATTAAAAGACTCCAATCCATCCTAAACCCAACAAAAAAGTGAAGACTCAATCAGAATTCCAATCCTCAATCGGATTTTAATTGGTCCTATCAGAAAAATAAGAAGGAAATCTGACTCAACTCCATCGTTTCCTGTCTGCGGAAAAACCTCTCTGAAGACACCTATCCTGACAGAAGTTCCACCAATCCTTCATTTGTTCCAGTTTCCAGTTTACCTATTATTTTTATAGCTATTGTTTTCATTTCATTTTTTTAATTTATATTTCCTATAATTTTTATTCTTATTCTTTTGCTATTTACTAAATTTTTTTGTTATCAAATCCACTAACTTCAAGTTCACCAAAGTAAATTTTTATTTTTCTCGAGCAATAGCCATCTCTAATTTCAATATAGGTACCTACGTACCTACTATAATTTCTCGATATTTATATCACATCGGTTAACATAAAAAAAGAAAAACTACCTATACCTATCCAATAACATTTTGAAAACTGAAGTGATTGTGAGAGTTCATATACTCGTATTTTAAACCTTAATTAATCAATTGAGCAGATTCTACAGTCTCTGGAGCGGTGCACCTCTTCAAAGGATAAAGTGACTGGTAAGTTGTTTTGTAATTAAATACAAATATTTGAACGATCACCCATCAATATAATTTAATTTCCCACACTCAAATTCATACATATATATATTTTTAAAGTTCACAGTTTTTTTTTTTAAGCTTCTAACAAAAAAAAAAACCTTACCAATGCAGTTTCTATAAATTACATTGGTGAATTGCGAGGTGAATTTATGTATATTAGTTTTTTTTGATTTATTGATGTTCAAGTACGTAGCATGCGTACAAACATAAATGTAAAGTTAAATTAAGAAAAAAAAAAACAACAAGATAATAACAGTCCGGCTTTAGTGATTAGTTTCAGTAATTTTGATTTGTTCAGCTTTTGTTGACACCCAAGAATAAAAATAACATTTTATAATCAACTATATTAAATTATTTAATTACATTTTCAAAGCCTTTAAAATTCCTTAGATAGAGAAAAAAAAAACAAACTTTTTTTACTTGTCTGTTATTATTTACATACATTTGTGAAATATATTTATCCGGACCTTGACTGTTGGTTGTTCCTCGAATTTAAATTGTATAATAATTACAAAAAAAAAAAAAAAAAAACACAAATAGATCTAATACTCAGTACTGATATTTAAATATAGATATTCCTTTTTTTGATATTTGGTGTAGATTTAATATTATTTAGATAAGTTAAGTAATTGTTTGAATAAATGGATGAAATAATAGTTATAAAAATTTAAGTTTTCATCCTTCTCATTTCCTCCCCTCGATGAAGTTTCTTTTTTTGGGAAGTTGCTTTGGAATTTTCTTTAGATTTTGGGTGATTACCTCATAAACATGAATCGTGTTTAAATTATGTCTAAGGTGGATGTGGCGATGATGGATACAATCAAGACCGAAAGATAAAAGTCGTGGCGTTGGTTTTTTTTATCATGAACGAGATACGGTGAAGTAAAGACTACCTTCTGATGATAATTTTAACTTTACCTACTTGTTATTGAGATTAGTCTCTTTGTATTTTAATACATCTTATTGATAAGGATTTAGCCAGCTTAATATTTTGTGATTGACAGTTTCGATAGTAAGTTTTTTTTTACTGGAAAGAATGATAATTTGATTTTTCCTTAATAAAAAAAAAAATCTTTCCGTTTGGGGCTATTATAATAATAGAGAGACATAATAGCCAAGGTTGTGTCACTATGGCACGTGGGTGGGAAATCTCTGAGAGTCCCTAACAACTTCGACTCTCCTCACTGTGGAAAAATAGAAAACTTCATCGATCTGTCAGGACGAACAAGGGCTTCATATTTTATGAACCCGATCTTTTTTTATCATTTACACTAATTATGGCATGTAAAACGTAACAATGTAAAGTGTTACAACAGCAAGGACCCCCCCATAGTTTTTTTCTATCATGATAGCTTTTTTTCTATCATGATAGTTTTCTCTATCATGATAGTTTTTTCTATCATGATAGTTTTTTCTATCATGATAGTTTTTTCTATCATGATAGATTTTTCCAACATGATAATTGTTTCAATAATGATAGTTTTTTCAATCATGATAGCTTTTTTTTCTATCATGATAGTTTTTTCTATCATGATAGTTTTTTCTATCATGATAGTTTTTTCTATCATGATAGTTTTTTCTATCATGATAGTTTTTTCTATCATGATAGTTTTTTCTATCATTACAGTTTTTTCTATCATGATAGCTTTTTTTCTATCATAATAGTTTTTTCTATCATGATAGTTTTTTCTATCATGATAGTTTTTTCTATCATGATAGTTTTTTCTATCATGATAGTTTTTTCTATCATAATAGTTTTTTTCTATAATGATAGTTTTTTCCATCATGATAGTTTTATCTATCTATGATAGTTTTTTTTAACCATGATAGTTTTTTCTATCATGATAGTTTTTTCTATCATGATAATTTTTTCTATCATGATAGTTTTTTCTATCATGATAGTTTTTTTCTATCATGATAGTTTTTTCTATCATGATAGTTTTTTCTATCATGATAGTTTTTTCTATCATGATAGATTTTTCAAACATGATAGTTTTTTCAATCATTATAGTTTTTTCAATCATGATATTTTTTTTCTATCATGATAGATTTTTCTATCATGATAGTTTTTTCTATCATGATAGTTTTTTCTATCATGATAGTTTTTTCTATCATGATTGTTTTTTCTATCATGATAGTTTTTTCTATCATGATAGTTTTTCTATCATGATAGTTTTTTTCTATCATGATAGTTTTTTCTATCATGCTAGTTTTTATCTATCATGATAGTTTTTACTATCATGATAGCTTTTTTTCTATCATTATAGTTTTTTCTATCATGATAGTTTTTTCTATCATGATAGTTTTTTCTATCATGATAGTTTTTTCTATCATGATAGTTTTTTTCTATCATGATAGTTTTTTCTATCATGATAGTTTTTTCTATCATGATAGTTTTTTCTATCATGATAGTTTTTTCTATCATGATAGTTTTTTCTATCATGCTAGTTTTATCTATCATGATAGTTTTTTCTATCGTGATAGTTTTTTCTATCTGATAGTTTTTTCTATCATGATAGTTTTTTCTATCATGATAGATTTTTCCAACATGATAATTGTTTCAATAATGATAGTTTTTTCAATCATGATAGCTTTTTTTTTCTATCATGATAGTTTTTTCTATCATGATAGTTTTTTCTATCATGATAGATTTTTCAAACATGATAGTTTTTTCTATCATGATAGTTTTTTTCTATCATATAGTTTTTTTCTATAATGATAGTTTTTTCCATCATGATAGTTTTATCTATCTATGATAGTTTTTTTTAACCATGATAGTTTTTTCTATCATGATAGTTTTTTCTATCATGATAATTTTTTTCTATCATGATAGTTTTTTCTATCATGAAAGTTTTTTTCTATCATGATAGTTTTTTCTATCATGATAGTTTTTTCTATCATGATAGTTTTTTCTATCATGATAGATTTTTCAAACATGATAGTTTTTTCAATCATTATAGTTTTTTCTATCATGATAGTTTTTTCTATCATGATAGTTTTTTCTATCATAATAGTTTTTTTCTATAATGATAGTTTTTTCCATCATGATAGTTTTATCTATCTATGATAGTTTTTTTTAACCATGATAGTTTTTTCTATCATGATAGTTTTTTATATCATGATAGTTTTTTCTATCATGATAGTTTTTTTTCTATCATGATAGTTTTTTCTATCATGATAGTTTTTTCTATCATGATAGTTTTTTCTATCATGATAGATTTTTCAAACATGATAGTTTTTTCAATCATTATAGTTTTTCAATCATGATATTTTTTTTCTATCATGATAGATTTTTCTATCATGATAGTTTTATCTATCATGATAGTTTTTTCTATCGTGATAGTTTTTTCTATCATGATAGTTTTTTCTATCATGATAGTTTTTTCTATCATGATAGATTTTTCCAACATGATAATTGTTTCAATAATGATAGTTTTTTCAATCATGATAGCTTTTTTTTCTATCATGATAGTTTTTTTCTATCATGAAAGTTTTTTTCTATCATGATAGTTTTTTCTATCATGATAGTTTTTTCTATCATGATAGTTTTTTCTATCATGATAGTTTTTTTCTATCATGATAGTTTTTTCTATCATGATAGTTTTTTCTATCATTACAGTTTTTTCTATCATGATAGCTTTTTTTCTATCATAATAGTTTTTTCTATCATGATAGTTTTTTCTATCATGATAGTTTTTTCTATCATGATAGTTTTTTTCTATCATGATAGTTTTTTCTATCATGATAGTTTTTTTCTATAATGATAGTTCTTTCCATCATGATAGTTTTATCTATCTATGATAGTTTTTTTTAACCATGATAGTTTTTTCTATCATGATAGTTTCTTCTATCATGATAGTTTTTTCTATCATGATAGTTTTTTCTATCATGATAGTTTTTTTTTCTATCATGATAGTTTTTTCTATCATGATAGTTTTTTCTATCATGATAGTTTTTCTATCATGATAGATTTTTCAAACATGATAGTTTTTTCAATCATTATAGTTTTTTCAATCATGATATTTTTTTTCTATCATGATAGATTTTTCTATCATGATAGTTTTTTCTATCATGATAGTTTTTTCTATCATGATAGATTTTCCAAACATGATATTTGTTTCAATCATGATAGTTTTTTCAATCATCATATTTTTTTCTATCATGATAGTTTTTTCTATCATTATAGTTTTTTCTATCATGATAGTTTTTTATCATGATAGCTTTTCTATCATGATAGTTTTTTCTATCATGATAGATTTTCCAAACATGATAGTTGTTTCAATCATGATAGTTTTTTCAATCATCATATTTTTTTCTATCATGATAGTTTTTTCTATCATTATAGTTTTTTCTATCATGATAGTTTTTTCTATCATGATAGTTTTTTTCTATCATGAAAGTTTTTTCTATCGTGATAGTGTTTTCTATCATAATAGTTTTTTTCTATAATGATAGTTTTTTCTATCATGATAGTCTTATCGATCTATGATAGATTCTTCTATCATGATAGTTTTTTCTATAATGATAGTTTTTTTCTGTCATGATAGTTTTTTCTATCATGATAGTTTTTTCTATCATGATAGTTTTTTCTATCATGATAGTTTTTTCTATCATGATAGTTTTTTCTATCATGATAGTTTTTTTCTATAATGATAGTTTTTTCAATCATGATATTTTTTTTCTATCATGATAGATTTTTCTATCATGATAGTTTTTTCAATCATCATATTTTTTTCTATCATGATAGTTTTTTCTATCATGATAGTTTTTTCTATCATGATAGTTTTTTCTATCATGATAGTTTTTTCTATCATGATAGTTTTTTCTATCATGATAGTTTTTTCTATCATGATAGCTTTTTTTCTATCATTATAGTTTTTTCTATCATGATAATTTTTTCTATCATTATAGTTTTTTCTATAATGATAGTTTTTTCTATCATGATAGTTTTTTCTATCATGATAGTTTTTTCTATCATGATAGTTTTTTCTATCATTATAGTTTTTTCTATCATGATAGCTTTTTTTCTATCATGATAGTTTTTTCTATCATGATAGTTTTTTCTATCATGATAGTTTTTTTTTATCATGATAGTTTTTTTCTATCATGATAGTTTTTTCTATCATGATAGTTTTTCTATCATGATAGTTTTTTCTATCATGATAGTTTTTTCTATCATGAAAGTTTTTCCTATCATGATAGTTTTTTCTATCATGATAGTTTTTTCTTATAATAATAGTTTTTTCTATCATAATAGTTTTATCTATCTATGACAGTTTTTTCTATCATGATAGTTTTTTCTATCATGATAGTTTTTTTCTATCATGATAGTTTTTTCTATCATGCTAGTTTTATCTATCATGATAGTTTTTTCATATTATGATAGTTTTTTCTATCATGATAGATTTTTCAAACATGATAGTTGTTTCAAACATGATAGTTTTTTCAATCATCATATTTTTTTTCTATCATGATAGTTTTTTTCTATCATGATAGTTTTTTCTATCATGATAGTTTTTTCTATCATGATAGTTTTTTTCTATCATGATAGTTTTTTCTATCATGCTAGTTTTATCTATCATGATAGTTTTTCATATTATGATAGTTTTTTCTATCATGATAGATTTTTCAAACATGATAGTTGTTTCAAACATGATAGTTTTTTCAATCATCATATTTTTTTCTATCATGATAGTTTTTTCTATCATGATAGTTTTTTCTATCATGATAGTTTTTTTCTATAATGATAGTTTTTTCTATCATTATAGTTTTTTCTATCATGATAGTTTTTTCTATCATGATAGTTTTTTCTATCATGATAGTTTTTTCTATTATGATAGTTTTTTCTATCATGATAGTTTTTCTATCATGATAGTTTTTTCTATCATGATAGTTTTTTCTATCATGCTAGTTTTATCTATCATGATAGTTTTTCATATTATGATAGTTTTTTTCTATCATGATAGATTTTTCAAACATGATAGTTGTTTCAAACATGATAGTTTTTTCAATCATCATATTTTTTTCTATCATGATAGTTTTTTTCTATCATGATAGTTTTTTCTATCATGATAGTTTTTTCTATCATGATAGTTTTTCTATCATGATAGTTTTTTCTATCATGATAGTTTTTTTCTATCATGATAGTTTTTTCTATCATGATAGTTTTTCTATCATGATAGTTTTTTCTATCATGATAGTTTTTTTCTATCATGATAGATTTTTCAAACATGATAGTTTTTTCAATCATTATAGTTTTTTCAATCATGATATTTTTTTTCTATCATGATAGATTTTTCTATCATGATAGTTTTTTCTTTCATGATATTTTTTTCTATCATGATAGTTTTTTCTATCATGATTGTTTTTTCTATCATGATAGTTTTTTCTATCATGATAGTTTTTCTATCATTATAGTTTCTTCTATCATGATAGCTTTTTTTCTATCATTATAGTTTTTTCTATCATGATAATTTTTTCTATCATTATAGTTTTTTTCTATAATGATAGTTTTTTCTATCATGATAGTTTTTTCTATCATGATAGTTTTTTCTATCATGATAGTTTTTTCTATCATTATAGTTTTTTCTATCATGATAGCTTTTTTTCTATCATGATAGTTTTTTCTATCATGATAGTTTTTTTCTATCATGATAGTTTTTTTTCTATCATGATAGTTTTTTCTATCATGATAGTTTTTTCTATCATGATAGTTTTTTCCTATCATGATAGTTTTTTTCTATTATGATAGTTTTTCTATCATGATAGTTTTATCTTTCATGATAGTTTTTTCTATCATGATAGTTTTTTCTATCATGATAGATTTTTCAAACATGATAGTTGTTTCAATCATGATAGTTTTTTCAATCATGATATTTTTTTTCTATCATGATAGTTTTTTCTATCATTATAGTTTTTTCTATCATGATAGTTTTTTCTATCATGATAGTTTTTTTCTATCATGATAGTTTTTTCTATCATGATAGTTTTTTTCTACCATTATAGTTTTATCTATCATGATAGATTTTTTTCTATCATGATAGTTTTTTCTATCATGATAGTTTTTTCTATCATGATAGTTTTTTTCTATCATGATAGTTTTTTCTATCATGATAGTTTTTTCAATCATGATAGTTTTTTCTATCATGATATTTTTTTCTATCATGATAGTTTTTTCTATCATGATAGTTTTTTCTATCATGATAGTTTTTACTTGCGATTATTTCTAGCATGATAGCTTTTTTTCTATGATGATAGTTTTTTCAATCATTATTGTTTTTTCTATCATGATAGTTTTTCTATCATGATAATTTTTTCTATCATGATAGTTTTTTCTTTCATGATAGTTTTTCTATCATGATAGTTTTTTCTATCATGATAGTTTTTTCGATCATGATAGATTTTCCAAACATGATAGTTGTTTCAATCATGATAGTTTTTTCAATCATCATATTTTTTTCTATCATGATAGTTTTTTCTATCATGATAGTTTTTTCTATCATGATAGTTTTTTCTATCATGATAGTTTTTTCTATTATGATAGTTTTTTCTATCATGATAGTTTTTTCTATCATGATAGTTTTTTCTATCATGATAGTTTTTCTATCATGATAGTTTTTTCTATCATGATATTTTTTTTTCTATCATGATAGTTTTTTCTATCATGATAGTTTTTACTTGCGATTATTTCTAGCATGATAGCTTTTTTTCTATGATGATAGTTTTTTCTATCATTATTGTTTTTTCTATCATGATAGTTTTTCTACCATGATAGATTTTTCAAACATGATAGTTTTTTCTATTATGATAGTTTTATCTATCATGATAGTTTTTTCTATCGTGATAGTTTTTCTACCATGATAGTTTTTCTATCATGATAGTTTTTTTCTATCATGATAGCTTTTTTTCTATCATGATAGTTTTCTCTATCATGATAGTTTTTTCTATCATGATAGTTTTTTCTATCATGATAGTTTTTTCTATCATGATAGATTTTTCCAACATGATAATTGTTTCAATAATGATAGTTTTTTCAATCATGATAGCTTTTTTTTCTATCATGATAGTTTTTTCTATCATGATAGTTTTTTCTATCATGATAGTTTTTCTAGATAGATAGATAGATAGATAGATAGATAGATAGATAAAAATTTTTATTCTCTTTAGAATGGTTTTACAAAAACAGTATTGTTTGCAGGTATTACCAAAAAATTAATTACATGACAATAACATTAAATGTTGCCTGTCAGGTTAAAGCGATTTCTTTAATATGTAAGGTAAGTGAAAGATGAGTTCTAAAGATATTCACTTGTGATTAAGGTTCGATATTTAAGAGCATTTTTGAGATACAAATATAGCTTGAGATAGTCTTTTCCGTTGAGTATTTGAAGGAATTGGGTTCGGTCGAGTACAGCATTTCCAAAATATTTTCTCCTATATACTTTGTAAATGGGACATACTCCAACAAAGTGAAATGTGTTTTCAGCGGCATCAAGATTGCAAAATGTGCATATTCCAATTGTTTCCTTTTTAAAGGCTCTTGCATTTATGTTTAAAAGACCACATCGGGCCTTAAGAATTAGGCTTATCATATCCCGTGGGTTTACGTCGTTGAAATAGTTGGGAACATCAGCATAAGATAAGTTGCAATATTCGTCATGAAACTGTGATAGTTGGGCACGGTTGGTGAATTCTGTCCATTGGAGTTCCTTGAGTTTAGATAAAAGGATGGTCTGTTTTATTGGCCAATCAGTCTTACATGCCCAGTTAAATTCCATTCCAGCTCCATTAAATAAGTTCATCCATTCTTTTGCCCAGTACACCTTGTTACGAATTATTATTTCTGAAAGCTTGCGTGGTAGTCTGTTGTTGGGTAATGCTACAACCCTCAACATATAATTAAAATGCAACTTCAGGGTCGTCAGGTAAGCTTTTGAGATGCCTGTTTCAATGTTAAACACATAGTTGGGTGTATTATTTGGTAGCAAAAAACATCGTTTGATAAAAAACCGCTGTAGTTTTTCGACTTGGTCGTGCTCCTTATATCCCCATACTTGAGCGCAGTAGTTCATTACTGACTTTGATGCAGCTTCATAAATTTTGTATTTGCCTGAATGAGGAATATTGTTATTTCTTATAAAATTTGACCATGTTGCATTAATTGAATTTACTGAGGTGGACAGCTTTTGTGTTAGATGGTCTGACCAAGACATATTATATGTTAGAGTTACTCCAAGATATTTATATTTGTTTGTGATTTTGATTTCCGTGTCATTAAAAAACCATTTCTCGTTAGCTGCTCTGCGCCCTCCGTTTCGAAATATGACAATCTCCGACTTATCCAGATTAACTTTAAGGTCCCATCTGTTGCAGTAATCTATAAAACAGTCAATCATGTTCTGCAGTGTGTTAGTATTATCAGAGATTATAACAATATCATCTGCATACAGCAAAACATTAATTGATAAATCTTCAATGGACAATCCTCCAGGGAGTACAGAGTGCAGATCATTAAGGAAGAGAATGAAAAGCAACGCGCTTAAAACGCATCCTTGTTTAACGCCTTTGTTGATGGGAAAGAATTCACTTATATTTTTACCATTCCAGACCGTTGCCTCAGTACTTTCATAAAGAGCTCGTATGATACCAATCATTTTTGTTGAAATACCAAGTAGAGCCAGCTTATAAAACATAGCTTTCCTATTGATATTATCAAATGCTGCTCTAAGGTCGATAAAAAATGCATACAGCTTCTTTTTTTGGCTAAGCTGGTGTTGGATTAGGCACGTTAGGTTAAATATCTGGTCCACAGTAGAGTAATCTCTTCTATACGCAGCTTGGAATTCGCAAAGAATTTCAGTTTCATCAGTCCATTTTTGCAGTCTTTTCAGTAGAACAGTTGTGAAGATTTTATAAATTGTATCCAAGAAGGAAAGGCCGCGGTAGTTCGTTACATCATTTGAATTACCTTTTTTCAATATGGGGAATATAATTGATTTCTTAAACGAATGTGGCATTGTTCCGGTTCTCATGATATCACTGAAAAGTCGGTGAATTTCTGTTACCAAACTTGGGGTTGCGTTTTTGTAAAACTCGAAAGGTATCCCGTCTAATCCCGGAGCTTTGTTATCTTTTCCTGACCAAATCACAGTAGCTATTTCATCTATTTCAATGTCACTGTCGAGAATCGGGTTTAAAATTTCAGCAGTTGGAGGGTTTCGTGTGTATGTTAAGCAAGAATTATCATTGAGCAAATTTTTGAAATACAGCATAAACTCATTTGTAGATATGTCATTTTTAGAGGAATCAGTTTGCCCTCGTATTATTTTGGCTAATTTCCACCATTCTTTAGTTGAGGATACAACAGAAAGTTGGTTGGTAATACTATCATAGTACTCGCGCTTTTTTAAAATACACAAAGTTCTGTATTTTTTCCTGCATTCTTGGTATTTCTTCTTGAATACATCAAGGTTATATTTTCTAAAATTATTTAAGTGCTTGTATAGTTTTTTCCTTGTAGCATGGCAGGTTAGGTCAAACCAAGGTGTTTTGGGTTCGAAGTTCATACTCGTTTGATTATAAGAGTGAGCAGTATACACACATTCTTTAATAGCTTGACATCGAGCGTCAACTGAATCGGTCGTTGCTATTTTTTGTGTGATGGCAAGTTCAAGGTTGTTGGTATAGATGTGGCTGCGATTGTCGGACCATTTGAGTCGTGGCAGGAGGTTTGACAATGTTAAATATGTGCTTCTTTCAACTGTTTTAAGTTTTAATATAAGTGGCATGTGGTCAGAGAAACTTTCGCACCCTATTGAAAAGTCAGCAATATCTCCAACTGCGTCATATGAAGGGCAGCAGTAGTCTATGACTGAAGCACCTCTACTGCTTATAAAAGTGAATTCTCTATCTAGATCTGCGTACCCTCTCCCATTGAGAATAAAAGCGCCGATTACTTCTTATAGTGAGGCGACATAGCGCCCATATGAAGCATGATTGTGCACTTTGTGATAAAAGCAAATAATTTTAATCATTGTTGGCACATTATAAAAGAATGATTTTAAGATATTGGGCCACATCGTATCTCCGCCCATTTAGGTGGGCGGGGCAATTTTGTTTTGAAAATTACTTGAAATGGAAAAAAAAATTATAAAAAAACAACGACAATACTTACAATATTTTGCTATATCATTTTTGAAAGCCAAAACGCCATTCTTAAATTCTGTTTTTAAATTAAGTTTTTTGAAAAAACAGTTTTCGAAAAAATCATTTTCAAACTCAAAGTTTTGAAAAAAAATGTTGAAAAAAAATGTATACTGATTTTTTTTTTAACTTTGCGTAGTTATATAAAAATTAAATTTTTATTTTTCACTGCTCCTATCAATTCTAGGTCGAATTTTGAAAACCAATTTCTCTTAAGTCCCTTAGTTTTTGAAAAAAAATTGAAAATTATAAAACATTTTTTTTTCGAAGACACATTTTTTTTTGAGTATTTGTCTAATTCATAACGTAATTTTTGATCAAAAACACCCTGAATTTGTACCTATTGACAAAAACAACAATATAGACCAGTAACAGTCAAATCCCTTCTCTCGTCAAAAAAAAAAAAAAATATATGTATATAAGAGTAAGAAACCTCATATGACAATTCTTTTTATTTAATGACTTAACACACATAAAAAATAGAAAGCAAAAATTCAATTTAAAGATACTTTGTTACAAATTGGGTTAAAACATGCTAAATTATAATACATAATCCACTAAAAATAATATATTGTAAGACCGACTTATACTAGATATTTATAAATAATACATAATGTGCATACATGTTAATACTTGTGTACAAGTTTGCGAAACCTTATCGAAATTCTACCTTACCACAGGCATGTTTTTTAATCAATTATCTTCATATTAAACAATATCGTTGGGGTCGTATTCATCGGTGCCCTTTGGTCAATCACAGCCGTGATCGGCGCAATAACCCCATAGTGCTGTTCAGTGGTGTTTTCCCCGAAAAAAGTGTAACACGTTGAATTTCGAGATTTTCAACCAGACATAGCTTGTGTTAGGTTAGGTAAGGAGGGGCGAGCACAGAGGATGTTGCGTACAAGGGGGCCTATTGGTCCATTGTGATCCCTTTAAAAAATTATTGGTTCACACAGACTGGTTCGTTTGCGAACCAGCCTGTGCTTTCTATGAATTTTCCTGTTTGCCATTCAGACATGCGCTAGATAGTCCTGTTCTTCAACAACCCTGTTTCCAAAGTAACGGAGGCGATTTGTGTGGAGGTTTGAACAGTCGCAAAGTAGGTGTTTAATGGTTGGTAATGGTTGGAAATTGGGTGTGAAAACACTCAGTCTGGTGGCCATTGTGCCAATGGCGCAATGACCCGTTAGTACATCTATCAAGATTCTAATATTCTTTTTACTCAGCGATAAAATATACTGAGTTTTCTTTTCATTAATTCTAAGCCTTAAACTTCTAGAGATAACGCACTAGTTCCTGGACATCCAGGAGTTATTGATTTGCCCTTTCGTTATTAGGTCTATTCTACTTTTAATCACGCCGATTACGACGTCTGGTCCCTTTTCTAATTGGCTACTACTATTTCTATTTGATACTGACCCTTTCCTTGCCAGTTCATCTTCTATTCCTTTCTTTATTGTTATGTCCAAGAACCCAGCAAAGTTTGACTTATTGTTACAAATATTATTCGGTATTCCTCGGCATTTTTCTACTGTCTTGGATCTTATAGTCTCACTGGCTATTGCTTTGATAGCAGCTTGGCTGTCCACGAAAAATGTGATCTCCGAACAGCTCAGTATCCTTGTGTACCATTGGACATAATAGGGACTTTTTTAATTTGAAATAGTGGCTACATTTTTACAAGCCGTTTGAGAAAATTGCTCTTCTTGTTTCTTTGACTACTTGTGTGGTTGCCCATGATTCATGAAAGCTGATCAAACTTAGGAACGCTGAAGATTTAAAAGCCATGAAAGTGATATTTGGTCAGCGTTTCAGCGATGTTCATTAAAGAGGAAATAGATTAAGTTCGTGCACTTGTAAGTTTGACCAAGACGACAAATATCGACACTAATGTGCAAATTAACCCAAACCAACTGTTTCCCTGTCTCGCTTGCGTTTTGAGAAGTAATGGTGAGCCTTCTACTTACATGAGGTACGAATTAGTTGCAAGGCCCCAAACTCTCTCTCATGGTACGGTTCTGCGAAAAGGTACAAGAACAACTCATCTCACTTTTTTAAAAAGTTTTCAGCCTGTGGGCAAATATTTGCCACAGGCAAATTCAAGGTCGATGAAGGTTTTCATCTGCTGATCTGTTTTGTTCTTGGTTTCTGTTCTTTGACCAGAGGACCCCGATGAATACGAGCCCAACGATGTCGTTTAATATGAAGATAATTGATTAAAAAACATGCCTGTGGTAAGGTAGAATTTCGATAAGGTTTCGCAAACTTGTACACAAGTGTTAACATGTATGCACATTATGTATTATTTAAAAATATCAAGTATAAGCTGGTCTTACAATATATTATTTTTAGTGGATTATGTATTATAATTTAGCATGTTTTAACCCAATTTGTAGCAAAGTATCTTTAAATTGAATTTTTGCTTTCTATTTTTTATTTGTGTTAAGTCATTAAATAAAAAGAATTGTCATATGAGGTTTCTTACTCTTAGACGAGGGAAGGGATTTGACAGTTACTGGTCTATATTGTTGTTTTTGTCAATAGGTACAAATTCAGGGTGTTTTTTGATCAAAAATTACGTTATGAATTAGACAAATACTCAAAAAAAATTTGTCTTCGAAAAAAAAATGGTTTTATAATTTTCAATTTTTTTCAAAAACTAAGAGACTTAAAAGAAATTGGTTTTCAAAATTCGACCTAGAATTAATAGGAGCAGTGAAAAATAAAAATTTAATTTTTATATAACTACGCAAAGTTAAAAAAAATCAGTATACATTTTTTTTTCAACATTTTTGTTTCAAAACTTTGAGTTTGAAAATGATTTTTTCGAAAACTGTTTTTTCAAAAAACTTAATTTAAAAACAGAATTTTAGAATGGCGTTTTGGCTTTCAAAAATGATATAGCAAAATATTGTAAGTGTTGTCGTTATTTTTTTATAATTTTTTTTCCATTTCAAGTAATTTTCAAAACAAAATTGCCCCGCCCACCTAAATGGGCGGAGATACGAAGTGGCCCAATATCTTAAAATCATTCTTTTATAATGTGCCAACAATGATTAAAATTATTTGCTTTTATCACAAAGTGCACAATTGAATAGCTAAGCCGCCCCACTATTAAAAGTCAGTGAAAATATTGCAGTTTCCATCGCGAGTTGCGTCTTTTGATGATCTTTGTTCTGAGATAGAATAACTTCTTGCTAGTTGGCAGTCAATGGTTCCTTTTTCACCAGTTCTTACATTGATATCTCCAATTAAAATAAATTTATTTTATCCTTCAAGGCCTGTTGTATTATTTCGCTTTATGAAATTCAATTGATACGCTGCTTCAATACTCCTCTTATACCCATACAGGCATCCTCCGCTTGCTCTTCCTCGAATTTGTGTTTTTGTTGCTGGAACCCACTCTAATTTGTATCCTTTAAAGAATTTTTCGTAGTTTTTTATGTTTTCAAAAGTTACAAAAGTTTCGTATAAGAAAAATATTTCAAAATTACATACATATATAAAAAAGTTATTTAAAATAGTTTTATTTACAAGACCTGCTATGTTATATGACAAAACCTGACAGGCGGATAATTGTTAATGAATATTGTTACTTAGAGTACTAGAACTAGGTCCTAAGTGGTGGTTAGCGCTTTGATTTAGTGATACCATATAACTAGAATTGGTGTTGCTCAGAAGGTTAGATAGGAAATCCTTATCCTCGGTGCTGAACGCTGTTATCACTCCTTCAGGGCTGCTTTTGTAATGTCGCCGGTTAACTACAAGGGTCCACCGATTAATTTCCACTTTAATGTGTGAATCAGCTTCAATTATAAGTTTCTTAATCTGCCTTAGATGGAACCTTTCTTTCCTTTCATTATAGGTGAGGTCCTTACTTATAAAAATTTGTGTGTTCTTTAGTCGCTCTGTTGTGGCTAGAATGTTGTTTACTTCATTTACATTTGCAAGTTCAAAAATGAAGGCAGGTGGCTTGTTATTTCCAAGACCAATTTTCCGGGCGTTATTGGTTGTGACATTTAAATTAAGCGTTGAATTGCAAACTTGTTGAAAGAGTTGCTTTGCTTCCGCAGGGGTCGTTGCACTCAGGCCAGTAACAACAACATTTGACTTTTTTGTAAATTTTTCAGCTTCTTCTGCTTTCCTATGAAGTAGTTTTGCTCCTTCTTTTAATTTTTCAATTTCGATTTTCAGTGTTTTGTTTTCTTCTTTGAGAGCTTTGACTTCCTCCATTATGCAGTAAATGTCGTTTTTCGTTGCAATTGTTTTGAGTTTTTCATCAAGAAGTTCCTCCATTTTATTGATCAAAGTATCCATTTCTGATTTTGTAATATCACAAGACTTTTTGAATTTTTTAAAATTTCAGGTTCAGGTGATGTTTCTGCTAAAAATCTTTTTTGATTTAATTTTTTATCCATTTACACCACTGTAGACTTTTAAATCTGGTTTCGCTTTTTTGCTAAACTGATATAATGGTTGTGGTCTTAGATAAGACCCATTCAGTTGGTAAGGAATGGTGTATCTGGTGAGCTTTTACTCTAATATAGGTAAGTTTTACTATGTTGAGAACTAGAACGTGGTGGAGTTTTGAAACGATGGTATAAACAAGTGCTGGTTTAGATGATATAATCTGATGTGTTTATTAAATCTGTATTCAAATGCAGTTGGAACGTTGGATATGCAACTGTTTCGCAGGGGAAACGTAAAGATGTATTTTATTGTTTGGTTTTGGAGGTACTCACTTTGTTCTTTTGTATGAGAGCTTTTGAATGTGTTTAATTCTCTTTTAGATAAAAACGTTGAGGTTGCAACAGTGTAAGTGCACTCAAATCGCACTACAAGAGAAAGAACAAAAACAAGAATTTCTTCTGCAATTCTTTGTTTATACAAAAATAAATTTATGCAATTATTTAAAGGTTTCAAGATTGCCGCACTTCCTCGACTGACAAAATATAGTATCAATAACTATTAAAAACAGTATGTTTGTCTTTTTAACAAAACTTTTTCGCTATATCGCAATTTTTCTTCAAATATTCTAAGCCGCACAAAATCACATCTATTCACTAGCCTTACTCACTCAATTATTTGTGAGTAAGGCTAGTTTTTCTATCATGATTGTTTTTTCTATCATGATAGTTTTTTCTATCATGATAGTTTTTCTATCATGATAGTTTTTTTCTATCATGATAGTTTTTCTATCATGCTAGTTTTATCTATCATGATAGTTTTTACTATCATGATAGCTTTTTTTCTATCATTATAGTTTTTTCTATCATGATAGTTTTTTCTATCATGATAGTTTTTTCTATCATGATAGTTTTTTCTATCATGATAGTTTTTTCTATCATGATAGTTTTTTCTATCATGATATTTTTTTCTATCATGAAAGTTTTTTCTATCATGATAGTGTTTTCTATCATAATAGTTTTTTTCTATAATGATAGTTTTTTCTATCATGATAGTTTTATCGATCTATGATAGATTCTTCTATCATGATAGTTTTTTCTATAATGATAGTTTTTTTCTATCATGATAGTTTTTTCTATCATGATAGTTTTTTCTATCATGATAGTTTTTTCTATCATGAAAGTTTTTTCTATCATGATAGTGTTTTCTATCATAATAGTTTTTTTCTATAATGATAGTTTTTTCAATCATGATATTTTTTTTCTATCATGATAGATTTTTCTATCATGATAATTTTTTCAATCATCATATTTTTTCTATCATGATAGTTTTTTCTATCATGATAGTTTTTTCTATCATGATAGTTTTTTCTATCATGATAGTTTTTTCTATCATGATAGTTTTTTCTATCATGATAGTTTTTTCTATCATGATAGCTTTTTTTCTATCATTATAGTTTTTTCTATCATGATAATTTTTTCTATCATTATAGTTTTTTTCTATAATGATAGTTTTTTCTATCATGATAGTTTTTTCTATCATGATAGTTTTTTCTATCATGATAGTTTTTTCTATCATTATAGTTTTTTCTATCATGATAGCTTTTTTTCTATCATGATAGTTTTTTCTATCATGATAGTTTTTTCTATCATGATAGTTTTTTTTCTATCATGATAGTTTTTTTTCTATCATGATAGTTTTTTCTATCATGATAGTTTTTCTATCATGATAGTTTTTTCTATCATGATGGTTTTTTCTATCATGAAAGTTTTTCCTATCATGATAGTTTTTTCTATCATGATAGTTTTTTTTTATAATAATAGTTTTTTCTATCATAATAGTTTTATCTATCTATGACAGTTTTTTCTATCATGATAGTTTTTTCTATCATGATAGTTTTTTTTCTATCATGATAGTTTTTTCTATCATGCTAGTTTTATCTATCATGATAGTTTTTCATATTATGATAGTTTTTTCTATCATGATAGATTTTTCAAACATGATAGTTGTTTCAAACATGATAGTTTTTTCAATCATCATATTTTTTTCTATCATGATAGTTTTTTCTATCATGATAGTTTTTTCTATCATGATAGTTTTTTCTATCATGGTAGTTTTTTCTATCAAAATAGTTTTTCTATCATGATAGTTTTTTCTATCATGATAGTTTTTTCTATCATGATAGATTTTTCAAACATGATAGTTGTTTCAATCATGATAATTTTTTCTATCATGATAGTTTTTTCTATCATGATAGGTTTTTCTATCATTATAGTTTTTTCTATCATGATTGTTTTTTCTATCATGATAGTTTTTTCTATCATGATAGTTTTTTCTATCATTATAATTTTTTCTATCATGATAGTTTTTTCTATCATGATAGTTTTCTCTATCATGATAGTTTTTACTATCATGATAGTTTTTTCTATCATGATAGTTTTTTTTCTATCATGATAGTTTTTTCTATCATGATAGTTTTTTCTATCATGATAGTTTTTTCTATCATAATAGTTTTTTTCTATAATGATAGTTTTTTCTATCATGATAGTTTTATAGATCTATGATAGATTCTTCTATCATGATAGTTTTTTCTATCATGATAGTTTTTTCTATCATGATAGTTTTTTCTATCATGATAGTTTTTTCTATCATGATAGTTTTTTCTATGATAGTTTTTTCTATCATGATAGTTTTTTTCTATAATGATAGTTTTTTTCCATCATGATAGTTTTATCTATCTATGATAGTTTTTTTCTATCATGCTAGTTTTTTCTATCATGATAGTTTTTTCTATCATGATAGTTTTTTCTATCATGATAGTTTTTTCTATCATGATAGTTTTTTTTCTATCATGATAGTTTTTTCTATCATGATAGTTTTTTCTATCATGATAGTTTTTTCTATCATGATAGTTTTTTCTATCATGATAGATTTTTCAAACATGATAGTTTTTTCAATCATTATAGTTTTTTCAATCATGATATTTTTTTTCTATCATGATAGATTTTTCTATCATGATAGTTTTTTCTATCATGATAGTTTTTTTCTATCATGATAGTTTTTTCTATCATGATTGTTTTTTCTATCATGATAGTTTTTTCTATCATGATAGTTTTTCTATCATTATAGTTTCTTCTATCATGATAGCTTTTTTTCTATCATTATAGTTTTTTCTATCATGATAATTTTTTCTATCATTATAGTTTTTTCTATAATGATAGTTTTTTCTATCATGATAGTTTTTTCTATCATGATAGTTTTTTCTATCATGATAGTTTTTTCTATCATTATAGTTTTTTCTATCATGATAGCTTTTTTTCTATCATGATAGTTTTTTCTATCATGATAGTTTTTTTTTCTATCATGATAGTTTTTTTCTATCATGATAGTTTTTTCTATCATGATAGTTTTTCTATCATGATAGTTTTTTCTATCATGATAGTTTTTTCTATCATGAAAGTTTTTCCTATCATGATAGTTTTTTCTATCATGATAGTTTTTTTTTATAATAATAGTTTTTTCTATCATAATAGTTTTATCTATCTATGACAGTTTTTTCTATCATGATAGTTTTTTCTATCATGATAGTTTTTTTCTATCATGATAGTTTTTTCTATCATGCTAGTCTTATCTATCATGATAGTTTTTCATATTATGATAGTTTTTTCTATCATGATAGATTTTTCAAACATGATAGTTGTTTCAAACATGATAGTTTTTTCAATCATCATATTTTTTTCTATCATGATAGTTTTTTCTATTATGATAGTTTTTTCTATCATGATAGTTTTTTCTATCATGATAGTTTTTTCTATCATGATGGTTTTTCTATCATGATAGTTTTTTCTATCATGATAGTTTTTTCTATCATGATAGATTTTTCAAACATGATAGTAGTTTCAATCATGATAATTTTTTCTATCATGATAGTTTTTTCTATCATGATAGGTTTTTCTATCATTATAGTTTTTTCTATCATGATAGTTTTTTCTATCATGATAGTTTTTTCTATCATGATAGTTTTTTCTATCATTATAGTTTTTTCTATCATGATAGTTTTTTCTATCATGATAGTTTTCTCTATCATGATAGTTTTTTCTATCATGATAGTTTTTTCTTTCATGATAGTTTTTTTTCTATCATGATAGTTTTTTCAATCATGATAGTTTTTTCTATCATGATAGTTTTTTCTATCATGATAGTTTTTTCTATCATGATAGTTTTTTCTATCATTATAGTTTTTTCTATCATGATAGCTTTTTTTCTATCATGATAGTTTTTTCTAGCATGATAGTTTTTTCTATCATGATAGTTTTTTTTCTATCATGATAGTTTTTATCTATCATGATAATTTTTTCTATCATGATAGTTTTTCTATCATGATAGTTTTTTCTATCATGATAGTTTTTTCTATCATGAAAGTTTTTCCTATCATGATAGTTTTTTCTATCATGATAGTTTTTTTTATAATAATAGTTTTTTCTATCATAATAGTTTTATCTATCTATGACAGTTTTTTCTATCATGATAGTTTTTTCTATCATGATAGTTTTTTTCTATCATGATAGTTTTTTCTATCATGCTAGTTTTATCTATCATGATAGTTTTTCATATTATGATAGTTTTTTCTATCATGATAGATTTTTCAAACATGATAGTTGTTTCAAACATGATAGTTTTTTCAATCATCATATTTTTTTCTATCATGATAGTTTTTTCTATCATGATAGTTTTTTCTATCATGATAGTTTTTTCTATCATGGTAGTTTTTTCTATCATGATAGTTTTTCTATCATGATAGTTTTTTCTATCATGATAGTTTTTTCTATCATGATAGATTTTTCAAACATGATAGTTGTTTCAATCATGATAATTTTTTCTATCATGATAGTTTTTTCTATCATGATAGGTTTTTCTATCATTATAGTTTTTTCTATCATGATTGTTTTTTCTATCATGATAGTTTTTTCTATCATGATAGTTTTTTCTATCATTATAATTTTTTCTATCATGATAGTTTTTTCTATCATGATAGTTTTCTCTATCATGATAGTTTTTACTATCATGATAGTTTTTTCTATCATGATAGTTTTTTTTCTATCATGATAGTTTTTTCTATCATGATAGTTTTTTCTATCATGATAGTTTTTTCTATTATGATATTTTTTTCTATCATGAAAGTTTTTTCTATCATGATAGTGTTTTCTATCATAATAGTTTTTTTCTATAATGATAGTTTTTTCTATCATGATAGTTTTATAGATCTATGATAGATTCTTCTATCATGATAGTTTTTTCTATCATGATAGTTTTTTCTATCATGATAGTTTTTTCTATCATGATAGTTTTTTCTATCATGATAGTTTTTTATATGATGATAGTTTTTTCTATCATGATAGTTTTTTTCTATAATGATAGTTTTTTCCATCATGATAGTTTTATCTATCTATGATAGTTTTTTTCTATCATGCTAGTTTTTTCTATCATGATAGTTTTTTCTATCATGATAGTTTTTTCTATCATGATAGTTTTTTCTATCATGATAGTTTTTTTTCTATCATGATAGTTTTTTCTATCATGATAGTTTTTTCTATCATGATAGTTTTTTCTATCATGATAGATTTTTCAAACATGATAGTTTTTTCAATCATTATAGTTTTTTCAATCATGATATTTTTTTTCTATCATGATAGATTTTTCAAACATGATAGTTGTTTCAAACATGATAGTTTTTTCAATCATCATATTTTTTTCTATCATGATAGTTTTTTCTATCATGATAGTTTTTTCTATCATGATAGTTTTTTCTATCATGGTAGTTTTTTCTATCAAAATAGTTTTTCTATCATGATAGTTTTTTCTATCATGATAGTTTTTTCTATCATGATAGATTTTTCAAACATGATAGTTGTTTCAATCATGATAATTTTTTCTATCATGATAGTTTTTTCTATCATGATAGGTTTTTCTATCATTATAGTTTTTTCTATCATGATTGTTTTTTCTATCATGATAGTTTTTTCTATCATGATAGTTTTTTCTATCATTATAATTTTTTCTATCATGATAGTTTTTTCTATCATGATAGTTTTCTCTATCATGATAGTTTTTACTATCATGATAGTTTTTTCTATCATGATAGTTTTTTTTCTATCATGATAGTTTTTTCTATCATGATAGTTTTTTCTATCATGATAGTTTTTTCTATTATGATATTTTTTTTCTATCATGAAAGTTTTTTCTATCATGATAGTGTTTTCTATCATAATAGTTTTTTTCTATAATGATAGTTTTTTCTATCATGATAGTTTTATAGATCTATGATAGATTCTTCTATCATGATAGTTTTTTCTATCATGATAGTTTTTTCTATCATGATAGTTTTTTCTATCATGATAGTTTTTTCTATCATGATAGTTTTTTCTATGATAGTTTTTTCTATCATGATAGTTTTTTTCTATAATGATAGTTTTTTCCATCATGATAGTTTTATCTATCTATGATAGTTTTTTTCTATCATGCTAGTTTTTTCTATCATGATAGTTTTTTCTATCATGATAGTTTTTTCTATCATGATAGTTTTTTCTATCATGATAGTTTTTTTTCTATCATGATAGTTTTTTCTATCATGATAGTTTTTTCTATCATGATAGTTTTTTCTATCATGATAGATTTTTCAAACATGATAGTTTTTTCAATCATTATAGTTTTTTCAATCATGATATTTTTTTTCTATCATGATAGATTTTTCAAACATGATAGTTGTTTCAAACATGATAGTTTTTTCAATCATCATATTTTTTTCTATCATGATAGTTTTTTCTATCATGATAGTTTTTTCTATCATGATAGTTTTTTCTATCATGGTAGTTTTTTCTATCAAAATAGTTTTTCTATCATGATAGTTTTTTCTATCATGATAGTTTTTTCTATCATGATAGATTTTTCAAACATGATAGTTGTTTCAATCATGATAATTTTTTCTATCATGATAGTTTTTTCTATCATGATAGGTTTTTCTATCATTATAGTTTTTTCTATCATGATTGTTTTTTCTATCATGATAGTTTTTTCTATCATGATAGTTTTTTCTATTATATAATTTTTTCTATCATGATAGTTTTTTCTATCATGATAGTTTTCTCTATCATGATAGTTTTTACTATCATGATAGTTTTTTCTATCATGATAGTTTTTTTTCTATCATGATAGTTTTTTCTATCATGATAGTTTTTTCTATCATGATAGTTTTTTCTATTATGATATTTTTTTTCTATCATGAAAGTTTTTTCTATCATGATAGTGTTTTCTATCATAATAGTTTTTTTCTATAATGATAGTTTTTTCTATCATGATAGTTTTATAGATCTATGATAGATTCTTCTATCATGATAGTTTTTTCTATCATGATAGTTTTTTCTATCATGATAGTTTTTTCTATCATGATAGTTTTTTCTATCATGATAGTTTTTTCTATGATAGTTTTTTCTATCATGATAGTTTTTTTCTATAATGATAGTTTTTTCCATCATGATAGTTTTATCTATCTATGATAGTTTTTTTCTATCATGCTAGTTTTTTCTATCATGATAGTTTTTTCTATCATGATAGTTTTTTCTATCATGATAGTTTTTTCTATCATGATAGTTTTTTTTCTATCATGATAGTTTTTTCTATCATGATAGTTTTTTCTATCATGATAGTTTTTTCTATCATGATAGATTTTTCAAACATGATAGTTTTTTCAATCATTATAGTTTTTTCAATCATGATAGTTTTTTTTCTATCATGATAGATTTTTCTATCATGATAGTTTTTTCTATCATGATAGTTTTTTCTATCATGATAGTTTTTTCTATCATGATTGTTTTTTCTATCATGATAGTTTTTTCTATCATGATAGTTTTTCTATCATTATAGTTTCTTCTATCATGATAGCTTTTTTTCTATCATTATAGTTTTTTCTATCATGATAATTTTTTCTATCATTATAGTTTTTTCTTTAATGATAGTTTTTTCTATCATGATAGTTTTTTCTATCATGATAGTTTTTTCTATCATGATAGTTTTTTCTATCATTATAGTTTTTTCTATCATG
This sequence comes from Dasysyrphus tricinctus, assembly GCA_963921185.1. Taxonomy (NCBI): domain Eukaryota; kingdom Metazoa; phylum Arthropoda; class Insecta; order Diptera; family Syrphidae; genus Dasysyrphus; species Dasysyrphus tricinctus. The sequence goes on from OY992531.1 coordinate 69,489,014, forward strand.
ATAGCTTTTTTTCTATCATGATAGTTTTTTCTATCATGATAGTTTTTTTTCTATCATGATAGTTTTTTTCTATCATGATAGTTTTTTCTATCATGATAGTTTTTCTATCATGATAGTTTTTTCTATCATGATAGTTTTTTCTATCATGAAAGTTTTTCCTATCATGATAGTTTTTTCTATCATGATAGTTTTTTTTTATAATAATAGTTTTTTCTATCATAATAGTTTTATCTATCTATGACAGTTTTTTCTATCATGATAGTTTTTTCTATCATGATAGTTTTTTTCTATCATGATAGTTTTTTCTATCATGCTAGTCTTATCTATCATGATAGTTTTTCATATTATGATAGTTTTTTCTATCATGATAGATTTTTCAAACATGATAGTTGTTTCAAACATGATAGTTTTTTCAGTCATCATATTTTTTTCTATCATGATAGTTTTTTCTATCATGATAGTTTTTTCTATCATGATAGTTTTTTCTATCATGATAGTTTTTTCTATCATGATAGTTTTTCTATCATGATAGTTTTTTCTATCATGATAGTTTTTTCTATCATGATAGATTTTTCAAACATAATAGTAGTTTCAATCATGATAATTTTTTTTATCATGATAGTTTTTTCTATCATGATAGGTTTATCTATCATTATAGTTTTTTCTATCATGATAGTTTTTTCTATCATGATAGTTTTTTCTATCATGATAGTTTTTTCTATCATTATAGTTTTTTCTATCATGATAGTTTTTTTCTATCATGAAAGTTTTTTCTATCATGATAGTGTTTTCTATCATAATAGTTTTTTTCTATAATGATAGTTTTTTCTATCATGATAGTTTTTTCTATCATGATAGATTCTTCTATCATGATAGTTTTTTCTATCATGATAGTTTTTTTCTATCATGATAGTTTTTTCTATTATGATAGTTTTTTTTATCATGATAGTTTTTTCTATCATGATAGTTTTTTCTATCATGATAGTTTTTTTCTATAATGATAGTTTTTTCCATCATGATAGTTTTATCTATCTATGATTGTTTTTTTTAACCATGATAGTTTTTTCTATCATGATAGTTTTTTCTATCATGATAGTTTTTTCTATCATGATAGTTTTTTTTCTATCATGATAGTTTTTTCTATCATGATAGTTTTTTCTATCATGATAGTTTTTTCTATCATGATAGATTTTCAAACATGATAGTTTTTTCAATCATTATAGCTTTTTCAATCATGATATTTTTTTTTATCATGATAGATTTTTCTATCATGATAGTTTTTTCTATCATGATAGTTTTTTCTATCATGATAATTTTTTCTATCATGATTGTTTTTTCTATCATGATAGTTTTTTCTATCATGATAGTTTTTCTATCATTATAGTTTCTTCTATCATGGTAGCTTTTTTTCTATCATTATAGTTTTTTCTATCATGATAATTTTTTCTATCATGATAGTTTTTTCTATCATGATAGTTTTTTCTATCATGATAGTTTTTTTCTATCATGAAAGTTTTTTCTATCATGATAGTGTTTTCTATCATAATAGTTTTTTTCTATAATGATAGTTTTTTCTATCATGATAGTTTTTTCTATCATGATAGATTCTTCTATCATGATAGTTTTTTCTATCATGATAGTTTTTTTCTATCATGATAGTTTTTTCTATCATGATAGTTTTTTCTATCATGATAGTTTTTTCTATCATGATAGTTTTTTCTATCATGATAGTTTTTTTCTATAATGATAGTTTTTTCCATCATGATAGTTTTATCTATCTATGATTGTTTTTTTTAACCATGATAGTTTTTTCTATCATGATAGTTTTTTCTATCATGATAGTTTTTTCTATCATGATAGTTTTTTTTCTATCATGATAGTTTTTTCTATCATGATAGTTTTTTCTATCATGATAGTTTTTTCTATCATGATAGATTTTTCAAACATGATAGTTTTTTCAATCATTATAGTTTTTTCAATCATGATATTTTTTTTTTTATCATGATAGATTTTTCTATCATGATAGTTTTTTCTATCATGATAGTTTTTTCTATCATGATAATTTTTTCTATCATGATTGTTTTTTCTATCATGATAGTTTTTTCTATCATGATAGTTTTTCTATCATTATAGTTTCTTCTATCATGGTAGCTTTTTTTCTATCATTATAGTTTTTTCTATCATGATAATTTTTTCTATCATGATAGTTTTTTTTCTATCATGATAGTTTTTTTTCTATCATGATAGTTTTTTCTATCATGATAGTTTTTTCTATCATGATTGTTTTTTCTATCATGATAGTTTTTTCTATCATGATAGTTTTTCTATCATTATAGTTTCTTCTATCATGATAGCTTTTTTTCTATCATTATAGTTTTTTCTATCATGATAATTTTTTCTATCATTATAGTTTTTTCTATAATGATAGTTTTTTCTATCATGATAGTTTTTTCTATCATGATAGTTTTTTCTATCATGATAGTTTTTTCTATCATTATAGTTTTTTCTATCATGATAGCTTTTTTTCTATCATGATAGTTTTTTCTATCATGATAGTTTTTTTTCTATCATGATAGTTTTTTTCTATCATGATAGTTTTTTCTATCATGATAGTTTTTCTATCATGATAGTTTTTTCTATCATGATAGTTTTTTCTATCATGAAAGTTTTTCCTATCATGATAGTTTTTTCTATCATGATAGTTTTTTTTTATAATAATAGTTTTTTCTATCATAATAGTTTTATCTATCTATGACAGTTTTTTCTATCATGATAGTTTTTTTTATCATGATAGTTTTTTTCTATCATGATAGTTTTTTCTATCATGCTAGTCTTATCTATCATGATAGTTTTTCATATTATGATAGTTTTTTCTATCATGATAGATTTTTCAAACATGATAGTTGTTTCAAACATGATAGTTTTTTCAATATCATATTTTTTTCTATCATGATAGTTTTTTCTATCATGATAGTTTTTTCTATCATGATAGTTTTTTCTATCATGATAGTTTTTTCTATCATGATAGTTTTTCTATCATGATAGTTTTTTCTATCATGATAGTTTTTTCTATCATGATAGATTTTTCAAACATGATAGTAGTTTCAATCATGATAATTTTTTCTATCATGATAGTTTTTTCTATCATGATAGGTTTTTCTATCATTATAGTTTTTTCTATCATGATAGTTTTTTCTATCATGATAGTTTTTTCTATCATGATAGTTTTTTCTATCATTATAGTTTTTTCTATCATGATAGTTTTTTCTATCATGATAGTTTTCTCTATCATGATAGTTTTTTCTATCATGATAGTTTTTTCTTTCATGATAGTTTTTTTTCTATCATGATAGTTTTTTCAATCATGATAGTTTTTTCTATCATGATAGTTTTTTCTATCATGATAGTTTTTTCTATCATGATAGTTTTTTCTATCATTATAGTTTTTTCTATCATGATAGCATTTTTTTTATCATGATAGTTTTTTCTATCATGATAGTTTTTTCTATCATGATAGTTTTTTTCTATCATGATAGTTTTTTTCTATCATGATAGTTTTTTCTATCATGATAGTTTTTCTATCATGATAGTTTTTTCTATCATGATAATTTTTTCTATCATGAAAGTTTTTCCTATCATGATAGTTTTTTCTATCATGATAGTTTTTTTTATAATAATAGTTTTTTCTATCATAATAGTTTTATCTATCTATGACAGTTTTTTCTATCATGATAGTTTTTTCTATCATGATAGTTTTTTTCTATCATGATAGTTTTTTCTATCATGCTAGTTTTATCTATCATGATAGTTTTTCATATTATGATAGTTTTTTCTATCATGATAGATTTTTCAAACATGATAGTTGTTTCAAACATGATAGTTTTTTCAATCATCATATTTTTTTCTATCATGATAGTTTTTTCTATCATGATAGTTTTTTCTATCATGATAGTTTTTTCTATCATGGTAGTTTTTTCTATCTATGATAGTTTTTCTATCATGATAGTTTTTTCTATCATGATAGTTTTTTCTATCATGATAGATTTTTCAAACATGATAGTTGTTTCAATCATGATAATTTTTTCTATCATGATAGTTTTTTCTATCATGATAGGTTTTTCTATCATTATAGTTTTTTCTATCATGATTGTTTTTTCTATCATGATAGTTTTTTCTATCATGATAGTTTTTTCTATCATTATAATTTTTTCTATCATGATAGTTTTTTCTATCATGATAGTTTTCTCTATCATGATAGTTTTTACTATCATGATAGTTTTTTCTATCATGATAGTTTTTTTTTTCTATCATGATAGTTTTTTCTATCATGATAGTTTTTTCTATCATGATAGTTTTTTCTATTATGATATTTTTTTTCTATCATGAAAGTTTTTTCTATCATGATAGTTTTTTCTATCATGATAGTTTTTTCTATGATGATAGTTTTTTCTATCATGATAGTTTTTTTCTATAATGATAGTTTTTTCCATCATGATAGTTTTATCTATCTATGATAGTTTTTTTCTATCATGCTAGTTTTTTCTATCATGATAGTTTTTTCTATCATGATAGTTTTTTCTATCATGATAGTTTTTTCTATCATGATAGTTTTTTTTCTATCATGATAGTTTTTTCTATCATGATAGTTTTTTCTATCATGATATTTTTTTTCTATCATGAAAGTTTTTTCTATCATGATAGTTTTTTCTATCATAATAGTTTTTTTCTATAATGATAGTTTTTTCTATCATGATAGTTTTATAGATCTATGATAGATTCTTCTATCATGATAGTTTTTTCTATCATGATAGTTTTTTCTATCATGATAGTTTTTTCTATCATGATAGTTTTTTCTATGATGATAGTTTTTTCTATCATGATAGTTTTTTTCTATAATGATAGTTTTTTCCATCATGATAGTTTTATCTATCTATGATAGTTTTTTTCTATCATGCTAGTTTTTTCTATCATGATAGTTTTTTCTATCATGATAGTTTTTTCTATCATGATAGTTTTTTCTATCATGATAGTTTTTTTTCTATCATGATAGTTTTTTCTATCATGATAGTTTTTTCTATCATGATAGATTTTTCAAACATGATAGTTTTTTCAATCATTATAGTTTTTTCAATCATGATATTTTTTTTCTATCATGATAGATTTTTCTATCATGATAGTTTTTTCTATCATGATAGTTTTTTCTATCATGATAGTTTTTTCTATCATGATTGTTTTTTCTATCATGATAGTTTTTTCTATCATGATAGTTTTTCTATCATTATAGTTTCTTCTATCATGATAGCTTTTTTTCTATCATTATAGTTTTTTCTATCATGATAATTTTTTCTATCATTATAGTTTTTTCTATAATGATAGTTTTTTCTATCATGATAGTTTTTTCTATCATGATAGTTTTTTCTATCATGATAGTTTTTTCTATCATTATAGTTTTTTCTATCATGATAGCTTTTTTTCTATCATGATAGTTTTTTCTATCATGATAGTTTTTTTTCTATCATGATAGTTTTTTTCTATCATGATAGTTTTTTCTATCATGATAGTTTTTCTATCATGATAGTTTTAACATTGAAAATGTTTATAGGGTCGTTTTGGATAAATTATGGTGTTACTAAAATGAATAAAGTGAAAAAATGTGTATATGAGATGAACGCTGGCGTATATGGGGGATAAGATCGAATTTTTGGTGGTGTTACTAAAATGAATAAATTGAACAAATGTAATATGAGATGAACGCTAGCGTATATGGGGGTCAGGGCTGTCGTTTCACTTTTTCAGAAAGCAGTACTTCGAGGAAAAAAATAGCAGTACACAGCAGTACGGCAGTAAAATATATATTTACAAACATTATTGTTAATGCATTTAATTTTGTTTAAATGCATAAATTGTTCATTAAAAACTATCACATACGCACCCATTACCTATTAACTTTAGCGCACTGCAATGGTGGTATTAAAGAGTTTTCGTTACATAAAAAACTTTTGTTATGTTTGTGCACGTTTTTCTCAATATCTGTTGCGTTTAGGAAAAAAGTTAATATATTTGGGTCGAATTTTATTAGCTACATACAAAATTTTTTGTTATTATTTTTTTTTTCTTTCACTTCCTTTATAGACCAAATTTGACCCGCTGTAACTTCATTAGTACATAGGTACCTAATAGGTTTAGATAATTTTACTGCCTAAAAGTTAATTTTCGTCATTTTGTCCATAAGGTTATTAAATAAATTGAAACCACTCCTTTTTCCAGGTGGTGGCGTTACTTAGCCTGGACACCACAGTAACTTGGTTTATAATGAGAAAACGTTACCAAACGCATATACAGAGTACAAAAAACATTGCTGATCGATTAATGCTATTTTAATAAATTTTTTGACTAAATTTGTTACTCCATAAAAATCCTGCATGATTTACTTTTAATCTATTGGTTGTATGAAGAAAAAGCATGGTAATTTTTTTAATTTAGTTGAATAAGCTACAATTTTACCTTAAATATCATACCAAAAAGTTCATAGTTTTCGTGAAAGTAGCAAAAAACTGAATTTCACACTCTTTTACTTCTCCAAAAATTCTTCAAACAAAATTTAGGGTGGTTTTGGAAATTGCACAGGAAGTCAAAACAAAAATTCAGCTTTGTAGGAGTTTTGTGAAAGAACATAAAAGTCAAAATTTACTGGGCTAGAAAAGTATTAATATAATTTAACATTGCTTGATGCTGATGGGTGAAAAATTATATTTTGACGTGTGTAGAATATTTCATTTCAAAATGTCCATAAACTTCCTTTTTTCGGATAGTAAAAGAAAATCTGAAAAGTTCCAGAATTTCGGATTTTTTACTTGCGATATACAGGCAATGCCTAAACTACAAACTATGCACTCGTAAAAAAATGTAGCGCGAGATTTTGTTCAATAAATCTACGACTTTTTTTAAATTTATTTTAAAGCTTTTTGGATAGGATTATGATTTGCAAATGTTCTGTGAACAAATTTTCAAAAAAAGCAGTACTTTGGCCGTATTAGCAGTACGGCAGTACGGAGATTCAAAAAGCAGTACAAATACTTCAATTGCAGTACTTCGACAGCCCTGATGGGGGTACGACAGAAAATTTGGTGGTGTTACCATTCATTTTGGAGTGAACAGATTTGTATAGAAGATGAATGCAAGCGGTAAGGAGGGTACGATTGAATTTTTGGTTGGTGTTGCTTAAATGAAATGAGTTTTAACTATACATATGTAGGTTAGGTACATATTACTATAATTATAAAATGCAAGAGCCAGTACATGCAGCAGTGCATAGCGCTTCTTAAACTAAATCTAAGCGTAGGAAATTTTTTGATAAATGTTTATGATAGGAAAATAATGTAGAGATGCAATATGACGGTTTTTTTTTTAATTCGAATTGTAAGGAATTTAAAATATGGTTTTTATGTGAAATGGTCGAACAAAAAAAAACAAATGAGAAGTGCCACAGTAATATTTTTTTGTTAATCGATGGTTAAGTTTAATATATTAATTTCGTACATACATATGTATGTATATCTTGAAATTGCAAAAGAAATATAAAGTGAGATATATTAATGGTGAGTTAAAAATTCAAAAATAGATGGTTCACAAATGCTACACATCAGGGTTAAGGCTGATTGTAATAAATTTTATTGTTTAAGAAAGAAAATAAATAACAAATTGTTTTTGTTTCAGGAAATGTTGATAGTATTTTTTATATTTAATTAATTTTTTAAATATACCAATTTTTGTTGATCGATTTTTTGCAGTTTTTATTTTTTATCTTTTTATCAAATTCATACCGGAGATAGATTATATAGATTCACATATAATATGTAAAATTTGATTTTTTTAATCATACCTTAGCCGAGATAATAACATATATCTGTTCATTTACATATAACCTTATAACTCTTTAATCTATGCACCTATACAATTCGTTTTTGTTTTATTAGCAGCTTCAATAATTGACAATTATTTTGATATATCAAACGTAGCCGTACGTTCTATATAAGCTTCACAAATTGAAAATACAATTCAATTAAAAAGTGGTACTAAATCTTTAATCAATATTCCTATAATTCATTGTCGTCGATTTGCAAGTCTTTGTGCGGACAATCAGCCCAAATAAACAGAACACAAAAATAAAGTGCCATAGTTCATTTAAGATTTCTTTCTATCTCTGGCTCTGTTTATTAGTTTATTATTATTATGAAAGACTATTCATTTCAGTATTCAGCGCAGTGTTCAGTTCAGTCTTCACTCTTCAGTTGCAAAGATGCCTTGAGGTGTGAAGGTTCGTATGTTACTTGCCGGTAAATAATTTGTTTTTAGTCGTACTATAGCATAGACTACGATGTGCGTGCAAGGTTAGTAGGATAGGATGCATGTGTGATGTTTAGTTTCAGGTAGGTTCGTTGAGATATTTGTTGGGGGTTTTTTGTTTTGTTTATTATTTTTTGTTTTGTTTATTATTTTACTTTTGTGTTTTGTTTAGCTATGATTGGCTTGACTATCTTGACAGCAAACAATGATATTGGCTTCGAGGTAGTTTAATTTTATATATAATTTTATAGATAAAAATTGAAAGTTTTTAAAAATATTGAATTAATAGTTTTTTTAAGAGCTAAAAACAGCAAGCAGTTCTACACACTAATTGTAAAAAAATTGTTTTTGCCGCAAATATCTTGAGAACAGACAATGATATTGGTATCGGGTTAATTTAAATCTACACACCAAGTAGTTTAAAATTGATAATTGATAGAATTTGTAAAAAATTCAACAAGTAGTTTTTTTAGGTGAAAAAAACTACAAGATACTTCACTAAAAATTGTGGAAATTTTTTTTTGTCTCAAATATTTTGAGAACAAATAATGATATTGGCTGTGGGGCAGCTTTATTCTTTAAATAAGTTTATAATAAATAATTGATAAATTTTTTATAAATATTCAATTCAACAGATAGTTTCTTTTAATCGAAAAACCACAAGAAACTTAGCAAAATTGTGAAAAATTTTTGTTCGTCTCAAATATCTTGAGAACAAACAATGATATTGGCCTTGGGTTAATTTTTTTCTATAAACAAGAACTTGTAAAAATATTCAATAACCAGTTTTTTTTAAGCGAAAAAAACTATAAAAAACCTTACCAAAAAATGTTAAATTGTTTTAAGTCTCGAATATGTTCAAAAAACGGTTTTTTTTTTACCAAAAAAAAAAAAATACAAAAACTACAAAAAACTGTTGAATACAAACAAAATAACATTGGGCCTCCCTCTAGCTTTCATGGCACCATCAAGCCTCTTTTTGAAAATGAAATAAAGGACCTTATTGCGAGAATCTCTTCAAAATAGACTGGTTAGATTAAGTCTAATTATTGTTATTGCTAATTTTTACTAGTAAATATTTTCCTATTTGATAGAAATTTCAAGTTCATCAAGAATCTTTGATCGACTTTGGTCTTCTTGATTTTTATTTAATTATTTCAAGAAGACTCTTAATAAGCCCCAAAATTAAAAAAAAAAACTACAAAGAGAATAGCAAAAATAGAATTTTTCGGACACGTAACAAACACCAGCATTAAAAATTCATTTTTAGACATATATTTGAGGGAAAATCAAATATAAGTAAGCGTTGCCTACCACAAAAGTTACACGAGTTAAGAAAAATATATACAAGTATAGACCGAAATAAACAAGCATAGGGGTAGAAAACATTAAAGTTTTGTTTGGTGTTACCACAAAGCTAAATCAAAAAGAAAAAAATGAGGTCCCTTACGGCGTATATGAAAAATATTAGATTAGATAACAAGCAGGAAAAAAATATAAGTGGGTCAATAAAATGACAAAAAGAAAACATTTCTTTTGTATTTTTGAAAATGAAACAAAATACAAAAACTACAGTGGGAATAAGGGAAATAAAATTTTGTGGAGAGGTAACAACTACCTTTAGAATATTTGTTTTTTGGAAAATCTTATTTTAGTTAGTGTTACAAAAAAACGTGATTTTGGAAAAAGAAAAACGATTACAGGAGGAAATAGCAAAAAAAAAAAATAGTGATACATATGCTAACATCATTTTGCACTTAGGGAAAAATCAAAATTTGGCTGAAGATAAAACGGAGGGAAAATGAATGAAGGTTTGTATTAAGCAATTAAGAGTTCCGATGAAGAAATTGTTGTTGGATTAACGGCTTTAAAAACTATTCTTCCTTAATAATTTCTGAAGTTGAAGAAAAAAAATAATTTGGTATAACTAAGTGCAAGTAAAGATGGAAGTGCGTGTGCAAGTTCTTATAAAGTTTGTTTAACAAATTCTTAATTTTGTTAGTTCAATATAATGCTTGGATTGGTCTTCATAAAGCAGATGAATTATCTAAATTGTTATATATATGTAGGTATAAAATGGTAAAGATAAAATTCAAAGTATAGGAAAGATTATAATTATAAATAATAAAGACTAAGGATTTATCTAGCATAAGCAAGTCATTTTCAATGTCCCCATCGTTACTCAAGGAGTGAAATCTGTAAATTTTTTCTATCATGATAGTTTTTTCTATCATGAAAGTTTTTCCTATCATGATAGTTTTTTCTATCATGATAGTTTTTTTTTATAATAATAGTTTTTTCTATCATAATAGTTTTATCTATCTATGACAGTTTTTTCTATCATGATAGTTTTTTCTATCATGATAGTTTTTTTCTATCATGATAGTTTTTTCTATCATGCTAGTCTTATCTATCATGATAGTTTTTCATATTATGATAGTTTTTTCTATCATGATAGATTTTTCAAACAGGATAGTTGTTTCAAACATGATAGTTTTTTCAATCATCATATTTTTTTTCTATCATGATAGTTTTTTCTATCATGATAGTTTTTTCTATCATGATAGTTTTTTTCTATCATGATAGTTTTTTCTATCATGATAGTTTTTCTATCATGATAGTTTTTTCTATCATGATAGTTTTTTCTATCATGATAGATTTTTCAAACATGATAGTAGTTTCAATCATGATAATTTTTCTATCATGATAGTTTTTTCTATCATGATAGGTTTTTCTATCATTATAGTTTTTTCTATCATGATAGTTTTTTCTATCATGATAGTTTTTTCTATCATGATAGTTTTTTCTATCATTATAGTTTTTTCTATCATGATAGTTTTTTCTATCATGATAGTTTTCTCTATCATGATAGTTTTTTCTATCATGATAGTTTTTTCTTTCATGATAGTTTTTTTTCTATCATGATAGTTTTTTCAATCATGATAGTTTTTTCTATCATGATAGTTTTTTCTATCATGATAGTTTTTTTCTATCATGAAAGTTTTTTCTATCATGATAGTGTTTTTCTATCATAATAGTTTTTTTCTATAATGATAGTTTTTTCTATCATGATAGTTTTTTCTATCATGATAGATTCTTCTATCATGATAGTTTTTTCTATCATGATAGTTTTTTTCTATCATGATAGTTTTTTTCTATCATGATAGTTTTTTCTATCATGATAGTTTTTTCTATCATGATAGTTTTTTCTATCATGATAGTTTTTTTCTATAATGATAGTTTTTTTCCATCATGATAGTTTTATCTATCTATGATAGTTTTTTTTAACCATGATAGTTTTTTCTATCATGATAGTTTTTTCTATCATGATAGTTTTTTCTATCATGATAGTTTTTTTTCTATCATGATAGTTTTTTCTATCATGATAGTTTTTTCTATCATGATAGTTTTTTCTATCATGATAGATTTTTCAAACATGATAGTTTTTTCAATCATTATAGTTTTTTCAATCATGATATTTTTTTTTTATCATGATAGATTTTTCTATCATGATAGTTTTTTCTATCATGATAGTTTTTTCTATCATGATAATTTTTTCTATCATGATTGTTTTTTCTATCATGATAGTTTTTTCTATCATGATAGTTTTTCTATCATTATAGTTTCTTCTATCATGATAGCTTTTTTTCTATCATTATAGTTTTTTCTATCATGATAATTTTTACTATCATGATAGTTTTTTTTCTATCATGATAGTTTTTTTTCTATCATGATAGTTTTTTTCTATCATGATAGTTTTTTCTATCATGATAGTTTTTTCTATCATTATAGTTTTTTCTATCATGATAGTTTTTTCTATCATGATAGTTTTTTCTATCATGATAGTTTTTCTATCATGATAGTTTTTTCTATCATGATAGTTTTTTCTATCATGATAGCTTTTTTTCTATCGTGATAGTTTTTTCTATCATGATAGTTTTCTTCTATCGTGATAGTTTTTTCTATCATGATAGTTTTTTCTATCATGATAGTTTTTTCTATCATGATAGTTTTTTTATCATGATAGTTTTTTCTATCATGATAGTTTTTTCTATCATGATAGATTTTTCAAACATGATAGTTGTTTCAATCATGATAGTTTTTTCTATCATGATAGTTTTTTCTATCATGAAAGTTTTTTCTATCATGATAGTTTTTCTATCATGACAGTTTTTTCTATCATGATAGTTTTTTCTATCATGATAGTTTTTCTATCATGAGTGTTTTTTCTATCATGAAAGTTTTTTCTATCATGATAGTGTTTTCTATCATAATAGTTTTTTTTCTATAATGATAGTTTTTTCTATCATGATAGTTTTTTCTATCATGAAAGTTTTTCCTATCATGATAGTTTTTTCTATCATGATAGTTTTTTCAAACATGATAGTTGTTTCAATCATGATAGTTTTTTCTATCATGATAGTTTTTTCTATCATGATAGTTTTTTCTATCATGATAGTTATTCCATCATGATAGTTTTTTTCTATCATGATAGTTTTTTCTATCATGATAGTTTTTTTCTATCATGATAGTTTTTTCTATCATGATAGTTTTATCGATCTATGATAGATTCTTCTATCATGATAGTTTTTTCTATCATAATAGTTTTTTTCTATCATGATAGTTTTTTCTATCATGATAGTTTTTTTCTATCATGATAGTTTTTTCTATCATGATAGTTTTTTCTATCATGATAGTTTTTTCTATCATGATAGTTTTTTTCTATAATGATAGTTTTTTCCATCATGATAGTCTTATCTATCTATGATAGTTTTTTTTAACCATGATAGTTTTTTCTATCATGATAGTTTTTTCTATCATGATAGTTTTTTTTCTATCATAATAGTTTTTTTTCTATCATGATAGTTTTTTCTATCATGATAGTTTTTCTATCATGATAGTTTTTTCTATCATGATAGTTTTTTCTATCATGAAAGTTTTTCCTATCATGATAGTTTTTTCTATCATGATAGTTTTCTCTATCATGATAGTTTTTTTCTATCATGATAGTTTTTTCTATCATGCTAGTTTTATCTATCATGATAGTTTTTCATATTATGATAGTTTTTTCTATCATGATAGTTTTTCTATCATGATAGTTTTTTCTATCATGATAGTTTTTTCTATCATGATAGTTTTTTTCTATCGTGATAGTTTTTTCTATCATGATAGTTTTCTTCTATCGTGATAGTTTTTTCTATCATGATAGTTTTTTCTATCATGATAGTTTTTTCTATCATGATAGTTTTTTCTATCATGATAGTTTTTTCTATCATTATAGTTTTTTCTATCATGATAGTTTTTTCTATCATGATAGTTTTTTCTATCATGATAGTTTTTCTATCATGATAGTTTTTTCTATCATGACAGTTTTTTATATCATGATAGTTTTTTTCTATCGTGATAGTTTTTTCTATCATGATAGTTTTTTCTATCATGATAGTTTTTCTATCATGATAGTTTTTTCTATCAAGATAGTTTTTTCTATCATGATAGTTTTTTTCTATCGTGATAGTTTTTCTATCATGATAGTTTTTTCTATCCGTTGTTCTAGAGATGGCGTAATTAATAGAGAAGGAAGAAGAGTTATTGATTTCTGTAACTCATTTGGATTAAGCATTTGTAATGGTACCACAGATGGAGATGAATCAGGTGATTTCACGTTTATAGGCCAACAAGGAAACTCTGTGATCGACTATGCAATGGTGTCGGGAGACTGGAATGATCTATTAGATGAATTCGAAGTTATAACTGCAATACATTCTGATCATTTACCGATTCAAGTCACCTTAAACCTAAACCAGAGACAGCCCGAAGAGTCAGCTACACGATTAAAATATAAGTGGAAAAAATGCGTATGCTAGCAGTTATGCAGTGGCTTTAAATAGCGCTAAGGTTCAACCCGCACTCAAGAAATGTACTCAAAAAAAGCCAGCTGGGCCTTTCACCGTCTACATCCATTGATGAAGAAAAGAAAAGGACTAAGCCAACCAACGAAGTTACTGATCTACAAGCAGCTCTTACGACCTATCATCAGCTACTCCTTCCCAGTCTGGTTTTCAATCTCCAAGACAGCCATGAAGGAGCTTCAAGTATTCGAAAGGAAGATTCTCAGAATTTGCACCGGACTGTACTTCGACCGGCAGCGGCGGAAACACTACAGGAACGAACATCTCTACTCCGAAGCCAACATAATCCCACTGGACAAATACCTAGTCCTTTCAGCGAAGAGACTAGTACGGAACATCATCGACCACCCGAATCAGCTAATGAGAAGGATGACCACTGAACAACGACATCCGGAGCCAAGGTACCTCAGTGTAATGGAAACACTTGATGACAACATAATCATGGACAACGAGGAAGCAGTCCTCGTTCTACGCTGACATTGGGTCAGCCTTCTACCGTGGCTAAACGCCAAAACTTCCCCCAACCTACACCAAAAACACCATTGACAACCGGGAATGAACACCCTGAGGACGATTAAGTCAGCCGACTTTTAATTTAAATTTTTGACATGTAATTTATATATCTATAATTTGTTAAACTTAAGACATTGTGTAACGTTAGGCCCCCTATGTGCCAACAAATGTAAATTTATCAATTTATTATTAGTTATAAGCCAGATTGTATATATTATGTTCAATAAAAGAAATTGAATTGAATTGAATTAGCTTAAATAGCGCTCTCCTTCTACGAGAGGGAAATTCTTCACTCCAGGTTCCCAACTTGTCTGATCTTAATGAAACTGTTGAAAGAGCGATACCAGTACAATGTAAAACAAGTAATATCAACACTAACCACTACAAAGAAAAATGGTTCGATAAAAACTGTATGGATGCACGCAGAAGATCATTTTGCCTGGCTTAGATTGTTTAGAAGATATCCCGACAACATCTATTTCAAAGAACAATATCTAACCGCTAATAAAACCTACAAAGAATTACTAAAGAGTAAAAGACAAACTTACTCAAGGAAAATTGCTCGAGACCTTGCAGGCTGTAGAAATACAGCTGACTTCTGGAAGATCGTTCGCGAAATTAACAAAAAATCAAACAAACAAGTCGCCCCATCAATCAATATTGATAGCTTAGTAGAACATTTTCGAATGCTGACGGAAGATAGTTTTTTCCTCATCTTTTCAGTATGCCATCCCTTATCAACAGAACGATGAGCTTGATGCACCATTTCTTGTTTAGAAGTTCAAACGGTGTTGAATGAGCTACAAAACAACAAGTCACCAGGATCAAACGGAATCCCTCAAGAGTACTACAAATTCAGCACAATTCTCTTCGTAGAATACCTAACAATAGCCTTAAACCACGAATATGAGAGCGCTAGTATACCAAGCTGTTTCAAAGAAGCTATCATCTGTCCAATTTTCAAAAAAGGCGACAATAGAGTCTCTGCTAATTACAGAGGTATATCATTGCTGAATTCATCGATGAAAGTCCTAGCAAAACTACTCTACAAACGTCTATATAATTGGGTAGAGGAAAATAACTTGCTGAGTGAATCACAAGCTGGTTTTCGAGAAAATTACTCTACAATTGACCAAATTTACTCGCTTACCAATATAGCTGAGGTATTTATGGGATCAAAAAAGAAACTTTACGCTTTTTTTTTATAGACTTCAAAGCCGCATTCGATACTATAGACAGAAAAGCACTGTTGTTGAAGCTCCATAATAAAGGAATTTCGACAAAGTTTGGAAACATTTTGGAACGGTTATACGACTCAACAACTTCTGCAGTGACCCCTTGGAAGCGAAGTATCTGATCAATTTCTAGTAGAGATAGGGCTGAGGCAAGGCTGCTGCCTAAGCCCTTTACTTTTTGCTTTGTTTATTGATGACATCGAAAAAATTCTACAAGGAGGAGCTCGAGCTTCACCAGACCTTCTAGTAAAAGTGCTAATGTTCGCAGATGATATCGTTGTGCTTGCTGAGTCTGGAAGTCTCCAATTAATGATAAATCGATTGTTTGAGTACTGCAATAAATGGAGACTACAGGTGAACCTCGACAAATCAAAAGCTATGATTTTTCGCAACGGAGGAGGTCGAAATTGTCGCAGCGAAAATTGGAAGTTTGGAGAGCATAACATTGAAATCGTTGGTGAATATAACTATCTTGGTATGTGGATTTGTAGAAATCTTAACCTAAGAACCACATGACAGATAAATTAGCTAAGGCGAAAAATGCGTTAAATGCGACTTGGAGAAGTGTGATGCACAGCAGAGATGATCAATATGAAGCAAAATATCAAATTTCAAAACCACGGCCAAAGCAATAATGTTCTACGCTGCCCAAGTTTGGGGACACAAAGAATTCGAAGAAGTGGAGCAGGTTCTTAGATACTTTTTGAAGCGCACGTTGAAACTACCCCAACAGTACGGCTAACCATATCCTTTTGCTGGAAACAGGTCTTTCGCCGTTGTTTATTTCAACTCTTAAAATGCAGGTTGACTATGTACTTAAGACTATTAAAATGGATGACAGACGATTGCCTAAGCAAATTACAATGCTGGTGATCAGGAAGAACATTTCTTGGTTTGAGTCTTGAAGTAATTTAGCCCAGTACTGTGGACTCTCACTCTCTCTTGAAGATGAATCGATTGACACGTGAAAAAGCCAACTCTACAACCTAATCAGCTTAGTGGATAAAAAAAACGTCAAGATTCTATTTGGAAAGCCAGAAGCTCGTTTCACAGAAACATTTATGGGCAGCTTGACTACAACCATTGAGTTTATATAAACTCAATACTACAACTAAGCAGCTCATAATTATTCAAGGAGGAGTTTTCAACCGACCTCATGTCACTTGTTTTAAAAACACGAGGAGAGTTACTCCCCCTGAATCATATACCTCACAGGAGCGATTTACAAGAAACCTGCGACTTGTGCAACCTTAGGGAAAGAGAGAACGTGTTTCATTTTGTGGGTAGATGCTTGTAGAAACTAGGCGAAGTATTTTTGGAAAGAACTATCTTAATGAGACTGAAATTGTCGATATCCTTAATGGAGGAGCTGACTGGGAGAATTTGTACAAATACGTTAAAATAGCATTGAGTTATAGAACACGAATTTTCACTGAACTTTTCTAAAACAAATTATAATACAGAAAAAAAAAAACATTGTTAAAATTACATTTTTATTTAAGTATTATTTGCCGACTGGAAGACGGCGTAGGCCATGTCATAAAATGAAAGCTAGACAAAACTATTGAAAATTTCATGAAATAAAAATCATTTAAAACTAAACTAAACTAACTAATTTAGGAATACCTTCATATCTATGCATATTTATTTTGATTTAAAAGACTCAGCCATGCGAGTAATATGACATTAGCAGGTAAGATAAAGCCTCACGACGACGCACGCGACGTAATGCTTGTTTTAATTATTTTTCCAACACATCGTTAAAAGAGTTAATCAAAATTTATCAAATTTATAACATTGAACTAAGTTTCGCTTATGTTGCCATTTTTATTATTAATGATGTTCTTTTGGTTTTTATTACAAAATGCGTATACGAATAAATATGCACAAAATCTATCTCATTCGAAGCTTACATTGCAAAAGGTATGAACAACAATTAGGGAAGGAGATGAAAAATTACTATAAAGATACCTATGCGTGATGCGTGATACGAATGTGTTTACACATACATATATAAAAGTCCAACCAACAACGTCCATCCACCCGCTCTATTATTTTAAGCTTATTGCTGCATCGTTTGGCTGGACTGTGCACGGTTCATCGCATGAAACATGAATACCAATAATGGTATTTACGATAAACAACAAACCATCCGGAACACATGATACACGTTGTTATACATCGTTCCATATGGAATTTGCTATAAACAAACAGGAAAAAATACTCGTCCTACAAATCTACATTCATTTTACAACAATAGGCAATACCTATCCCTACTACTGGCATGGTTACTGGCATGTAACGATGGGAAAAAATAAAACAAATATCCCAACATACAACGTTTGTATCTCCTCCTCTAGCAATACCTAGTCGTTATATTATTAGGTCAAGTTCAGGTCCCTAACGTTCCGAGAAAGAAGAAACAAATTAATACATATCTATATGTATGTAGGCTTACAGCATTCAATTCACAGTACAACAATTTGTTTGCTTACAACTACATACAGGCATATTAATATCCTGCGTATATGGCAGTCAATTTAATTTTTCATGTGAAAGCCATTTATCGATTCTGTTAAGTGCTGCTTGATATTTTAAAAATTTGGAAGATAAAAACTTTGAACACTCAAAATTCGGAAAACAGAATCCATAATTTTGTACATAATGTTCTGGAAAATGAAATCTCAGAGACCTCAGCAAATTTTTCTCCATCAAAAAGTGAGCAGGCGCATCAAACATTTTGCTTACTCATAAACTTGACAGCAAAACTGAGATTGATGAAGATCTAAGATCTGATTCTTCTGAACGTATATCTATTATTTTGGATTCTTTCGAGCTCTTGAGCAGTTGACTTTGAATTTAATTGACAGCTTCCAACCGTCAAAATTGTCAAATTTTGGGAACATTGCTCAACCATTTTGGACTTACTTACTTAAGGTGGCGCTACAGTCCGGGGTGGACCAGGGCCTCAACCAACTAGCTTCTTCCAGCCGGATCGGTTTCAAGCTAGCTGTCTCCAGTTTCGCACGACAAGTTGGTTGAGGTCCTCTTCCACTTGCGTGCGCCACTTTTAACGCTGTCCACCTCTACTGCGTTGTCCCACGGGGTTGGATTCAAAGACTTTCCGGGCCGGAGCATTGGTGTCCATTCGCTCTAGGTGAACCAGCCATCTTAGTCGTTAGCTTTTCACTTTTGTGGCTAGGTCGGTGTCGCTGTACAGCCCATACAGTTCGTGGTTGTATCTTCTCCTCCATTCCCCATCTATGCAGACGGGACCAAAAATCACCCGGAGAATTTTCCTCTCAAAACAGCCTAACGCGTTCTCATCCACCGTTAACAGTGTCCATGCCTCTGCACCATACATCAGGACCGGGATGGTAAGCGTCTTATACAGGGACAGTTTGGTTGCTCGAGGGAGGGCTTTGCTTCTCAATTGCCTTCTTAGCCCGAGAAACAGCGATTGGCAAGAGTAATTCTTCGTTTGATCTCAGCGCTGGTATCGTTCGCTGAGTTTATAGCGGATCCTAGGTAGACAAAGTCTCTGACCACCTCAAAATTATAGCTGTCTATAGTGACGTTCTGTCCTAGACGTCGGTGTTTGGTGTCCTTTCTTGTTGACAGCATATACTTCGTTTTGCTTTCATTCACCGTTAAACCCATCTTCTTGGCTTCCTTCTCAATGCTCACAAAAGCACCACTGACATCACGCTTTGTTCGTCCTATTATGTCAATGTCATCAGCGTAAGCGAGTAATTGGACGGACTTTTGAAAGATTGTGCCTCTGGTGTTGACGTGAGAGTTTTGCACTATTCTTTCAAGAACGATGTTGAAGAAGTCGCATGAGAGCGCGTCGCCTTGCCTAAAACCTTTTTTGACATCAAAGGTGTCGGTGAGGTCTTTGCCGACCTTGATGTGGCAGCGTACATTCTCCATCGTCATCCTGCACAAACGGACGAGTTTGGCAGGGATGTCAAAACTAGACATTGCTCTATATAGCTCGTCTCTATAGATGCTGTCATACGCGGCCTTGAAATCGATAAAAAGGTGGTGGGTATCGATTTGAAACTCCTGAGTTTTCGCCGTAGTGCGAATATTTGGTCGATGGTGGACTTCCCTGGCCTAAAGCCACACTGATATGGACCTATCAGGTTGTTGACGAATGGCTTCAGGCGTTCACAAAGTACGGCAGAGAAGATCTTGTAGGCGATATTAAGAAGACTGATGCCTCTGTAGTTGGTGCAGTCCAGAGGATCGCCTTTCTTGAGGATCAGGCAAACAATGCTGAGGTTCCATTCATCGGGCATGCTTTCCTCCGACCATATTTTGCAGATGAGCTGGTGCATACTCCTAACCAATTCATCGCCAGCCGCTTTGAATAGTTCAGCCGCAAGGCCATCAGCTCCAGCAGCTTTATTGGACTTAAGTTTAGATATGGCTATCCTCACTTCGTCAAGATCGGGTGGACGGAATTGTTGGCCTACGTCGTGGTGCAGGGAATTAACTTCACGGGAACTAACTTCACATGGGAATTAACTTCACCACTAGTGGGAATTAATTGCACTTTTTTGAAGTGAAATTATTTCTCACTCAAAGTGAGTAATAATTTCACTTTTTTGTGGGAATTAATTTCACTTTAATGTGCGTTTCCTTAAATCCAGATTCTTTAAATGCAAAAGAAACTTTGCATACACCCAGCCTCGCACCTACCCCAAATCCTATAATGTGCCCAAGCAGGGGGGTTGCAGGGGGGCAGCATGCCCCCCATAAATACCTCAGTGTTTATTCGCCGTAATACTTTGCCTTACATAAAAACAGTGCTATACCGTATCCAACAAAAATTGTCAGTACAGGAAAGATAGGACGTTTACTTCTCAGTTTGTTTGCATTGGCTTGCATACATCTGTCTCAAGTTAAAGCTCTCACAGGGTTTGCGTACTTTGAATTATAAATTGCCACAAATCGAAGAACAATGTGCATATGGTTACCATTGATACCATTTCAAACATATTAAAAAAAAGATCCATTTATCTTTTTTTTACCTCAGCACACCTTTTTAAATGAATTTGATCACGTAACGCTTTGTGAATGTTTCAAAACTTAGCGCAAATAACTTTTTTCTTCTTAAAGACTAAAATCATACAAATTTTAAGTGGATTTTATAGCTTTATTCAAATATACAAACAAATAATAAGGGGACAATCAAAACGACAACACTTTTGGCTCTCATCTTTATGAATATTGTTCTCAAAAGCTTCAAAACTGAAAGTTCTTTCATAAAAACCACTGAAAAAGCTCTTTCGTACTGTTGCAACATGGCAAAGGCAACTCTGTTGGAATTTGAATTTTTTGTTTTATTTCACACAGCGAAGGTTAGAAGCGAAAGCGAGTATACGATCAGAATGCTTTTGGCATTGAAAGACGACGGTCATGTTGGAGCGTACGAAATGTTTCAAGGAGTTGCAACAACAATTCCTGTATGTTTATCAGTGGTTTAGTATCTTTTTCAGTGGCAGGTTTGTTATTTGAGTGTTGTGATGGTATACACTGGCGCCACTGTTTTGAAAAAAGCTCGCCCATAAGCCCTGTACTGACAATTTTTGCTGGATAGACTATAGCAGCAAACATTATGGCGAATAAACACTGAGGTATGTATGGGGGGCATGCTGCCCCCCTGCAACTCCCCTGCTTGGGCACATTATAGGATTTGGGGCAGGTGCGAGGCTGGGTGTATGCAAGTTTCTTTTGTTTTAAACAATCTGGATTTAAGGAAACACAATTTTACATTTTTTGTAATTTTTATCATATCATAGGTGGGAAATAACTTCACACAATTTTGGGATGAAATTATTTCCCACCTTCAGTGGGAAATTACTCCACAAAAAAAAGGTGAAATTAATTCCCACTAGTGGTGAAGTAAATTCCCATGTGAAGGTAGTTCCCGTGAAGTTAACTCCTGAATCTAATGTCTTTTTATCACTTTTAACATCATCAACTTTCACTCTTTGGGTTCTTTCATTTAGATATGATCTTAACCAGTCACTTGAGAAGCCTCGGATCCCAGCATTTTCAAGTTTGTGAATCAATATTTCGTGATTAACCATGTCAAAAGCTTTTGATATGTCAACAAATAGTGCGGCTGTATTCTTTTTTCTATCAAGGCTTACAAATATTTGAGAACAGAACTGTAACAACGCATCTTCGGTTGATTTATTACTTTGAAAACCAAACTGTACATCACTGAAAAATTTCGTTCTCGTTAAAAAGCTCACCATTCTATTTTTCACAGCTTTTTCAAAAATCTTACTTATCGAGGGTAAGAGTGATATAGGCCTATAATTACCCAGATCACTAGTTGCGCCTTTCTTGAAAAGGGGCAAGATATTGGCACATTTAAGACCAGCCGGAAATATTCCAGAAAATATACTTTTGTTAAAGATATGTGCCAAAACTTCAATTATAAAACATGCTATATTTTTTAAACAAACATTTGAAACACCATCATAGCCAAAAGATTTTGAAGTTTTTAAAGTCCCAATTAATTTTAGGAGCTCTAGACCTGTTATAGGTTCAAACACAAAGCTTTGACTTTGAGAAGATTCATTACTGAGAGGACTACAAAGTGCACAAGATAGGGGACTAGAAGTCGCTTGTAGATTAAGTGAAATCGTTGAAATATATTCATTGAAAGCATTAGCAATTACAATTTTATCTGAAATCATACAGTCATTAACATTGACAACAGATGGCTGTTTTTTGCACTGAGATTTATTGAGAATACTATTCACAATTTGCCATTCATTTCTTATATTTCCTTCGGCTTGACTGAATTTGTTTTTAAAGTAACTATCTCGACAAATAGGAATTTCCTTCCTCAATTCAACACACATTTGTTTATATCTAGTTTTTAAACTCTGACTGCTATTCCGTTTTGAACACTTTTTTCTTAGTTTGTTTTTATACTTCACTTTTTTAAGCAAACTATACGTAATCCAAGGCTTTAAACGCTTATTAGACTTTTTCGGAACGACAGTAAAAGAGGCATCAGAAATGTATCTACAAAGGATATCAATAAATATATCATACGATTTGGAAGGATCACTTTCGTCAAAAACTTCTTCCCAAAACTCAAAAGACAGATTAGTTTTAAGCCTACTAAAATCGATTTTTTTGACAGACTGATCGGGACTAGAATCTGAGCAATTATTTTCTTGTCCAATATCAATAAGAATCCCAGTCATGGAATGATCAGTTATTTTGAGGTCAAAAACACACTTTTCACAGGAACTGATAGAAGAAGCAAATCGGCCATAAATATGATCAAGACAAGTACCAGACCTAGGCCTGGTTATCTCTTTGATAAACGAAACAAGTCCATGAGAAGCTAACAAATCGAGATAAGTTGCAACGAATTCACTATTCTCTAAATTATCTATGTTTAAATCACCTACTATTAACAAATTATTCGATTTCTCACTGTCTAAGAAAGTTGAAAATTCTTCCATAAAAACTGCAATGTTAAACATATGAAGTCTATAAATACAAAGTATGATAAAGATTTGTGTATTAATTTTGACGGTAATTTTCAAAACATCCGCACTCTGAAAATCTAATTTCAAAACATCAACAACATCATAAGCTTGTTTTACAAAACATCCAACACCTCCGGCTGCATAATTCTCATTTGCATTCAGATAGAAATCATAACCTGGCAGCCCATAATCATTTTTCTCAGAATCATAAATCCAAATTTCTGAGACAACAACAATATCTGGAAAACACATAAAAGAATCTATATGGGAAACAAGACTTGCGAAATTCTCTCTTAAGCTCCTGATGTTTTGATGAATTACAAATAATTTTTTTAAGGAGTAAGATTTGTTATAAAAAATTTCTTCGCAATTTGTATTAAAAAGATTGAAGGTAGAAAAATTAAAACTAAAATCATTCAGAAAATTCATACTACAATATAAAAAAGAATATAATATTAAAAATGCACTATAATAGTACAGGATCATGAAAAGATCTTATTACATTAATTTTTCCACCTTCAACCATTCGCATTAAAATTTTGTTATGTACCACACATATTTATACCCCTTTTGTTTTTTATTTCTTTTGCTTTCATAAACAAAGCTCTCGTGTAACTCGTGAGAGCTTCATTGATGTAAATATCATTACCCTTTTTTGTTCCGCTTCCACTGCCGCTACCGCCGCCATCACTGATGCCACCACTGCACCACCGCTACCACTGCTACCACTGCTGCCACCTACACCGCTTCCATTGAAAATGTTTGAATTGAGTCTATTTTTTTTCTTTGACTTCGCTCTCATAATATTTTTCTTCAGAGATGAATCCGAAAGAGTCAAACAAATGACAGACGAGTGTGATGAAGAAGAGCAAGGGGTTTTGTCGTTTTTTGCGTTCTTCTTTTTCAACACTTTCTTCACATAGCATTTGACTATCTTATCATCAGGAACCTCTATGGCCAATGCATCAGACAATAAATGCTGTGCTAAGCTTTTCGCATTTGCATCATTGATGTTGGGTACACCGGTAATTTCGATGCAGTTGGTAAGTTGATGTTGTTGTTGCCAATTTAACTTGCTTTCAAGTGATTGAACTCTGGTCTTCAGTTCGTTATTCTCTGTCCGCAAGTCACTAATTGTCTGAAGCATGTTTCCCATCATTTGTTCAAGATTAGTAAGTTTTTGGCAAACCATTCGCAGAGAGAACTCTTCACTCTCCCCCGAAACTGGTGGTGGTGAAGCTATGCGTACACTTGATGTTTTTTGTGTTTTGGTTTTACTTTCGGTCGCTGCAATTGTAGTGGGAGCCTTTTGTTTAACTTGTTGCACATTGTTGTTGTTGGTTAGGTTAGATGGAGCCGCAATCATAGACGAACGCCAAATACCTCTGCATTTGTCGCAACGGTATGGAACACCACTTGATTTATAATAATCAATGTCCTCTTTCAGAACTTTAACACAAGGAGCGTGAAAATTTGATAAGCAATCATTGCATGATATTTTAGATGCGGAACCTTTTTCGATCACCTCCGCACAAACTTTACAATTAATCATTATTAAATGTCAATAGTTATACTCTCTCTGATATTCTATTTCAAGTCACAATGAGATGCGCAACCCACGACACTCACTCACTGTATCCGAGGCTTGTTGGTGCTTCGCAACTAAGATAGCTTTACGTGGCCGGGAAGTCACCCCGACGGTACGACCCCCAACCTGGAGGACCAGACCCTTAGGCCCATTTCACACATGCCCGGCAGCCGGTTAGCCGGTATCGGTTACCCGGTTTCTCAACAAATGAGTATGCTTTCACACACACCCGGCAGCCGGCAGTATAATGTGAATTTTTTATTTTTGTTTGAATTTGGGTAGTATTTGATTTATATCTTTTTAAGGGGTAGGGTTAAAAAGCTGAAATTTTAATAGATGATAGAAATTATGAATTTAAATATAGATACAAAAAATTAGAATCCCAGAGTACCGTTGAACGGAGTTAACGGCAATATTTGAGCGCTTTCACAAAAGAACTCATATCTCTTCAGTGCATGTATGGATTTATTTAGTTTTTCTTATTTCACATCTCAATAAAATTACCGTTATTTAAATACCTCTTTTATAATCCAACGTGCTATAGAAGTGCCACAATCTGGATTTTAAATTGATTGAAAAACCAAAAACTTGTATTGGAATAACCAGCTTGGACCATTGCCTACGACCATCCACCAGACATTTCATCCCTTGAAACTACAAAAACAAAACAAAACAAAAAAAGCTCACCGTAGTCCTTTTTGTTCTTGTCGTCCATAAATTCATAATCGTTATTTAACTCCTTATATATATCCTCACAAGCATTTCTGGTTGCATTGCGGTCTTTGTACTCGTTCAATGTCTTATCCCAAATCACGGGCCTTGCCTCAACCAAACCAATCAGTTGATCGATATCAACATTCATTTCGAAATAAATAACTTCAAATTTTAAAATCAATTAATTAAGTAATACAATGCTATGCAGAGCACGAGAGCACAACGAAACCGAATTTGTTCACTCAACAGCACAAAACAACTAAAAATCGGCTAGCCGGCTACCGGGCGTGTGTGAAAGCGCAATTTGATATTCTGTATCCACTGCTGATTTGAGAACCGGTTAACCGGTCCCGGCAGCCGGCAATTGCAGTGAGCGAAGCCGGCAGCATTTCTTCTGCCGGCTGCCGGCTAACCGGTTCCGGCAAGTGTGAAAGCTTCCATAAGATCTTTAACTCAACGACCGGTTAGCCGGTACCGGGTACCCGGTTGCCGGCTATGTGTGAAATGGCTTTTACAATATAACTCCAAGGGCGGGGAGCCGGATTAACCGCTCCTTATAGGCCTGAGCTCCGAATATGTCGTAGTAGCCCGTATAAGGTGTTCACTAAGTAGTTCAGCCTAACTGGAACTGTAGACGCCACCGTTGATTCCATCTTGAGAATTCTTCCACTGCCGCCTGGATGAAGGAGAAGTGCCTTAGTGGGAACACTCCTCCCCCCCTATCTCGTTTGCTGCCCCCTAAAACCGTCCACAGGGATTGGAACCCCATCTTCAGTTAAAGGTACTAGGCACCCGATGTTCACCACTTGGAGTTGATAGACAGAGGTTCGCTTTGAAAAAAAAAGCTTGTGGACGCTTGTGTCCTCTTGAATGCACCGTGTCTACCCTTTGAACATCATTTTGGACTAGCTTTTCTTAACTTAGCACAAATCTGTATCGGAATTTTACGACATTTAAAACATAAACTGTACTGGACTCAGTTCCTGATTTCGACATTTTTTTTTTTATTTTGGACCATGTTCTGACCTAAATTGAAAGAGAAAACATAGGCAAAAAAACATTGAATTCAGATATCCACTTTCACAATCAATAAATGTACCAAATTCCATTAGTTTTGTAACAAATATTGGTGCAGCAAATCATTTTTGCCACCGAAATTAAACAAATGAAAGACTAGGTATGATCCTTAACAGATTTATTGGACATATAATATGAAGGGAGAGCTGATACTTGAGCTTTTTCAGATCACATTCTTAAGTTATTGCTGTTATGTACAGCAAAAAACACAACGTTTTGTTGGTGTTTTCATAGTTGTTTTGTAACGTGAGGTTAATTGTTTAAATCAAATTTTATAATTAGTCCAGTAACCTTGTAGTTTCATAGTACTGAGACCTTGCGTCAGGTCCGGTAGTTCTGATTTTTGGCTGAGTTGTTTTTGATGTTGGCCTAGTATTAAATCTGATTTTTCGACTTCGAGCGCCGAACGCAACATTGGTAAAAATCCAAAAAACCGCGAATTTTTCGCGGTTTTTTCACTTATTGGCTATTTTAACCATTACGCCTTAACTTCCGAATAAAACATTGCTCTACGATTTCAACCTTACTAAATTTGCTTCAATTTGAGTCCAAAGCCGGTTCTGTAGACAAAACGGTTTCCAAGGGACGGCATTTCAAAATATAGCAATAAAAATTTAAAACAACAAGTAGTATATAAAACAGTATAATAACAAAAACATGGTCTTTGACATATGCTGCATCAAAGCAATAGAGCGTGTAGATTGGGCCAAAAGAAGAAAACAATAGTACTAGATGGGGGGTATATATCCCCCCGTTTAGGTGGGAGGGGCAATTTTAAGAAAAGTTGACTTTAAATAGAAAAATAACCATAAAAATACAATGGTAATATCTGGACAAAAATCCATTCCTCATTTCAAAGCCAGAAATCCATTCTTTAATTTTATTTTTAAATAAAGTTTTTTTAGCTGATAGTTTTTGAAAAATTTACTCTCAAACTCAAAATTTTGAGAAAAAGACGATTTTTTTTGTTAATCTATTTTTTTTAATTTATTTTATAGTATTAAGTACTATTTTTGATTTTGATTTTCAATGCCCTTATTAATTCTTAGTTAAAAACTGAAAACCAAATGCTAAAATGACTTATAGTTTTTGAGAAAACTGAAATTAACATGATCAACTTCACTGTTTTCAGTCTAGTATCCTTTTTCTTCGGGGTGGGAGGGCTCTGCCTCAGATCCGGTAGTTCCGATTTTTACATGAGTTGTTTATGATGTTGGCCTTAGCAATAATCCAAGTTTTCGACCTCGAGCGCCGAACGCAACTTTGTGAAATACGCAAAAAACCGAGAAATTTTCGCGGTTTTTTCAGTTATTGGCTATTTTAACCTTTAAGGCCTGGTTTTCGATTATAACTTTGCTCTACCATTTCAAAATGATTAAATGGGCTTCAATTTGAGCTAAAAATCAATTCAAATTGTGAATTTTTTCATCAACTTTTGAATTTAGAATGCTGCAAATCGAATTGAAGGGGGCTTATTCACCCCTTGTGTGAAATCGTTTGCCCCTTATCAATGATTTTTGTATACTGCGCAGCGTGTCATGTTGGCTTTATTTCAAGATCTTAATAATGAACATCGGATGAGTAGAAACGGAGTTATGATTTTTTAAAGTCAACCATATAAAACTCGAACTAAAACAGTACCCAGTTCAGTACCCACCAGTGAGTTATCTGAAGCGAATGTTTTAGTTCGAGTTTTATATGGTTGACTTTAAAAAATCATAACTCCGTTTCTACTCATCCGATGTTCATTATTAAGATCTTGAAATAAAGCCAACATGACACGCTGCGCAGTATACAAAAATCATTGATAAGGGGCAAACGATTTCACACAAGGGGTGAATAAGCCCCCTTCAATTCGATTTGCAGCATTCTAAATTCAAAAGTTGATGAAAAAATTCACAATTTGAATTGATTTTTAGCTCAAATTGAAGCCCATTTAATCATTTTGAAATGGTAGAGCAAAGTTATAATCAAAAACCAGGCCTTAAAGGTTAAAATAGCCAATAACTGAAAAAACCGCGAAAATTTCACGGTTTTTTGCGTATTTCACAAAGTTGCGTTCGGCGCTCGAGGTCGAAAACTTGGATTATTGCTAAGGCCAACATCATAAACAACTCATGTAAAAATCGGAACTACCGGATCTGAGGCAGAGCCCTCCCACCCCGAAGAAAAAGGATACTAGACTGAAAACAGTGAAGTTGATCATGTTAATTTCAGTTTTCTCAAAAACTAGAAGTCATTTTAGCATTTGGTTTTCAGTTTTTAACTAAGAATTAATAAGGGCATTGAAAATCAAAATCAAAAATAGTACTTAATACTATAAAATAAATAAAAAAAAATAGATTAACAAAAAAAATCGTCTTTTTCTCAAAATTTTGAGTTTGAGAGTAAATTTTTCAAAAACTATCAGCTAAAAAAACTTTATTTAAAAATAAAATTAAAGAATGGATTTCTGGCTTTGAGATGAGGAATGGATTTTTGTCCAGATATTACCATTGTATTTTTATGGTTATTTTTCTATTTAAAGTCAACTTTTCTTAAAATTGCCCCTCCCACCTAAACGGGGGGATATATACCCCCCATCTAGTACTATTGTTTTCTTCTTTTGGCCCAATCTACACGCTCTATTGCTTTGATGCAGCATATGTCAAAGACCATGTTTTTGTTATTATACTGTTTTATATACTACTTGTTGTTTTAAATTTTTATTGCTATATTTTGAAATACCGTCCCTTGGAAACCGTTTTGTCTACAGAACCGGCTTTGGACTCAAATTGAAGCAAATTTAGTAAGGTTGAAATCGTAGAGCAATGTTTTATTCGGAAGTTAAGGCGTAATGGTTAAAATAGCCAATAAGTGAAAAAAACGCGAAAAATTCGCGATTTTTTGGATTTTTACCAATGTTGCGTTCGGCGCTCGAGGTCGAAAAATCAGATTTAATACTAGGCCAACATCATAAACAACTCAGCAAAAAATCAGAACTACCGGACCTGACGCAAGGTCTAATGTATATAGTTACTGGACTAAATGGTTTCTGAAGTATGTCTTCTCTTAAAATCTGTTTAATAATTCATTCTGATAACCCTTTTATTCTCTGAGCTTACTTACTTACTTAAGGTGGGGCTACAGTCTGGGACCAAAAATCACCCGGAGAATTTTCCTTTCAAAACAGCCTAACGCGTTCTCATCCACCGTTAAAAGTGTCCATGCCTCTGCACCATACATCAGAACCGGAATGATAAGCGTGTCTTATACAGGCATAATTAAGTTGCTTGAGAGAGGGTTTTGCTTCTCAATTATTGCCTTATTAGCCCAAGGAAACAGCAATTGGCAAGAGTAATTCTTCGTTTGATCTCAGCACTGGTATCGTTCGCTGAGTTTATAGCGGATCCTAGGTTGACAAAAGTCTCTAACCACCTCAAAATTAAAGCTGTCTGTAGTGACGTTCTGTCCGAGACGTGTCGGTGTTGGGTGTCCTTTCTTGTTGACAGCATATATGTAATTTGTTTTGCTTTCATTCACCGTTAAACCCATCTTCTTTGTTTCCTTCGTCGACCTTGATGGAGAAGCTTGCATTCTCCATCGTCATCCTGCACAAACGGACGAGTTTGGGAGGGATGTCAAAACTAGACATTGCTCTATACAGCTCATCTCTATAGATGCTGTTATACACGGCCTTGAAATCGATGAAAAGGTGGTGGGTATCGATTTGAAACTCCTGGGTTTTCTGCAAGATCTGCCGTAGTGCGAATAATTGGTCGATGGTGGACTTCCCTGGCCTAAGGCAACACTGATATGGACCTATCAGGTTGTTGACGAATGGCTTCAGGCGTTCACAAAGTACGACAGAGAAGATCTTGTAGGCGATATTAAGAAGACTGATGCCTCTGTAGTTGGTGCAGTCCAGAGGATCGCCTTTCTTGAGGATCGGGCAAACAATGCTGAGGTTCCATTCATCGGGCATGCTTTTACAGATGAGCTGGTGCATACTCCTAATCAATTCATCGCCAGCCACTTTGTATAGCTCAGCCGCCAGGCCATCAGCTCCAGCTACTTTTTTGGACTTAAGTTTAGATATAGCTATCTTTACTTCGTCGAGATTGGGTGAACGGAATTGTTGGCCTACGTGGTGCAGGTTGAATGATGCAATCTGCATGGTAGCGAATTCGGTTCGTCATCACCGTTATACAATTTGAAGAAATGATTTTTCCAAATCCTCAGCAACGACTGCGATTCACAATGTTCCCCTGATCGTCCTTGCAGGCTTCGGTTCGGGGCTTGTAACCTTGGGAGGTTGTTTTTACTTTTTGGTAAAACTTTCGAACTTCATTCCTGCAATGGCATCCCTCTAATTCCTCGATCTCACGCTTCTCAAGCTCTTTCTTTTTCCTTCTTAGCAGCTTGTGTTCCTCTTTCCTCTTCTGCTCGTAGAGCTCGCGAGCAGCTCTGGTCCTTCTATGCAGCACCACTTTGTATGCCTGTTGCTCGGCTGCATGTACTTGCCGGCATCATTCGTCGAACCAGGGTTTTCGCTGTGGTGGTTGTGCGAGGGCAAGTACGTCAGAGGCGGCATCTCTGATGGCTTCCCGGCAGTTTTTCCACTGGTTCTCGATATTTGCAGTTGGCGGCAAAGGACTATTTAAGAGGGCGCCAGAGACTCGATCGGAAATAGCCAGGTCTTCTTGCGTCTACAGCCGTCCGACGTCGAACTTCCTCACAGTATTTCCCTGTTTTGGCTTTGGTCTGGATATCCGTAGAAGTACGTTGGCTACAACGAGGTAGTGGTCCGATCCAACGTTGGCTCCTTGGAACGCTCGGACATCCCTGAGTGTTTTGCGTCGATCGCAATGTGGTCAATCTGGTTGGCGGTTGATTGACCAGGAATTCGCCATGTCCCCTTATGTGTATCGAGATCCGGGAATTGTGTACTAGCTACAACAACGTTTCGCCCCGCAGCAAAGTCGATTGACCTGAGTGTCCATTATCGGAGGTGGTGTCGTGCAGGCTGTATCTTCCAATTGAGCCACCAAAGACGTCTTCTTTTCCTAGCTTGGCATTAGAACCACCCAAAAGACAGTTTAAATGTCATAGCTAGGGCATTGCTCATATGTCTTGTCCAGGAGCTCGTAGAACTCGTCCTTGGTGTCGTCATCTTTCTCCTCTGTGGGGGCATGCACGCATATGAGGCTAATGTTGGCGAATTTAGCCTTGATGCCAATTGTCGTGAGGCACCTGTTCACATAGTTGAAACTCAAGACTTCTTGCCTAAGTCTGTCTCTTACGATAAATCCACATCCAAAGAGACGCTGCCCTTGTGGTCGGTCAGTCACCGTAGTAGATATCGCAGTCTTTCAGTTTTCTTTTGCCCGGACCATCCCATCGCACTTCTTGGATGGCGGTGATGTCTACTTTTTAGCAGTCTAGGGCTTCCGCTAAATGTTTGGCTGCACATGGTCTATTGAGAGACAGAACATTCCACGTGCAGATCCGAAGTTCGTTGTCCTTATTTCGTTTGCTAGGTTCGTCAACAGTAGATCCGTCCGTATCCGAGGCTTGTTGTTGCTTCGCAACTAAATAGCTTTACGTGGCCGGGAAGTCAATCCGTCGCGACGGTACGACCCCCAACCTGGAGGACCAGACCCTTACAATATAACTCCAAGGGCGGGGAGCTGGATAAACCACTCCTTATAGGCCTGAGCTCCGAATATATCGTAGTAGCCCGTATAAGGTGTTCACTAAGTAGTTCAGCCTAACTGGAGCTGTAGACGCCACCGTTGATTCCATCGTGAGAATTCATCCGCTGCCGCATGGATGAAGGAGAAGTGCCTTAGTGGGAACACCCCTTCCCCCCCTCTCTCGTTTGCAGCCCCCTAAGCCCGTCTACAGAGATTGGAACCCCATATTCAGTTAAAGGTACTAGGCACCCGATGTTCACCACTTGGAGGTGAGAGTAAGAATTGATAGACAGCTTCAAGTATTCGAAAGGAAGATTCTCAGAATTTGCACCGGACTGTATTTTAACCGGCAGCGGATGAGACACTAAAAGAACGAACATCTCTACTCCGAAGCCAACATAATCCCGCTAGACGAATACGCAAATACCTAGTCATTTCACCGATGAGACTAGTACGGAACATCATCGACCACCCAAATCAGCTATAATGAGAAGGATGACCACTGAATAACGACATCCGGAGTCAAGGTACCTCAGTTTGATGGAAACTCTAAATTTATGCATCTATAATTTGTTAAACTAAAGACATTATATAACATTTCATATGTAACCCTATATGCCACCAAATGTAAATTTATCATAGTATCATAATTGTTATAAGCCAGATTGTATACATATATTATGTTCAATAAAAGAAATTGAAAATTGAATTGAAATTGAACGAAAATCACCATTTCGGTCACACGCAAAGTCACGCGACAGAATTAAATTTGATTTTATTGATTTATTTTAACTCCGGTCGTAAGCAAGTCGAGACGATCCGGTCAAATAGCTTAATTTGGTTTCAAGGAGTTTCCCCCACCAATTGTAATGGGTTTAGTTGCAAGTTTGGTAGTGAAGATTGTCCAGCTATACATATTTCCTACTAAGTCGTCCCTCCAGCACTTGTAAGGGGGTTAGTTCGGAGTCAAACGTCCTAATTATTGCCACCAGGCAGGGGCTTTAGTACCTATGTACCTTCTTTTTAGCAGCTTTTTTAGTTCTACCAGGGGCGTTGTACCTGCTGGTGTACCACAGCGTTAAGCCTGCTGTTTTTAATACTGTGTCACACCAGCAATATTTATATTTATTTGTTTATAGTGTAATAACTTTCCATATTTGAACTATAACGACTCCGAAATGCAAACAAACGGACACAATAAAGCTTACGGTCGCAGTGCAAACATACCCTTATTAGCTATAATTATAGCAACTCTCAAACGAAGGAAGCGCCATCTGCCGGATTATAGCAGATTTACCAGCTGTCAAATAAAAGCTTTTGGAAGGGAAATTATTGAGAAATTTCCCCTACGGAAAGCTCTGGAAGCAGAGACCAGAACGTTCTCCTTATTTCGAGAGTTTGGAAAACAAGTATAAAAGGCACAGGTTTGAACGGCAGCGACACAGTTTGTTTTTAATCGTGAATGAATAAAGTTGGTTGTAAAAAAAGTGAAAAGTAAAGTTTGTGAATTAATTCAGTGGTGAAGAATAAATCGTTTTGTTTGTAGTAAGAAAAGTAAAGTGTTTTATTTTGCGAAATAAATAAGTGGACGTTTTGAATAAAGTAAATAAGTTTTATTAACGAACCTGAGAAAATATTACATTGGTGTTAGAAGTGGAATAAAACTTATTTTATTTGTGCACTCAGTAAATTTATTGTGTGGAAAGTGAAAAAAAAAGACAATGGGTAAATCTTTGAATGATTTAAATTTAGTGGAACTAAAGGCAGAACTGAATAAACGAGATCTTCCTACTGCTGGAACAAAGAATGATCTTATAATTCGTCTGCAAGAAGATTTAAGAAGATGTGGAAAAAACCCGGACACGTTTATATTCGACATTGAAATGGAAGAACAGCAAGAGCAAGTAAGTACATCGGGCATGACCAATATGCTGTCTCAGCTGCTTGCAAAATTTGAAAGTCAGGAAAAGAATCTTCTCGAACGTTTCGAACAACAAAGCCAAGAACAACGGAGTGAACAAAAGAATCTTCTCGAACGTTTCGAACAACAAAGTCAAGAGCAGAAGAATCTTCTAGAACAACAAAGCCAAGAAACACGGAGTGAACAAAATAATCTTCTCGAACGATTCGAGCAACAAAGCCAAGACCAAAAGTGTCTGCTGGAAAAACAGACAAACATGCTCGAATGTAAGTTAGATGCCTTTGACAGTAGAATTGTTGCCCTTGACGAGCGTGTCGATAAGCAATTTTCTTCTATCGATAAACAATTGTTAACTCTCGATCAACAATTGTCTAATGTCGATAAGCAATTGTCGACAGTAGAAGCAAAGTTCGAAGATAAAATCGAATCCATTACAAAGGAATTAGATAAAGTAAAGAAAATGAAGGTTCGAGAAAGTTCTGGCGACTGTCCGAAGAAAAAAGAGATGCATCCACCAACCTTCGATGGGCAAACTTCTTGGTCAATCTACAAGAAGCAGTTTGAGGCAGCCGCAGCAACAAATGGCTGGGATGAGGAAGACAAATGCATAGCTCTAACGCTTGCCCTCAGAGGACCTGCTGCTGAGCTGTTACAAAGCATACCAGCAGATAAAAATGGCAACTTCAGTGCTCTCGTTCAGGCCATTGACAAACGTTTTGGAGATGGCCATATGCAAGAAGTCTTCCGCGTCCAGCTCAATTCCAGAGTCCAGAAAAGGGGAGAAACTCTGCAACAACTCCAAGCAGACATCGAACGGTTGGCGCACCTGGCATATCCAGCTGCAGGAGATGAAATCATCAACCAATTCGCAACAGAAGCCTTTGTTCGTGCTGTATCTGACATCAACCTTCAGCGAGCAATTCGAACTGCTGGCAAACGCACGCTTCCTGAAGCACTAGCATTCGCCCTCACTATGGAAGCAGCAGAGCAGGCTTCTCAAGGAGTCCATCGGGTAAGAGAAATAGAAATTGAGGAGTGCTCTTGCCAGAGAACAGCATTCCAAAGGCACCAACGCGTTGGACCTGCTCGATGCTGGAATTGCAATAAAACCGGACATCTGCAACGCCAGTGCAGATTGCCACCTAGAAGATCTGCTTGTCAACATTGTGGAAGCAGAAATTTTAACAAACAACAATGTCAAAACTCCTACTCACCCCGTTTCTCAACCGGGAAACGAGTAAGAACCAACTTCGAGGGGCAGAAGCTGGTTTCTGGTATCGATGGCCCCAGAACCACCATCCAGGTCTCACAGACGAAACGGAACAACAAAAGTCTGACTGTGGCGGCAACACTTAACGGCAAGAAGCAAGTGGCTACGATCGACACCGGTGCCACTGCCTCCGTTGTTCGAAAGGACTTGGTGAAGATGACATGGCTGCATAACACCAACACTTACCGTCTGAAAACAGCAACAGGAGAGGCAGCCAGAGTGTACGGGGAGGTTCGTCTTACAATCCGTTTGGCAGAACTGGAGTTTTCACATCTATTTCTGGTAGCAGACATATGTGACGAGTGCATCGTTGGAATCGACTTTATGAAAGAGCACGGAGTAATTCTCGATATCGGAAAGCAAGTTCTCAAATACCGAAATGTGGAGATTCCTATGGTTTATGGCAATGAAAATTCATCAACTCTGAGAACTGTCATAAAGGAAGATATTTGCCTGCCACCTTCTTCAGAAGTGTTCGTTTGGACAAAAATAAAGGGAGATTTGGGTAGCCATCGATACCTAATGGTGGAACCAGACTCTGAACAGTCTTCTCAAAACATCATCCTAGGGAAGACCCTTGTGGCGCCAAAGAACAACATGGTGCCCGTACGGATACTCAACATCAAACCGTACGAAGTCAAGCTTAGAAAAGGAGAAGTTGTTGGAAAATGTGAATCCGTATCCACAATAACTAAAATTACAGAAGTTGATACACAAGAATATGTGGACCCCAGGAAAGTGAACACTATGAAGTCAAACATTCTCAAGTCTTCAAAATTCAGTGAATATCAGCTAAGTGTTGCTGGAAGCCTCCTTCATGAGTATGCTGATATACTCTCTTCACCCAATGGGCAGTATGGTCGAACACAACTGGTGCAGCATCGAATCGACACAGGAGACGCAAGACCTATTCGACAACCAGCAAGACGTCTCCCATTAGCCAAACAAGCCGAAGTTGAAGAGATGATATCGACCATGAAGAAAGATGGACTAATCGAAAACTCTAAAAGTCCATGGGCATCCCCAGTTGTTCTTGTCAAAAAGAAGGACGGAAGTACTCGATTTTGTGTGGACTATTGGAGGCTGAACGATGTGACAAAGAAAGACAGCTACCCTCTGCCAAGAATCAGCGATACTCTGGATGCGATGGAAGGAGCTGAATGGTTTTCAACATTGGACTTGAAGAGTGGCTACTGGCAGGTAGAAATCCATCCAGAAGATCGAGAAAAGACGGCTTTCTCCACAGGAAATGGTCTGTGGCAATTTAAAGTTATGCCTTTCGGACTATGCAACGCTCCGGCAACATTTGAGCGTTTGATGGAGTGCGTTTTACAAGGACTTACTTGGAAATCTTGCCTAGTCTATTTGGACGATGTCATTGTTTATGGTAAGACATTTGATGAGCATTGTGGAAACCTTAAGGCCGTGTTCCAGAGGCTTCGAGAAGCAAACTTGAAATTGAATCCAGACAAGTGCGAGTTTTTCAAGTCTGAGGTAAAATACTTGGGACATATCATCTCTTCCCAAGGAGTGAAGACTGATCCTGAAAAAGTTGACACCGTAAAGAATTGGCCGACACCACAGGATAAACATCAACTCCGGAGCTTTCTTGGTCTAGCCACGTACTATCGACGATTTGTGAAGGATTTTGCTGGGATCGCGAAAAGTTTGCACCAGCTAACAGAGAAAAGCAAACCGTTCAAATGGTCAAGCGAGTGCGAGAAAATCTTCCAGGAACTTAAGCAGCGCCTATGCAATACACCAGTTTTGGCCTATCTGACACCAGGGAAACCTTTCATCATCGACGCTGACGCAAGTAACGTAGGAATCCCAACTAACAAAATTGCTTCACATTTCAGACATTATAGTGTTATTTGTTTCTATAGCGCGCCTATTACCCTCTGACGTGAAGTAAATACCTTATTGGAGTATTACTGCTTCCTTGAATATTTTCTGGTGCAAATTTTAACAGGTTGATAGAAGCGATATACCAATGTTTCTATAATCTCTCTTTATTGCTTTTATGAAATGACGACGGAGCTTTTGTTCTAAAGTCATCCTGTAAAATTATTATATAATCTCTATGTTAGTTTCTGTTACTTGCTAAGTTCAGGCACAAACCATTTCTGCTGTACTAGTAAAAACACAAACCACTTCTGGTATACTAAAGAGTATAGACACAAACCAGCAGTGTGGAGAAAGTGAATACGTTTTTTTTCATCGTAATTATATTCTTCCATGGCCGAGCGGTTAGCGTGGTGGACTTTCAGTGCGAGAGGACCATGGTTCGAATCTCACAGAAACTTTGTAGTTTTTATAACTTAAATAATATCATTGAGTTTATATACATAGAGGAACCACTTCGATAAAATGAAAATACTACGTTAAAGCGACTTCAGATGTCGCCTTGTGCATCCAAAGACTACAACCATTTTACTCATAAAAGAAAATTAATCTGTGGATCATGTTGCTAGATGTCACCTTATTTGTCCTTATACTTGAACCCTTTCATCATAAAAACAAAAACAAAAAATTGTGGATCCCATGAAATGTGGAAGCAAACACCTACCTACACCAACACAACATGAACAATGAAAAGAGCAGTGAGCATGAGCAGGTTGCAGGTAGAAATTCAATTTTCTTTCTTTTGTGGAATGGGAATGTGTACTTTTTGTTGTTTTTCTTATTGTTGTAACCATCAATGTATCTACCTATACGCATAAAGGGCTAGCTTTGGTATTTGGTAGACATGGCAAGGTTCAAATCTCAGCAGCAAAATTTCGGAGCAGATTTGTTGAAAATGCGGAGTAGGTAGGTAGGTTTATAGAAAATTTTGAAAACGAAGGAAAAACTCAAGTTGTCAAAACTATATTTTCAAACAAAAATAAATAGGTATTTTTAACAACAAAAAATATCATAAATCACGATATGATCGAGATCGAGAAACGACGAACAAGATAAGAAACAAAAATGATTCCGTTTAAAATTATACTTTCAGATGTAAACATTCAGATTTCAGAGTCGGAGATGGTTGGAAAATTGAATAAAACGGTGTTGTCATTTAATTTCATGTTGTTTGACAAAAGAATTTTTTAGTGTGGAAAACAGAGGTAGATTTCAAATTAGTGGAGTTAGTTAGTTTTTGTTATTCCTCAAAATTGGAGTAAATTTGCTCCGATTGGAGTAAGGTCCGAACGCTGGATACGAGCCATGCATGAGCACTTAACAGGCAGACAATAATTTTTTTTGTTTTTGGATAAGAGAAAATAAAATGTACCTTTTTTTTTACTGTTTTTTTCTTTTCGGAAAATGAAATATAAAGCCGTTTGTTTGGGTTTTGTTTTTTATTTTTCAGCAATATCGTTGCGGCATCGGCATAAACTTTTGTCTGGGGTCAGATAATAAAACACTGTTTTATGTATTTTTTTTTCTGTAGAAAATTCAATGGTGTGATTAGTTATTGCATTTTCCAAAAATTTTTAACAATTTATCAACCATTATTAAAAAATACTTGATGCAAAATGATTTTTTTGCTTTTTTCGCATTTTTGTACGTGGTTACTATATGT
The DNA here is from genome assembly GCA_963921185.1 of Dasysyrphus tricinctus. Lineage (NCBI taxonomy): Eukaryota > Metazoa > Arthropoda > Insecta > Diptera > Syrphidae > Dasysyrphus > Dasysyrphus tricinctus. The sequence continues at coordinate 69,528,359 of OY992531.1, forward strand.
TTTCATTATTTCATACATATAAAAGTGAGTTTAAAAACAAAACTAATGATCCTTAAATGAACTTGGTACGAAATACATTTTTCATTTGAAAAAAAGTATTTTTTTCCAAATAAAATTGAATATCTCAAAAACTGATCAATAGTTATGCTTGAAAAAAATTTTCCTAATTAAGGACACAACAAGATATATTTTCACAAAGTTTCATTTAAATTCAACAGTTTTTAGAAAAATGAAAAATAAAACAAAAACCAGAAAAAAATACGGTTTTTCGCCAATATCCCGGAAATTTTGGGGTTACGTTAAAAAGTAATGTATATAAAAGTTGTAGATTTTTGCCAGATCTACAACATTTCTATTGAACACTCTTCATATTGGGGTCAACTTTAGTCGGAAAACGCAATAATACAATTCCCCCCCCCCCTCTTTTTTACCCCTCAAATCCCCCCTCCAACTCCGCCTCTGGGAAATAGATTTTTTGTACATACCTTATAGCCCCCTTCACCATATTCAATCGTTAAACTGTTGGTAACAATTTTTCTTTTTTTCGATTAAAAATATGTTAATAAGCCTGCACTATAGGGCCCTTAGGGGCCAGTTATTGCGATCAGGAAAACGAAACAGGAACAATTTTCGAATGGCTTATTAACTATGAAGAATTTTGTTGGCTAATAAAGCTTTCGCCAAGTGTACAATAATTCAGGCGACAAGAAAAAATAACGGCTTTTTGTCGAACAATTAGATACGAGCAATTTTTACTTTAGGAGGGGGTCTATCTCACCCTATTTTTAAAATGAAAAGAATAATATTTAAAAATAACGGTAATACCTAAAATTAAGCATTGGACATTTTTTTAAAGCCTAAAGTCTATAATACTGTCATCTAGTTTTTAAATCAAGTGATTTCCATGAATAGTTCTTGAAAGAACTGATTTCAAACTCTTATTTATTTTTAATCGAATACTGAAAACCAGATGGTTTTAAATCTACTAGTTTTCGAGAAAATTGAAAAGTATCAAACCTATTTTTTATTAAATTTTTATTTATGGACATTTTCACTATCGACTGTGTCAATTTCATTGAAATCGCCCAAGGAACAACGAAGTTGCAAAATGTTGTAATTTTTTTGAAATACCCTGTTTTGAAAATATTTGTTTCTATTGAAATTCTATCTCAGCTATCCCTGTGTCAATTTTATTGAAATCACTCAAGGAACAACGAAACGAAGTTGCAAATTGTTGATATATTTCTGTTAGTTTTCGAGAAGAAAAAACTGAAATGTATGCCCTTTTAACCTCTAAAAAATGTTCACCCTGTCTAAATTTAAGCGACTTTAAATTTTTAAGACGTCAAAACAAAGCTCATGATTTTTTCGTAGCTTAGCCATTTTTGTCTGATTTTCCTGGGCCAGGCTAATCAAATTGCATACAAAATAAAATGCACGACTGGGTCGCACGTACTTGCTCTTATGTTCAATACACTGCGAGCTTAAGAAAATTGTATATACAAACATGGAAATTATGAGAGAAAAATGTAGAGAAGCATGAAATACGACACTTAAATTAGCTAAAACAACTCTTTTGACAGTTTGAGGTGAAAAAAAAGTATGCCATCTTAATTCATGACGGAATATGATTGTATGGGAAAAAAATTTTAAAATCGTTGGAGCGGTTTTTTTTTAAATCAATTTTTTATATATAAAATTCTTAAAACATTTTTAAGAACAAATTTTGGTATGCAGATTTAAACTATATATTTATGTGTATATAAAAACAAAATTTGAAAAAAAATTGTCAACCCCGTTTTTGAGATATCGAATTATCAAAGAAAAATTTGAAACTTTTTTTAAAAATCAAAAAACTTTTTTTTTGAAAATTTTGATATGCAATATTATTTAATCTTATCTGAAATTTGTATATAAGAAAATTCATTTAAATCCGTTAAGCTGATAACGAAAAAACTCAAAATAAAAAATACGTTCTATGACAGGTACTACTAATAGTTGCAAAGTGTAAAATTTTATAATTTTTTATGGTAGATCGTACTTATTTTAGTATATGAAAAAAATTTTATCAAAATCGTAGGAGTCGTTTTCAAGCAAAAAAATATTTTCCTTTGCGGTTTTTTCACTTTTGTATGGAAGGTACCGTTATTTTTTCATAAATGTAAAATTTTTTCTAAAAATATTTTAGAGAGTACTAAAAAAATCTTAAATATCGATTTTCAAAAAAATCTATGATGCCATTTTCGAAATATTTAATTTTCCAAAAAAAAATTTGAAATATTTTTTAAAAATCCAAAAAATACTTTTTCAAAAATGTTGGTACACAAAACTATTAACATTTCTTGGAAGCTTTTGTATAAAAAAATAAATGAAATCGGTCATATCATTTTGAAGAAAATCAAAAATTAAAAAAATGGTTCCTTGGGAGGTACCATTAATAACCATTTTTGAAAAATGGTTTTCCACCCAAAGAAAGCCTTTACTAAAATAAATTTATTGAATTTTTTTTAAGAAAAGTTGTCGGGCCGTTTTTGAGAAAAATACGATTATGTAAATTTGCCAAAAAAAAATGTATGACAGGTACCGTTATTTTTGGTTCTAAAAAAAAACTGAAAAAAAACGTGTCGGCAGAATCACCAAAAACCACTAAGTACCAAGTTTGAAGAAAATCAGACAGACAGACAGACAGACAGTAAATATTTATTTACACCATAGGAACACAGTCTTGTAACTACCTACCAAAAAGTTTCTGATTCCAAAGAAATAGAAACAAAATAAAGAATATCTTTAAAGTATAAAATCAGCACCTAAACTATTAACGTATGAATGCACATATGTATGAACATTTCCCAGCCCTTTATTTTTAAATTGACGCGACCATCACCGATCGACATACAAACGCACAAATTACATACATAACTCATCCCTATACGCTTTGAAACAGATATATAATATATGTACCTACCTATAGATGTCCCAATATGCACAAGCGCCTGTGCCTGCACACAAAAAAGCTCAAAAGGGATATTGCATAGGTCTGCATACATAAGCCACAAAATAACAAAAACAGACCCCCCTCGTACACCTTCTCTCTTTGTCATGGCACTCCTTGGTGAGCTGCCATTTGCTTCCCTTGATTTTTTTTACAATCAATGCGTTCCACAAAATTTAAAATTCTCAATTTAGTGCATGTGGCGACACCTTCGGGGGCTTTAACGCAAGATTTCGTGATTCCTCTATGTATATAAACTCAATGATAATATCTAATAAATTCTAAGATTGTATTTCAGATAAAAACTTTCAATATAAAAAAATAATAATATATCAGAAAATTAATAAAATAAAATAAAAATATAAATAAATAAATATAAATCAATTGTGAAATATTTTTTTTTTATTTTTCCACCTTCTTCTATAAGACCTCTAAATTGAGTCCAGTAAGTGCTTTCCGGGGCAACTGAATTTAGTCCATAAGGGTCCAATAGGAGCTAAAAAAGTGCGCCCTTTCAATTCTATGGACTATTATATAATGCTTATAAGATTGCGAGAGATGATAATGGGAAGTTTCTTTGGATGATTATAGGGGCAAAATTGTTAGTTGGGATTGGTGCCGTACTATCACAAGTCCACGAAGGAGAAGAGAAGGTCGTTGCATATTACAGCAAGGTGCTCTCAAAGTCAGAAAGAAATTACTGTGTGACCAGAAGAGAACTTCTAGCTTTAGTATCGGCAACAAAACACTTCCATAAGTACATCTATGGACAGAAGTTCCTTCTTCATGGCGCACTTAATTGGCTGTTGAACTTCAAAAATCCAGAAGGTCAAGTGGCAAGATGGATTGAGAGATTGCAGACATACGACTACCAGATCCAACATCGAAGAGGAAGGTTGCACTCAAATGCAGATGCTTTATCTCGGAGACCATGCAAACCGGACTGTAAGCACTGCACACGTCAGGAAGAGAAGGAGGTTGCTTCCATCCAGCGATTAAGAGCCGATCCCATTTACGGTTGGAGTAATGAAGAACTGAGGACTGCCCAACAAGAAGACTCGGATATTGAACCCATTCTTGCGTGGAAGGAACACCAAGAGAAACCAGAATGGGGTGACATCTCCGATAGAAGTCCAACTCTTAAAGCGTATTGGGCACAATGGGACTCGCTTCATGAACAAGAAGGAGTACTAAGACGTAAATGGGAATCCACAGACGGCAAATCATATGTGATGCAGCTAGTCATACCTCGTTCCAAAGTTAATGACGTTCTGCAAGAGCTGCATGATGGAGCTTCCGGAGGACATTTGGGTGTCAATAAGACACTGGAAAAGGTAAGGCAGCGATTCTACTGGCTACACGCAAGAGAAGACGTCGAAAAATGGTGCCGAAAATGTGATACTTGTGCTGCAAGCAAGGGACCAGGCAGAAAAGTCCAGAGTAGAATGCAGCAGTATAATGTGGGCACGCCCTTTGAGAGGATTGCAATAGACGTTGCAGGCCCTTTTCCAGAAACTGAAAACGGAAACCGATACATCCTGGTAGTAATGGACTACTTCAGCAAGTGGCCTGAGGCATTTGCCATCCCAAACCAGGAAACCAAAACAGTCGCGGATCAGATTGTTTTCAACTGGGAAAGCAGGTTTGGTGTACCTATGGAACTCCATTCAGATCAAGGGAGAAATTTCGAGTCCAACATTTTTCAGGAAGTTTGTACACTCCTTGGCATTAAAAAGACGAGGACAACACCGCTTCACCCACAATCTGATGGGATGGTTGTAAGCGACAAACAACGAGACTGGGATCGGCATATTCCGTTATTCTTGATGGCCTATCGAAGTGCGGTACATAGCTCAACAGGACATACACCATCAGAAATCCTGCTCGGGAGCACAATACGACTACCAAGTGAAATCAAATTTGGATGTTCTACAAGTGAGCCACAAGGAATAGACGACTACGTGGACAACCTCAAAGAAAAGCTAGTTGACATTCACGAAAGGACGAGGGCAAATATAAAGCTATCGAGTGATCGGATGAAAACAAGATATGACGCAAAAGCCACAACGACAGGATTCCAAGTGGGAGACCTTGTGTGGTTTTATAATCCCCACCGTCGGAAGGGACTCTCACCGAAGCTTCAACAAAATTGGGAAGGCCCTTATACTGTTGTAACACGAATTAACGATGTCGTCTACCGCATTCAGAGAGGATTACGAGTCAAGCTAAAAGTAGTTCACAGCGACCGTTTACATCATTATAATGGTGATGGAAGCGATGGATTTGCTCGGGACGATCAATCCTAAGAGGGGGGCAGTGTAATAACTTTCCATATTTGAACTATAACGACTCCGAAATGCAAACAAACGGACACAATAAAGCTTACGGTCACAGTGCAAACATACCCTTATTAGCTATAATTATAGCAACTCTCAAACGAAGGAAGCGCCATCTGCCGGATTATAGCAGATTTATCAGCTGTCAAATAAAAGCTTTTGGAAGGGAAATTATTGAGAAATTTCCCCTACGGAAAGCTCTGGAAGCAGAGACCAGAACGTTCTCCTTATTTCGAGAGTTTGGAAAACAAGTATAAAAGGCACAGGTTTGAACGGCAGCGACACAGTTTGATTTTAATCGTGAATGAATAAAGTTGGTTGTAATAAAAGTGAAAAGTAAAGTTTGTGAATTAATTCAGTGGTGAAGAATAAATCGTTTTGTTTGTAGTAAGAAAAGTAAAGTGTTTTATTTTGCGAAATAAATAAGTGGACGTTTTGAATAAAGTAAATAAGTTTTATTAACGAACCTGAGAAAATATTACAATAGATAAATAACAGATTATATTGCCTTATTGTGATGAGTGCATAAAACTACGATATGGCGAGGTAACAAAATTTTTGACGGATCTTGATTTCTGGCACCTCCAATACAAACAAAAATGACTGAGAGCTATTAAAGCAAGGGAGTTGGTGGCAGGAAAGATATTATATCATTATTGTAGATAGTGAGGCATATCAACTTTAAGTTTTTGCCACCAGAGACGTTGTACTTGGTGATGTAGCAAAGCGTTTACCCTGTTATGTTGAGCGCCACCAGGAGCGCAGTACCTGCTGACGTACCAGAGCGTTTAGCCTGCTATTTTTGTTAGTGACGCTAAGAGCGTAATACCGTGTGATCCCGTCGCAAACCTGAGGTCAGAATAATAGGATCAGTTAGAAGCCACTGCCCACGTTCTTTAACACTCGCATCTATAAAATTGATCGAGAAACGTTGAAATATGGAACAAAACTTATGTATTTTGTTTCAATTTGATCGTTTCTCGATCGATTTAATCAATGCGAGAGTTACAGAACGGGGGGTGGGCACAGTTTACCCGAAACCAAACACTAAGATTTATGTAAATCCAAAACCAGAAACTATAGTATAACCGATCCAGCAGCATCCAGCAAGACCTAAATCCAGAAAGTCAAGTCATCCAAATACCAATAAATCATTCCGGTACTAGAATTTACCGTGTAAACTATTGGAAATGGATATTGTGTGTTAAAATTTAGGAGTTGTTCTCAATAAAGGTTTTATAACAAGGTTTTAAGACCTTTTCCTCTGAAATTTCGTGTTTTCTTCAGGACAACCCTCTAGCAATACTGGCAATTAAAACCATCGCAAACTTCAAATTCTATTAGACATAGGTACTGTGGTGGAAGTTCAAACAGTTTAATCACGTCAAGTACATAAGTTTGACAACACTGAACGATTGAACAATAACGTTCCAACCAAGAAATTTTTCAAATTCTAGCCTCTTGACTGGAGACGACAAAGGAAAACCTGACTTCTGTTTTAAACATCAAGTCATGCATCGGGGCAGGGAGCCATATAAAGAAGAAAGAAAGTATGTACACTCCTCGTCAACTGAATAAGCACAAACATTTTTGAATATATTTTATCCATTTTTTCCAAACAGTGATGGTTATTATGCCATCTGTTGATGGTAAAAATTTTCGTAAAATATAAATAACAGAATTTCAAAGTCTTATCCAAAAACAACCGTGAGTTTTTCCTTCAGCCACTTCCAAAGTGTAACTTATGCAAAGTAGAAGTTTTTTTTTGAGTCAATTGAATAGGTACAAAAATTAAAATTGGTATTGGAATGGAATGAAACAAGTTTTTGTTTAAGTTTAGTAGTGGGTACTTCCACCTTTATTTTTAATTACTTCGTAACTTCGATCCGGCATGGAATCGTATTAGTAGGGTCGCTTAGCAAGAAAATCTGTTTTTGCCGGACAAAAGCACCAAATTTTTTGTAGGTACTACTTAGGTCCATAGCTTGAGATTTAGGGTAGGACCCATCTCGGCGGTCAGCCATCTTGGATAATATATATACACAAGTTGAAAATGTATCTGACTAAACTAATCCAAGGAGGGAAATGGGGGTCATGACACCCCCCCCCCCCCTCAGAGCCCAGGAAAAAGTATAAATAAAAAACAAACTTCATTTAAACACACAGAAGTGCAAAAACTGACGTGACGTACGGCTAGCCCAAATTATTTCATAACCGTAATGTTACCTTTTATGAGACCATGGTAATATTATTCGCGAAGACTGTATGTTTTGTCGTATCGAGTTTTTCCGAAAGGAAAATGAATAAGTTAAATGCAAATACAAAATAAAGATTTTCATCATCTTGGACTTCATTCAACATGAAAACAGAAATAGAAAAAATCTTAAAATATCATATACATGATCATAAATCAAATTTAAAATTTAATTTCTTTGTCAGCTGTTTTAAGCAATATCTATGTTTTGGTTAGTTGTCTAAATGCGACCATTTACGCAAGATTTTTCTAAGTCCCCTAACACACGATGATTCTTTGCCTCTGACTCTTTTCGAACATAATGAAGAATGGCTGTAGTAGGTGTATGGTTCGTACTGTTGACACGGACGTAGTGGTAATCCTCATCGGCAAGTTCCATCACCTGATGAACTTGTGCACAAATTTGAAGACTTCTGTTGCCTTTGGTACGGGCAGATCATTTAATTATATAGACCAATGCTATTAACGAGAAACTGGGCGTAAAAAAATCCTTGGCCTCCCTGTATTTCAGTTTTACGGGTTGCGATACAACATCTTCATTTTTCGGACGAGGCAAGAAATCTACGTGGAAGGCATGAAATTGTTATCATGAGGTGACACATACCTTAACATGCATAGCATTACATCCCTACACAGAGCTTGATGGTGAACATTTAAATGGCTAGAAAGCTTCACGGTAATATTATATGATAAATTCAGTAATTCGGACAGTGTGAATGATGTCAACAAGGACCAAGGAGCTGTTTTGTCAGAAGACTAAGACAATGGAGAAACTTCCACCAACAAAAGATGCACTACTTCAACACTCAAAGCGGGCTGTATATATCAGGCAGGAGTATGTACCAGTGAACACTTTCAACAGTGTGCTCTTAGTCCAGAAGGTTGGGGCTGAGAAAAAAGACGGTGGATCATGGGTTTCTGTATGGAACACATTACCTATAGCTTCAAAGGCATGTACTGAATTGGTGAAATGTAATTTTAAGAGTCAAAAAGGATAAACTGGTACTTTCAAAGCTGCTCGTTGGAATTGTACTGATCTTTGTAAATGTCAATGCTTGAAGACGACATAAGCAATCCATATAGGTAGATAAATGCAATTCAACATATTTCATATGTGATTTCTCTTGTATTTAAATTTTATATATTAATATGTACTTACTTATGTATGTACATGTAATAAATAAATAAATAAATTGGGTGGCGCAACAGCTGGTGGAGAACCAGGGCCTAGTGACTTACAACTCACACCTATTCCTGTGTGCGTGTAGGTAGCTGGCAGGAATAGAGGGGACCTACAGGTTTTTGCCGAGTCCAAACGGCTAAATGAGAAGCACTTTTTCATGACAAGTATACTCTTGGAGGATTTGTCAGCTCCTCGCAAGAGGCTGAACCTCGGATAAAACATTTCTGTTTTTAGGTGGCACGGCTGGGAATCGAACCCACACCTTCGGCATGACAGTCCTACGCACTAACCATCATGCCACGAGGTACTACATGTACATGTATGTATGTACATTAGGGTGGTCCTTAAATTGGACATTGTCTTGGATAGCCCTCATTCGATTCAAAACATTGAAAAACAATTTCCCTAATTTTTTCAGATTTTTATTTCACCCCCCTGGTCTCCCTTTTTTCACTTCAAGGTACACATAATGGAGTTAGGGTGATTCTTATAACACGCAAAAAAAAGTCAGAACTTATAGATTAGATTCAGACGAAAAAAAAATCGTACGGGAGGGGGGTCTATTTCCCCCCGTTCAGGCGGGAGGGGTAATTTTCTAAAAATTTGAACCAAAATAGAAACAAAAATTATTAAAAAACAACGGGACCACTTACAATGGCATGCTATAGCTTTTTTTAAAGCCATAAATCCAGTCTCTAATATATTTTTTAAATCAAGTCTTTATTGTAAATAGTTTCTGAAAAAAATAATTTTCAAACGTAAAAAACAATTATTTTTGTTTTTATTTTTTTGTTTTGAAAATTATTTTTTCAAAAACTATTTACAATAAAAACTTGATTTAAAAAACATATTAGAGACTGGATTTATGGCTTTTAAAAAAAGCCATAAAGTGCCATTGTAAGTGGTCCCGTTGTTTTTTAATAATTTTTTTTCTATTTTGGTTAAAATTTTTAGAAAATTACCCCTCCCGCCTGAACGGGGGGAAATAGACCCCCCCTCCCGTACGATTTTTTGCTCGTCTGAATATAATCTATAAGTTCTGACTTTTTTTTTGCGTGTTATAAGAATCACCCTAACTTCACTATTTGTACCTTCAAGTGAAAAAAGGGAGACCAGGGGGGTGGAATAAAAATCTGAAAAAATTAGGAAATTTTTTTTTTTCTCCATTTAAAGTCATGTGATGCCTATCCAAGTTGGAATTTCAAAAAAACCCAATATAAGGACCACCCTAATGTACATGTACGTACATATAGCTTATTTCATTTTCAACCTTATATCTTAGAATCTAATATTTTTGTCACTCGATTTAATAATTGGATAGTTTGTTATTTATATATACTTATACAACCTAACTTAAATGTATTTGCATTTAACTTATTCATTTTTCTTTCAGAAAAACTCGATACGACAAAACATACGGTCTTCGCGAATAATATTATATATTACCATGGTCTCATAAAAAGTAACATTACGGTTATGAAATAATATGGGCTAGCTCTACGTCGCGTCAGTTTTTGCACTTCTGTGTGTTTAAATGAAGTTTCTTTTTTATTTATACTTTTTCCTGGGCTCTGAGGGGGGGGGGGGGGGTGTCATGACCCCCCATTTCCCTCCTTGGATGATTTTAGTCAGATACATTTTAAACTTGTGTATATACATTATCCGACCATAAATATAATATATGATTTGCTTGGAGCAAGGGGGTCATGACCCCTATGCCCCCTTCGTATATTTGCAAACTTTAACATTTGAAAAGTATGTGGTTGTATTCCCTGACCCCAAAAATGTATACCTAGACACGAAGTTTGGGATCCTAAGTGATTTAGAAGCCGAGATATTAATAATATACCTGAATTTCAAAATGGCGGCTATAAAATCCAAGATGGCTGACCGCCGAGATGGGTCCTACCCTAAATCTCAAGCTATGGACCTAAGTAGTACCTACAAAAAATTTGGTGCTTTTGTCCGGCAAAAACACATCATCTCGAAATTTGACGCTAAGCGACCCCACTATATAGCTTTTTAATGTAATTTAACGAAATTTCGCTCCACGCTAATTTGATTGCAGAAATTAAGGTTTCTTTGTCTTCGAACTGACGACCACCCTCATAAACTTTGCGTACTAACCATCCCCAGACATTTTCTATGATGTTTAGATCAGGTGAGTACGGCGGCCATTGAAGCAACTGCACTTGTTGCTCCTCTATCCATGTTTTTATTATGCGCGCTGAGTGAATAGGCGCATTATCATGTTGGTAGGTCCAGTTTATGGGTCCAAAGATGTTAGAAAATTTAGGAAAATTTCTTTCCAAAATTACTTTATACCCAGCTGCTGTCATTCTTGATGTTACAACCTCGAGCTCAACTGTTCCATAATAATTGACTGCTCCCCATATCATGACACCTCCTTCACGACTATGATGGCGCTTTAAAAATCTTTTTTCTTTTCTTAAGTCGTGAAAATAGAAGTTGAACCCATCAGGGCCATCGAAATTAAACTTTTTTTCATCTGAAAAAACCACGTGATACCATTCTTTTTTCCAACTCATGTGAAGTCTTGAAAAATCTAATCGCAACATTTTGGTCTCTAAGTAAATCGATTTTAGCTTTTTCAACACTGTTAAGACACGTAGATCTACCCATTTTTCTTAAAATTTGAAATCAAGAATTAAATTTTACTGAAAACACTAAAATCGTTAATTTAAACTGTCAAGCACTCCAAAAAACTTATAAACAACGAAGAAAATGGCGTTGTACCTATTCAGTTGACTAAAAAAAAAACTCCTACTTTGCATATAAAACACTTTGCAAGTGGTTGAAGAAAAGCTCACGGTTGTTTTTGGATAATTCTTTCGGAATTATCTGCTCAACATCTTAAGGGAATAGTTAGCATCAACAGATGGCATAATAACCATCACTGTTTGGAAAAAATGGATAAAGTATATTAAAAAATGTTTGTGCGTATTCAGTTGACGAGGAGTGTATGTATGTATCTTAAAAGAATTATTGTTTTGAGGAAAGCATACCTACCTGATAAATAAAAATTGTTTTTCAATACTGACGGTTCGATGTAGTTGCCGTTTTGATTTTCAATCGTCTGTAAAATCTATTATCTACATATTATTCAATCAGTGGTGCCAAAGAAACATGCAACACGTGCAAATGACAATGTTCTTATTATTAATATGGGTTTTCTCTTGTGGCAACGATGTGTTTCATTCCAGTCGATTATTATAGCCGTTTTCCTTTGGAGGTGGCGAAGTACTTACGAGTAGATGAAAACACTAATCTAGTACTACCAACTGCACATGCTCTCATGCGCGAGTAGATACATTTTACATGGGAAAGCAGTTTGATGTGTTCCATTGAAAAAAGCTGGCAAAGTACTTGCAAGTACTTCGCCACCTCCAAAGGAAAACGCCTTATATAAGTTTCGTGGTTAAATTCAAGTTGACCAGTTCAGTGAATAAATCATCCAACACCCGCACAACAACAAAATACATCAGCAAAGAGCAAATTGGATGATATGAATGTGAGCGACACATTATGTGGTTCTTGTAGGACAGCTGCTGCCTGAATGGACGATTTGAGAGTAGGGTTACCTCTCGTGGAAGTGACCTGAACTGGCCACCAGGATCGTGCGATTTGACTCCGGTAGACAATTTCTTGTGGGATTTTCTAAAGTTGCAGGTGCAGGTGGCAGGTCTATGCCAATAAGTCGCAATCGGCCGATGGCCTCAAATTCAACAAAACTTATTGCTCAAATTCAGCCGGATCGCCAAAATAATAAGTGAAAATTTGACTTATGGATACGTATACGTGTCCCCATGTGGAGCCAAGGTGGACATTAGGACATTTAAACAATTTCATACATACATAATTGCATACGAGTAGGTACATACATGAGCTTTTCAAACTACTAAAAAAATAATTCCGTAATACCTTACAGCCATACACACAGCTTATTTTTTTTCAACATCGACCCGTCCTTATATTGGAAAATCCTTTATAAAAGGAACTTCGTATAACCAAGTTGTTAATTTTATGTTTTTTGTTTCATTCCGAGACGCTATAGCCTTAGACCTTAAAGGATTCCAACCGAACGAAATGCGAAATACCGAGATTGAAAATGTGTTCCTGGTACCTGATTTCCAATGCCTTGGTCATAGGAATGTTACAATGGTTCTATTGGACAAGAGAAGTGAAAGTCGAAGTCAATATTGTTTTCCTGAGAGCTATACAAATTGATGGAATACGAGCAATGCAAGTCCAACAATTCGATGAAGCATTAACTAATTGTAGTACCTCGTGGCTTGATGGTTAGTGCGTAGGACTGTCATGCCGAAGGTGTGGGTTCGATTCCCAGCCGTGCCATCTAAAAACAGAAATGTTTTATTCGAGGTACTGCCTCTTGCGAGGAACTGACAAATCTTCCAAGAGTATACTTGTCATGAAAAAGTGCTTCTCATTTAGCCGTTCGGACTCGGCAAAAAACTGTAGGTCCCCTCCATTCCTGCCAACAAACACGCACACAGGAATGGTTGTGAGTTGTAAGTCACTAGGCCCTGGTTCTCCATGAGCTGTTGCGCCACCCAATTTATTTTTATTTTATAACTAATTGAACCATGCGTATATAAGGGTTTCGTAGAGCAGAAGTTATCTTATTGTAGCGTGTGTGTAAATATGTTCACTTTCAATTAAATGCACAATGTCTGTGAAGGTTTTGAAGTTTTCTTTTTAATGGCGGAAGCTTGGTTTTTGTTTTATTTTTATGGAAATATGCCCTGGCAGCTATGTACGTACATACCTTCATACATTTAGATGTTATTTGTGCTGTTGCTCTAGACAAAACTGGAGATCTGATGAAGTTTCAATAAGATAAACTGCAGATTTGCTTAGCAACAGCCTTAATCACCATCTATGAATATAACCCATTATGTTTATGCGGGTATAAACACTTCCAACGAAAGTTAATTAAGCACCTTCACGTAACATTTAAATCATAAGAAGTGTATATCACAGAATTTCATGTTTTCCGTTTTATTATACGGAAATGGTGGTTAGCTTATAGCATTCGTTTGGATAATAATCTGAACGTCATTCAGAATGCAAAAAAACTGCAAAGGAGATGACGCACTTTTGGGCCAAGAGCGTGCACGGACAAGAGTGGTATCAAAAAAAAGGTGAGTGTTAGCACATTAAAACTGTGAAGTTTTAGGAAAATCGTATGTGGGGATTTTGAGTTATTGTCCCTTTTCCGAAGGCATCTCCTGCTTGATTTTTGTCCGTTTATAAGCAAATAAAGTCATATATAATATGAAGCGTAAGACAAACCCCCATGTATTTGGTATCAAATGAAAGGTATGTTTTATATCTTTCAAATAATGTAAAAATCATGATTCTAGAACCTTCATTTTTTGAAATAATCAAATAAACTTGAAACTTAGTAATTTTTTTAGAAATCAGTTATTTCTGAAAAATCTACAATGGCTATGTACCCTTTTTTAACAGTTTTGTGAAAGAAACCCTTTCAGTCTTTATTTTGATATATATTAATCAAAGATTCAGCGAATAAAAAGCAAGAAAACCACCTTCCGATGCCTTGCTTGGGAAAATCAAAGAGAATGTACACAACATGGGGCTTCATAGTAGAGTTCCTGTTAACATATTTCTTTATTTTTCAAAACTTGGAAAAATGATGTGTTTTTACAACAAAACTTTTTTTTAAGTCATCAAGAAATGAAAAACGTACAGTGGCCCACAGCGAAAATGGCCCAACCTTAGCAAAATTCTTTTTCTTTGAAAAACTGCAGGAAATCGATTAAAATAAAAAAAGGAGAAATTGACTTTCAATAGAGTATAATATTTTTGTTTTAAAAACTTCAGAGTCTCTATTAAAATATTAAAAAAACAAACGAATAACGGAAAATATCCAAGTTAAATGATTATTTCACCTCACAGCGAAAATGACCCAGACATTTTAGTTGTAAAAAGGTTAATAAACTTGTCTTAAAATCTTGCAATTTTTAGGGAGTTCTTATTATTTTATAACTGATTTAGGACGTTTGGCTTATTTTATACCATTCCTCCAGTTAAACTCTTTTTGAGTCACTTTCGTTGAAAATCTCATGTTTCTGAATTTCAATTTTCAATTTATTCCAAAATATTTCAGTCGAGTGCTTCTGATCACTGTGTTGATAGAAATACAAAAGTGTTTCAGTTCCAACCATTTCGGCACTATTTTTAAAATTGATGTTTAAAATATCTAAATATTGATATCAGCCCATTATTCCCTCGATAAGATGTAAGCTTCCAACCTCAGCTGCTGAGCATACACCCCAAACCATTATATGACCCCCGCCTTGTTAAAGTAATCAATAAATAACAATTAATTATTATACCATCTTTGGAACCATCTTTTTGGGTCATATGGTAGGTACAACGTTTGGAAAAAGCCGAAGAAGAGATCAATCCAATGCATAAACGTGTCACAGTTGTCCTTTAATGGATTGATTCACCAAAAAACTTGTTGAATCAGTCCCAAATCGTCCTAAATCAGTTATAAGATAAAAAGAACTGCCTAAAAATTACAAGATCTTAAGACAAGTTTATTAACCTTTTCACAACTAAAATGTCTGGGTCATTTTCGCTGTGAGGTGAAATAATCATTTAATTTTAATATTTTCCGTTATTCGTTTGTTTTTTCAATATTTTATTTGAGATTTTGAAGTTTTTAAAACAAAAATATAATAGGTACTCTATTGAAAGTCAATTTCTCCTTTTTTATTTTACTCGATTTCCGACAGTTTTTCAAAGAAATAGAATAAATTTTAAGGTTGGGCCATTTTCGCTATGGGCCACTGTACGTATTTCATTTTCTTGATGACTTAAAAAAAAAAGTTTTGTTGTAAGAACACATCATTTTTCCCAAGTTTAAAAAATAAAGAAATATGTTAACAGGAACTCTACTATGAAATAGGGTTGTGCAATTTAGTTCACTTTAAAGAGCGCTTAACTTAGTTCAATTTTTTTTAGTGAACTAGTTCGCTCTTCTAGTTCATTTAGTTCACTAGTTCAATACAATCTACCAAAAAATATAAGAAAAATAAAGTGAATTTTAAACAAAGTTTTCATACCCTCAGCCCTAAATTTGTTTTCCTTATTACATAAAAAGTGTATATTACATACATACCTGTTTCCTTATAATAATGACAATTAACACAATAACAAAACCCAAAACCACAACGCCACGCAAGACGCAACTCATTGTCATCAGATTCAGATCCATATTACATTAACCTTTACCTAGTTCGTATCGTTTCGTAAGATCTCTAGTTCGTTTAGCTCCCTAGTTCGTTTAGCTCTCTAGTTCGTTTAGTTCTCTAGTTCATTTAGCTCTCTAGTTCGTTTAGTTCGTTTGCCCTCTAGTTCGTTAGCTCTCAAGTTCGATCATTGTATATAAATTCTATAGTATTCTCATGAAGAAAAAAAGCTCGTGGCCATCTATGCGTCCAAATGTAATACTAATTTTTGTTAAGGGATCTCGGTAAGGCGATCACAGCGAACCTATCGACCAAATATCTACCTACAAAATCGTGTTTCATGAGAATACTATAGATTGGATATACAATGGTTCGATCATGAACTGGTGAGCTATACTGAACGACATATAGCCTTTGTATATAAAAACCATAGTACTATCATGGGCAATTTTTTTTAGGAGGACGCACAGCCGTCGAAGGCGCCACATTCAACCGCAAATGTTGTTGTCATGTTGTTGTGTAGACATGAAAATAAGGGAAATGTCAAGAATCGAAGACAAGTAGTAAGAGCAAGAGGATTGTATTATTTCCATTCTGGTAAGAAATAAAGGGAGTAAGTGAGATAAGGAAATCAGCTGTCAAAAAGTAGAAAAATGTGAAGAAAATGAAAAAATGTTTCTCGTCTCCTCTTTGAATTCTACTATTTGGTGTTTTGTTTAGGAAATATATTTTGTATGCAGCCAGAGGAAGCAAGGAAGAATAGAACAAGATGGTAAAAGAGATACTTGAGTGAGCTGCTTGCGTCGTCGCCTCTTCGGTGTCTAGGTCATTGCAACGAGGATAAAAACTTTTTTTATACAGATTTTGTTATAGAATAGACTGTAGATGATGCGAAAAGAGAAACATATGTGGGCATGAATATAGGTATATTTTCTCATATTATTGAGGGTAGGTTTTGTTGTTGTGATTTGAGTAGCAATTTGAGACGATAGGTATGTATGTATGTATGTATGTATGTATATATTTTTTGGTAGCTATTTAAATTGAAATTCATATGATTTCGATGGTTTTGGTGGGTATTATAATTTTAAATTCTTATCTATTTTTGCGAGAGTGGTTAGGTCGTAGGTATATCTTTTGGTATAGTTAATAAATTTTTGTTGTTAATTATTTTGAGGATAGGTCGTTTGGTAGGTTATTTAAATTAAATTTTCTTTTGCAAAATTCGGTTTTGGTGATCTTAAATCTTTTGGTAGTAGGTAGGTACCTACCTACCTAAGGTATTTTTGTTGAAGATTTTAATGCAAAATTCGGGGGTGGGTTTTCGTATAGGTACATGAATAGGAAGATATGTAGGGGAACCTGGGGACACATGATCCCCTGGGAGACTTGATCCCTATGTATTATATCCATTAACTTAGTTCTTTTTTTAAACTTCAAAATGGCAACAATCTGGTTTCCTCTGGTTTTAAACTTTCAACGCGATTTTTCTTGTCGCGAACAAGAAATCTGTAGTAGGCGTTGTGTTTTGTGTTTTCACATCAAAAATTGTTTTATTATCTACGCATATTGAATTTATATTTTGTGAGTGAATGTCATAAATTAATACATTTTTACGCTTCAAACATCGGAACCTATTAATTTTGGTATGTCATTGCCGATTTATTGAAATAAAATATTTCACGTTTTTCATTAAAATTAAAAACAATTTAAAAAAATTACCGAATGGGAGATTTGATCCCAATGAAGTAGGGGACACAGACAGAAATTTTATTGCATCTTATTTTTTGTATGTTATAGACAATGGGTAGAGTTTACAAACCAAAGGAGGGTGTAAAAAAACGAGACCCGATAGACTCATGAAAGGCAATTGTATTCAAATGTATTCAACAGTTTGACAGCTATTCCAATTGCAGCTCCAGTTGCAACTCCGTCTGCATTCTGTTCAGCAAGTAAAGATGACATTTCCGAAGTTGGACGGTATCAAATCGTTAAGAAAATCAATTCTCCAGTCATCAAATCCAACTTTTTTTGGAAAATCAAAAAACGACTCCTACGATTTCGATAAAACTTTTTTCATAAACTTAAGTAAGTACGATCTACTATCAAAAGTTATAAAATTTTACACTCTTGGCAACTATTAATAGTACCTGTCAAAGAAAGTATTTTTTTATTTTGAATTATTTCGTTATCGGCTTTACGGATTTAGATGATATTTATATACAAATTTCAAGTAAAATTAAATTATATTGCATATCAAAATTTTCATAAAAAAGTTTTTGAATTTTAAAAAAAGTTTCAAATTTTTTTTTTGAAAATTCGATATCTCAAAGAAATTCGTTTTTAAAAGAATTGAATAAAAAACACATTAAAAAACACAATTTGTTTAATAAAACTGAGAGAAAATTACTTCTAAGATTTTTTTGGTTGAAACTATGTACAAAATCTTGTGTTCGAAATAAGGAAACTTTCTGTTCGGGCTTAGGAAACTAGTGTTCGACAACTGGGGAATTTGGCTTTTTTCAGCTTTTGGTTTTTTATAAAAAAAAGTAGTTAAAGTAACTAGAAAAACCTTAAAAGTTATAACAAATATTTGAGTTTAAGCTGATAAATAATTTTACATCAAATATTTACGTTGAATGGTTTCCTCACAGTCAACGATTACTTTCTTATGAACCACTAAGTGTTCGATTACTGGGGACATGACCCTATACACTATCAATATCTGACGCGCTCGAATATGTCCACGTGACTGTTTTTTTTTACATTTTTGAACACCTGTAGATGCTCCCCCCACCGATGAAACGGTATACTTTACTAACATTTTTTTCTCTCTATCATCAAATCTTCAAAATCCATTAGGTCCCAACGACGCTCGAGTAAATCCACATTTAGCATCGTGGGCTCCCCTACTATATAGCAATATGTATAGTTAAAACTTATATTGTTCATTTTAGAAGCACCAACCAAAAATTCAACCGTACCCTCCCTATCCGCCTGCAATCATCTTCTATACATATTTGTTCATTCCAAAATGAATGGTAACACCACCAAAAATTCGAACTTACCCCCCATATACGCCAGCGTTCATCTCAAATACACATTTGTTCACTTTATTCATTTTAGTAACACCATAATTTACTCAAAACGACCCTATAAACATTTTCAATGTTAAAAACACCTAAATTTTTGTACAAACTAACCCACATATATGAGAATATAGAACCTACCCTTCCTCTTCCACCGCAAAACCCAAAAATCCAACACACTTTCCTATGTTTACGTACCCCTTCCTCATGCAACAGAAAAAAATCCTACAAGCCAAAGAGAATATCCAAAATTGTTTTCTTTTGTGTCTCTTGGCTTTATCTTCATATTAAAAAAATGTAAACAAAACCAATAACAACCCAAAGCAAAATTGAATATTTTCTTCATTGTGTTCTTTATCAAGTCCTTCATTATATCAATATACTATTGAAATAATGCCTTCTACCTGAATCAGTCACACTCTCATAAACTTTCAATACGTCTTTCCAGTTCTAATCATAATCTGACGTTTCTGAATCTCAGTGGTCCGTTCCTTTTCTCTAAAAATGTTAACAATTGTTGATGTGTCAAAAAAAAATGTTGGAATGTCATTGTTAAGAATGTTACACTTTGTAACATTTCATTTAGGAACGATCAATGTTGAAAATATTGTTGATCTGTCAAACGGCAAGGTTGAAAAAAAAAATCGAAATGCATTTAGAATGAATAATCAAGAAAAAACAATCGAAAAAAAAAGTAAATTTATCATAAGACAATTCAAAACTCAAAAACAACACTAAAATCAATTGAATTGAAAACACATATTTGCAAAAATGCAAACAATTCCAAATCCAAACGACGAAAAGTAAACAAAAGATAATTACAAAATGAAAACATTGTAGTTTCAGCTGCTTTTGACAGATCAACACTTTCAATTCATTTCGAAGAGATGAGTTGGAAATTGTTACAAAGTGTAACATTCTGACACTTCAACATTGAGTTTAGGAACGATTTTATGACGTCATAATGTTACACGATGTTACAATTTGAGAATTTAGGAACGATCAGTGTTAACAATTGTTAACATTTTAGAGAAAAGGAACGGACCACAGCCATTCGCTGTAGTCTCCAAAAATGCTCCCAACGAATTCGTTCTCTCCACAACGGGTTCCGCGTATTTTGCGTAGATGTCGCCCCCTTCGTAGGCGACGATAATAGTACTATGGTTTTTATATACAAAGATATAGCTCACTATCACTAGTTCGTTTGAGGTTTGAAGTCTGTTTTCTGTATCTGTTGCTGTTGCAGCAGTGTAGGTGTAGCACGTTCCACTCAATAGCTCTCGGAGTTGCGTGAGTGTATGCTTATGCATAGATGTAAATATGAAGAGTAATGCAATACGAACGAAAAAAAAACACAATTTTCATTCCACTAGCAACTGCACATCCAAAGCAGACTAAGGTGTATTGGTTTTGGTATGAATATGGATAATGAATATGGATACACACAAATTCCAATGTTCGTTAGCTCTTTAGTTCGTTATATTGAACTGAGCTGTTGAACTAAATGACCTATAATGTGGTGACCTAGTTCACCTAGTTCGCGTAAAGGAGCTGCTCTTAGAACTAGTTCGTTCGCGAACTACACAAGCCTACTATGAAACCCCATATTGTGTAGGTATACATTCTCTTTTTCCCAAGCAAGGCTTCGGAGGATGGTTTTCTTGCTTGTTATTCGCTGAATCTTAGATTATTATATATCAAAATAAAGACTGAAAGGTTTTCTTTCACATCTGTTAAAAAAGAGTACATAGCCACTGTAGATTTTTCAGAAATAACTGATTTCTAAAAAAATTACTAAGTTTCAAGTTTATTTGATTATTTCAAAAAATGAAGGTTCTAGAATCATGATTTTTACATTATTTGAAAGATATTAAACTTACCTCTCATTTGATTCCAAATACATAGGGGTTTGTCTTACGTTTCCTTTGATATATGACTTTATTTCCTTATAAACGGACAACAATCAGGCAGGAGATGCCTTCGAAAAAGGGACAATAACTCAAAATCCCCACATACGATTTTCCTAAAACTTCACAGTTTTAATGTGCTAACACTCACCTTTTTTTTGATACCACTCTTGTTCATGCACGCTCTTGGCCCAGGTCCCATACAATTTTGCCACATCTCCTTTGTAGCCTTACTACAAGTTCCTGGCACGCTTGGTTCCTGAGATACACGATGTGACATGCTAACTTCACTGTGAAGTATGCAGCAGCAGGTCACTAAATTACACCCTTATTTGGCGAACTGCAAAATCGGGAATAGAAATGCAAAAAAAATTAAAATTCCTGTCAAGGTCCCATTTGCGTTGGTGAAAGTTGCCCTGCTAACTTCACAGACGTCCACATTTAAACATGTCATAGTTTTTTTCGATCGATTATTCTTCTTGATGATAATCCATAACAAGTAAATATTCTAATCAGATCAGAAGCGTGAGCTTGCAAACGTCATTCCGTAAAGTATGATCTGATCAAAATGTTCATGACTGTCGACATATTGAGAAATCATCATTTGAAAAAGTCGGTCAAATTTTGTTTGTATTTTTGGATAAGTCGGTCTATTAACCAGTCAAAAATTGATGTTTGATGCTTGATAAATTTCTATTAAAAAAGGGTTAAATAAATTCTGTTTTAGGTATTAATCTATACCAGTGATATGGATTTGAGTGTGTGAAGTTAGCCCCCCTTTTTTTGAATTTGTTATTTTTGAAAAATGTTCCACATTGTTCCCAATTTGTTCCGCATTGTTCCAATTTTTTTTTGAAAAATATTCAAAAATGGGGGTTTTAGAACCAAAAAACCGTTTTTGACCTAGCCCCCCTTTTTTTGAAAATCAAAATTTTGAAAGTTGTTCCAGATTGTTCCAGTTGTTCTGAACATTGTTCCAAGTTTTTGGACCTCTATGATCAAAATTTCAAAAGTTATGGACAAAGTTCGAAAAAATTGTAGCCCCCCTTTTTTGAAATTCTGACTTTTTAAATTTTTTTTTTGATTAAGAAAAGTGTTCTTAACATTGTTTCAAAAACTTAAAGTTGTAGGGTGTATATCTAAAAGATATAGCCATTCAAACTTTTTTTCAAAAATTCAAACTACCGCTCACCAATATTTTTTATTTTTTTTTTATTTAAAATTTTTCATATTTAATAATATATACATGTGTTGAGAAATTATGGTGCCCTTTCAGAAAATAAATCAGCCTAAGACCGAGCTTTAAAAAATAGTCTTCGAGTCTTTTAATTTTGTAAAATTTTTATTGGTCCCAATTTGTAACGAATTATTTATTCATATAAAATAACACATGTATGGTAGTTGTCCTCATAGGAAGTTAATAACTTATCGTTAAGAAAAATCAAAAATAACAGATAGATAACTACCTACTTATCCAACCACATACTTACGCAGGAGGAGAGAGCATTTGAGAATTAGAAAAAAATGTACCTACGTCCCTTAAAAAAAAAGAACTCACTAACAAACAAGTATATAGCTCAACCTACAGCTCTTGCGTAAAAGCCCATTCAACCTTGATCTACCTCAACGACCGACTGTTACAGGTCGATCGAACCGTCTAGGCAGAGGCACGAAAGGGGTGTCCAATTTCTATGTAGCGGTAGGCCTGCTAGCACACGCTCATCCTAACTCGCCGGTGGGGTGGGATCTTGCTACTAGATAAAAAGGACAGTGTTACATTGTTTCAGGCCTGATGATATCGGGGAAGTTTTCCGATAAAAAAAAAATATTGTTTAGAGATGCGAAACCCGAAAATAAGTCACTTTATTTCTACCGAATGCCATACGCCTAGATGGAGAACATAGGTGTCCGTGTTCTCTGAGTATATTTCCCTCCCCCTTGCATTCTGAAAGAGATAACCTTCCTCCAGAACACACCTTGGTTATTGCAATTACTCGGCTTGAAGCAATAACCCCTAAAACAAAACTAAGCTATAAATGGAAACTCAAAACCTCTTCCTAAACTTTCTATCGAAGGTCATCGTCAACCTCTTTACTCTCGTATCCCACATCCTTAACTCAACTTCTCAACCGTGCATGAGCATCCTGTACCTTCTAAGGCAGCAATAAAGAAAATGTAAATTCATTTACTCAAAAAAAAAATTAATAATAAATCCTTTCTGAAAATCGTCCAAGCTTAATAAATCTTATAGAACAGGAATAAAATCGATAAGTTTCATATTAAGTGTACATATCCCAAAAAGGTTTATTAAATAATTAAAAAAAAAATCATAAATATTTTAACAAAAATAAAGAAAAACTAAATTTTAAGGGCCTGTTTCACATAGTCTGATTAAAGATCTGATTAGTTATTCGACACATAAATTCTGAGGCAGGGTAATAAGTTCACAAATAAAAAATAAAAATTGTTTGTGAATTTATATCCCATTCAGGTGGGTCATAACATAAGACAATAATTGTGAATTTTTCTTCTGTGGACTTATTACCCTGTGCCAATATTTATGTGTCAGATATCTAATCAGAACTTTACTGAAACTTTGTGAAAAAAAAACAAAAATTCATTTAATGGAGATTGAAATTCATAGATCTGAACTATCTCTTTAAACTACCATTAATTCTCTTAAAATTTTAACCTTAAACCTCTTTTTGTCTGAATAGATTTAAACAAAATTGTAGTATTCTCAATATTAATATTATATTATAAAAAAAATATGGGGAAATGGGAAGGGATAATAAATCAAAACAAATGTTTCCAAAAAAAAAAAAAATGTAAGTTTTCAAGTCAATAGATTAACGTTTATGGATTAGGCTGATATTTTCTATTATTTCTTAACTTTTTTTTTTTTTTAGGTTATATCATATATCTCACGTTCAAATAAAAAATATATCAAAGCGAAGACTTACCCTGTTACTTTTCAGGTTAAAACATATAAATATGTATGTCAGTATACCCGATATTTATAATTAATCTTACAGGTTCTGAGGATCCTGGTGGAATCTGTGCACAGCTTCTACTGGACCGCCGATACTCCGTTTATATACTTATTGTTAAATTTCTTTTCTATTAAAAATATAAAAAAATATATATCTAATTTTGAACGTTTAATATTCACAATAATTTGTTATCCAAAACTTAGCTTTCTTTCCATAAGTTCCTGTAGATTTATAGTTCTCTTTTTATTAATAATTTATTTAAGTTGTGGGGAGAGGAGATGAAGAGAAGGAAACAAGGAAACTTAAATTGTGATGCGATAGCTGGTGCCGATGATGATGTCATTCACGTCTCATGCAGCCTCTCCGCATACGCTGATGATGATGATAATTTAGGATAGAATCGCCGAAGATTATGATTCCAACATAAGCTGCCTTTGGGGCATCGATGGCAGTAAAATTTGGAAGTTAGATAGGTGGTGCTCTCCTGACGGTGACGGCCTTGGGTTTGTGTGTATCTGCCGTGGTTTGCTTTGCAATTTTTTCAGCACATTTTTGTTTTATCATGCGAGCTGAGAGAGTTGAGCTATTCGATAATCGATGTCGTTGGTGGAAAGATGATGATGCTCGTGGATTTTGTTTGCTTTCATGCGAGCTGAGAGGGCTGAGCTGTTCGATAATTGGTATTGTTGGTGGAAATAAGATGATGCTCGTGGATTTTGTTTGCTTGTCCCAATTGAAAGGCTACGATTATCAACGAGTTCTCTGTATACAAGATCTACGGAAGTCAAGACCTTTTTGGGCGTCTTAACTCGGTCAGATGTTCGCCCAGAAGTTTCTTCGATAGGTCAACTTATGGATGGCTGGTGTTGATTTTCCTATTGAAGTTCTCCATTCATGGATCAGGATACTTGAGAAGATTACTGGCTTAAGATGATTGTCCAGCGATGGAAACGCTGGCTTGCGTGTAAAATTGGACTGTACGTCTTGGTACGCCTGCACTGGTGCTCGTAAACGTGTTAGGAGTCGGATCAATTTTAATAATTTTTTTGATAAGTTGATTTTATTTGATGAAATAAACGATGGACTATTTTAATTATTTAAGTCCGAATTATACAGCTCGTAACTTATTTTTGATTTTTCGGTGCTCGGTATAGGAAAAAGCGCTTTGTTGAGCCGTACTTATTAAGTGTAAACTTATCTTCCACTTCTTATGGCCAACTCCGTATGAGCCCAGGTACAGACTGACTTTCTGTGGATATTTTTCTTGCTGTATTCCTTTTTTTTCTTATAAAGAAAAGAGGATACCGATTAAACGGACTAATCTCTATCGATGCAGTATTCCAATTTTGGTCGTTTCACTGCAGATATCAGAACTTCTCTTCCTTTGTCATCGTTTTCGCATCAGCTACTTGTTTTCGGGTATATAGGGATTAATGGAAATAGGAATTATAGATCATGGACATAGGAGTGATAGGAAAATAAAACTCTACATAATGAACTCGATATTCTATTTGAAACTAGCGATAGTGTTATTAGATGTTCCTTTAAATTTAAAATTTTTTCTTCTTTTCATTAATTTTTGTTTTAAATAAATTCTTCTGGTTTTTCTTGTCGGGTATAAGGTTAGGTTTCCTACAAATTTTACAAAATTCAAAAATACAAAAGTTGTTCCAAGTAAAACTCTGTTCTTTCTACCATATACCAAAATTTCATGCAAATCTATACATAATTGAAGGCATAATCTAACTTAAACGATTTGTCACTTTTTTATTTCCGGTCTGTGGGAAATTTCAAAAATTTTTAAATTCAAAGTGATTATTCGAACTATTATTTAAAAGGGTTTAAAATCCTGGTTCCATGAAATATATTTTAAATATTCAAATTTTCAAAAAATACCCCCACACCCCCCCTTTTCGAACATAAAATTTAAAAAAAATCCTTTAAATAGGAATCTACCTTCATCTTCTTGTTCCAAAAATTGTATTCTAAGATATGAGTAAACAAAGAATTTAGAGCTTAAAAACAATATTTACGATATTATATGATAATCCCCCATTTTCAAAATCAATGGATAGAAAATAATCAACATTTTGTGTAGGTTTATATCCATTACGCCCTTGGCAAATAACAAAAAAAAAATTACGAAAGAGAAATCGTTACCCCCCCCCCCCTCACCCCCTCTTAAGAAAATTGAAAAATAAAAATGGGCTCTAAATTTGTTCACCCCCATGTCAATGCTAGCAAGTTTTAAACACAAACATAACAAACAAAAGCTCTTAAACCTAAAATAGAATTCTTACGATATTAAAAGGAAATTGAAATTCATATTTTAGATCCGCGTTACCGAATGAAAAGGTTTTAAATATTAAACCAGGATACAAAGAAATCTCTTGAATAACCATATCTTAAACTTAAAAAAAAATATTTAAGAAACTTTTTTTAAAAAGCTCTTGAAACCCAAACATCCTCCCCCCCTCCCCGCAAAAAAACTTTTTTTCCTAAATCAAAAATGAAGCTATAGTTCATAAGCAGATAATAAAAATATCATACCTAATAAAGAATATAAACGAAAGTACCAAATTTAAACCCTAAACATTGATTTTTAGTATTAAAACTTAAAAACAAAATGCTCCCCCAGCCCCCTTTTTCCAAAATCGAAAATCTAAAACTTGTTCCAAGTGCAGAATGGCCTAAATCAAATTTTTCCAAGGATTCATTAAAAAATATTGAAAATTGTAGATTTTAGGCCGAAAAAACACTTTCGAGCTTTCGTTTCTTAAAAGTAATTCTATATATTATCATTGGCAAAAAAAAACAATACGACAAACTGTTCCTCTGAAATCCCAAAATAAAAAATCTATTAATTTAGTACAGGTAAAATATGATAAATGAAACAAAAAAAATTGTTACCACCACGAAACTTGGTGAAAACGTTTCATGCACTATGAGAATGGAGAATCAAAAGAGTCTATAAAAATACCTTTAGGTAGTACCTATCATGATTTTATGGGTGATGGAAAGCATAATACTTTTTCCAAAAACAAAAATTGATCCCAAAAACTAATAACACCCTACCCAACCCATTAACAAGTTTTTTCCCTTGATATTTTTATTAATTCCTTTGATTCTTCATTCTCGTAGTAAATGAAACAAGTTTCTTGAGGGTACCATCCTTTTCAATTTTATTTTTAAATAACCACACACTTCCTCCTATCTTCAAAAGTGATCCCTCCCATGTGAAATAATTCTATAGACTATTAATTCTTCATTCTGGTAGTTCATAAAACATTTTAATAAAGTTTCATGTAGGTACCCTTTTTTAACAGGTTTTATGGTAATAATCCCACGATAACTACATCCCTCCAAAAATACACCCTGCACTACAGATATTTTTATAAACTCTTCTTATTATTGCTTCTCGTGACAAATGAACCACTTTTATCAAGTTTCATCGACGAACAACCATTTTTAACTAGTTTTCGGTAGTATTTGACTTTTATACTGAAAATATGGTCATTCTAGCATAAAAATGACAGTAACTTTTTCACGGAGGTCATATCGACTTGATTTTGGTGTCATTTGATTCAGCATTTAAAACTACCTTAAAAGCATGTGTCATATGCTTAGGTTGCACCAAAGTTTTTTTTTCCGTTTGATACACCACAACTTACGACCCTCCCCCCCTCAAAAAAACACCCTTCTATACGAATTATTTTTATAGACTCTTTTGATTCTCCATTTGTGGTAACAATTTTTTTTGTTTTTTTTTATCATATTTTACCTGTACTAAATTAATAGATTTTTTAATTTTGGGATTTCAGAGGAAGAGTTTGTCGTATTGTTGTTTTTTTTTTGCCAATGATATATAGAATTACTTTTAAGAAACGAAAGCTCGAAAGTGTTTTTTCAGCTTAAAATCTACAATTTTCAATATATTTGAATGAATCCTTGGAAAAATTTGATTTAGGCCATTCTGCACTTGGAACAAGTTTTAGATTTTCGATTTTGGAAAAAGGGGGCTGGGGGAGCATTTTGTTTTTAAGTTTTAATACTAAAAATCAATGTTAAGGGTTTAAATTTGGTACTTTCGTTTATATACTTTATTAGGTATGATATTTTTATTATCTGCTTATGGACTATAGCTTCATTTTTGATAGAGGAAAAAAAGCTTTTTGCGGGGAGGGGGGAGGATGTTTGGGTTTCAAGAGCTTTTTAAAAAAAGTTTCTTAAATATTTTTTTTTTTAAGTTTAAGATATGGTTATTCAAGAAGATTCCTTTGTATCCTGGTTTAATATTTAAAACCTTTTCATTCGGTAACTTTCAATTTCCTTTTAATATCGTAAGAATTCTATTTTAGGTTTAAGAGCTTTTGTTTGTTATGTTTGTGTTTAAAACTTGCTAGCATTGACATGGGGGTGAACAAATTTAGAGGCCATTTTTATTTTCAATTTTCTTAAGAGGGGGTGAGGGGGGGGGGGTAACGATTTCTCTTTAGTAATTTTTTTTTTGTTATTTGCCAAGGGCGTAATGAATATAAACCTACACAAAATGTTGATTATTTTCTATCCATTGATTTCGAAAATGGGGGATTATCATATAATATCGTAAATATTGTTTTTAAGCTCTAAATTCTTTGTTTACTCATATTTTAGAATAAAATTTTTGGAACAAGAAGATGAAGGTAGATGCCTATTTAAAGGATTTTTTTAAATTTTATTTTCGTAAAGGGGGTGTGGGGGTGTTTTTTGAAAATTTGAATATTTAAAATATATTTCATGGAACCAGGATTTTAAACCTTTTTAAATAATAGCTCGAATAATCACTTTGAATTTAAAAATTTTTGAAATTTTGAGGGGGGGGTCTGTGGGAAATAAAAAAGTGACAAATCGTTTTAGTTATATTATGCCTTTAATTATGTATAGATTTGCATGAAATTTTGGTAGGTATATGGTAGAAAAAACAGAGTTTTACTTGGAACAACTTTTGTATTTTTGAATTTTGTAAAATTGGGACCAATAAAAATTTTACAAAATTCAAAAACTCGAAGACTATTTTTTAAAGCTCGGTCTTAGGCTGATTTATTTTCTGAAAGAGCACCATCATTTCTCAACACATGTATATTTTATTAAATATGAAAAATTTTAAATAAAAAACAAAATAAAAAATATTGGAGAGCGGTAGTTTGAATTTTTGAAAAAAAGTTTGAATGGCTATATCTTTTTTGATATACACCCTACAGCTTTAATTTTTTGAAACAATATTAAGAACACTTTTCTTTATCAAAAAAAAAAATTTTTAAATTACAATTTTTTCGAACTTTGGCCATAACTTTTGAAATTTTGATCATAGAGGTCCAAAAATTTGGAACAATGTTCAGAACAACTGGAACAACTTTCAAAATTTTGATTTTCAAAAAAAGGGGGCTAGGTCAAAAAACGGTTTTTTGGGTCTAAAACCCCCATTTTTGAATATTTTTCAAAAAAAAATTGGAACAATGCGGAACAAAACGGGAACAATCTGGAACAACTTTCAAAAATAACAAATTCAAAAAAAGGGGGGCTAACTTCACACACTCTATGGAATTATATGTATTAATTGTGAACTGGCCCAATGAAAATATTGATGAAGAATAAGAAAATTTCACTATCCGTTTAATATTACATTACTCAAAAAAAAAAACGATATAAAAAGCGTAAATACTTAAAAAATCAACTGACAAGGTGTATTTTAGTAAGAAATTCTCATAAATTTTGAATAGAGGATAAGTCCACAACAAAAAATTAATATTATTTCTATGATAATGTTGATAAATATAATTGAAATGGTCGTTATACTGCGTGTCTTGTAGCCTACTTTCAATGCACTAAAATTAAAATAGTGAAATTTGTATACCTACAAAAATTACTAGACAGTTCTTTGCTTCTAATGAAAAACTTCATAAAGTGGACATATAAACGATTCAATTGTGTATCCCGTTACTCATTTAATTTATAAAAATATGGAATAAATCGTTTAATAAAAATAGAATTTGAATTTAATTTTTTTTTTCACAAAATAATAATAGCGAATATATTGCTGTGAGATTTTGATATTCGATTTGCGAGATTTCGGTTGCTTTCTGCGAGATTGTAATTGTGACATTATGAAAAGTAGGATTTAAGTAATTTAAATAATTTGCTAGATTTCATTTTTCGATTTAAGAAAAAGAGATGCACGACTCCCGCTGTAACTTTAATTGCAAAAGTTGTGTTTGCCTATTTTACAGTTGGACTTAGGTGTAACATAATCGCGGCTTTTTAACATTTTCCAAACCTTCTTTTAATTATTGGCAGAACTTTGTAAGAAAGAATTTTGAAAATAAAGATTTTGAAAAGCTGAATTTTGAAAAGATGAATTTTGAAAAGCAGGATTTACTTTTGAAAGCAGAATTTTGACCCTACCAGAATCTCGACCCCAACCTGTATATTTATTATTTTCTTCAAATTTGGAGTAGTAATGAACATGATCATTGGATCATGTTGCAAATTTGAAGAAAATCGGTTCACGCGTGTAGGCAGCTCGATGTAAAGTGGACTTAAGGATGCAAATTGTAAAATGGAGTTATATTTCTACCAAACAACATAGACATCAATTCTGCAATAAAAATGAGATTCACATTCAGAAATGTATTTTTGAATACATAATAAGAAAATTTAAAATGATTTCATTGAAATCTCCATCGCCCTAATCATTGTCATTATTCTTTTCACTTTTCTCTTTGCACTTTTCACCTTAAACTTTGCACTATGCACTTTGAACTTTGCTCTTTGCACTTTGCACTTTTCACTTTGCACTTTGCACTTTTCAATTATCTCTTTTCACATTTCAGTTTTCACTTTGCACTTTTCATTTTGCACTTAACACTTTTCACTTTGCACTATTCACTTTGCACTATGCTCTTTTAAATTTTCACGTTTCACATTTCACTTTTCATTTTGCACTTTTCACGTTTCACTTTGCACTATGCACTTTTCAATTTTTCATTTTCACTTTGCACTATGCAATTTTCAATTTTCAATGAACCTTGCTATTCAGAGGCCGATGCACTACACACCGCGCCACTGAAGCCACATGGTTAGCTCTATCCCAATGCAGGTTTTACCTGCTACCTACTTTTTACTATTTACTTTTTACTTTTCACTTGCCACTTTGCACATTGCAGTTTTCACTTTGAACTATGCACTTTTCGCTTTTAAATTTTCACTTTTCATTCTCACTTAATTGCAAAGTGCAAACTGCAATGTGCAAAGTGGCAAGTGAAAAGTAAAAAGTAAATAGTAAAAAGTAAAAAAGTAAAAAGTGCAAAGTGCAAGGTGCAAAGTGTAAAGCGAAGAGTGAAAAGTGCAAAGTGCAAAGGTGGTCAGAGGCTTTTCCAACTTAGGCTCCTCTACCAAATCAGCGAACGATACCAGTGCTGAGATAAAAAGAAGAATTATTCTCGCCAATTGCTGTCTCTTTGGGTTTAGAAGGCAATTGAGAGGTAAGGCCCTCCCTCGAGCAACTAAAGTATCCTATATAAGACGCTTATCATTCCGGTCCTGATTCATGATGCAGAGGCATGAAAACTTTTTACTAACGGTGGATGAGAACGCTTTAGCATGTTTTGAGAGGAAAACTCTCAAGGTGATTTTTGATCTCGTCTGCATAGATGGGAGAATGAAGAAGGAGGAAAAACAATACACTGTACGTACAACGACACAGTCAGAGAATATGAAATAAAGAAGTCAATCCTCAGCTGTCAATTTGATTTGCCTACAAGCTGGAAGCGAAAAGCTGATGTATTAGATTTGCAAAGTATTAGTGAAAAGCAGAGCAAAACGCACACATAGAATCAACTAGTCATTCAGCACAAGTCTTGTTGTTGTTGCAATTCACATCTATTTCTTCAACACGAAATGAAATTACAAATACAAAAATGTAAACAAATGGGTTTTGGGGGGTGAAACGTACGAAGGATTGGCTTCTTTATTTGATATTCTCTGGACACAGTCCTAGCCACAAAAATGAAAACCAACGAATGAGATGGGTGGATCACCTAGAGCAAATGGACATCAATGCTCCGGGCCGCAAAATCTTTGAGTAGAGGAGGACAGCGCAATAGATGGTTCACCCAAGTGGAAGAGGACCTCAACTAACTTGTCGTGAAAAACAAGAGAGGGCTGGAAAAAGCTTGTTGGTTGAGGCCTTGGTCCACATCGGACTGTAACGCCAATTTAAGTAAGTAAGTAAGTAAGATATAAATGCAATTATTAAAATCAAGGGTAAGATCTATGTAAATTAGTCGAAACAACCTTTTTCAAAAATTATTTATTTTATACCGAAGAAAATTCCTGAAGTATACGCATCCAACATCAGAGCTGTAAAGACTGCAGTCTTTTCGGTACTTTAGTTAAATGACTAAAAAGACTAATTTTCTTAAGTCTTTTAACTTACAAAAGTACTTAAACTTTAACAGTGAAGTCAGCAGTCAGTACTAACATAATGACTTTGCAGTTAAAAAAAGCAGTTAATTAACTTTAAGTTAATTAACTGCAGTACTTTTTAACTGCTTTCAGTCTTTTAGTCAATTAAAAGTCTTCTGTACTGCAACGAATTTGGATTTAGTCAGTAAGTCTTTTAACTGCAGTTAATTAACTGCAAGTCTTTTAACTTTTTTTAGTCTTTTAACTTGTTTTTAGTCTTTTAACTTTTTTTAGTATTTTAAGTGAAATACTTCAGACTTGTACTTATATGTATAAGTATAGGATAGAATAAAAAAACAATGTTCACAAAAATGTTTGCATGATTTATTTTAATATATCGTCCCCCTTATGCTAGAAACATGAATGTGCAAAAATGAAAATGTTGGGAAATCATGTTTGAATGTTTATTGCTGTCGTAAAATTAGTAAGTTTGGTTTATGAAAAAAATATTTATTTGTAAATTACTTTCTCATTTATCTCGTTAAGCTGATATATTTTTTATGTTGACACCACTTCCCTATCCCGACATTTGGCACATTCGTCTTTGTGGCACAAACAAAAATAAAAAAATTATCTCATTCATCTTTAAATATGAATGACTTTCCTATAAAGAAAAATTATAAAAAGCATACTAATTTCAATATACATATGTATATACAAATGTAAGTTTATTTAACACTAAATGATAAGCAAAATTATTTACTAATCGCTTAGTTCTCGTTTTCAGAATCAGAATCGAAAAATCAAAGATTTTTAATTATTTTTCTAAATAGCGCATTACTTTAACATAACATACATAAACAAAGTAAAGAAGAGTTTTAAGGCCTTCAAATTACATGTTAAAAAAGACATATTTTTTGAAAACTGACAGAGATATAGCCATTCAAACTTTACCATTTCTTATCATTTTTCGCACTTTTTGCCCGAAAACCTATTTTTTGGTACCACATGAGAAATTAAACATTCCTTGCACCTAGAACCAAATCTTATATTAATCGGACCAGCCGTTCAGTCTGAATGTCAGAAAGCATTTAAAAACTGCCGAAAAACAAAATTGCGAACTTACATACTTTTTTAATATTCTCTATAGTCGTAATGTTATATTTTATCAAAATCTTGATTTCGAAAAATGTTTACGAATGCGAAACTTGCCATATTATACAAAAAAAAGGGACTTTCGGGCCAAAATTGTGAAAAATTGAATGGGCATATCTCTCAATTTATAACAAAAATTACTTTTTGAACATGTCTTATTAAAGTCCTTAGTCTCTTCTTTATTTAGTCTTTGTATGGCTTCAAAAAAAGTTATGCACAATTTATTAAAAAAGTTAGACATCTTTGATTTTTTTTATTTTTGGTAGGTACGTTTTTGTTTACTTTTCCTGCTTATTGTGTTATAAATTTTTTGAAACAATCCATTACAATAGAAAATCTAATTTTGCTTGGCTTGCGAGTTATACCAAAAATAATGAAAAGTGCTTATGGGCCAAGCAAACATATTCAATAATATAAAACCTTGCACGTTTCTGGTCAACTCAATGGGCTAATACTGCTGTGTGTGAACTTCAAAAGGCTCAGGAGAGTTAGAATGTCACCTACGGAATCGTACAACGAATTCCACCTGTCACTACTGGAAATTTCAGTTGGGATCCCAAAGTACCCACAATTTCCTCGGAACTCTTTGGCCTATTTACTTTATGCCATAGGTTGGCACATTTTTGCATTATCTTTAAAATAAAAAAAAAACTTTTAAGTGAGGAAATTTTACAGATATACTTAATAAGTTCCCATGCCTTAAATCTTTCAGTGATTTTTTATTGAAATATTTTAATAGGAAATAAATATGAACAAAAAAGAAAATCTATAAGAAGGTTTTATAATACAAATTCTATATACTACTAAAATAAATCAGCCAAGTAGAAGACTTAGCATTAAGGATTGGACTTGTTGAATTATTGATTCAAAATAGCTTTAATGGCCTTCTTTTCCTATAAATTGGCGTTTCGTTCGGCTTACTCACTTGAACTCATCAGTGACATAGTGAGTGCTTTGTCATACGCAATTTATATTAAGTTCAGTTCAACTTACATGCATTTTTCAACGAAAATCCACTGTAAACTATATCCAACAAGATTAGAATTCCTAATCATTAAGCTGGAAGTTTTTTTTGCCCTGGGCCAGGCCACATGCCACATGCCACATGCCACATGCCACATGCCGCATGCCATATGCCACATGCAACATCCAACATGACTATAGTGACCATTTTTTATTTGAGCGAAACCTGAGAAAAAGTTAATTTCTTAACGATACAAAAGAGGTATACATAAGAATTCGTGAAACTGTTTTCAATAATTATTTGTAAAAGCAGAAAACATTATAAACCTAACGTTACAAAATAGAAAATAAATAAAAATGAAACCAACAATTTTTCAGTTTTCAGTAACTAGCATACATTCATATAAATAGAAATAACATACATATAATACATTAATGTAAAAAGCAATGTATCTGGCATGTTGATGTAGATTTTTTCTTGACTTATGAAAAACTATACTTTAACATGTCAATTCATATCAATTAATTTATTTTTTTTTCTATTAAGAAACCGCTCATGACCCTTTAGCTTTGGTAAGTACCTTACTGAGTGTTTTTTTTTTTTTGTTAATTAAACTTTGCAAGTCAATATTATATTCCTAAACATGCATTTTTTTGTAACGAAGCAGTTATAAGGCTTATACGAATTTTGTTTCTTATAAACTCAGGGTAGAGTAACAAGTGACGCTTAAAGTATAAAATTAAAAAAAAAAAGCGAGTTGACCGTTACCGTAAGCCAGCTCGTTTTTTTCTTCATTTAATACTTTTAGCGCCACTTGTTTCTCTACCCTGAGTTTATCTGACGCAAAATTCTTATACGCCTTATCACTTATACGCCTTATCACTGTTTCGACTTAAAGATGAAAATTACTTTAAGAGTTTTAACATTTACTTAGATGGGATTCTTCGTTCGCCCAAACAATGTTCATTATTAAAAAAAAAATCTTTGCGTGGGGGCATTTGAACCTGGCAGAAACAAGCTCCACTTAACATACATTCAATTTGTAAGAGTAAGAGATTTACAAAATTAATTTTTCTGCAGATATTCTTTGGTTCAAACAAAATTTTTCTCAAAAATAAAATTATGAAAATACGGAACGATTACGGAAACACAGTGAAATACAGGGGTTGAATCGGCTAAGGTGATTTGTGATAGTTGACAGTCACAACACAATAGCAAAATTATGGTAATGTGACTGTCAACTTTCACAAATCCCCTTAGCCGATTCCACCCCAGAACAGAATGTCCTGAACTTCTTAAATAAAAATCTGGGATAGGCTATTGAAATACAGGACAGTACCCTAAACACTATCTAAACATGACACGAATTTGACCCACATATTACGACTTACATTTTGTTACACGTTACCTGTATGAAATAAATCATGCAAACATTTTTGTGAACATTGTTTTTTTATTCTATCCTATACTTATACATATAATAACAAGTCTGAAGTATTCCACTTAAAATACTAAAAAAAGTTAAAAGACTAAAAACAAGTTAAAAGACTTAAAAAAGTTAAAAGACTTGCAGTTAATTAACTGCAGTTAAAAGACTTACTGACTAAATCCAAATTCGTTGCAGTACAGAAGACTTTCAATTGACTAAAAGACTGAAAGCAGTTAAAAAGTACTGCAGTTAATTAACTTAAAGTTAATTAACTGCTTTTTTTAACTGCAAAGTCATTATATTAGTACTGACTGCTGACTGTTAATTTTGCAGTTAAAGTATCCAGGCTTAGTATTAACTTGCATTCAATTGTTAAGTTAATTAACTGCGACTTTAGGGACTGCATTACCAAAGTACTGCAGTCTTTTACAGCTCTGTCCAACATGCTCTGAAATAATTACCTAAATTTTTGTTTTCTTTTATACATTTTTTTTATTCTATTTGACTTTAGTTCAATGCCAATACCTTTGTGTATTTATTTTTATTTTCCATTATATATTTTTATATTTAAATAGACTAAGAGCCCACAGCAGATTTTGGGTATGAATGATAGCAAAAAAAGAAGTATAGGCGTTGAAAGCTGGAGTAGAGCCTATTCAAAAAATCGAATTCTTGCAGTTCACATCCGGGGATTTATAGGGATTATACAGTGCATCGACAAAAGAAATATGAATGCAACTTCGAGGGTTATCGTGTTATGTGAATTTTTTTTTCACCCCTCTCTACATTAGATCCTGGAATCGAATATCACGGAATTTAAGATAGTTTGAGCTTGTAGTTCGCATTGCCAGATTGTTTAAGAAAACCGTTTTTCACTAAAAATTTTAAACTTTTTAAAGGGTCTGGTAGGGCGAACTATACATTCAAATGGTCTTGGATTCCGTGATGTGATCCAAGGAGCTTATCTAGGGAGGAGTGAACACCACCATTTTTGGCTAACACGATTACCTTCGAAGTTGCATTAATATTTTTGTCGATGCACTGTTTAATCACTAAAGCCCCGGTTGTGGTCTGCAAGACTCTTATTTGTTGAATAGACTTTACTCAAGCTTTCGACGCCTATACTTTTTTATTGCTACCACTCACACCCAAAATCTTCTGTACGCTCTCGTTTTAAAATATACCCTTTGGTTAAAATTTTTGATGCAATTTAATCTTTGTGTACGTCCAAACATTTTTTCTCAAACCCAAAATATTTTGTCCGCAATTCAAATGTGTCTTCTGCAATAAATCAACTAAATTCAATGCTACAACCTGCAATCATCCGGATGATAGTAGATATCCTGCATTTGATGTAGGTATCTGTGTGAACATCAAATTTCTTCCATCAAATCTAATAACAAACCATGTATACTATCGTCTATCGTCCTACACCCTGGTAAATATATGGACAACCAAAATGTATGGTTGAGAACTTTAAGGAAGAAGTGCCAAACTGTCGAGGTATAGGATAAAGTTTCTCAAGTTTGGCATAACTAATTTCAGATCTAAAGGTCAAAAAGAGTGTTATGTTGAGGTTGTGGATGCAGGCAGACATCAAGTGATGGACATTAAATAAAACGAATCGATATTTCGATTCCATTGAAGAGAAATGATATGAATTTGAATAGAAGCCATATTAACGAAGTCAAACTGAGGAAATACAAATTGTTGATTGATAAAATTTGATATGTTTTATTATTTTGATTGATAGATGATGGAAGCTATAAAGAACAGAACCTATTCGAATAAAATAAAATTGAAATTGGAGAAACATTTGCTAAAATCAAGGCAATATTTCTAAGAAAAGATATCATACCATTAAATACAAAATTGTGGAAAAATATTAATTGATCCAAGCTTAGCTTCATCTTGAATATAGCTATGTAGTACAGTACAGTTGTACAGTACATTGTATTTGAATTTTTATTTCCTAGAATGGTGCAAAAGATTTAATTAAAATTGTATACGTACTTCACATATAAAATCAAAACCCCATAACATTGGAAATGAAAAACCGTTCAGGAGACACATAAGACCCGACTTAAATAAATGGGCTATGTAATGTATGTACCTACAAAAGGTAAGGAAATTATTAAAATCATGAAATTCGATAGTTTAGTTTGTTTAAAATTGTTTGAGGAAAAAAAAAACAATGCTTGATAATCAATAAAAGTATGGAAAAAAAAACTCTAAAAATCATTGGAGCAGTTTAGAAAGTTCTTATTTATTAAATTCTTTAATTTACTACTTAAACCCTGTGGTATCTGGGCGAAACGTATTTTGGAGTTGAGCTCATTTGAAATTTGAATTGAAATCTTAACACCAGCCGTAGACCGAATAAAATCATAGGGCAAAGTAGTGCCCAGCCTAGTTCGCGGCACTACACCCTTTTTACAGGAACAAATTCATGCGATTTTCAACCCCCCTCTAACTTCAGTACCAATAAATTCAGAAACTTCAAATTTGCAGTATTTGCTAAACTGATCAAACAAAGGTGGCTCAGCAAATTTCAACTCTTTAGAATAAGCAATTCCCGAGATATAGGACTTCAAATATCGCAAAAACTGTAACTGACTGACTTAATCTGCGAATAGTTCTATATTGCGTCATGCTAACCAACTGCGTAAAGAAGGTCTACTATCATCAGTAAGAACGAGGAATGGTTTCGTATATGTTAAAAAAAATGATGATGATTCTGAAATTAAAATTACAACAACTACAACACTTCCCTGAAAGCTTCGTGTCGGTGTCTACCGCTGTAATTCTTGATGTCATCTGGAGCAGCAATATGATTTATTTATTTGCTTAAATTTATTTATATCTATTACATATTTATTTTCTCTCATTGATCCTTCAGTAGATTTTTTTTTTTTTATTTAATTTGATATTTTATTAATCAATCATTTTATTTGAATTCTAATAATTTACATTATATTTATAATTCAATATTTTTATTGTTTATTTTCTTCTTTTCGGACAATATTTTTGTCTTTTTTCTCTTTTTTTAACTTTACCTTCCTTACTTACTTTCTTCTTTCTATTATTTGTTGTTGCATCTTTAATCTTTCAATCATATTTTGCGGAAAGTTCTTTTTGTTTGTTTTTACGTTGAATAATGGGAACTGTGTCTGCTTGCGTTGATGAAATTGCAGTGCGATCGGTTATCAAAATATTATCGAGTGCTCGCGGAGGGTTGAAAATTTGCTATCTGAATGCGCGTAGTCTAAATTTAAGTAAATTGGATTATTTTGGGTACATTTTCCAGAACTCGGGGGTTGATATTGTTTGTATCTGTGAAACTTGGCTGTGTGAAGATTCAATCGATAGTTTATATGATATTCCGGGGTTTAAGCTTTTTCGTAATGATAGGCTCACGAATACAACTGGTGGAGGTGTTGCGATATATTGCAGCACTTCATTAACACATAAAATATTAAAGCAATCCGAAGGGAGTATAGTGGAGTATCTTTTGTTAGAAGTTACTGATGGAATGACGAAATGCCTCATCGGTATTTGTTACAACCCCAACCGCTGCCATTCTCCAGAACCATTATTTTCCGCACTGCATGAGTTCTTTGCACTTTATGAGCACATCATAATTTGCGGAGATCTCAATGCTGATCTTAAAACAAGATACTAAAGCTCACCAATTACTTGATTTTGCTGCTGCTGCCGGGTTGTCGATTGTAAATTCGTATGCCACCCATTTTTCTCCTAATGCCCCTCCTAGTCTTCTGGATGTCGTCATGGTTTCTAATCCTTCATAAGTCCTACTTCAAGATCAGTTGTCCCTGGCGGGGATTTCTGACCATGACCTGTTATTCTGCACCTATGGAGTCGATATGACCCGCTCTCTTTCTTCTTCATTCTTTGAATTCAGAGACTATGCTTCAATTGATAACAGTGCATTACAACTTGATGCAAGCATGCTTCCGTGGCGTCACTGTTACGAAGCCTTTAACGTAAACGACAAAGTGAAACATGTTCAAACTTTAGTGTTGGATCTTTTTAATAGGCATGTTCCTCTTAAGACAGTTGCGATTCGCAATAATAAATGTCCTTGGTTCACCAATGAGGTTCATAACTCCATGAAAGTCCGTAATAAGCTGTACTCTAAATGGAAACAGCGACCAACAAGTCGCAATTGGGAAGAATTTTGTCATGCTCGTAATAATTGTACGTTTATAACACGTAGGGCAAAAAAAAGATATTTTCTTTCGAAATTAAACACTGACCTGCCCTCTAAGAAGTTATGGAGTAATTTACGTTCAATAGGTGTTGGAAAAAAGATTGCTGTTCATAGCATTCCTGATGTTACTGATCTAAATAATGCGTTTTTAAATAACGGTAACAACAACTCAAGTTTTACTCCTGAAGATCGTTTGCTTTATTGTGCGGATTTTGATTTCGAAGTTGCTACTGAGGTTGACATCATCAATATTATTCGTTCCTTAAAATCGAATGCTATCGGTGAAGATGGTGTATCTCTTCGGTTCATCAAGATGATCTTACCCCATGTTATAAGCTGTGTTACACACATTGTTAACTTTTGTATAACGACATCAAATTTTCCCAATATTTGGAAATTAGCTAAAATTATTCCTGTACCCAAAAAACCTCAGCCATCTCTGGCATCAGATTATCGTCCCATTAGTATATTACCATGTCTGTCAAAAGTTTTGGAGAAATTTCTTGCTAATCAAATGTCTAGTTATTTGGATGAGCATAAATTGTTATCTTCAGTGCAGTCTGGATTTCGAGCACGTCACAGTTGCTCTACTGCTGTGATTAAAATTCTCGATGACATAAGAATTAAATATGATCTGGATCATTTAACGATACTTTGCCTGCTTGATTTCTCCAAGGCTTTTGACAGAGTGAATCATGAAGTCCTGTGTCAGAAGCTCAGGTTATATTTTGGCTTTAGTGCGAGATCTGTTCGCTTACTACGCAATTACCTTTGTAATCGTTTCCAAAGAGTTGTTCATGATGGGAAATCCTCTGATTTTAAACCTCTGCTTACTGGAGTACCCCAAGGATCTATATTAGGACCCATTTTATTTTGCTTATTTATAAATGATCTTCCTACTGTTTGCTCAAGTGTTTCCTTTCACCTCTACGCAGATGATGCCCAGATATACCTGTCACGACCAATTGGATTAATTGAGGATCTCATTGTCAGGATGAATGAGGATCTATCAAAAATTTATAACTGGTCACTTGCAAATGGGTTGAATATCAATTCAGAAAAGTCTCAACTGATTGTTATATCTAAAAAGCAATATGATACGATTGAATTACCACCTGTACTTTTGAATGGAGGGCAAATTAAGTTTGTTAATGTTGTCATGAATCTTGGATTCAAAATTAATCGATCACTATCTGCAGTTGATCATACAAACTACGTTATAGGTCGTATTTATGCGGGATTGCGAAAACTTTGGTTGTCTTCTGGGTTTACTCCAATAAATACAAAATTAAGGCTTGTCAAAACCTTATTCATTCCCATCATTGATTACTCTACTGCGGTGTACTGTAAACTTGACTCCCACTCCAAACACAAGCTGCTTGTAGGCTTTAACGATGCAATCAGGTACGTTTATGGACTGCGTCGATATGATCATATAACGCACTACCATACTCTGGTACTTGGTTGCACTTTTCAACAGTTTCTAGACCTGAGATGTTGCCAATACATGCACA
Source organism: Dasysyrphus tricinctus (assembly GCA_963921185.1). Taxonomy (NCBI): domain Eukaryota; kingdom Metazoa; phylum Arthropoda; class Insecta; order Diptera; family Syrphidae; genus Dasysyrphus; species Dasysyrphus tricinctus. The sequence continues at coordinate 69,570,110 of OY992531.1, forward strand.
GCCTTGTATATAATAGATCTCCAGCATACCTCTTCGAAAAACTACAATTCCCCCAATCAACCAGAACCTGCAATTTGATTATGCCCTCGTTTAATTACTTAAACTCCTCGCGCCTCTTCTTTATCCATGCTACCAGACTTTGGAACTCACTTCCCCCCACGATAAAACAAATAATAAGCGGTTACAAATTCAAAAACTTAGTAATACAGTATTTGTAAATTATTTATTCAACAACAACTATGTTTCTTAATACTTTCTTCTTCTATCTACACTAGTCAACAATATTAAAGGAACAAATTTTTTTTTCAATTTTTGTTAGCGTTTTTTGAAGAGCTGTATCTTTGTGACGAGTGGTCGTATTGAGTTGAAATAAAAAGCATTTTACAGCTTTATGTTTTTTGTTTCGAGATTTGTTTGCAAACAAATTTTTTTGAAGTACCGTTATTGCGTTATTGCAAAAAATGAGACGAGACAACTAAATTATTTTTTTTTATTTTTTTTGAAGGTCCTCATTTCTATGGATACATTTTTTTGAGTCAATTAAATGTCATGATCAGATACCTTGTTTATTCAACTTCAATTCAGTTTTTTTGTTGTTGTCGTACGATTTTTTTTGACATGGTTTATCTGACTTTGAATGAAAAAAGATACTTTTAGCCTTTATTACCAATATCTCAGCAAGTAATGATGTTATAAAAATTTCAAAGACAGTTTTGGAAATTTGAAAAAGCGTTTTACAAGATTTTTTTATGATTTTGTAGAAATAATTTTTTTTACCGTTCACCGTTAGTTTAAAAAAAGTACTAAAAACCGACGTTTTGTGGTCTTTTCGTAAATCTTTTTTTTCTTTGTTAATATTGATTGCATGGCTTGCGTTGGTATGCAAATTTATAGACTTTTAAATCATCAATATTCTTGTAAATTTTCAAATTGATTCATCGAACCGTTTTTCCTCACCAAAACTTCAAAGTCTTACAAACCAGGTAAAGGAACAAATTGTGGTGTTCCTAAACAATGCGAAGTTGTCATCAAAATGACAAGAAAACCGCAATTCCAGTGAATTTTTTTCACAGTTTTGCATTAGTTAGATACTTTTTTGAATTGAAATTAAATAAAAAAGACATTAAACAAAAAAATAAAAAAAATTTATTTAAAAAAATTTTCAAACAAAAAAACTTGATTTTTTTTATTTTTTTTTTTTTTTGAAAAATGTAATTTTTTTCTCATTTCCATTCAAAAAAGTATCTAACTAATGCAAAACTGTGAAAAAAATCCACTGGAATTTCGGTTTTCTTGTCATTTTGATGACAACTTCGCATTGTTTAGGAACACCACAATTTGTTCCTTTACCTGGTTTGTAAGACTTTGAAGTTTTGGTGAGGAAAAACGGTTCGATGAATCAATTTGAAAATTTACAAGAATATTGATGATTTAAAAGTCTAAAAATTTGCATACCAACGCAAGCCATGCAATCAATATTAACAAAGAAAAAAAAGATTTACGAAAAGACCACAAAACGTCGGTTTTTAGTACTTTTTTTAAACTAACGGTGAACGGTAAAAAAAATAATTTCTACAAAATCATAAAAAAATCTTGTAAAACGCTTTTTCAAATTTCCAAAACTGTCTTTGAAATTTTTATAACATCATTACTTGCTGAGATATTGGTAATAAAGGCTAAAAGTATCTTTTTTCATTCAAAGTCAGATAAACCATGTCAAAAAAAATCGTACGACAACAACAAAAAAACTGAATTGAAGTTGAATAAACAAGGTATCTGATCATGACATTTAATTGACTCAAAAAAAATTATCCATAGAAATGAGGACCTTCAAAAAAAATACAAAAAAAATAATTTAGCTGTCTCGTCTCATATTTTGCAATAACGCAATAACGGTACTTCAAAAAAATTTGTTTGCAAACAAATCTCGAAACAAAAAACATAAAGCTGTAAAATGCTTTTTATTTCAACTTAATACGACCACTCGTCACAAAGATACAGCTCTTCAAAAAACGCTAACAAAAATTGAAAAAAAATTTGTTCCTTTAATATTGTTGACTAGTGTATTTCTTTATTTTATATCTATTTTGCATATTTATTATATCAATATTTAAAGTTTTGGTTTGTATAACTTTTATATAAATACTATTATTGCCATGTATAATTTTCCGAAAGCATGTACTATAAAAGACTACGTCTTATTTGTACTCTCCTATGTATACTTAAATAAATTGAAATTGAAATTGAATTGAAATTGAATAATGACTCACTGACTGACCGACTCACTGACTCACTGACAGATCATCAAAGTTATGGAGCACTTCCCGACATCGTAGAAACTTGAAATTTCGCACAGGGGTAGGCCTTGTGGCGCAAACAAAAGGAAAATTCGAAAATCTACAATTTTCTACTCAAGGGGCGTGGCTTCCACCCACTTATAAATTATATGCAGCACTTTCGATTGTTGTAGAACGATGAAAATTGGTAGGTCGGTAGGGCTTGAAGTAAGCGCTAAGAGTCCAGGGTGGATTACGGCCTCAACCAACAAGCCTCTCCAGCCAGCTTGGTCCCTAGCTATCTGCCTCCAGTACTCCAAGTTGGTTGAGGTCGTTCTCCACTTGTGTGCGCCACCTAAGGTGGGATCTTCCTCTGCTGCGTAAACCATCAGGGGTTAATTCGAAGACTCGTTGGGCTGGTGCGTCGACGTCCATACGCTCCACGTGTCCCAGTCATCTCAGCCCCTGTATTTTCAGCTTTTTGACCAGTAGTCCAGTCATTAGGTCATTTGACCTTGCGTGCAGAGGCACTGTCTGATTTTTTTTATGGATCGATAGAGGCTCATTTAAAAAGCTTAAATCCAAATTTGCACCACCTGACAACTTTTTTTACCAAAGTTATTGGTAAAAATGTGTTTTTTGCCATTTTTTCGTCTTATGTAAATATCTCGGCTGCAGTATGTCGCACAGAAAAAAATAAAACATGAATTTATTTATAATAAGATAAGCTATAAGATTATAGAAAAATGAATTTGTTTAAACAAATACAAAAAAGTTATAGTTAGTTAAAGTAATTTTTCATTGTTTGAAAATCACTCTTTCGTGATTATTAAGAAAAAAGCTCATTTAACGATGAGGTTTTTATTTTTTACTTTTAAAGTCTTTGTAATTACCTACAATTAAAAAAAAAATTCAGCCCTTAACTAATAACACAAGCCGAGAAACAAATTTATGAACATAGGTAAGTCAGCGCACCCAGGCAATTTTATTTTTTAGGTTTTATATTATATCTCAGCCCCAGTACGTCGCAAAGTTAAAATTAAAAAATTTTATTGTTTATAATAATTCTTTCTATCAACTTGCGTTAGATTCAATTTGTTTAAACAAATAGAAAAAAAGTTGCAGTTCATTAAAAGGTTTTTTTGTCTTGATTTTATACCTTTTTCATAACTATTGAGAAAAAACTGTATTTAACGGTACTTTTTTTCAGGTTTACCTTTTTTTTGTAGTCCTATAAATTTTCTATGAATTCAAAAAAAAATAAGTCCATTACGACAAACAGGGGCCAAGTTATTCATGAATTAAAAATGACGCGTCAGTTTACTAACGCATAGCAATATTCTTTCTTTTTTTTTGTGAATATCTCGACCTCTGTGTATGCATGGTATGGAATGAAACTGTAATATTTTTAATAATATTCATTATGAACTTAAAGGAATTTTATTTTGTCTAAGCAGATATCTACATACCTACAAAAGTTAAAGTTAGTAGTAACTAAGTTAATTTTTCATTATTCCGCCCACGCTAACTCTTTTCCGCACCACCCAGGGGGGAGGAGAATGAGGCACGTTTTGTTTAATCTTGTGGTATCCCTGGGCCTAATCCACTGCAAAGATCAATTAAATTGGTCTTATTCTCAACCGTTTTGGGCGTGAGGGGATTTCGTTTTCACACTCTTCATTAGTGTTATGACATTCAAGGTTTGGTCTCTACTCTGTTTCATTTTCGTTAGAAAAAGCTGTTGTCGTGAGCTCAAGGTCGTAGTTTTCCTCGTCTTCGGAGTCATCGGCAATACTTTGTAGTAGCTTTTCCCGCAGCAGATCTTGCAGGCGGCTGAACACTTCAGTCCGACTTTTCGACATCCGCAGGCTGTACCGCATTGTTTCGTACACGTGCAGGAAATCATGTCGATGAGTGTGGGTGGGATCGTTGGCCCTGAAGCCAACGCCAGCTCCAATCTTCTTGAACTTCATTATCAGCCCCACCCCTCTGGGTCTAAAGTTATTTCCCAACCAAGCTTGTACCTACTTGATGGAATGTCCGGAATGAGTGTTGTTTTGCTGCTGATTCTGTAGGTGGCAAAGAAGCAGGATCGGACTTGATTTTAACACTCGCGCGTGAGAAAAGATTGAATCTCAAGTAGTCCAGCGATGTTTCCTTACTGCCATGGAGTAGGCATAGTGCAGTGAATACATTTTTCTCCACAGACGCGATGTCTCTTTGACTGGCTTCTTCGGATTTAAAAATCTTCACTATTTTCGAATGGTTTGGAACTTTCTTTAGCGAGGAGATTAGCTTACTTTTTCCAGATTTGAAAATGGCAGAGGTTGTGTCACAGCCTGTGAAGGCATGGAGAAAAAGATGGTCAGAAAAAGTTTTGTGCAGGAAACTTTTTGACGAATACAAGACTGTTTTCGTAGATCCTCGACCAGGTTTTTTGAAGAAAACGTTTGTATCATTTTCCCCGTATCCCGACAAAAATCAATAAAGCTGTTTCTAAGCCAAAGTCTATCTTTATCTCTCGCCTTGAACCAGAAATTGATGCCGATGACATTGTTTCGCACTTATTAGCAAATAATTGTATACCTACGAGTACTTCTGTTAAGTGTACAAAAATTAGTAAAGTAAATAGCTTTGTTTCATCTTTTAAAATTGTAACAAATTCATCTTTCTTTGATTCTATCCGCGATTCAAGTAATTGGCCTCCTGAAGCTCTTATTAAAGAATTTTCAACGAGGAAAAATAGGTTTTCGCGTACCTTTCCTAATAATCCATCCCCAAAAAACTAAATAGGATTACCCTCTTTTACCAAAATGTAAGAGGGCTTCGCACTAAAACTGCTGATATCTATACCAACTCTCAGGCATTTTCACATGACATCTTTCTTTTGACAGAAACCTGGCTTAATTCAAGCTTTTTGGACACAGAACTTTTTAATGAAGAGTTCTTAGTTTATAGAAAAGATCGACATGTTGACAGACCAAAAGAAGTGGGAGGTGGTGTTTTGATCGCAGTTCGTAATAAATTTATATCTTCACTTGTTATATTCCCTTTTTATCTCTCAATTGAACTAATCTGCATAAAGTTAGCCATAGAGTCAAAATTCATTTATATATTAAATGCATACATTCCTCCAAAAAGCTCGGACTCAGTTTATGTTGAACTCTCTCAGGCTCTAGATTTCATTATTGAATTGTCTTGCTCCAACAGCAACATTTTACTTCTCGGAGACTTTAATTTACCGTCTGTAGAGTGGATTCCTTCTGAAGATGAATGTTTTCAAGAAGCATCTTTAACTTCTTCACAAACTGAGCTCCAGCTTCTGGATAGAATTACTGCAACTGACTTACAGCAAGTAAGCTGTATTAAAAATTCAAAAAATCGAATTCTCGATTTAGTATTTTCTTCTGACGCTATTAGTACTCTTGTTCTTGAATCAAGTTCTGGAATGACTAATATAGATAGTTATCATCCTCCTTTGGATATAGTTCTTGACTTGAGCAGTCATATTATAGAAAATAGCAACGCTTATGATCGCTCATATACTTTTGATTTCAGAAAGGCAAACTTTCAGTTGCTCTCAGAAGAATTAGCTAGATCTGGTATTGATAGTATATCAGTATCTAGTAATATTGACGAAGCAGTTATTAACTTTAATACTATACTTAATAATTGCATAAATAATACTATCCCTATAAAAATATTACAAAATACGAACTTTTGCCACTCATGGTATACGAAAGAGTTAAGGTCACTCCGAAATAGAAGAAATAGAGCATGGAAAGTATATTTAAAAACTCTTTCTTCAGTTGACCATAACTCTTACATTGCCCTTTTCGAAGAATTTAAATCTCTTTCAAAGTCTCTATACACTAATCATGTATACGAAATGGGAAGATCCCTTAAAGAAGACCCGAAAGCATTTTGGAAGTTTGTAAACTCGAAGAAAAACTCAGATGGCTACCCCGCAAATTTCATATATGAAAATTGTGTGTTAAAAGAAACTATTGATATTTGCAACGCCTTTGCGAATAATTTTCGTAACTCTTTTGTGGACAACCCTATTGATATTGATGAAGATTATTTCAGAAATGTACACTCCTATGCCCAAACGAATTGTAATAATTTCGCTGTGCAACAGAGTACTGTTTTAGAATTTCTCTCATCGTTAAATGATGATTTCTCATCTGGTCCAGATGGAATCCCCCCAATATTATTGAAAAAGTGTCGACATATACTGGTTGAACCTCTTCAATTTTTGTTTGAGTTTTCGATTAAATCAGGGAAATTTCCTTGTTTATGGAAAACTTCATTTCTAACTCCAGTTTTTAAAAAAGGTGATAAAACTGATATTTCGAATTATAGGCCTATATCCAAACTGTCATGTATTCCAAAGCTCTTTGAACAAGTTGTGTGTGAGACTTTAGCATTCCATACCAAGAATTTAATTTGTGAACAACAGCATGGGTTTGTGAGAAGAAAATCAACAGTAACAAACCTCCTTACATTCTTACATAAATGTTCTAACGCGTTAGAAAATGGAAATGAAATGGATTGTATATATACTGATTTCTCTAAGGCGTTCGACCAACTTAGTCACAACATTATTATCTTCAAGCTAAAATCTTTAGGATTTCCAACATTTTTTATCACCTGGATAAAATCATACCTTGAAAATAGATCCTACCAGGTAAAATTTAGAAACTGCCTTTCAAACTCATTCAAGGCTCACTCCGGTGTGCCCCAGGGAAGTCATCTAGGCCCATATCTATTTATTCTTGCTATAAATGATGTTGTTTCTTGTATACGTTCAAGTGATATTCTTATATTTGCTGATGATATGAAAATTTTTAAGACGATAAAGGCTAACCAAGACCACTTTCTTTTGCAAGCCGATGTTGACAGTTTCGCTACTTGGTGTGATAAAAACGGTCTTTCTCTTAACCCTGCCAAATGTCAAACAATTACTTTCTCAAGAAGGCGACTTGCAAATGCTTTTAATTATTCTATTTCACAACACAAACTCTGTCGAGTCTTTAGTTTCAAGGACTTAGGTGTTAACTTTAGTTCCAATTTAGAATTCACTGAACACATTAACTTCATTGTTAATAAAGCAAGCTCTATGCTTGGGTTTATAAAACGTTGGGCAAAGGAATTTGACGATCCGTACGTTACTCTTTCTTTGTACAATTATTATGTACGACCTCATCTAGAATACGCTTCTCAAGTATGGTCTCCCTTTTATGAAATTCATAAAACTCGTATTGAATCAATACAACATAAATTCATACGCTTTGCTCTGAAAGGTCTTCCTTGGGCTGATCCATTCAACCTTCCATCATATGAACACAGGATCCAGCTACTGCAGGTTCAAACCTTATATCAAAGGCGGGTTAATAATGATCTAATATTTCTTCACCAACTTATAAATGGTCAAATTGATGCTCCTGATTTGTTAGCCTGTATTGGCATAAATTACCGCGGAGGATCGCACCATCTGCGAAGATTTGAACTTTTACACGTTAATTTCCATAGAACTAACTACGGTATAAATGAGCCTCTTAACCGCATGTGCAAGATTTTTAATTTAAACGGCTCCTCTGTTGATTTTAACATAAGTAAGATGGGATTAAAGAAAGTGTTTCGAACCAGTGCTCCACGGTCGTGATTGTTTTAACTTCTTGTAACTATGACTTAAATATCTTGTGTATTGTTTAATTATGTATGTATATAGATTTTTTTTGTTTAATTTTGTGTATTTATTAGTATATTACTATGCATGTGTTAGATTGCCTTTTTTACTAACCACTAACACATGCACTTATGATGAGCCTCTGATTGTAGGTGGCAGCTTGCTCTAAGCTCACTACAACTAAGAATCTGAAGTGTAAAAAAAAAAAAAAAAAAAAAAAATATCTTCTCCCACAATTAATACCGAATCAAATTCAGAACACATAGAAATGGCTGTTTGTACAATAAGGATCTCTGTATCTTCTGAGGCCTGGGAAACTGAAAAACCAGGATGTTGAAGATATTTTTTAAGCAGAACGATTAATCGTTTTTATTTTTTTCGTTGGCCAAGAACGTCTCTTTCTTCAATGCTCGAAAAATTGTATTTTCGTCAAAGATGAAATCAGCTACTTGTTGAACTGCAGATCGTCGGCTTCTTTCAGCAAATTTTGACATGCTGACATGTCTATGCAGTTTATGAAACGAAATCTCTGTAATCAAAGCTTATTATGAAAAGCAGCGACATGTACAAATGCTGTAGGCTGAGGAAAAGTGTTTGTGTATGTGCACTGATTCACCTACGTATGTATGTATGTTCTTTTATGGATTGCTTGACTCTCATGAATCATACAAGGCTCAATTTTTTGTAGATAGAAGATAGAGTACTCCCCGCTTGATTGCACTGACCATTTTATCTAATTTTTTTTATTAATTAACCGGGCAGTTCAATTGACCGAAACATTAACATGTTTTTAGTTTCTTAGCTATGGTTTTTTTGAGATCAATTACGTGGGAAAATCAAATAAGCGAGGTGCAATTAAATGGGGAATACTGTATACCTTTATCGTATATCACGCCCAAAACGGTTGATAATAGGACCAATTTAATTGATCTTTGCAGTGGATAAGGCCTTCAGGGGATACCACAAGATTAAAACATCGCGCCTCATACTACTCTACCTCTTGGGTATTGCGGAAAAGAGTTAGCGTGGGCGGAATAAGAAAAAATTAACTAAGTTACTACTAACTTTAACTTTTGTAGGTATGTAGACATCTGCTTAGAGAAAATAAAATAAAATATAAATAATGAATATTATTAAAAATAATACAGTTTCATTCCATACCATGCATACACAGAGGTCGAGATATTAACAAAAAAAAGAAAGAATATTGTTATGCGTAAGTAAACTGACGCGTCATTTTTAATTCATGAATAACTTGGCTCCTGTTTGTCGTAATGGACTAATTTTTTGTAATTCATAGAAAATTTATATAGGACTACATAAAAAATGTAAACCTGAAAAAAAGTAGGTACCGTTAAATACAGTTTTTTCTCAATAGTTATGAAAAAAGTATAAAATCAAGACAAAAAACCTTTTAATGAACTGCAACTTTTTTTCTATTTAGCTTTGCGACGTACTGGGGCTGAGATATAAAATAAAACCTAAAAAATAAAATTGCGTGGGTGCGCTGACTTACCTATGTTCATAAATTTATTTCTCGGCTTGTGTTAGTAGTTAAGGGCTGAATTTTTTTTTAAGTTGTAGGTAATTACAAAGACTTTAAAAGTAAAAAATAAAAACCTCATCGTTAAATGAGCTTTTTTCTTAATAATCACGAAAGAGTGATTTTCAAACAATGAACACTTACTTTAAATAACTATAATTTTTTTTGTATTTGTTTAAACAAATTAATTTTTTTATAATCCTATAGCTAATCTTATTATAAATAAATCCATGTTTTATTTTTATCTGTGCGACATACTGCAGCCGAAATATGCACAAAAGACGAAAAAATGGCAAAAACACATTTTTACCAATAACTTTGGTAAAAAAAAGTTGTCAGGTGGTGCAAATTTGGATTTAAGCTTTTTAAATGAGCCTCTATCGATCCATGAAAAAAAATCAGACAGTGCCTCTGCGCGCAAGATCAAATGACCTAATGACTGGACTATAAGGCGGCAGACCTACATAAGACATTTGATAAAAATACAAATATTTTTAAATATTTGAATTTTAACTGCCAATAACATAGTTTCCGGTAGATATTCCAATGGAAAGACAAATCAAAAGAGATGTTTCTCACATTGAGATACAGACACATTACACAGCACCGGTAACAGCTCTCTTCGTTCTTCCAATGATGTCAATATCATCTGCATAAGCAAGTAGTTGAACGGACTTTGTTGTCTTGCGAGTTGCGTACAATTGCTTCAAACACGATTTGAAACAAGTTGCATGATAACGCTCCGCCTTGCCTCAAACCTTTCTCGACATCAGAGGGTACAGTGGTGTTCTTACCAACTTTGACGGAACAGCAAGATTTCTCCATCATCATCCTGCACAAGCAGACGAGTTTGGCAAGGATGCCGAACTATTACATGGTTCCGTATAGTTCTTCTCTATCTACGCTATCATATGCAAAAACTTTCGTAGTGTGAACATTTGATCGACGGTTGACTTGTCGGGCCTAAAACCACACTGAAAGGGGCCGATCAGATTGTTAATAAAGGGTTTTAAGCGATCACAGAGTATAGATGACAGGATTTTGTATGCGACGTTGAGGAGACTTATACCTTTGTAGTTAGCATAGGTCAGAGCATCTCCTTTCTTTCGGATGGGACAAACTATACCGAATTTCCATTCATCGGGCATACTTTCATTCGACCAAATTTTGGAGATAAGTTGGTGCATACTCCCCACCAAGTCATCTCCCCCTGCTTTAAATAGCTCGGCTGGCAGGCCATCCGCACCAGCAGCCTTGTACGCTTTAAGCTTGGCTATCGCTAACCGCCCTTCATTTAGGTCGGGTGGACGGAAATGTTGACCATCATCGTCCAGGTTGAATGGAGTGTTCTGTCTTAAAGCGGAATTTTGGCCATCTTCGCCGTTTAGCAGTCTTGAGAAGTGATACTTCCAAATCCTCAGCACGGACTGTGTGTCTACCACCATATTCCCAATCTCATCTCGGCAGGCTTCCGTTCTAGCCTTGTAGCCCTGGGTAGATGGCCTCACCCTTCGGTAGAACTTTCGAATATCCCCCCTGCCGTTTAAGTCCTCAATAGACTCGACCGGCCGCTTCGCATGGTCTCTATTTTTCCTCCTGAGAAGTCGGCGTTCCTCCCTTCGTTTTTGCCCGTAGTATTCCCAGGCGTTGAATTCGCCAAGAATAATCTTGACGTCGTTCTTGGGGCACCTATCATACGCTTGATGTATATACTTAGAAAGAAAAAAATTTAAAAATTGAAATTTTCCGTTCAGGGGCGTTGTCTCCACCCACATTCTTAAAAATTCTTAGACAAAAATTGGAATTGTTCATTCAGGGGGCCCGGGCGTGGCATCCACCTACATTCCTAAAAATTCTTATTAATTATATGGAGCACTTCCGATTGTTGCAGAACGATGAAAATTGGAAGGTCCGTAGGGCTTGAAGTACATACTTAAAAAGAAAAAAAAAAATTGGAATTTACCATTCAGGAGGTGTGGCATCCATACACATTCATAAAAATTCTTATAAATTATATGGAGCACTTCTGATTGTTGTAAAACGATCAAAATTGGTAGAGCGTTAGGGTTTGACGTGCATACAAAGATAAGATTGGAAATTTATAATTTTCAGCTCAAAAGGCATTGCATCTACCCACTTTTAAAAAACTGTTATCAATGATGCACTTTTGAATATTGTAGAACGATGAAAATTGGTAGAACGGCATGACTTGAGAAAAATAAAAACTGAGATTTCCCATTCAGGGGGCGTGGCACTCACCCACTTTCTCAGAATTGCTATTATTAATATGGAGCACTTTTAGTTGTCGTATAACTGGCTGAACAGAATAGAGTGCTGCAACTGGAATAACTGTCAAAAAGTGTCGTACGTGATTTTTTTCACGCGCCCACAATGCAGCTGTACAGCTTTCTGACATTTTAGTATCAAAAATCAAAATGAAAACAAAAATAAAAATGAATAATGATGAAAAAGAGCTAAAATTGCCTTACATCTTTAAGAGTGATTGAAAAGAATTTAAAAATCATTTTAACCTACATGTAAACACTTCGTTTTGCTCGCAATTTTGAAACGTTAAAAAAGCTGCAAGCAAAGGTTAAAAGTTGGCCAACTTGTCCAGCTGCGTCTGCAACTCCGTCTGCAGCTGCGTCGGGTCGTGTTCTGTTCGCATCATTGAATTTGTGTGTATTCAAAATATTGACAGCTATTCCAGTTGCAGCTCCGTCTCCCCCTCCATTCTGTTCAGCCAGTAATTGTGAAACTCTGTAGAGCGGTAGGGCTTGATTTTCACAAAACATAGATGTTATAAAAAGAGCCAAGTTCTTAAAAATGCACAAGAAACCTGTGCGTAAAAATTCTGCCAAAAAAAGTAATGAGATCGAAGTATGCTAGGTTTTAAGTTCATGAAGTTTAATATCAAATATCTTAAGTGAAAAAGCATCGAAACAACTCCAAACTATGACGAAAATTTGATATTTTAAGATTACTGATTTGGTGGATTTACTTGGCAAGTTTTCTCTTAATCACAAACTTAAATGTGTGAAAACTTGACCAGTGATCCCACCAAATTGTAGTAATAAAAATTCTTAAAATATAAATGGCTTAAATTAATTTCTCCACAATATCTCCACTATAAAAATCAAGCATGAAATAATATTGAGCACACCAATTAAGTAAAATGCATAAGCAAAACGCTCCAACAATAAAGGTCCTGGTGCGATAATATTTTGTTTGGTGAAAAATCCGGCCTTATCAAAATTTTCATAATTTCTTTTGTAGTATTGCAAGATACCAGCTTCTTCCATTCTCATCACAATTGCATTGATTTTTGGCAGAATGACTGAATGTTGCTGGAAAAGTATACAAATTTGATCACGATAAATAACTTCCAACAACATTCTACTACGTTCTTCTGCGTTAAAAGATGAATAAACGAATACAAACGGTGCAACGTATGCAATTTTTTCCACCGTTCCGCAGAGATTAGGTAATTTCGTACCCAGCCATAAATTTTTCATATTAGTGTAATCCTCTCCGTTTAGCTTGTTAATGACCGGATGTACAGTTTTGTGGGCATAGATTGTGTAATTTTCATAAAAAAGTTCTCTTATATCATGAGGAGATTTCAACGCCGTTTGTCCTCGATACGCATCAAACATTTGACCCTGATAGGCTGCCCTTAAGACCAAAGTGCCCAAGCTTAAGACTATAAATGAAAATCGAGGACAATTTTTCTTCGGGAGCTGCACAACTGATGATCCTACAGCCATCGATAGAATGCCCATCACACCTCCTAGATGATGATGGTGAAAGATTCTTGACAATTGACTACATTTTGTTGCCAAAATTGAGCATCCAATAATCAGAGCAAAAGAAGCAGCAGTGCAAATCCACGTTGTGGTGTTGAATGGTATTAACAGCCAAATATGCGTGCGGAATATGTTAGGTCGGGAGCAAGTAGTGATTACTATCCATGACAAAAAGTATGTAACGCTTTTTGAAAAATAATAATTTGCCCTAGGACTGTTGGGACTTGTGCTAAATACCACATCAATTTCACCCGTAAGCAGCTGCATGAAATAAAAAAAAAATATTAATTTAAAGTGGATGAAGAAGCTTGTATAGAGTAGGTACTAGATGATCTATTTACCGGAAATGCTGGCCCAATGGACATTAATCCAGTTCCATTTAATAAAACAGCTTGGGAGTCTGAGAATTCATGGATTTCCGATGTGAAATTAATTCTTGATTCAAACTCCTTCAGCATTTTAAATTCCAAAACGAATATTTCACCATTAATTCGTTTGTTTTCTACCTCGTAGTTCCCTAACTCCAGAATAAGCTCATTTCTAGTTCTAATTCGAAGAGGACATCTATGAAAGTTGTCTGCTTTTGGTGGAAAATATGTATAGTTTAGATTTATTGAATTATTATGAAACTGGTGAATGAAGATAGGTTTTGCTGATCGACAAGCAAATTCCCGGAACGGATAGTAGGTGAAGAATAAGACTTCTGCAGAAGCGCTATCAACAATAACATTGACATTGGCAATCATTAGGATTAATAAATCTCCAAAGATTTTGTCCATTTCAATTAAATGATACTCGTTAACTGTAGGAGTCCTGAGAACTATGAAATAAAATACTTGTGAGTCTCTGTGATATTCACGAATCCATGGAAGCAAACGCCTAGGAGAAAAATATATCGAGTTGATATTTTACATTGGTCATTGTCCTTACTCACCGAAATGCATCATGGGAATCTATAAACCACAAATTTTGGTCACTCACAGCTTGGCCAAGTTTATTATTTACATCAATTTGAAGTTGAAAGTTAAAATTTTCCGGCAGAATATTGTCAATTGTATCACGAAATATTTCTGTGTTCTCATCTAAATCAGTCTCTATGACCACATGCAACACATCAAAAGTTTCGCAAAAAGAATTAGCAACAGCATGCTTGATAGCATTTTGTAGATTAGATTTTGACTGTACAAGAAGTCCTTGCAATAAAATTGAAAGCAAACAACTCGACACCACCATTTTAAAACAACTATTACCATCGATATAAAAAGTTATACAGAATGACGCAGGTTCAACTTGTACCTACTGTGAATAAAGTGAAGTCCAAAACATTTATTCAATCAGTTTTATGTGTTATGGGTTTTCAACAACATTTTTAAAAAATTGTGCAATTAATTATAATTAATTAAATAAAATACACACCTGATGGGTCGCACGGTTTTGGTCTTTTGATTTTCAAAGCTATAAAGAGACCGTTTTCTAAAACATACTTGAAAAAGAAAAAGGATGTATGATTGTATGGTAGGTAGTACCTAGCTACTCATTTCTAGAAAATCATTAAAAAAGTTCGATTTTGTTCCCCTAGGACATGACAAAAAGATGTTCTTTACCGAATATTAAGCGAATTAGTTCGCCCGTTTGGGCTGTATTTTGATTTGCAGTGGATATACATGTTGTGATTACTTTTAAGTATTAAAGCTTTCACTCAAAGCTCTTTTATTAATAGGCTTTACTCTACTCAATACCTTTTTTGAATTCAGTCTTAAGAGTACATTCATCTAATAAAGATTACCTATAGTTAGAGTGTCCATAACGTATTTGAAAAAAAAGAGGACATTTTAGAAACTCCAAACTTCTACTGTCTACAACGAGAAAATACGTTCCATGTTCATATTTTGTGCAGGAAAACAAAAAAGGACTTTCACATTTTTAAGAGTTCTGTATAAAACTCAAGATTTGTAGACGACCTAAAAATACTGGCCCACTTTGGAATAGATATTTTGTTTTTAAAATTGTCATTTTCTTTCGAAAGAAACTTGTTTAAATGGTAAAATTGGTCAAACAATTTTGAGCCATCCAGTAAAACTTCCTTAAAAATTCGGTAATCGATACTTTTTTCTAAGTCTTCCTCCATACTATTTCTTTTCTAAATTCTTTCATCGATCCTGAACAGGAAGGTTTTTAATTCAGTGGTATTAATGCTTAATTTTATATTTTAGGGGACAATACAACATCAATGAAAAGTGTGTTCAATTAATATTTTGGTCATTTAGGAAAAAGAGATAAAAAAGAGTACAGAAGTAAAAAAGAGTAAAAAAAAAGAATTTTATGAAAAAAGAAAGAATAAGAAAGATCAGAGTCAAAAAAGAGAACATGTTCTCTTTAAAAGAGATGTTCTGGAAACCCTACCTATAGTACAACTGACGAGTTCTTATTAAAACAACAATACAGACAAACACTTTCTTAGACTTGTTTTAAATCTCGAAATTTGGTTGACAAGAAACCAATATGCGTGCTCTATAACAGAACAAGACAAATTCGAATAGGTTAGAGTTAGATAATAATTTAGGTGTTTAGGATTTCTTAAACAATTAAAGCGACATTAATAATTCTATTTTCAATTAACTAATAACACGTTCAATCTGTATATTTTATATTACTCAATACACCTCCGTTTAAATCTAGTCGCGACAAAATTGAATACGACCACAAAAAATTCCTGAAATTTGTAGCACGTGTCATGGGCTATAATTTTATTAATTGATAATCGCGTATGTTGCGCTTTCATTCATAGAACTATACGTGCATAAAGGGATTTCTTTGAGAACGTTAAAATCACAACAAAAACATAAATGTTAAAAAAGGAGCCAAGCTCTTATATGTACCTGTGCGTAAAAAGTCTGCCAAAAAAATTAATGAGATCTAAAATATATGCCAAGTTTTAAGTTCATGAAGTTTAATAGGCGTTTTCCTTTGGAGGTGGCGAAGTACTTGCAAGTACTTTGCTGGCTTTTTTCAATGGAACACATCAAACTGCTTTCCCATGTAAAATGTATCTACTCGCGCATGAGAGCATGTGCAGTTGGTAGTACTAGATTAGGGTTTTCATCTACTCGTAAGTACTTCGCCACCTCCAAAGGAAAACGGAAAATATCTTAAAGGGCTATGGAGACGCTTGAACATGGTGCGAGTGAACATGGTTCGAGTACTATGTTCGAGTTGATTATACTTGTCTGCGGGCTGGTTCGATTACCAATTATTTGGTGTCACTTAAAGGGCCCTGGAGACACTCGAACATGGTGCGAGTGAACATGGTTCGAGTACTATGTTCGAGTTGATTTCACTTGTCTGCGGGCTGGTTCGAGTACCAATTATTTGGTGTCACTAAACAAAAATTTGGTCTCACCAAAATCAAAAGGAGTTTGATATTTTTCGATGTTCGAGGGCGGGGCTAATCGTTTGTCGTACCAGAATCGACTGTTTGCGGACCGGTTTTGTATGTTTACTCGAACATTTCGGTTTAATTTTGAGTTCAATATCACAAATAAAAAGAAAAATGTCAAATAACCTGAATAAAAATAAAAAAAATGTGACTGTGAATGTTGTGAATGACATATATGTAAGTCGTAAGAATAATGAAGTTCGAGTAGTTTGGTTTCTGCTTGGTTTCAGTGTCTGCAGAGTTTAGTCGAACTATGTTCACTCGCACCATGTTCGAGAGTCTCCAGGGCCTTTAAGTGTAATAACACCGAAACAACTCCAAATTATGTAAGAAATTTGGTATTTAATGATTATTGGTTAAAATTTGGTGGGTTTACTGGTAAAGTTTTCATACATTTTAAATTTGTGATTAAGTAAGTAATTAAGAGAAAACTGCCAAGTAAATCCACCAAAATTTAATCAGTAATCATTAAATACCAAACTTCTGTCATGATTTAGAATTGTTTCGATAATACTTTAGAATTTAG
Source organism: Dasysyrphus tricinctus (assembly GCA_963921185.1). NCBI lineage: Eukaryota > Metazoa > Arthropoda > Insecta > Diptera > Syrphidae > Dasysyrphus > Dasysyrphus tricinctus. The sequence continues at coordinate 69,587,389 of OY992531.1, forward strand.
AATTTAGAAAATTTTTTATTCATTAATTTTTTCATTTCCAACTTAAGACTAGTACAATAGCAAGTTTAAAAAGGAATAAATAATAGTTATCATTCTTTAACTTGAAAGTTAGTGTTGAATGATACTTTTGTGATTTAAATTTACAATGATAAGAAAACTGTTGTGGGGTGACAATCAGCAATATAAATAATAAACAATGGTTCTTTAAGTTAAGTAAATTAATAAAAATCTCAAAGATAGTTTAACTGATACATAGAAAGAGTGTATATGTACATAATAAGTACTAATTCATCAAACAAGATCAGAAAAAAAAAATAATAACAAAATGATACATTTTATACCTATGTTTATGAAACTTTGATACAAAATTCAATAATAGTTATCAACAGAATTTAAGTCAATTGTGAAAAGCCAGTCTTTTACTTTTCGTAAGAAAGAGTTTAAGTTTTGAATTGTTCTGATAGACAGAGGTAAATTATAAAAGTTAGAGAAATGCGTTTTGTGGGCAGTGGGTTCATTGACAAGGTGCATGTTGTTAATTCTTAATTTGATAACCTCGAGTTTCAACTAGAAATGTTACCGCTTTGCTTGAAAAATTCTTTAAGTACTTTAAAAATATAAAGATGTCTCATAGGTAGAATTCACAATTCCTTGTATAAAGGCCAACTTTCAGTAAAACGATTTTTGTTGCAAATAATCCTAATAAGATGTTTTTGTGCAATCAGTAAAGGTCTAAAAGTATTTGCATAGGAACCACCTCAATTAGATAACCCGTATTGTAGTTTAGAGTGTGCAAGACCATAATATATTGAAGTTAGAACCTTTTTAGAGCAGAATGGTTTTAAAAGATACATTTTTCGCGTTATGAGCATCAAATGATTCTTGATATTGTAACTATGGTCTTTCCAATTAAGGTTAGAATCAATTGTTACACCTAAATATTTAAAATTATTCACTGAATCAATTTTGAAACAAGAATCGGAACAAGAACATTTATCTTGGAAATTAGGTTTACCACAATCATGAACTGGAAAGCTAAATTGCCTACAACTCGAAGCATGAAAAAATAAATTGTAATCAATGAATCGATGACCAGATGTTTTAAAAGTCATGAATTTAGTTTTTTCACTTATTATTAACTTGTATTTAGAAAACCAAGTTCTTAGAACTTCTAGGTCTTCTTCTATTAGTAAGACACAATCAAGATCCGAATTTGACTGGTAGGTAAATGATATATCATCGGCAAATGCCGTCAAAAGTCCATGAGCTTAAAAATTGAGTTAATATATACTAGGAAAAACAGAGGGCCAAGTACAGATCCCTGTGGTACTCCATTTTTTAAAAAACGAGCTTCACTTTGTGTACCGTTATAATAACTTTTTGAACCCTTCCCTTTAAGTATGATTTTAACCATTGCAAAATTACTCCTCAAAATCCTGCATTATACAACTTACCTAAAAGTAAATCGTGGTCAACCATATCAAATGCTTTTGTCATATCGATGAAGAGAGCCATTGTAGATTTATTATTATTTAAGCTGCCATAGAGCTGACTGCATAGCCTAAGAATTGCATCTTCGGTTGATTTTTCTGAACGAAAACCAAATTGATTTTCGCTAAAAAATCAGTTTTTATTTAAGAACGAAGTAATTCTATTGATCATAAGTTTTTCAAAAATTTTAGAAAAAGTAGGAAGAATAGAAATAGGTCGGTAGTTAACCATATTTTTCTTATCTCCCTTTTTAAAGAGAGGAATAACCTCAGCACATTTAAATTGTTCAGGAAAACAGCCCTGTTCAACACTTAAGTTGAATATGTAACTCAAAATATCTGAAACATAAAATGCAATTTTCTTAAGAAGGTTACTAGATATTCCATCGGAAGTGCAGGAATTTTTATTTTTTAAAGATAAAATTGTTTTGTAGGTTTCAAAAGAGGTTATAGGGCTATAAGCAAAGATATTTGGTTGTAAGTTTTCAGAATGCAGACAGTGTTGATTATAACAATCACAATCACCACCGGAATAAATGGATGGCTTCAATATTTCAGATATTTCTGTGAAATATTCATTCAATTTATTTGATATACTGTTAAGATCTGTTAGGGGAACATTATTTACTACAATATTTTCTATTATGTTTGGCTTCCTTGTTTTTCCTAAAATGCTGTCAATTACCTTCCATTCTTCTTTTATATTGCCTTTTGATTTTTCAAATAGGTTAAAATAATACTTTTCGCGAGACAATTCAACATTTGTACTAACAGCTTTACAAAGTGTGAGGTAATACTTTTTTAGTTTTTCATTATTTGGATGTTTTTTAAGCTTTATACTAATTTTGCACTTTTTTTTTAATCTGTTTAAGGAGACTCCTATTCATCCAAGGCTTTAGAAATGTATTCTTGTTAGAATTTTTTATCGATACTGACGTACATAACTCTATATGTTTTTGCAAAATTGAGATAAAAATAGCAAACGAAGTAGATGGGTCCTTTTCCGAATAAACCTGATCCCAAAATTCATGTTTCAAAATATTCTGCAATAACATGTAATCGGTGGTATAGTGCTCTTTTGTTTGTGTTACTGAAGTAGAACTCACATTATTTTCTAACTTGTTAAATAAAATGATCGATTTATGATCAGTAATATTTAGGCCGAGAACACTACCAAAAAATTTTAATTTGTTGCTGACTTTAAAACGAGTAAAAATGTGGTAAATGCAAGTACTTGAAGATCCTGTAACGCGGGTTGAATCATTAATAATTCCCTTTAGACCATTTGAAGCCATAAGAAATAAAAACTTATCAGTGTCTTTGTCGGTTACATTTAAAATATCTATATTAATATCTCCAATCAAAATTAAATTGCAAGTCTTGTTTATACAAAGAATTTGACTGAGTTCCCCTATGAACAAGCTCTTATTATACGCGTGCAATCTATATAAACACAACATTGTATAGCTTTCGTTTTGATAACAAAATGACAACTTTACAACATCCGCACTACATATATCGATTTTGGAGAATTCGTGAACAAAGTTCTAATCAATGTAAACTGCAACACCACCTGATGAATAAGATGCATTGCAACAATTAAAGAGCGCATAACCTGGTATATAATAAATGGTCATTTCACTCTCATAAACCCAAATCTCTGTTAGCTGGCAATTTTGTAAGTGACTCAATGTGTGCTAGGAAATTAGAAAATTTTTTTCTGAGACTACGGATGTGTTGGTGTATACAAAAGCAATTATCTATAAAAATACGAAAAACTGGCACTTCACAAATACTTTGAACTGACGAAAGAATAGGATGAACAATACTCATAACTTATCAAAATCAGAAATATAATTAATTCTTACTGAATTGTCACCCTCATTCCTCTTCATAAAAATATTCCCATTCCTAGTCCAAACGTATTTGATTCCTTTCGTAGTTTTTAGTACTAGCGCAGTATTAAGTAGTTGACGCCTCTGCCCAAGTAGAAATTTGTAACTTCTCTGAAAATTCATACAAAATTATGGTCACAATTTCGGATAATACGTAAATATTTTGAGTAAATAGAGTTGCGGTAATTTAAGAAAACACTCTGTGCACTCTGCAACTACTTTGTGACTTTAAACATCAAATTTTCTTATTGGTAATAATATGGTTACCTTTGTAACCTAAAAAGTTATTATAAGGCATCATCCAAAGTCAGAAATACCAAATCGTAACTAAAAATGTATCTACTTCTATACTACTCAAATGTCGTACGCTATGAAGCATATTGTGCCTTAAAAAGTTACCATTAAATTTTAGTGTACCTTTTGGTTTATTTACACCATATTCATTTTAATTTGTGACCTTTTAGAACAACTGCTCAATTTAACAAAATGAGAAAACTTTTTTTGGTGATCGAGATGTCATACATTATTAATAATAAATAATATCGACTTTTTATCGTGAACCGCGCTAAAATAAATTTTTTTATGACCGAAAGCAAACCAGACACACTTACGCGACGAAAACAAACTGTTCCAGATTTGTTTGATGGTTACAAACGTCAAAATGACATTGCGTAATGCATTGGCGTAGAGCTTTAGTAGGAGAAAATGAATGAAATTTTGATTTCGGTTGAGATTTTACGTTTTACTTTTAAAAAAGAATAACTTTTCGTGACAGAATTCTTTTTAAAAGTAAAACGTAAAGTCCTGTAACTATTCAAAAAATTTGTATAATTAAAATTCTCATGTTGGCACATTTGGTGATATGAAAAGGGTTTATTTTTTTTAATCTATGATTTTTGAATGAAAAGTAAACAGAATCTGCACTTCTTTTTATATATTTTATGAAGTATTTGTTCAATTTTCGGCTTTGCGATTTGGAAAGCCGGATTTACACGACTGACATTTTGTCAGAATTTCAGTTAGTTCTCGTCAGTTTTTTTTTCAGATTCGTATAAATTCTAGCCAGGAATTTCCCACAGCGAAATACTGACTAAGAACCTGCTATAAAATGCTGTCAGTTCCAAATTATGTATCGTGTAAATGGTTGACTAGCTGACAAAACCTGACAAGGACTGACACACTGCCTGAAAGAATGAATATTTTCATTTTTTTTTGGCAAAGCATTTTTTGGCAGAAACTGACGAATGGTAAGCCAGAATTATCTGTATGTCAGACCCTTGGCTGGAAAAACTAAACACTTTTTCAGTCATGGAAATCCGGCATTAAGCGACCCTTACATGATCAAATTATTGAATGAATCATATACATGTGTTTGTAAAAATAGGATTGTATGTGCCACACACATTTGGTGAATTTTGAAAATCAAAACCCTTCTGATTTTGATTGATGATTGATCGATCAGATTGATGTGTGTAATTGATTTAACGATATTTTTGACGCTTTTTCAATACAAAAGAAAGAGACAGCTTGTCATTTTTCTTTGCAACCTGGAGCCAGTTGTGTTTTAGTAAACAAACTCAGATTTGATGTCAAAATGATTGAACATGTAAGGGAACGTCAAAAAACACATACATGAAATTTGATTCAAATGATTGATAGTGTAAGGGTAGCTTAAAACTGCTTTAGGTTTGCGTTTAAAAAACAAAATTGCCTGCACCTACACGACAAAGTAAGTACATTGTGTTCACATGGCTGTAAGTATGAACAAAATAGGCCGGACTAACGTCAAAATGAATCGCTTCACTTGCGCCATAGTCTGAACTTGGTCTAAAGAGGTCCTTACACGATCAATCAATAACTGTCAATCACTGTGTCGGTGTAGTTTGACAATCAATCATCAATCAAAATCAAAAGGGCTTTGATATTCGTCAATTGGATTGATGACACATATACAATTTTGTTTTTCACTCATACATATTAGTGATTGACGTCTTTTAATTGATCGTGTAAGGACCGCTTTAGAAATCTGGTTGATCTGTAAAATTGTCATATGAAAGTGACACATTTTTCAAACCTGGTGGTTTTGTGCAATGCACATGTATGTATTTGCAGTCATTTCCCCACCGGCTAAAATTCTGGAGCAGCAAACTTGCAAAGAAAATGAAAAAATACACTTTTTTTGACACCATGAAAATGAAAACTGCAGCAGGATCCAAGAAATTGCGCTTCCCATATCCTTCGCTATGAGTGATAGTAGGTATGTGTGCTTTCTAAATTGTATTCAAAGAAGCAGTATGCGCATATACTGAAATAAAACCACTTTCATAAGAAATCTGATGTACATGATGGTCCAATAGAAAAATAGAAAAAAGTGAAAAATATAGAAAAAAGGGGCAGTAACATTTTTTATGTACATAGAATTCGTTCAGTCCAAAATACGGAAACTTAACACATATTCGTACTTTCCTGAAAAAATATTTCAACATGGGGCATCAGGTACCCACCCCTTAGAGCACCGTCTATGGTCTATGGCGGTTTTAGGTCAGTTTGTTTTTTTTTTGTCATGGCGTTCGTGTCATGAGTATCTGTTAGGTTGCAAATCGGAAATAAAACATCATAATGTGTAGTTTTCGGCACACGAGCTTATCGCCATATTGGATTAGAAATATAGCTTTCCATTTCGATATAATTTGAGTATTTTACATCTTAAAATTTTTGAATATTGTGTTAATATTCATTATTTCTTGAGCGCGTAAATTTTTTGTTCCAGAAGTGTGTAATATTTATGATACAAATGATCTCCGTTTTGATTTTAAGGGCACTAAATTCCCGTAATTTCGAAGTCAAACTCTTTAAATATTTTACATTCTTCTTATCAATTCTAAATTCTTTTTTCCATTTTTTGCGGTTGTAATGCAATTATGTATGTGTGTATATGTCTGATACATATTAAATATTTTACTGCATACTTACTTCACTGCGTCAAATGGACGTAAACATACACATTTCCTTAAAACTGAGGTACTCAATTTCAATAAGTTTTGGTTATATTATACCATACTATGATAGTCACAAATAGGTAACAACGACCAAACGAGTTTATTCTCTTGCGTAGGTCATAATAGTGGTATCGTTGGCACAATTGTGTATTCCCCATTTGGTATTAACTAAGTGAAAAAAAGGTAACAAATCGAGTTTTGTGTTCATAAGTACACTTTGACTGTGTCGTTCAAATGCTGATGTATCGTCACAGCGTGGTAACATTTTACAACGAATTCTACTTGGGTGTTGAGTTAAACAATCGTTGATGTATACATTCTCCGGTTTACCATTTGCTCCAAACATTTTTGTTGTAAGTTGTTCTCTTTTCTCTCGTTTGGTCTTCATAATTTTCTCTTTTAAGTGATGAGAAACAAATTTGATGTGTAGAACATTGGTGCTCTTCAAATCGCCATTCGCAAGAAAATTACCTTTTTTAATTTTTTTGACAAAACATTGATCGATGTCAGTCTCATTTATGTTTATATTTAACGCATTGCGTAAAATACCAACCGCCAGATCGATGTGTGGCATGTCTTTGTTAATAATTGGAACATTAGGCGTGTTTTTTTGGGATTTTATATATAGTACAGTGAAAAATTCCCAATAAAACGCATCGGCAGCAGCCTGGTTTTTATATTTCTCAGTTGGTACTATGCTGTCAAAATCATAAAAAAAAATACCTCCTGTCAAAACAGTTAAAAATACAAAAATTAGAAAGTTTATTGAAAATAAAATACTTTTAAATTATATTCAACCAAAAACTTATTTTCATTCAATAACATGGATCAAGATTTGGTAGGAAAATTTAAAGAAAGTAGGATTTTATATGAAAGTTCATGTGTTATTTGCAGGCTATGCGTGAATTGTGCGAGTCTAGTGAAAGTGAAAATGAGTTTTGCTTCGAAATGTTTTTTGAAGAAAATACAAGCCTTGAAGATTCGGCTGAAGAAATTAATAAACACGCGACTGTAGATTCGTTTTTGACGACCATAGAATCTTTCAGCCCAGAGGATTTCAAATCGCATTTCAGATTGCGGCGTTCAACCGTTGAGTATCTGATATGTAAGTTTTCTGGCATTCCCATTTCAAAAAGTTGTTTAAGCAAATCATTTCGTTAGCATCTTACTCTCAGCACTATATATCGCTTCATTGCCTCAACAGAGGAGGCCGTGTAAAGATCGGATATAGAAAAGAAGTTTTCATGTTTATTTGGTACCTAAGTAATTCCATAACTTTCCGACAGCTAGGGAATCTTTTTTTGGCGTCACCAAGTTTTCCGGTTGGATAGCAGTGAATCGCGTTTCTAAGTGGCTAGTTTCCAAAGGAAACCAGTATATAAAATGGCCCCAAGAAAATGCTATCAGGGAAAATTGTCGAAAATTTGAAGATAAAAAAAGAATTGCAGGTATTATTGGTGCCATAGACTGCACCCATATTACGATTGCAGCCCCAAAAACGAACAAAGAATGCTACTACAACCGAAAACATAATTTTACAATCATTTTGCAAGCTGTAGTCGATGCCGATAAAAAGTGTTCCCTGCACGACAGTAGAGTTCTAAGGCGCTCAGAGTTATTTAAAAAAGCTCTGAGCAACTGCAACCAACTATTTCCCAGAAATACATTTCTTTTGGGTGACTCAGCGTATGCCTCTTGCATAGTTAGTTAGTGCCACCCTATAAGGATAATGGAAGACTTACCGCACAACAAAGATCTTTTAACTACATACACTCCGCAACAAGAATTGTTGTAGAAAATGCTTTCGGGTTGTTAAAAGGAAGGTTTAGGAGGTTACTCAAATTCACCGAACAACGAGATATTCGATCTGTAACGAATCTTGTTGTCAGTGCATGCATATTGCACAATCTGTGCATAATCATGGATGACACATATGATGGCGACAACATCCCTCAAAAAGCAGAGCCCGATGCAAGAGATGCCACTGAATCCACCGGTGGCGCAAGCCGAACTGCAGATCGACGTCAAATACTGTTTGATTTATTTACTACACGAAAACATTATATAACATTCAACAGAAAATAAATACCTTAAAAAAAACGCACACATCAAATTCATTTTTTTTTTATTTATTAAATTCTTAATTCACTTTATTTATTGTTTTTTGTTACTTATAGGTATTACACTTTTCACTTCATTATTCTTTTTCTTTTTGTTTTCAGTCTTTCAATTCAAATCATTTGTTTTGTTTACTTTGACTTAGGTATTCTTCTAATAGTTTCAATTTTAATTTCCTTGTTTTTTGTTTCTCCTCTTCTATTTTTTTAAACTCTTCCCACTTTTTGTTTTTTTCCTCTCGTTCTTTCTTTTTTTCATCTATTTTTAATTCAAAATAATCCGATCTATGTAGAAATCTTTCTCTTCTTGGTAGGATTTCGGGCAGTGGCAGTTTCAGTGACAGCGGCAGCAGCAGCAGCGGCAATGGAAGTCGATGGCATAGAATCTCCGTGATCGGGTTCGACAGGCGGTAGTGGCTCTGGTGAAGATGGTGTCCAGTGTTGGGACTTCGCAGAAGCCAAAGAGTGGTAGAAAGGTTTCCAAAAAAGTGGTAGAAAAGTGGTAGAAATTAAAAGCCATTTTTATGTAACAAATAGTATATTCAATTATTTAAAATGAATCAAATACAAAAATAAAATAAATAACATTTCAGTTCTTTATGTTTCAAAGATCACATTATATCTGGAAGCAGGTCATATACACATACAATTTCATTTAAGACTCATTCCAAACCAAAGACGTAAATCTATAACAGCCATTTGAATTAATAGTAAAATTTGTTAAGACTTCAAAAAATTACAATTATTTTGTTTTATATAAACCGTCAGAAAATCTAAATCTTGAAGCATATTTTACTAATGCTTCTGGAAGATTAAAATTTTGATCATTGAATAAAATTTCCCTCGCAGCTAAAATGTTGTGAACAGGTGCTGTTTCCAATTTATTTCTTTTTTATTTTTATATTTTCAAATCGGAAAACTTACGTTCCGCAGCAGTACTGCTATGTGGTAAGCAGCAAAGCTCCAACATAATAAAGAAATGTTGTCAAACAATAAATTGTCAATACCATCTTTTGAATTTTATATCAAACGCCATTGTGAAACAATTTGGAGTAAAGCTAGAACTATAATGCTGGGAGGGGCACTTAAGTGGTCGGAAGAAAACAAGTGCATACACGGAAAGCATATGACGCGACTATAAATGCGGAGTGGAGCGTTTCGTCAAGTCATCGACATTTGGAGAAATAGGAATGCTAAAAAGAGATAGATGATAATTATATTATGGGTGTGTTCCCCCTTTTTCGGTACGGAAAGCTACTTTTCGTTGGTTTTTGACATTAGCTTCAGTGCCCTTCCAACTATTATAGTTCTACCTTAAGTGATCTAAAACTGAAGGCATTGTTCCATCAATGACAGTTTTTGGATTTAAATATTTTAATAATTTTAATTTATCGTTTGAAAAGTTAAATCTTTCTCCGATTTGAAAACATAACTCAACATAAAAGCTGTACATTACTTTTCTTAATTCCATTAGTTTTTGTTCATCAATATCATTTTCTAATGAGTACCTTTCAAAAAGTGAAGGCCAAAATACATTTGAGAATATGGTAAATAGTTTTCAGGGTTTTTACATTTGTGTTCATTTAAATATTTTCTGACTTAACTTCTGACTCAATTGCAAAAGTAAACAATCTATTTATTATGTTGAAACTTGAAAGAGATCAGACAACTAAGATAATCTCCCTTGTACAGATCACAGAACACCAACACAGAGACAAAGAAAGAAAACGGAGGTGAAAAAGTTCTTGGGTGAAACGGTATGATTTCGCCCAAGAACTTTTTCACCTCCGTTCTCTTTCTTTGTCTCTGTGTTGGTGTTCTGTGATCTGTACAAGGAAATTTTATGTGTGGTTGAGGTCGGTAGCTATATGGTTAAGTAAAAAGATAGGTGAAAGGTGAGTTGCAAAAAGTGGTAGAATTTGATTTTTAGGTGGTAGGTTTTCATGAACAGCAAAAAGTGGTAGAAATACCACTTAAGTGGTAGAAGTCCCAACACTGATGGTGTCTCTATCAACGCAGCGAAAATGTCAGCGTCGTCGTCGTCGGTGCTTGGCACCTCTGCCTCTCGATCCGCGTCTGGCAGGGCAGCCATGCCTACGGAAGTTGCAGCTGGATTCTTAAAATTTAAAAATAAATATATATGTACATATGTATTTAATTACAAATAGAAAAATTAAACAAAAAACAAAACACTACTTACTGAAATTGCCACCGTACCAAACGTGATTGTGTGGGTGTTGGTTATGATGGGTTTACTCCCAAATAAGTCCTCCATCTTCTCCATGAATGGAGCAACACACAGAGCTGCTCCAGTTCTCTTGTTATTGAATCATTGACAACCGGGAATGAACACCCTGAGGACGTTTAAGTCAGCCGACTTTTAATTTAAATTTTTTGACATGTAATTTATATATGTATCTATAATTTGTTAAACTTAAAACATTGTGTAACGTTAGGCCCCCTATGTGCCAACAATTGTAAATTTATCGTAGTATCATATTAGTTATAAGCCAGATTGTATATATTATGTTCAATAAAAGAAATTGAATTGAATTCTTGTTATTGTCTTTAGCCTCTTTGTACGCTCGCACTAACGATTGAATTTTGATCTCCAGATGCGATCTCGTTGTATCAGAATCCTGGAACAAAAAGTTATTGAATGAATATAATGCATCTATGTACATATATAGGTATATATGGACATGGGTACATAGTTGAATTAAAAAGATTGAAAATACTTACAGCAAAGCCGGCGGAAAGCATGTCTTCTAACAAATTTTCATATCCGAGTTTTTTTTTGCGGCAGTGCTGAAACTCATGGGCCCTAGCCGCATAAAAGTCCAATAAGGCTTCAGTAGATGCTTTGGTCCAATTCTTCTTCTTTTGGGTTCTACAACGATTTTATTTTTGTTATAATTCATAAGTTTTATTTAATTTTATTTAATTTTACCTTTTTCCTTGTTTTTTGTTATCCATTTTTGTTTTTTAATTTGCAGCACACCATCACTACTTGGGAAATGTAAACAGACTGAATGAAAGGGGTTTGTTCGTTAACTATGGTCAAAGTAAAAAGTCAATTATCTCTCTGTTTACATGCAGAATCGAAAGCTTGAGTTGAACTAGGTTCGAATTTTCAACTCAGTTTTTTTATCACTTGAATTGAAATGGCGTTAATTAATTTTACATATAGAAAACACAATAATAAACACAAGCATCTTTTAGAAGATCCAAACACACAAAAAAAGTCCCTCATTTTAAATTCCTTTCTGCTCCCTTCATCAACAAAAAACAAAAATCGCTCAGGAAAAATCGGGGTTCTGAATATTTCGTGTTGGTTTAAGAGAAGCTTAAGCCAAAAGAAAACAAGGATTTCAAAAATGAAACAGAAATAAAATATAAAAGATTATTTATTTTGCACAATATATATAGAAAGCAACATAAGGTCTGATCCTTTACTTTGGGTTTTTGGGATTTTTAGTCCAAACTTGTGTCAAAATATTTTTTGTATATTAATCTTTGACACAACTTTGGACTGAAATGGGCAGAAATACACAGAAAATCACAGAAATTCAAAGTAAAGGAACAGACCTATAGTAAGGGCTATAGCTGTATATACTCGGTTCAACTTTTAATCCGAGGCTCAGTAATTCTAGTTCACCGATTTAAGGAGATGATTCAAGCATGTAATTGGCTATTATAATAAAGTTGAACCGTGACTGAAGTTAATTCGCTGATATCGTTAAGTTAAAATTGTTGAACCACACATCAAATTTTGAACCACTTTTGTACAAACATGATTCAAATTTTGATCCGTCTCACCTTAGCGTTATTGGCACGATCCTCAAAAACGAGTTTTTGGCTCTAAAACCCGCATTTTGAATAAAAAATTGGACCAATCCGGGACAAATCGAGAACAATCTGGAACAACTTTCAAAAATAAAAAATTCTTAAAATGGGGGACTTAACTTCATACACTCATCCTCTACTTAAGGTGACCATACGTCGCGATTTCGGTGGGACAGTCCCGCTGTCCCCATCGAATGCTATGTCCCGCTTTGAGTTCCGAAGTTGAGATTTTTGGTGATGCAAACTTAAATAAACTCCCCTCTTGGGAGAAAGTTCTTAAAGTGTTGGACTTTTATTAATTGAACACAACAGGGCTTTCTTAGAGGCAGTCAAGATACATGAGTTTTCACTCAAATGTTCTTTTGATAGCTTAATGCTGATGATATGGCCATTGTGAGCAGAGTGCTGAAGTGCCCCACCTTCACAAGATGCGTAGGTCCTAAAGGGATAGGGGTATTAACAACGATTGAAGCCACTTGTGTAACGGAATTGCTGTTCCTAGTTCCCGTACGTGCGATCTTATGCGAATTTCTTGAATATCCCTAATCCCACAGGATCCTTAAAGATACCCATGATAGTAAAACTAGGTCGTCCAGTCGACTGAGTGCTGTAGGCACGCTAGCGAATTCCATTTGAGCTAGCTCATCCCCCCCCCTCCCCCCCTACAGAGCTTTCGCTTCTGTAGTCATCCTGTAAAATTATTCTACAGTCTATATTGCTTGTATGCTTAAGTGCATCTGCATACGCAAACCATTTCTGCTATACTAGTGAAAACGGAGACCACTTCTGGCATACTAAAGAGTATAGCCACAAACCAGCAGTGTGGAGAAAGTGCATAAGTTTTTTTTCATCGTTACTATTCTTCAATGGCCGAGCAGTTAGCGCGGTGGACTTTCAGTGCAAGAGGACCATGGTTTAAATCCCACAGAAACCTTGTAATTTTTATAACTTAAATAATATCATTTCAGATAAAAACTTTCAAAAAAAAATTGTCACGGTAAAATTTGCGTGACAAAAATCGTTCTTTCTGCTGTCCAAATCCTCGTTCCTACCTTTCCAGTTTTTTTATTTCCTAACAGGTGTTTCTTTCAATATACTGAGAGAGAGAAGGGCAGCCATGGTCCATCAGCCATTGGTTCACTCTCTCAGTATCTTGATGAAACGAAAATCGTTTTTATCACTCCTGGCACTAAAGTGGGTGAGATAATGGGTGACAGATGGTCCCCGAATATTGACAAGTAACTGACAGACGGGCGGTCTGTTCTAAACCGTAATCCAAAAAGAAGCTTGGGTGACAGTTGGTCCCCAAACCCATGATGTTACTCCTAAGAGAATGGCCGAGTGCCCAACACAACTTCGCACTATCGAAACATGAAAATTTCGGTGAACATTTGGTTCCCGATTACGATGTGACTCTCAAGAGAATGGCCGAGTGCCCAACATATCTTACTTAACAATAATACTGTAAAAGATGGAACGTTATCGTCTTATCCCCCAAGCCCCTCAAATCTAACAAAAATCCACCGAAGTAGTTTGCTTAGAATCGCGAGTAGGGAAATAATTGCAAACTTACCTCTCCGAATTTAAAAATACTGGTTATGGTTACGTATTGTTTATTTTCGCTGCCGAAGTTCTCTTTTGATTTTTTGGATTTTACTTGAGAATTTTGGAGGGGAAAATGTAGTCGTTATTCGAAATTGAATTGTTTGACCTTTTGCGTTTTCTTTTCTTCTTTTGATTTTCTCAAAAACAGTGGGAAAAATAGTGGGAAAATGATTGAATGCGTTCATCGTATTCGTCCCTCCTGGAAGTGAAACCAGCGATCGGCGAATTAGAGGATGACGAGGCATAAACCAAATATATATGCGAGTAAGTAGGACCGCTGGATTGCGTAAACGGTATAGCGTTCTTCAGCAACTTAGCGGAGAGTAGCTTACAAATGCCGTGATCGAAATCCGTGGCTTCCGATCGGCTGAAAGCACGGGGGATGAGAACAAGAAGTGGTTCGGATATACATCGAAAAATCTGGACGGACACTTCTTGTCAGAAGACCATAAAAATCGAGTGCGAGAAATTTAGAAGACGAGGAGAAAGTGAAAAAGATTAAAGAATTTAATTTTGGTAGTATAGTTAAGTATAGTTAAGTATAGGAAAATTGAATTGGAGTTTGAAAGAAAATAAGGTGAAAGTATTGATTGGAGTTAAGAAGAATTAAAGGAGAATTTCGAAGCAGAAGAAAAAAAAAGGAAGAGATGTTGGTGAAAAGGATTTATCCAACAAAGAAAAAAAAGATAAGTAATTGGTTTTATTAGGTAGATTTTCAAATCGTTTAAGTCGTTTCTTTTTGTAGCAAAATTGTGCTATTTAAAAAAAAAGTTCGGTTGGTTTTTGTTTCCGCTATTTTTTTTCCTGAAATTGCAGGACTCGTGACCCCGTAATTTATCCTTTGTTCATTCGGGACAAAGAGATAACGTTCAATCTTATATATACTTCTTTGTTATATTTGATTGAAAAGATTTTGGGTTTTAGCCCTCCTTTACACAAGGTTTCCCAAACAAATAAATAATTTCACTTCTCAATTCGGGAATATAAATTTGTTCTTTTTATTTAAAATTCTTTCACCGTCGGATTCGCTTCAGAAGGTTTGTAATTTCCTTCTAAAACAAAAAAATTGCTGGCGCCCTTTCTTTTCAGGTACTACGCCCCTGTGGCAATCAAAATCCTCAATTTCAATCCAAATTAATTGGAAAATAATTAATCGTGTCGATCAAATTAATTGGTGAAACCCACCCCTTAATCTGAATTAGCCGTGGTGGTAGCATCCAAGTGCTACTCGGGGTTACACTTCGAATTCGATCTTCGAATAATATTTCGTCTCCATTTGTGTTGACATTCTTGTTGCAACCAAAAGTACATAAGTCATTTTTACTTCGCTCGTGCCGGTCGGTTTTATTTCGTCGTTCGTTTGTTTTGCAAAAAAAAAGTAATTAATAATTAATTATTCGGTTTTCGGTTCGCGTAGAAAAAGTGTAACAAAATAACAGCAAATAAATAATATAAAATAAAAATATAAACAAATAAATACAAATCAACTGTGAAATATTTTTTTTTTATCCACCTTCTTCTATAAGACCTCTAAATCCAGTAAATGTTTTTCGGGCAACTGAATTTACTTCATAAAGGTACAATAGGAGCTTAAAAAGTGCTCATTTTTAACTCTATGGACAGTTATATAATGCTTATATGATTGCAAGAAATGGTTATGAGAAGCTTCTTTGGATGATTATATGGGCAAAATTGTTAGTTGGGCAATCCGGAAACAGCGGGCTTACTGCGTAAGCCAAATAAATACATGCCAGGTGATTCACCGGGGCCACCGCCGTCAGCAGCCCTTGATGATCTCGTCAAAACAACAGGTAAGAACGGTTGGGACCTCCTGGTTTGTTGCGACGCTAATGCTCATCATCTACAATGGGGGAGCACCGACACAAATAAAAGAGGTGAGTCACTATTTGAATTTATTATTAAAGAAAATTTATTGATTTTAAATAAGGGTAACGAACCAACCTTTGTTACCAGAAACAGAAGAGAAGTGCTCGACGTGACGCTTTCCAGTAACTCAGACTCAATAAAGGTCAGTGACTGGAAGGTATCAAGTAATGTTTCATTCTCAGATCATAGAATGATAACATTCCAAATAGAGCACAAAATTGAAAACTTAAAACCCTATAGAAACCCCAGGAAAACAAACTGGGATGCCTTCAACACTAGATTGGCCACATCTTTGGGTCACTATGAACATTTACCATTGACAACCTGCTCTGACATTGACAAACATGTAAATGAACTAACGTTAGCCATAAACAATGCTTACGAAAGTTCCTGCCCCATTACCAAAAGTAAAGGCAGGCTCAACCCCGTATGGTGGTCCAAAGAGCTGTCTATACTTAGGAAAAACTCAAGGAGGCTTTTCAATAGAGCAAAATTCAGGTCAGTAAAAATCTGTACAAAAACCGAACGACCTATGCAAAAAGAGCAGCCTGGCAAAAATTTTGTTCAGACATTGAGTCTACAAATGAAGCTGCTAGGCTCAGGAAAGTCATGTCTAAGGTACCCTCTCCCCCGGAATTTCTAAAAAGACCGGATAATACCTGGACAGACTCCTGCTCTGAGACTTTAGAGTCACTTATAAGCACTCACTTCCCAGGGTGTACTATCAGTACATCTCCTGTGGACAGAGGGCCCAACATAAGTGAAATCTATGATATAGGCAAACAAATCGTAGATAGTAGGAAGGTGGCTTGGGCCATTGACTCCTTCTCGGCATACAAATCTGCAGGGCCTGATGGAATCATTCCAATTATGCTCCAAAGCTCTAAAGATACAATTATTCCAATTCTAGTGGATATTTATATAGGCTGTCTTAACATCACCTATATTCCCGCTGGATGGAGAGAAGTCAATGTCATCTTCATCCCGAAAGCTGGCAAGCCCACCCATACTGAACCGAAGGACTTCAGGCCTATCAGCCTTTCCTCCTTTCTCCTGAAGACCTTAGAAAGATTAATTGACACTCATATTCGCCTAAAACTGAATGGTGGTGTGCTCTCACAGGCCCAACATGCGTACTTGAAGGGCAAATCTGTTGAGACAGCACTTCATGAAGTGGTTGGTACGATTGAGAAGTCGATACACTTCAAGGAATTCACTTTAGCAGCATTCCTTGACATAGAAGGGGCCTTCAATAATGTTGATAACGGTGCAATTCGACAAGCCCTAAACTCCGTCAGCATCGATCCATCATTGATAAACTGGATTGATTTCATGCTTCAAACGAGACTCATTAATGCAGAAATGGGTGACAGCAAGATAAGAGTTAGGACAAGTAGGGGCACTCCACAGGGTGGAGTACTTTCTCCTTTGCTTTGGCTCCTTGTCGTCAACCAGATCTTAGTTAAACTAAATCTGGGCGGCATCAAGGTAGTTGCATATGCCGATGACATTGTGTTATTGGCCTCTGGAAAATTTGTTCCCACTCTGAGCGAGCTCCTACAAACGTCCCTGGACAAGCTCAAAAATTGGGCCAGTAGTTGTGGCCTCAATGTTAACCCACTGAAGACAGAACTGGTGCTGTTTACAAGGAAACGTAATATTCCAAACATAAACCCGCCAACCATTAACGGAATACCGTTACAGGTTTCGGGTACTGCCAAATATCTTGGCGTTGTTCTCGATCGTAAACTAAACTGGAAAGAAAATATTAAAGAAAGAGAAAGAAAAGCCTCAATAGCTTTCTACACTTGCAGCAGAATTTTTGGTAAAAGATGGGGTCCCAGCCCCAGAACCATTCATTGGATGTACACAGCCATTATAAGGCCAATTCTAACGTACGCATGCATGGTCTGGTGGCCAGCCTTAGATAAGGAAACCAATCTTAAAACCATGACTAAAATTCAAAGACTAGCGTGTATTGGTACAACCAGTGCTATCAGGACCACACCAACGGCTGCCCTTGAAACTTTCCTTTCACTTGCCCCACTCGATCTGTTCACGAAAGAGTTGGCGGCCAAAAGTGCTTTAAGACTTCACCAATGTAAAAATTGGAAAAAGGGCCTCTACGGTCACAGAACTATAATGAATTTTACAGACATAGACATTCAAACAGACTACTTTTCACCGCACATAGATTTCAACCCAGTAACCATAACAGATATTCCAACCAGGGAACTCTGGAATGAAAACAGGGTCATAAATGAAAATCATATTTCGGTCTTTACTGACGGTTCCAAAACCTCGGAGGGGGTTGGGTCAGGCATCTACTCAGATAACCCATCCATAAATAGATCGTTGAGGCTTCCAAACTTTTGCTGTGTATTCCAAGCGGAAGTACTGGCAGTTTGCGAAGCGGCGAAACATCTTGCCTCATGTGAATTAGTAAACAACAATATTGATATTTTCATAGACAGCCAGGCGGCAATTAAAGCCATTTGCTCAATCACCACAAAGTCCAAACTGGTCGACCGTTGCTGGAACGAGCTAAGAGTACTCAATGCAACGAACACAGTAACCCTAAGATGGGTTCCAGGACATAGGGATATTCACGGGAACGAAATGGCGGATGAACTGGCCAAAAGCGGTTCATCTCTTGATCCGAGCCAAATCGAAGCCTCTGTGCTCATGCCACTGGAGCAAGAAAAAAGTAGAATACACCAGAGTTTCTTAGAGGCTGCAAATGTCAGATGGTCATCCATCGACACTTGTCGGGTTTCTAGGAATCTATGGCCAAATATTTCAAAGAAAAAAACTGATTACTTACTCAAGCTAAGCAGGCCTCAATTATCTCTCATGGTTGGTGTCCTTACGGGCCACAACTCAATGGGAACCCACTTGAACAGAATGGGCATCAGCTCATCGGACTTATGTAGAGGGTGTCATGATGAAGAGGCAGAGGAGGGCTCCCCTCACTTCCTTTGCGAATGCCCCAGCCTAGCTAGAACCAGAAAAGAGGCCCTTGGAGAATATTTCTTCGACGAACTGGGCGACATCTCTGTCTTGCCACTAAAGAACATTCTGAAATTCATTCAGAACTCAGGATGGTTCAAGGAGGCCCCTAACTCCTAAAACTTCCTATTAACTCCCTCCCTATCCCTCCTCACTAACCACCTATACCCCGGGGAGCGCAATGGATCCTACGAGATCCGAGTGAGATGGTGCGGCTTGCCGTATTATCACCCCTTCCAACCTAACCTAACCTAAAGCCAAATAAATTCAAAATCTAGCGAAAGAAAACATCGGAGAAACATGAGTTCATTTAACGGAGAGCTCTACCGATCTGTGATAACTGATTTTGTTTGCCCAAATTGAATGATATGGACGTGAACGTTATGTCGTTCAAACAGGACAACACTAAATCTCACATAGCGAACGCCACAAAAGAAATTCTGCATGAACTATTTGAAAGTTGGGTTACCTCTCACGGAGGTGACCTGCATTTGCTACCAAGATCGTGCGATTTGGCCCATTCAGACTAATTCTTGGGGAGTTTTCTAAAGTCGCAGTTCTATGGCATTAAGTCGAAGTCAAACGATACCCTCAAAGTTTACATAACCTTGGTCCTAGGCCATCGGTCATATTCAGTCAGATCTATGCTATAGAGCTATTGAAAATTGGACCTCTTGGATCCGTTCAACCGCGACAGATATTCTAACGATATCATATTCCGTATACATACGAGTATAATGCATATATTATAACGACATTAACGGACCCTTTAAATAAAAAGAATTTCTCTCACGCATAGATTCTTCTTTTTACATATTACAATATTGACCCACCCATATTGGAATCCCCTTTACAATAATTTACTTTCTTAAACTTGAATTTTTCAAAGTTCAATGGAAAATTTAATTGTGAATAGGTATGAAGATTATTTGAGTGATGACAAATTGGTTTCTGATACTTACGTTGTCCTTGTTTCAGATTAAACAACAGAAAAGTCATATCGACAAATTCATGTTTCCATTTATGAATTCACACAACCAAATAAAGCCACAAAGCAACCATCAGTAGCCGTCAGCAATGAAATGACTAAACCAAAATCCTTTGTTGCAGTCATATTCACAGGTCTTTATGGTGTTGGTGTTGCATACAAGTGGGATTGAGAGGAAATCACGTTTTGACTTTTGATATCAGAGAAATGTGTTCTATGCAAATAAGAGGTGAAAAATATTTTCCTGTTTAGAGCTTCTTTAAAACGTCTACATTGAATATTAATGCCATTTATGCTCCACGTGGATGAATGTGTTTAAAGATGATTTGTACAGCTTTAATGATTGTTGAACTCAATGCTAGTTGTGGTATGACAAAACAACTATTTTCACTTAAAACAAGAAGAGTTATTATTTTTGGAGGAATGATATGATGACACATGAATGCAGGTAGGTCTTACGTTAACTTGGAATGAATTTTAACGTTGCAATTTGGGAAGGTAGGGAAGGGAAAAGGGATACATCTTGATTTTTTGCATACAAATATCTTGGGTAATTTTATACAGGTACCTTTATAAACATTTTATATTTTTATTTAAACCCTGAATCGAGTGTCAATTGCAGATCTCAAGATTTTTGGTATATGTAAGTATATGATAAGTGCACAAATGTTTTTTCTTAAAGCCGTTTGTAATCATCCTTTCACTTGCATTTATTTTTAAATCTATCTATTGACAAAAATTGCACCAATTTATCCAAAAAGCATCTGAAGACTGATACATTTTTGAGTAATCACTGGAAAGTTCTTCACCCGAGTGGACATTTCCAAAATTGACAAAAACTTTTTTATTCATTTTAAATTGAAATGTCATTTTACTTGCATAAGTTATTTTCGTTTCATCAAATAAATGATAAACTCTTATCTAGCTGAAACTCGTATACGATTCCATTGTGCACAACAAGAAGTGATTTATCGTTTATTGCAGTGTCATCATCTTGACTTGACTTTCGTCCATAAAATAACTTTCAAGATACCTATCAAATAATTTAAGTGTGAAGAAGATGAATTTACGTGTTTATTTCCATAATAAGTTTGGTTCCTTAGGAGTGCATTAAGCAAAATAAATTATGTTTTTTTATTGATTTTTTTTATTTCTTTTGATGGTATATTGCATTGCTTAATATATGTATACGTGCATTTATTATAGCTTGAGGACTTTTAAACAGTCAAAGAAGGACTGGTTAAAATATACAATTGTTCAATTTTTTAACATCATTTTTCCCAATTAAATGAGTTTGTTCGGAATGTCAAGACGATGTCATTTTTGAACATTGTTTGTCATTTTTAATGAACTATTGAAAACAAATCCACCGTTTTAAACCATTTTAAAATTTCATAGATTTTGACTTGTGCACTTTTTCTATCGCATACAACACCAAATTATCATCCAAAAGCCAAAACTATAGGTACTTTTCTATAGTAATTTTCTTTATCTCTTCTGTAAATAATTTGGACTATTAATCATTTGAAACATAATTTTATGGATAAGAACTGTCTCCTAGCCAACCAAGTGATTTCTCGTTCGTGCATTTTCCAAAACTGCCAATTTTTACCCATTTTAGTCCAAAGTTCTGTCAAAATTCATATAAAAAAAAGAAACTGACAGACCTTTAGATAAAAATGGGCTGTTTTGGGAAGTACATACACGAACAGCGGTATTATTGTTTAAAGTGAGATATAATTCAAGTTAAAAGTTCCAGTGAGCTCAACCCCATAATTGTGTTTCGCCCAGGTACGATAGTTGGGCTCATCAGTTAGATTGTTAGATGACTATCGTACCCTTCTAAGTACAGTATCTCCATGCTGTGATTTTTATATTAGTCGGTAAACATCGATACGAAATTGCGCCTTAGAAGGGTACGATAGTCATCTCTTACATTATACATCACCTATCAAGGTGAGTGCGTAAGCACTTAACCCATATAAATCTGAAAATGTCTCAAAAAATGTAACTCAAAATATATTTTCAACTAATGACAGAAATTTTGTTAACATTTCATTATTAAAACTTAAAAATAATAGAACTCGAGACTTTGACCAGAGTTATCATTACGATGATAGAAAAGACGAAAAAAGTGTGCCTCACAATAATTATTCTCTCTGTCTGTATGTTCGACTACAGCTCGATCGATTTTCTAAAGCTCGGTACAAAGTGGTATTTGATGATTCTCCCAACAAGTTTTTTTAATTTTTTAAGAGTCAAAAATAACGGTATTTTACTTTTCTTTCAAAAAATCAGTGTATTTATTTTGGTAAGGGCTACTTTTGTATATTTTTCAAAAAATGGTTATCAATGGTAACTCCCAAGGAACATTTTTTTTTATTCTCAATTTTCTTCAAAGCAGTTTGTCTGATTTTAATAATTTTTTATGTGGAAAGTCATAAGAAATATACATAACTATTTCTTTTGCCAAAATTTTCAAAAAAAAAAGTATTTTTGTGTAATTTATTGATTTGACCAATTATTTTAATTTTAAGCATTTCAAATTTCACTTTCAGGCTTTTTAGGTCACTCTTTTTCTCTATGTAAATAAAAAGCTTTTATTTCATATTTTTTCTTTACGTTTCGTTGGATTTTCCCAACTTCCTCAGGGGGTGTTTATTAAATCTAACAATATATGAATAATTGTATGTATTTTACACATTCATTTTTCAATTTGACACTTACATGAGATATTAAAAATTGTTACATTGATTTTGTTGATAAACATTAGTTTAACTTTTAAATAAATAAATTAAACGATTTAATTGCAAAACCATATAAACACTACTTGTTCAGAAACAAAATGAAACAGGACTTAAACATTTATTATCACAGTATTGTATTTGTATGACGTTCATGTATCTTCTCTTATTGCCAGAGCGTAGCTTACGATGGTCTTATCTCTATCCTCTTGAGTGTTCATTGTTTTGTCCAAGTTTTGCTGAATTCGTAGGCTTTCAAATGTGTATCTCTTGTTTGGTCTTTTTTCTTTGTCGATAATTATTGTGTTCAGTGCTGCTAACCGTAGAATAATTATGCTACATGTAGCATAATTTGTGGTCCTGTATGATGTATGATTGAAGTTCATTATCATACTCAAAATGTATGATAATTGTGATATTTGACTTAAATACAAAATTTCGCTATTCAAATTTAAAACAAATCAAGTTTAACATATAGTCCAGTAACCTTGTAGTTTCATAGTACTGAGACCTTGCGTCAGGTCCGGTAGTTCTGATTTTTTGCTGAGTTGTTTATGATGTTGGCCTAGTATTAAATCTGATTTTTCGACCTCGAGCGCCGAACGCAACATTGGTAAAAATCCAAAAAACATCGAATTTTTCGCGGTTTTTTCACTTATTGGCTATTTTAACCATTACGCCTTAACTTCCGAATAAAACATTGCTCTACAATTTCAACCTTACTAAATTTTCTTCAATTTGAGTCCTAAGCCGGTTCTGTAGACATAACGGTCTCCAAGGGACGGCATTTCAAAATATAGCAATAAAAAATTTAAAATAACAAGTAGTATATAAAACAGTATAGAGGAAGTTAGGGTAATGTGGTATAGATGTTTGTATTTTTGACTTAACATAAAAAGTAGGGACACGAATGCTCCCAAATTTGTTATATTTTAGCACGAACATATAAGCTACAACGTTTACGGTTTTTGTCAGATTCTAACAGTAACTTACAAAGATTTTGAAACAATAATAATAAGACCTCGAAATCGTCACTTTTGAAAAGTAGTGGGTAATGTGGTACACCTTGCTGTCTAATATGGTATACCATACCAAGTGGGCCTCCGAATGTCTTGAAGGCAAATTTCATCATTTATCATAGTATAAGTGGCTCTCTGCATATCTTTCGGGTCCCATTTTCAAATTTCACCTTTTTGAGCATTTGAAAAAAAACATCATAGCAAAAGCACAAAAGTCAGTTGACGTAGGTATAAACTTTTAGGTTGGGTAATGTGGTATACTATACCCCATCAGGAATACTATACCACATTAGCCCACTGCTAGTATACCACATTAGCCGAAACTCTATAATTAAAAAAAAATTAAATAAAATTTAAAATAAAAACTTTTAAGCAAAACAAACAATTAAGTAACGTGAATGATTAATATATTCTTCCGATGCATTGACAAATTGGTTTGGAACGCAATTTTTCAAAGCGCACAAACACTTTTTGTTTCACCCAAAAATAACTCAGCTGCACACAATTACGGATTTCAACAATTTGGGCGAATTAATGGACAATTTTAGATTTGTTTAAATACACATTACTTCTTTTATTATAGTCACCGTCTGCTGAATCAAGAACCGTTGTAGAAGCATGCTTCGTTTTTGAAATAACTGCCTATACCACATTACCCGCATATACCACATTACCCTAACTTACTCTAATAACAAAAACATGGTCTTTGACATATGCTGCATAAAAGCAATAGAGCGTGTAGATTGGGCCAAAAGAAGAAAACAATAGTACCGGATGGGGGGTATATATCCCCCCGTTTAGGCGGGAGGGGCAATTTTAAGAAAAGTTGACTTCAAATAGAAAAATAACCATAAAAATACAATGGTAATATCTGGACGAAAATCCATTCCTCATCTCAAAGCCAGAAATCCATTCTTTAATTTTATTTTTAAATAAAGTTTTTTTAGCTGATAGTTTTTGAAAAATTTACTTTCAAACTCAAAATTTTGAGAAAAAGACGATTTTTTTGTGTTTATCTATTTTTTTTTTTATTTTATGGTATTAAGTACTATTTTTGTTTTTTATTTTCAATGCACTTATTCATTTTTAGTTAAAACCTGAAAACCAAATGCTAAAATGACTTCTAGTTTTTGAGAAAACTGAAATTAACATGATCAACTTCACTGTTTTTAGTCTAGTATCCTTTTTCTTCGGGGTGGGAGGGCTCTGCCTCAGATCCGGTAGTTCTGATTTTTAGATGAGTTGCTTATGATGTTGGCCTTACCAATAATCCAAGTTTTCGACCTCGAGCGCCGAACGCAACTTTGTGAGATATGCATAAAACCGAGAGATTTTCGCGGTTTTTTCAGTTAATGGCTATTTTAACCTTTACGGCCTGGTTTGCGATTATAACTTTGCTCTGCCATTTCAAAATAATTTAATGGGCTTCAATTTGAGTTAAATATCAATTCAAATTGTGAATTTTTTCATCAACTTTTGAATTTAGAATGCTGCAAATCGAATTGAAGGGGGCTTTTTCACCCCTTGTGTGAAATTGTTTGCCCCTTTTCAATGATTTTTGTATACTGTGTAGCGTGTCATGTTGGCTTTATTTTAAGATCTTAACCATGAAGATCGGATGAGTAGAAACGGAGTTATGATTTTTTAAAGTCAACCATATAAAACTCGAACTAAAACATTCGCTTCAGATAACTCACTGGTGGGTACTGAACTGAGTACTGTTTTAGTTCGAGTTTTATATGGTTGACTTTAAAAAATCATAACTCCATTTCTACTCATCCGATCTTCATGGTTAAGATCTTAAAATAAAGCCAACATGACACGCTACACAGTATACAAAAATCATTGAAAAGGGGCAAACAATTTCACACAAGGGGTGAAAAAGCCCCCTTCAATTCGATTTGCAGCATTCTAAATTCAAAAGTTGATGAAAAAATTCACAATTTGAATTGATATTTAACTCAAATTTGTAACGTACGCTCAAGATCTTAGTTGAGATAACCACCCACTCTTAATGTTACCACAACGCTCCAGAACTTACAGGTATCCTGAAACGTCATGGCAACAAAAGTGGGTGGCTTGTCCAGGCTCTAACCGCGCGGCATGCTTGCATAGCCAAGGTTAGCTCGTCGGAGGGGGGGTTCTTGCTGTTAGAGAACCTGAACGGCCGTTACGTATTTTCATGCCGTCAGTAAATATACGTAAAAGAGTAGGCGAGGCCTGTTTGTCCCATCTACAGCAAGGAATCATAAACCTAGAGAAGTGAGGAGAGCTAAGATGATATAAAGCCCTCTGAGGATTTACCCACCCCATGTACCACACAATACAACCTATGGTTATACTACGTGGCACAACCTGGTTACCATGTCCTCTATGTGTATGGTAACCCCTTCAGTAATATGAAAGCTAAACTAAGTTAGTTTAAACTTTCATCTTTTATTTCGCCTTCGCCGTTTCTATCTTCGGCTATTCCTGGCGAAGCCACATCCACCTATTAAAAAGGTACTTAAACCATAGCCATGGTCTTAGCTCATTCTCTTAAAAGAAGAATTTCAAAAATCATAAGAAAAAAAGAATCAACAATTCGTATTTTAATATTCAAAAGTAATCCCTATTGAATGCTGCGGACATAAAAAAACCAAAACCCAAATGTACATAAAATAATGAAAAAATCAAAATATGTATTATGTTTTCAACATGAAAAATATAAATTCAAATATTTTATTCAAAACAAATATGTATAGATATAGCTATGTAACAAAAGGTTATTAGAAATTGAACATATATAAAAAAAAGAACTCAAAATAAGTTTTTTTTTTTCTCTCTCTTTCTCTCTTCGATCACTAAAAATAAGAGATCAACTAGAAGAGTTTTGTTTTTCTCGCTCTCTATATTCTAGGTACATACATATGCTATGAAAATTAAGATTTTTTTTGACTGATCAGTATAATGAATGTTAATTTAAAACTGAAGGTTCAAAAATATTTGCCTACATATATAGAAATATAAATATCCAAAATTAAATATTTAAAATGATTTTTTTTCTTTTTAATTATTTTTTTTTATATAAGAAAACAGGAAAAAAGATAGTAGCAATTTCTTAATAGGACTTTAGAACTGAAATCTTATCCTTCTTTCTAATCATTTATGTTTATGATGAAAATAAACTATATTGAATTGTTTTTTTTTTTTATTTTCGTTTCACATTGCGAGTGAAATCTATATTAATATATTGCACTTTTAATGCAAATCGTATCCAATTTTCAATAGAATTTTATGTTTATATATAAAAAAAAAGTTCGTTCAAATTTCATTTAAGATAATAAGTAGATCAAATTCACTTGCATTGAGATAGTTTTTTTTTTTATTGTAGTTAATTTATGTGATGTATTTTCGTTTTATTGTGTTGTTTTTATATTGTTTGTTGTATATTCATCCAGGATGGTGTGCACAGCATCGAGGGGATTCTTTAATGTTTGATGCTAAACTGTAGATATGGTTAAATAAAAAAAAAAAAAAATTTGAACGATTTTGAATGTACAAAAATAAAAAAATCTAGGTAATAATATAATTACAAAATTAATTTTGTATTTTAATGCAAAACGAAATTTAAATACTTAGCTTTTGTTAATTATGAAATTTGGACCGGTAGAGAGAGCTATGTTTTGTTATGCTGAATTAAATTGTAGTTTTATGATCGGTGAGGAAGTGTGGATGCTGTGATGCTCTAGGAGAGATGCTCGTATGAAACGCACTAGAGGGTAGAGGTGTTTTTACAGCTTGTGGAAGCTTCTGGAGGCTTCTTGGCTAGATGAGTCACAGGCTGTCTTTTTGCTGAGTTGAGTCTGCTGTTGCGGCTATGAAAACGCGTTACGCTTGGTGTTCGAAGGTGGGGTATTAGAACACGCTGATGGAAGCTACTTGCAGCTTCTCAGGTTGAGGAGTCACAGCCTGTTTTTTTGCAAAGACGGATTCGCTGCTGGGTATATGTGTGAATGCTGGTGGATGTTTGGTGGTTTATGTTGGATTTTTTTTTTCCAAGCTGGCGTGATTGGTTTTTTTTTCTCTTGTTTGATGGCTAGGAGGGCGACTAGCTCGTGGTGTTTTGTGCCCAATTTTGTTCTATCAGTGATGCTTTTTTCTTTCTAAAAGGTGATGATTGTGTGGACGTGGTTGGATTAATCCAAGGTTTTGGATCTTGTTAATGCCAAGACAAAAATTGAGCCCCTCAGCGTTATAGCTTCCGCGTGGGCTTCTAGGGCTTTTCAGCACTCGGGACTAGAAAAAGCACTTTATTCAACACGATGCGCAAAAGATGTTTTAAACAGAAGAAAAAACGCAGCACTCACCTTATTATTTCCTTTTTTTTTGCTTGTTAATTTTTGGTGTTTAGACGTTTTGTTTTAACTTTAATTAAACGTTTTTTAATTTAGGGTAGGTATTTTAATTTCAATATAACTTATTTTTAATTTGAAACACAGGAAAACTTAGTTTTAATTCGCCTAGGGGCTCACTTTGTCACACAAGATTTTTACTTTATCCAGCACAAATTATCAAAAGAAGGAAATATTGTTTTGCAGGGGTATTTATAGCCCCAGGAGCCAAGCCTAGATCACACACATACATTCACAGGTGGACTATCATGGAATCTGATTTGAGCTTCCGTTTCGGCTCTATCTGGGCAAATTTTGACCAAAAAAATTCTGAATTAAGCCTAAAAATCAAATTTGAATTTTTGAAAAATAAGTGTGTTGAATTCAAAATTTTCTGGTCAAAATCCTCCAAGATGAATACCTCGAAAATTGTCCATATCGATCTTTTAATATGTATTGGTTGGAGTTTTCTAAACACCAAAGCAAACAGCATCGACTCTCGAAAATTGGCAACAGCTGTGTCCTTGAACCATATAATACGCATATACATACCAACGTATGTTTGCCTTTTTTTCTTTTCTTTTTCGATTGTCCATCATCGCTACTCGACTAAATCTTGTTAAGATGTTACGTGGTGCGATGGGTAAGTACACCGGGTCGATCCCTACGGGTACCATGGTTCGAGTCCCATCGTCGTCGTTCCTTTTTTTTCTCTGTGCTTATTTTTTTTCTTATACATGTTTTTTTTCACACAAATTTCTACAAAATCTGTATGCATTTTTTCTTCTTTTTTTATTAATAATTGTTGAATTTATAGAATTTAAAGCTTGTGCCTACTTTCATGTCGCATATAGTAAAAGTCCTGATAAATGCCATTAGGAGCATATCCTCATCCTTCATTTTTCTTCCAGCTTCCGTTTAACCCAAACATATGCAACATTTTTCTCCCTCTCCCTTTTATTCACCATCTGTTTAAATCTTTTTATAATAAAGCTCAAGAGCATTACACCACAGCCTCTAAAACTTCCAGCATTAGAATCGTGATTTATTATATGAGTCAATATTAGAGCAAAATCAAAAGATCATAAGTCCAGCGATGTTATATCGATAGATTCACTTATTTTTCGTATTGAGTATAATTTGATTAGATTGAAGAGGGAAACCAAAGAGAGCCTTTATACCTACATAACCAAAGCTAAGCAAGTATGAAAACTTACTTTTAAGAAAATTTACTAACAACAAAAATTTTTGATTAAAGAGAACATAAAAAAAAACATCTGCTTCATAAAGAGAACTTTAAATGAAGAAAAAAAAATAACTTGCATGCATTCTGGATTATTAAGAAAAAAATTGAAGAAGATAAAATATGTACACTGTGGTCTACAAGAGAGGTTTCCCACAAAATTTTTCATTTTGTAGGCTATTAGCCATACAAAATAAAAAAAAGAAACCTGAAAGTTCGTATAAGGAACCCACGCCTGAGAAAATTTGGTCTCGTGTTCAGGCTGGCTAGTCACAAACACTATTATAAGGGGGTTACTTTTTCAGGTCCTTTGAGTGAAATACACCAATGATCTGACCTTTTTCATTCTCTAGCTCATAGAGGTGGTTTCCTACAGTTCTAATAATTTTGGCTTTAAGAAACTTAGGGCATAACTTCGCATTCCTTTTCTTTGATGCATCACTCAGTATAAAATTTCTTTTGAAGACTACATCTCCTACTTTGAAATTTACTGCTTTACTCCGAGTGTTATACCTATGCTCATATTGGTTGTGGGCTTTATCGAGAGCTTCTTTAATTTTGGTATGAATAATGTTAAGTTTTAAGCTTTTTGGTAAAATGTTCAACTCCGAGGTGTTTACTTTGCCAAGCTTTCGTAATAGCTTAAAATCAGACCCATGTTCAATCATTTTCTGGCCGAATAATGCTTCATATGGGGATAGTCCAATCGCTGAATGCACCGCTGTTCGTAGCGCACAGCCGATGGCTGGAAGGTGAACGTCCCAATCCCTTTGGTCTTCCTTCAAATAAGATCTTATGGCTGCCAGGATTGAGCGGTTTACCCGTTCGCTAGCATTAGCTTGGGGTGCATAAGATGCTGTTTTGATATGCTGGACTCCATTAGATGTTAAAAATTTTGTAAAAACAGAACTCGTAAATTGTTTCCCATTATCTGTCATTAAGGATTCAGGTACACCGTAAACACAAAATATTTCCTCATGTAAAAATTTAGTAGCGATTTCTGAGGTGGCATTTCGAAGAGCTTTAATCACAACAAATTTCGTTAGTTGGTCTAGAGCAATTATAATGTGGATGTTTCCTTTCTTGGAACGTGGATACGGTCCAAGAAAGTCCACAAACAAATGTTGAAAAGGATAGTCTACAACGAAAGCTTTACCCATTTGCTCACGCAAAATTTGGTTCGATGCTTTTGAAGTCTTACATGTGTCACAATCACCTATGAATACCTTAACTTGGGTTGCCATGTTTGGCCAAAAAAATCTTTGTCTAAGTCGGTAGAGAGTTTTTGCAATCCCACCATGCGAAGCTTTAGCCGGTTGATGAGCCAGAGAAATCAGTTGACTGGTGAGCACCGATGGAACCCACAACTTCCATACTAAATCGTCCTCCAGTGGATTACCTGTACAATGATTGACCTTCTTGTACACGAAACCGTCCGAGACAAGAAGGTCAGGTAGCTGATGTTTTTGCTTTTCGATGCTGTCAATGATCTTAAGGTATTCATCCGATTGAAAAGCGGAATCCGTAAGATCTATATGCAGCACATCGGAAGGGTCTTCAATAGAAATGGCATCTAGGCTGACTGCGTCTGATGTATAAACTCTAGAGAGAGCGTCAGGCACCACATGCAGCGAACCTTTGCGATGCTCGATTTCAAAATCGTACCCTTGAAGTTTAAGGCTCCACCGGGCCAATCGTCCACTGAGATTCTGCTGTCCCATCAACCATTTTAAACTTGCATGGTCAGTAATAATTTTGAATTTGTATCCCTCTACGTAGGGACGGAATTTTTCTACTCCCATTACTGCGGCTAAGCATTCCCGTTCTGTCACGCTATAGTTTCTTTGTGCGCCATTCAATTTATGGGAATAATAGTAGATCGGGCGCTCTATTCCATTTTCGTCTAATTGGCATAAGACACATCCAATGCCTGAATCAGATGCGTCACAAAGAATTATAAATGGTTTACCGAAATCGGGGTTTACTAGAACAGGTGCAGTTGTAAGCATGTCTTTGATGGTGTTAAAAGACTTTAAGGCTTCATCATTAAATTCGAATTTTACTCCTTTTTTCAAGGTGTTTGTTATAGGGGTAGCCAGAGTAGCATAATCTCGTATAAATCTCCTATACCACCCTGACATACCCAAAAACCTTCGAACTTGACGTTGACTATTCGGTACAGGAAAGTCCCTAACAGCAGCTACTTTATCTTGGTCTGTTTTCAAACAGCCGTCACTGACAACGTATCCTAAGAATTTTAGTTGCTTATAACAAAACTTTGATTTTTCTACATTGATCGTTAAACCAGCTACACATAACCTACTGGCGAGTTGCATTAAAATCTTAATATGTTCGTCGAAAGTGCGTGAAATTACCAGAAGGTCGTCTACATACGGAAACACATTTTTTTTCAGTTCTGGGGTTACCACCTTGTCCATGAGACGGCACATGCGTTGGACACCACCGCTGAGACCAGGAGGCATAACCACGAACTCTAACAGAGGTTTGCCAGGCACCGTAAAGGCAGTTTTTTCCCTTGACGATTTTTCTAGTGGGATCTGCAAGAACGCATCCTTGAGATCCACACTAGAAATAAAGACTGTATCTCCCACACGAGACAATAAGCCTTCAATAGGATGGAGCGGGTACGCATCATTTTTGGACACGGCATTCACTTTCCTGTAGTCCAAGCACAACCGGTTTCTGCCGGGTTTACGTACTAAAACTACAGGAGAGCTCCATGCACTATTACTTTCTTGAATGATGCCCATTTTCATCATGCGGTCCAGCTCATCGTACATCAACTCTTGTATCGCGGGGGATACGGGATAATGCCGCTGCTTTATGGGCTTGGCATCCCCTGTATCAATAATATGTTCCTCCAGCGTAGTCCGCCCCAAGCCATGTATGGCAAACGACGGGAACATGCTGATGGCTGCTTGAAGTTTCCTCGACTGCTCTTCTGTTAATTCATGCGCTTCGAAACAATTACCTGAAGGAAGCTTTTCTATGGTGATTTCCGAAATGATCTGAGGTGCAAGATTAAAAGCCAACCAAAAATTAATACCTAAGTATAGACTCTGTTTCAAAGATGGGACTATGAATATTTCTATTTCTTTTGTAAGACCTTTATAAGAAACGGGAGTTGTAAATTTTCCTTCTACGGGTTGACTTTTTCCATCCGCAGTTTTTACGTTGGAAGAGAAATTTTTACAGGAAATACCCCATTTCCTGAGAAGCTCATGACCACCTTGTCCCAAACAACTAATGCTGGCGCCACTGTCGAGTAGCCCCAACATTGTATCTCCACATATGTTTACCTCAGCATAAGGACGAGGATCTTCGGGTGAGCACAGAGTGGTAGCTTCTATTGATTTTTGGTTGGACTTTTTTGATTTTATCTTCTCGCGAATTCTTAAAATACGTTTGGACACCGGTTGAGTTTTTGGTCCGAAAATTCTTTCTCTAGCTGCGTGATATGCTATAAGGCGCTCATGTAAGGATTTTCTTGGTGCACATTTTAACTTTTCTGTTTGTTTAGGAAGCTTTGAATTGTTAGGAGTTATTTCTATTTGTCTTTTCAAAACCTGTATACGTAAAGCCTGCTCTTTATTTGGCTGTAAACAAGGATTTTGAAGTATGTTTTGGGTTTCATTAGATATATCTGGTTGCTTTATTGTTGGGAATCCCGATTTTTGTTCTGAGAGCAAAATGTTCCGGGAGGCAGATTGCTCTTTTTGAAGTTTCCCGGACATTTCGGGTTCGGACATTTTGGGGACGTGGTATCCTCTTTACCACACTTAAAGCAAAAGAGTGACCTTTGCGGAACAGGGCATTCAATGTAGCTGTGACCAAGAGCCTTACAGTTCCAACATGTGTAAGAACTTGTATCTCTTTTTAATTGGACAGCTTCAACACAGTCATTAGATTCTAGAGGTTGCACATTCTCATAGTCGACTTCATGCACATATTTGCGAAATTGAGGAACTAATTGACCCTTACTTCTCTGGTTATCCTGGTCATAAATATATTTCTCAATTTTTCTACATGCGTAGACCAGTTCTTGCAGACTCGAAGTCTGAAAAGTTATGACCAACTCACCCATCCGTCTGCGGACATTTTGCTTAATCAAGCTAATGAGTTCGAAATCTGGCTTGGGTGTACGAAGCCTAGTATTTAGCTGCTGGAGATCCATGTAAAAGTCATCGAACTTTTCATTTGGCCCTTGTCGACGATCACACATTCTTCTTAAAAGTTCAGAATCAGTTTCAAGGGATCGAAACTGTTCAACCAGTGCTATACGCAACGTAAACCAGTCAGCTAAGGGGTGCGTTTTCATGTAAACCCAGAACCAGGTTTCAGCTTGACCACTGACGAATTGGTGGAAATGAGAAACAATTTCCTGCCAGGTTACACCATAACACTCTTTTAACCGCTCTAGCCTGAATATAAACTCATCGACTGTCATGTTTGAGTTATCAAATTTAAGTCCCCACTTATGGAAACTATGTGCTCTAAGACCTGCTGCGCAAGAACTACCATGAAAAGAAGCATTAACCTGAGATGGAGGAGGTCTTGAAGCTATCGAAGGATCGCTAATATGTATGTTATTAAGCTGTGCCAGGAAATCGTCGGCTGTGATGTTACCAAAATTTGGTGTTCTTTGCTGAGGACCATAAGAAGAGGAGGTTGTTTGTGGTTGAGGACGAGGTGGAGGAATAGGTTGAGATTCAGGTTGAGCTTCAGGACGCCTACGGAGCTCATACTCGTTAGGGGTAGTTACTGTAGCAGGCTTTGCAGCCAAAAGTTCTTGTCGAATAGTAGAAATGAGTTCCTGTCTCATCATTGCTGTATTCCTTTCCATCTCCCTCTGTAACACTTTCATGTCATCAGCTCTTCCTAAACCTACAGTTGCGGAAACAATTCCCTGGACATATCTAGAGAATTCAACTTCAGAAGCTTGGATTTCTGCTTCCTTCTGTCTTGAATTTTGGCTAGGATCGAGATTCTGTCTGTGAGTGTCCTTAGGTACTTTGGAAGTAGCACCAGTAACACTTGAAACTCTTGTTCCAGAGGCTACTGGATTTGCAATGGGTATGGCACTTGTGCCAGCGTTAGAACCGGTTGCAATTGAACCACTTGAAGCATTCGACGCTTGATCTTGATTTGGAACATTTAAGGGTGGATCTGTTCGGTTGGTCCTATTTTTACCATAAAAGGTTCCCTTTCGTGGCGCAAGATCACGCTTCGGATTAGACATTGTTAAGATAAACTCAAAAACTAAACTTAAAAACTGAAATTGTTTTTTTTTTGTATAAAGGAATGTAGGTATATTTGAAGTTGCTTTAAACTTAGTGCAAAAAGATTGAAGTCAAAAAAAAAGAAAAATAGTTAAACCAAACTTATACTGACCTAACCAACGATTATAAAAATTATTCTTAATCCAAATAAAGAAAAAAACTTGAAAAGAAAAAAAATCAAAAAAAAAGAGATTGAAAGTTTGTCTCAAAGAGAAAAAGCAAAACCAAAGAATAATCGAAACCAAATTCAGAGGAAAATTATATGGTTTAACTTAGCTTAAACTCAACAGCTAAGTAAACAATATTAAAACCCAATTTTGGAAAAACTTAAACAAAACTAATAAAAGTTTTACTCAAATACAAAAATCCAAAGAAAACAATCCTAAATAATTGAAAAATGATTTAAAAAAAAATCAAATAAAAACTTTATCAAAAGAAAAATGAATCAAAAGTCAACAAGACACAATTGATCAAAAGACCATAATCTAAAAAAAACGAAATAAAGTGAAAACTAAAATCTTGAAAAAAAATCTGAAACCTTGAAATAGAAATTAACCAAAAGAAAGAAAACTTAGATAAACTATAATTTTTCGACAAAAAAAGAATATTATCAGCTACGAAAAGCAGATAAGAGTAATTAATTTTTGTTTTGTTTTCACTCATTCATGATTTAGGTGGATGTGACTCTGCTTACAGAATACACGCAAGACAACGACGAAGACGACTAAATACTCACTCACTAAGTTAAATTTGATCCTTCCTAACCAAGAATTTTTCTAAAAAGGTATTCAAACAAATCGAAAATTGTTGAGGTTGATAAAGTATATGTATCTATTGGAATTTAATAAAACGTACAAAACTTTTTTTTCGCAACAAACTAGACAGACCCTTAGCCATGCTATCGGTCAAAAGAAA
Source organism: Dasysyrphus tricinctus (assembly GCA_963921185.1). Taxonomy (NCBI): domain Eukaryota; kingdom Metazoa; phylum Arthropoda; class Insecta; order Diptera; family Syrphidae; genus Dasysyrphus; species Dasysyrphus tricinctus. The sequence goes on from OY992531.1 coordinate 69,622,819, forward strand.
ATTTTGTCGAAGCTAGAAGATATGAGAGTAAAATTTATGAAATGAAAGAATCTTCATATTAGGAAGTTTCCTATCAAAGAACAAAATGTAGTTGGATAGACTCAACTGGTTTAAGTAACCGAAAGTTCTTTGGAGTAAACTTCCAAAAGGAGAAAAAAAAATAAATCTGCAGAATAGAAAGGATTGACACAACAGACTAAATGAGGATCTCGCCCATTTACTGGATATCAAGTCCTTAATTAATCTGAGAAATTAAACTGAAAATAATTAAACTAAATGAGAAAAAAAACGGAAAAAGGATATTTGGGATACACGCAACAGACTAATTAATGATATCAACCAATTACTGGACATGTTCACCAAAATCCTGTCAAAATAATAAATGCAAATATAAAATTAAGATGAAGAAAAAAAACTATATCAACCAAAACAAAGTCCTTTTCATCTGAAACCAAAATAAAAATACTAAAGGATACCAGTACGATTTTTGAGTTGCACAACAAGGACAAATCTGGCCCCACGTTGGGCGCCACCTGTAACGTACGCTCAAGATCTTAGTTGAGATAACCACCCACTCTTAATGTTACCACAACGCTCCAGAACTTACAGGTATCCTGAAACGTCATGGCAACAAAAGTGGGTGGCTTGTCCAGGCTCTAACCGCGCGGCATGCTTGCATAGCCAAGGTTAGCTCGTCGGAGGGGGGGTTCTTGCTGTTAGAGAACCTGAACGGCCGTTACGTATTTTCATGCCGTCAGTAAATATACGTAAAAGAGTAGGCGAGGCCTGTTTGTCCCATCTACAGCAAGGAATCATAAACCTAGAGAAGTGAGGAGAGCTAAGATGATATAAAGCCCTCTGAGGATTTACCCACCCCATGTACCACACAATACAACCTATGGTTATACTACGTGGCACAACCTGGTTACCATGTCCTCTATGTGTATGGTAACCCCTTCAGTAATATGAAAGCTAAACTAAGTTAGTTTAAACTTTCATCTTTTATTTCGCCTTCGCCGTTTCTATCTTCGGCTATTCCTGGCGAAGCCACATCCACCTATTAAAAAGGTACTTAAACCATAGCCATGGTCTTAGCTCATTCTCTTAAAAGAAGAATTTCAAAAATCATAAGAAAAAAAGAATCAACAATTCGTATTTTAATATTCAAAAGTAATCCCTATTGAATGCTGCGGACATAAAAAAACCAAAACCCAAATGTACATAAAATAATGAAAAAATCAAAATATGTATTATGTTTTCAACATGAAAAATATAAATTCAAATATTTTATTCAAAACAAATATGTATAGATATAGCTATGTAACAAAAGGTTATTAGAAATTGAACATATATAAAAAAAAGAACTCAAAATAAGTTTTTTTTTTTCTCTCTCTTTCTCTCTTCGATCACTAAAAATAAGAGATCAACTAGAAGAGTTTTGTTTTTCTCGCTCTCTATATTCTAGGTACATACATATGCTATGAAAATTAAGATTTTTTTTGACTGATCAGTATAATGAATGTTAATTTAAAACTGAAGGTTCAAAAATATTTGCCTACATATATAGAAATATAAATATCCAAAATTAAATATTTAAAATGATTTTTTTTCTTTTTAATTATTTTTTTTTATATAAGAAAACAGGAAAAAAGATAGTAGCAATTTCTTAATAGGACTTTAGAACTGAAATCTTATCCTTCTTTCTAATCATTTATGTTTATGATGAAAATAAACTATATTGAATTGTTTTTTTTTTTTATTTTCGTTTCACATTGCGAGTGAAATCTATATTAATATATTGCACTTTTAATGCAAATCGTATCCAATTTTCAATAGAATTTTATGTTTATATATAAAAAAAAAGTTCGTTCAAATTTCATTTAAGATAATAAGTAGATCAAATTCACTTGCATTGAGATAGTTTTTTTTTTTATTGTAGTTAATTTATGTGATGTATTTTCGTTTTATTGTGTTGTTTTTATATTGTTTGTTGTATATTCATCCAGGATGGTGTGCACAGCATCGAGGGGATTCTTTAATGTTTGATGCTAAACTGTAGATATGGTTAAATAAAAAAAAAAAAAAATTTGAACGATTTTGAATGTACAAAAATAAAAAAATCTAGGTAATAATATAATTACAAAATTAATTTTGTATTTTAATGCAAAACGAAATTTAAATACTTAGCTTTTGTTAATTATGAAATTTGGACCGGTAGAGAGAGCTATGTTTTGTTATGCTGAATTAAATTGTAGTTTTATGATCGGTGAGGAAGTGTGGATGCTGTGATGCTCTAGGAGAGATGCTCGTATGAAACGCACTAGAGGGTAGAGGTGTTTTTACAGCTTGTGGAAGCTTCTGGAGGCTTCTTGGCTAGATGAGTCACAGGCTGTCTTTTTGCTGAGTTGAGTCTGCTGTTGCGGCTATGAAAACGCGTTACGCTTGGTGTTCGAAGGTGGGGTATTAGAACACGCTGATGGAAGCTACTTGCAGCTTCTCAGGTTGAGGAGTCACAGCCTGTTTTTTTGCAAAGACGGATTCGCTGCTGGGTATATGTGTGAATGCTGGTGGATGTTTGGTGGTTTATGTTGGATTTTTTTTTTCCAAGCTGGCGTGATTGGTTTTTTTTTCTCTTGTTTGATGGCTAGGAGGGCGACTAGCTCGTGGTGTTTTGTGCCCAATTTTGTTCTATCAGTGATGCTTTTTTCTTTCTAAAAGGTGATGATTGTGTGGACGTGGTTGGATTAATCCAAGGTTTTGGATCTTGTTAATGCCAAGACAAAAATTGAGCCCCTCAGCGTTATAGCTTCCGCGTGGGCTTCTAGGGCTTTTCAGCACTCGGGACTAGAAAAAGCACTTTATTCAACACGATGCGCAAAAGATGTTTTAAACAGAAGAAAAAACGCAGCACTCACCTTATTATTTCCTTTTTTTTTGCTTGTTAATTTTTGGTGTTTAGACGTTTTGTTTTAACTTTAATTAAACGTTTTTTAATTTAGGGTAGGTATTTTAATTTCAATATAACTTATTTTTAATTTGAAACACAGGAAAACTTAGTTTTAATTCGCCTAGGGGCTCACTTTGTCACACAAGATTTTTACTTTATCCAGCACAAATTATCAAAAGAAGGAAATATTGTTTTGCAGGGGTATTTATAGCCCCAGGAGCCAAGCCTAGATCACACACATACATTCACAGGTGGACTATCATGGAATCTGATTTGAGCTTCCGTTTCGGCTCTATCTGGGCAAATTTTGACCAAAAAAATTCTGAATTAAGCCTAAAAATCAAATTTGAATTTTTGAAAAATAAGTGTGTTGAATTCAAAATTTTCTGGTCAAAATCCTCCAAGATGAATACCTCGAAAATTGTCCATATCGATCTTTTAATATGTATTGGTTGGAGTTTTCTAAACACCAAAGCAAACAGCATCGACTCTCGAAAATTGGCAACAGCTGTGTCCTTGAACCATATAATACGCATATACATACCAACGTATGTTTGCCTTTTTTTCTTTACTTTTTCGATTGTCCATCATCGCTACTCGACTAAATCTTGTTAAGATGTTACGTGGTGCGATGGGTAAGTACACCGGGTCGATCCCTACGGGTACCATGGTTCGAGTCCCATCGTCGTCGTTCCTTTTTTTTCTCTGTGCTTATTTTTTTTCTTATACATGTTTTTTTTCACACAAATTTCTACAAAATCTGTATGCATTTTTTCTTCTTTTTTTATTAATAATTGTTGAATTTATAGAATTTAAAGCTTGTGCCTACTTTCATGTCGCATATAGTAAAAGTCCTGATAAATGCCATTAGGAGCATATCCTCATCCTTCATTTTTCTTCCAGCTTCCGTTTAACCCAAACATATGCAACATTTTTCTCCCTCTCCCTTTTATTCACCATCTGTTTAAATCTTTTTATAATAAAGCTCAAGAGCATTACACCACAGCCTCTAAAACTTCCAGCATTAGAATCGTGATTTATTATATGAGTCAATATTAGAGCAAAATCAAAAGATCATAAGTCCAGCGATGTTATATCGATAGATTCACTTATTTTTCGTATTGAGTATAATTTGATTAGATTGAAGAGGGAAACCAAAGAGAGCCTTTATACCTACATAACCAAAGCTAAGCAAGTATGAAAACTTACTTTTAAGAAAATTTACTAACAACAAAAATTTTTGATTAAAGAGAACATAAAAAAAAACATCTGCTTCATAAAGAGAACTTTAAATGAAGAAAAAAAAATAACTTGCATGCATTCTGGATTATTAAGAAAAAAATTGAAGAAGATAAAATATGTACACTGTGGTCTACAAGAGAGGTTTCCCACAAATTGAAGCCCATTAAATTATTTTGAAATGGCAGAGCAAAGTTATAATCGCAAACCAGGCCGTAAAGGTTAAAATAGCCATTAACTGAAAAAACCGCGAAAATCTCTCGGTTTTATGCATATCTCACAAAGTTGCGTTCGGCGCTCGAGGTCGAAAACTTGGATTATTGGTAAGGCCAACATCATAAGCAACTCATCTAAAAATCAGAACTACCGGATCTGAGGCAGAGCCCTCCCACCCCGAAGAAAAAGGATACTAGACTAAAAACAGTGAAGTTGATCATGTTAATTTCAGTTTTCTCAAAAACTAGAAGTCATTTTAGCATTTGGTTTTCAGGTTTTAACTAAAAATGAATAAGTGCATTGAAAATAAAAAACAAAAATAGTACTTAATACCATAAAATAAAAAAAAAAATAGATAAACACAAAAAAATCGTCTTTTTCTCAAAATTTTGAGTTTGAAAGTAAATTTTTCAAAAACTATCAGCTAAAAAAACTTTATTTAAAAATAAAATTAAAGAATGGATTTCTGGCTTTGAGATGAGGAATGGATTTTCGTCCAGATATTACCATTGTATTTTTATGGTTATTTTTCTATTTGAAGTCAACTTTTCTTAAAATTGCCCCTCCCGCCTAAACGGGGGGATATATACCCCCCATCCGGTACTATTGTTTTCTTCTTTTGGCCCAATCTACACGCTCTATTGCTTTTATGCAGCATATGTCAAAGACCATGTTTTTGTTATTATACTGTTTTATATACTACTTGTTATTTTAAATTTTTTATTGCTATATTTTGAAATGCCGTCCCTTGGAGACCGTTATGTCTACAGAACCGGCTTTGGACTCAAATTGAAGAAAATTTAGTAAGGTTGAAATTGTAGAGCAATGTTTTATTCGGAAGTTAAGGCGTAATGGTTAAAATAGCCAATAAGTGAAAAAACCGCGAAAAATTCGCGGTTTTTTGGATTTTTACCAATGTTGCGTTCGGCGCTCGAGGTCGAAAAATCAGATTTAATACTAGGCCAACATCATAAACAACTCAGCAAAAAATCAGAACTACCGGACCTGACGCAAGGTCTAATGTATATAGTTACTGGACTAATATATAAATCTGCTCTTTTTCTTAAACTTCTTCTTCTGTCAGCCTTCACCTACATTTTTGGCACTTCTTAACTCGTGTACTCTTTCATTTTCGTTGTTCATTGAACTCTTGTCAACAAGACATTATTTTTTGTTACATTTTTTTATGGCACACAATAAAGTGCCATTTGCCGCAGCCTAGCCTATGCAGTAGAATAAAGCGATCAGGAATTTGAATTTGATCAATGAATTTGAAACTCAAATGCTATACGAATCAATGACAAAACACTCAAAGAATTTTTTGTGCAAATATAATTTTCAATCGCACAATTATAGTCCAGTAACTATATACATTAGACCTTGCGTCAGGTCCGGTAGTTCTGATTTTTTGCTGAGTTGTTTATGCTGTTGGCCTAGTAATAAATCCGATTTTTCGACCTCGAGCGCCGAACGCAACATTGGTAAAAATCCAAAAAACCGCGAATTTTTCGCGGTTTTTTCACTTATTGGCCATTTAACCATTACGCCTTAGTTCCCGAATAAAACATTGCTCTACGATTTCAACCTTACTAAATTTGCTTCAATTTGAGTCCAAAGCCGGTTCTGTAGACATAACAGTTTCCAAGGGACGGCTTTTCAAAATATAGCAATAGAAAATTTAAAACAACAAGTAGTATATAAAATAGTATAATAACAAAAACATGGTCTTTGACATATGCTGCATCAAAGCAATAGAGCGTGTAGATTGGGCCAAAAAAAGAAAACAATAGTACTGGATGGGGGGTATATATCCCCCCGTTTAGGCGCGAGGGGCAATTTTAAGAAAAGTTGACTTCAAATAGAAAAATAACTTTAAAAAAACAATGGTAATATCTTATCTTAAGCCAGAAATCCATTCTTTAATTTTATTTTTAAATAAACATTTTTTAGTTGATAGTTTTTGAAAAATTTACTTTTAAACTTGAAATTTTAAGAAAAAGAGATTTTTTTTTTGTTAATCTATTTGTTTTTTTATTTTATGGTAATAAGTACTATTTTTGTTTTTGATTTTCAATGCCCTTATTAACTTCTAGTTAAAAACTGAAAACCAAATGCTAAAACAACTTCTAGTTTTTGAGAAAACTGAAATTAACATGATCAACTTCACTTTTTTCAGTCTAGTATCCTTTTTCTTCGGTGGGAGGGCTCTGCCTCAGATCCGGTAGCTCTGATTTTTAGATGAGTTGTTTATGATGTTGGCCTTACCAATAATCCAAGTTTTCGACCTCGAGCGCCGAACGCAACTTTGTGAGATATGCATAAAACCGGGAAATTTTCGCGGTTTTTTCAGTTATTGGCTATTCTAACCTTTAAGACCGGGTTTGCGATTATAACTTTGCTCTACCATTTTAAAATAATTAAATGGGCTTCAATTTGAGCTAAAAATCAATTCAAATTGTGAAATGTTTCATCAACTTTTGAATTTAGAATGCAGCAAATCGAATTGGAGGGGGGCTTATTCACCCCTTGTGTGAAATCGTTTGCTCCTTGTGAATGATTTTCTGATACTGTGTAGCGTGTCATGTTGGCTTTATTTTAAGATCTTAATCATGAAGATCAGATGAGTAAAAACGGAGTTATGATTTTTTAAAGTCAACCATATAAAACTTGAACTAAAACATTCGCTTCAAGTTGTTTCTTATACCTAAGTGTAATTTACTGCATACTGTACATCCACAAAGGGCTCTATATTATGCCAAATGGGTATATATAGATTTTTGTTTAGATATCAGAAAAAGTAACTTGTAAGAAAACAAAGGTTGCTGCCAGAAAGAAGAGTTAGTTGAAAAACTCAAGAATACGAAATTTAGTATAATGATTGATGAATCGACGGACGGTAGTTCCAACAAAGCAACGTGTATCATTGCATTGTTAGATACTTTGATACAAATCGATCTAAAATTGTAAGCTCGTTTTTTGACCTGGTCGATTTGTTCCAAGGTGATGTGGAAACGGCGTCTGCAAAAGTTATTTTCGAAGCAGTTGAAAATGCTTTTAAAATATGTGAAGTATCTTTTGAGAACGTTGATGGAATGGGGTCTGATGGTTGCAATACCATGATGGGTGATAAAAACTCGGTCAAATCGAGATTTGAAGAAAGCTGTCCGGGAATTTATGATTCAAAGTGCATTTGTCATGCTTGTGCTATTTGTGCTAGCGAAGCGGCAAAAATGTTACCGCGTAGGTGTGAAGACCTTCTTTGGGTTATATTTAGCTTCTTGAACAATCTCGAAACAGTGAACAAGCCTGGTTTTTATTACTTCACTATATCGAGCGTCTACTGTACTTGTGTTTTACACATACATATAAAATAACTAAAATGTCTATTTATTTGTTATGATCAGTATATTTATTTTAAATCAAAAAATGTGTGTTTCTTATTAAAAAATAATAATAAATTTTAATAAAGTAAATAATGAATTTTGTATATATTTATTTAAACATTTGTTTTTATTTTTTCAGGGAAATTTTGGAATTATTTAATTTTGTTTGTTTTATTTTGCGTATGATAATTTTTACTCTGGTATGATAGAAATCAGCGAATTGTATGATAATTCATTGTGAGCAATATGGCAGCACTGATTGTGTTGTCAAAGTCTGCAGAGTGTCCAGTCTGTAGTATGTGTTGTGATAAACCGGTCGATTCTCTTTTATTTCTGATGTCAGCTTTATGCTCCGTTAATCTTGTCTCCAGTGATCTTTTAGTTGTCCCAATGTAGATCAAATTGCACGTATCCCCTTCCTTTCCACCGCATCCAATTTTATAAACAATGTCATGTTGTTGGTTTTTTATTTTTTTTTTTTATTTTTATAATTTTTTTTTTGAAAATCGAATACATATTTTGAAAACACCGTGGTGAACTGTCTTGAAACTCGGTATTCAAATTTTTTTTAACAGTCTCTGGCATATTCTAAACAAAAAAATTTACTTTAGGTATGGGAAAATAACGGTGAGTCACATAAAAATGTTAAAAAACCGTTAAGGATATTTTTGTCTTATAAACTGCCATTACGATATTTATAAAACTTTTTCTGAATGCTAAAATTAGTGTGGTCTACTTCTAAAAATTATACAAAAATTAATCCTAGCAACTATTAATAGCACCTCTTATAGACATATTTTTACCTGCGATATAGGTATATACTACTATATAAGGCAAGTTTTGGATTCGTGCAAACAAAATTTGAGACAACATTCAAACATGATATAAGTTAAGTATGATAGAGAAGACCGAAAAAGTGGGTGGTTGTCTGTCTGTCTGTTCATTTAAAAACTAAACGGCTGGGTCGATTTTCTTCAAACTTAGTACATAGTGGGTTTTGGTGATTATACACACACGTTTTTTAATTTTTTTCTTAGAACCAAAAATAACGGTACCTGCCATAAAATGTTTCTTAGCAATTTAACATAATCATATTTTTCTCAAAAACTGCTCGACAACTTTTCTTAAAAAAATCAATAAATTTATTTTAGGAAAGGCTTCCTTTGGGTGGAAACCCATTTTTCAAAAATGGTTAAAATGGAACCATATTTTTAATTTATGATTTTCTTCAAAACGGTACCACTGACTTCAATTATTTTTTTATACAGAAGATTCCTAAAAATATAAATAGAAAAAATATTTTTTTAATTTTTAAAAAATGTTTCAAAAAATTTTTTTTTGGAAAATCAAATATTTCGAAAACGACATGATCGATTTTTTTGAAACTCGATACTTAAGAGTTTTTTAGTACTCTCTAAAATATTTTTAGAAAAAATTGCACATTAATTAAAAAATAACGGTACCTTCCATACAAAAGTTAAAAAAACAGCAAAACTCAAAAACGACTCCTACGATTTTGATTAAACTTTTTCCATATATGTACTAAAATTGGTACCATCTACTACCGAAAATTATAAAATTTTACACTTAGCAACTATTAATAGTACCTGTCATAAAACTTTTTTTATTTTGAATTTACTGGTTATCGGCTAAACGGATTTAGATGAATTTTCGTATATACAAATTTCAGATACTTAATAGTATTGCATTCCAAAATTTTCAAACAAAAAAGTTTTTGAATTTTTAAAAAATGTTTCAATTTTTGTTTTTTGAAAACTCGATATCTCAAAAACGGGTTGACAATTTTTTTCAAATTTTGTTTTTATACACACATAAATATATACTTTAGATTTGCATACAAAAATTTGTTCTTAAAAATGTTTTGAGAATTGTATATACAGGGTGTCACGCACCTGAGTGGAAGTATCTAAGGGTGTGGTTCTTGGGTATATTCTAAGAAAAAAATTGTATGGGGGGAAAGTTGTATCTCCCCTCCCTGAGGCAGGGGGGGCAGTTTCTGAAAAATTGACTTACAATGCCAAAGAAAACATTAAAAATCAACGAAAACACATTTAATAATGTGGTATAATTTTTTATGAAAGAAAATACTCCATTCTTGCATTGGGTTTTTAAATCAAGTTGTTTAAGCGAATAGTTTTTGAGAAATTAAATTTCAAAATCAAATTTGCTTTTAAAAATAGGTTTTTTTTTTCTTAAGTCGATATTTTTCAAAATTTTACGTAATTAAGTGCTATTTTTGTGTTCAATATTCATTGTCCTCATTATTTTTTAATGGATGCCGGGATAAGCAGACAACCCAGCCAGCCCAGGGCACAAACTTGTCCTCGGGATGGTTAAAAGCCCCCTTAAGGCGGATGAACTGCAGGTGGCGGTCAACGGCATGATAGTCTGGTGGCGGAGGAGCTTTTTTTTTGGTAAAAGGCCAACGGCAGCAGCAGGTAGCGTCTGTAACCCATATTGGGCGGCTACAAAAGGCGTCTGTTTTCCCATAGTGGGCGGCCTCGAGCAGTTATGTGTTTGACCATACAAAAGGCGGGTGTGCCTGTCAAATCTGAGCTTATGTATGTTATTAATCATATCTCGGAAAACACCATGGTGGAAGGATATATGCAAATACATGAATTATGACAACAAATGGAAATGAGTCCCCAAGAGGTAATCTTTTTATAGAAAATCCTTCTGTAGCTTCGGCTGCAGTAAACCGCACATCGGATTTGGGGGTGCGGCATCCTTCATGTACGAGCGTCAATCAAGACGCCATAATAATAAATGAATCGTTGACAAATAGAAGAAGTCTTTCAAGAAGCGCAAATGTTACTTTTGGCTACCGCATACGTACGAAAATCGGAGCATGGAACGTTCGATCCTTGTACAGCGATGGTAGATACGAGCAGGTTGAGCGTGAAATGCTTCGCCTAAAGATCAGTATCCTGGGCATAAGCGAAACTAAGTGGAGAGGAAGAGCTGAATACAGATCAGACACTGGACAGACGAGAATGCTGTATTCCGGCGAAGATGAAAGAGAGGGTGGCCAAAGACTGCATGGTGTCGGAATTATGTTGAACGAAGAAGCGAGGCGTAGTTTGATCTCATGGGCGCCCATTTCTGCGAGATTAATGACAGCAAGGTTTCGTTCAACAATTCGTAACGTCACAATTATTCAGTGCTACGCCCCCACAAATGAAGCGACCGAGGAAGACAAAACCGCGTTCTACACTCATCTTAACTCGGTTTACAGTAGTGTTCCGAGAGCCGACATCATAGTTGTTATGGGAGACCTTAATGCCCAAGTCGGTTCAGACAATTACGGACTGGAACGCGTGATGGGAAGAAATGGCGTGGGGTCACGGAATGAAAATGGTGACTTGCTTGTCGACTTTTGTAACGCGAATCGTCTTGTGATAGGTGGGACTGTATTTAAACATAAGACGTGCAACAAAATTACCTGGGTGCATCCGGATGGTCAAACTGAAAACCAAATTGATCATATCATGATTCAGCAGCGATGGAGGAAGTCTATGTGTGATGTCCGGAGTATAAGAAATGCCGATGTGGGAAGCGACCACCATTTGGTTCTGATGAGTCTCAAACTACGAACCGCTGCCGTACAAAAACCAGCGCAGGATGCAGCAAGGAGCACAAAATTCATTACTAATGCTTTAAATGACCCCAACATATGTCGAAACTATGTCACCACCCTTAACGACAGAGCCTCGTCATTAAATGGAATCCAGAATTCAACAATTGATGAGATGTGGGGTGAAATTAAAAGTGTTTTTATGGAGGCTGGATCCGAAACTGTACCCAAGCGAACGAGACGTAGAGACTCTTGGATATCCCAAGACATCTGGGATAAGATCGAACTTCGCAAATCGTTGAAAATCCAAATAAATGCCGAAGCTGATGTTCAACGAAAGGCTGACTTGCGAAGACAGTACCGCATTGCACATAAGATGGTCTACCGCTGTGTGAGACGTGACAAGAGGGTGAAGTTGGATGGACTCGCAGATAATGCGGAAAGCGCTGCCAGAAGAGGAGATATCCGGGAATTGTACCAAATAGCCAAAGATGTTACCGGGAAAAAAAGCAACACCAATCATCCTGTAATGGATGTGGATGGCACACTTTTGGTATCAATTGAGGATCAGCTTCGTAGATGGAAGGACCATTTTTGTGCCCTGCTAAATGAGGATTCAGTTGAGCAGAGTGCTGAAGTGCCCCAACTAAACGAGATGCGCAGGTCCTATAGGGGTATTGACATCGAACCCCCGTCAGAATCGGAAATTCGTACATCAATAAATCTCCTCAAAAACAACAAGGCAGCTGGACTGGACGGAATACCAGCTGAATTCCTGAAAGCCGATCCCGTAGCAGCGGCTAGTATTTTACATCCGCTGATACAAAACATTTGGGAAAACGAAAGCTATCCCAGGGACTGGAAGGATGGTGTGATTGTTAAGCTGCCAAAGAAAGGTGACTTAAAGAATTGCAACAATTGGCGTGGTATCACCGTTTTGTCCGTTTTCCCAAAACTAATGGCAACAATCATACTCGAGCGTATAAAGGATAGAATCGAGTCTACACTCAAGAGGCATCAAGCTGGCTTCCGCAGTGGTCGATCGTGTGTCGACCATATCAACACCCTGCGTATCGTCCTCGAGCAGTCGATGGAATATCAATCACCGCTTTACCTCATGTTCGTGGATTTTGAAAAGGCCTTTGATCGAGTTAACCGAGAATGTATATGGAGATCGTTGCTTGGTAGAGGAATTCCACCAAAAATTGTTGCCATTATTAAAGAGTCCTACAACAACGCGAGGTGTTTTGTTTTGCACAATGGGCAGCTATCCGACTCCTTCGTAGTGCAACAGGGTGTGAGACAAGGGGATGTTCTATCGCCAATTCTCTTCCTGCTGGCGATGGACGACGTATTGACGGCCAGTGTTGGTACAGCTGAGCGACAGGGCATTCAATGGAGACCGTTCGAAAGGCTCAGTCATTTAGACTATGCCGATGACATATGTCTACTGGCAAATAACATCAGTGGGCTGAACGGGATGTGCCAAACACTGCAAGTGAAGGGAGAGTCGAGTGGTCTAAGAATTAACAGCAAAAAGACAAAAATAATGCTCACAGGCCGCTCCACAAAGCAGCGTATTATTTTACAGGAGACGCCAGTTGAAGTAGTGGAACAATTTAACTACCTTGGCAGTATTGTTTCTGCAAACGGTGGTACGGATCTGGACGTTAAAAGTAGAATAAATAAAGCTCGTGCTGCCTTCGGTACTCTGTCCCCAATTTGGAAATCCAGTCAAATCTCCTTACGCACTAAGTTGAGATTCTTCGAATCCAATGTCAAATCCGTGCTGTTATATGCTTGTGAAACCTGGAAAGTCACGTCTACCATTTCGAAGAAATTGCAGGCTTTTGTGAATCGCTGTCTTCGCCACATCCTAAAGATTCGCTGGCCACAAATAATATCAAATGAGGAATTGTGGCGCAGGACAAGTCAAGAGCGGCTGGACGTCAACATAAGAAAGCGTAAATGGCGTTGGATTGGTCACACCCTGAGGAAACCAAACGATGAAATTGCAAAGCAGTCCTTTGAATGGAATCCTCAGGGTGCACGGCGGGTTGGAAGACCAAGAACAACATGGAAATCAACTGTCTTAGCGGAAGCAGAATCCCAGAGAAAGACGTGGCCACAGCTTAAGTACCTTGCAGCAGACCGTGAAGGATGGAGACGTTTTGTTGACGCCCTATGCCCCAGCCGGGGTTACAGGACACGATGATGATGATTATTTTTTAATCCATTACCGAAAACTAAATGTAAAAATCTTTCTTAGTTTTTGAGAAATTAAGAAAAAACCAAAGGTACTTTTCCCAATAAAACCCGAAAAAATTAATTTATTCATGAATTATCCATAATTTTACCCTTTTTTCGGGCTTTATTGGTAAAAGTACCTTTCGTTTTTTCTTAATTTCTCAAAAACTAAGATAGATAGATTTTTACATTTGGTTTTCGTTAATGGACTAAAAATAAATGAGCGCAATGAATATTCAACACAAAAATAGCACTTAATTACGTAAAATTATGAAAAATATCGACTTAATAAAAAAAATCACAATTTTTGTTAAACAGATTTTACTTTGAAATTTAATTTCTCAAAAACTATTCGCTTAAACAACTTGATTTAAAAACCAAATACAAGAATGGAGTATTAGCTTTCAAAAAAATTATAGCACATTATTAAATGTGTTTTCGTTGATTTTAAATGTTTTTTTTTGTCATTTTAAGTCAATTTTCCAGAAACTGCCCCCCCTGCCTCAGGGAGGGGAGATACGCAACTTTCCCCCCATACAAGTTTTTTCTTAGAATATACCCAGGAACCACACCCTAAGATACTTCCACTCAGGTGCGGGACACCCTGTATAAAAAAATATTTTTTTACCATACAATCATATTCAATCAAGAATTAAGATGGAATTCTGTTTTTCCACCTCAAACTGTCAAATGAGATGTTTTAGCTAATTTAAATATCGTATTTTATGCTTTTCTACATTTATCTCTCATAATTTTCCTGTTTTTATATACAATTTTCTTAAACCCCCAGTGTCTTGAACATAAGAGCCAGTACGTGCGACCCAGTCGTGCATTTTATTTAAATTCTCATTATCGGCTTAACGGAATAAGATTATTTTGTTGTATACAAATTATAAATTGGATTTAAATAATATTGCATATCAAAATTTTCCTTGAAACCATCCAACCGATGTGCCTCAAACCAGTTTCATTAGAAAGGCGATAATTCGAAAATGGTTTTAGACAATGCTTAGGCACATTATGTCTATTCATGAAATCGATGACTTTTCCATTACAAAAAGCTATCAGCACACGTCTGGTATCAACTAGTTCAAAAACTGAGGAAAATGTATATGGAGATCGTTGCTTGGTAGAGGAATTCCACCAAAAATTGTTGCCATTATTAAAGAGTCCTACAACAACGCGAGGTGTTTTGTTTTGCACAATGGGCAGCTATCCGACTCCTTCGTAGTGCAACAGGGTGTGAGACAAGGGGATGTTCTATCGCCAATTCTCTTCCTGCTGGCGATGGACGACGTATTGACGGCCAGTGTTGGTACAGCTGAGCGACAGGGCATTCAATGGAGACCGTTCGAAAGGCTCAGTCATTTAGACTATGCCGATGACATATGTCTACTGGCAAATAACATCAGTGGGCTGAACGGGATGTGCCAAACACTGCAAGTGAAGGGAGAGTCGAGTGGTCTAAGAATTAACAGCAAAAAGACAAAAATAATGCTCACAGGCCGCTCCACAAAGCAGCGTATTATTTTACAGGAGACGCCAGTTGAAGTAGTGGAACAATTTAACTACCTTGGCAGTATTGTTTCTGCAAACGGTGGTACGGATCTGGACGTTAAAAGTAGAATAAATAAAGCTCGTGCTGCCTTCGGTACTCTGTCCCCAATTTGGAAATCCAGTCAAATCTCCTTACGCACTAAGTTGAGATTCTTCGAATCCAATGTCAAATCCGTGCTGTTATATGCTTGTGAAACCTGGAAAGTCACGTCTACCATTTCGAAGAAATTGCAGGCTTTTGTGAATCGCTGTCTTCGCCACATCCTAAAGATTCGCTGGCCACAAATAATATCAAATGAGGAATTGTGGCGCAGGACAAGTCAAGAGCGGCTGGACGTCAACATAAGAAAGCGTAAATGGCGTTGGATTGGTCACACCCTGAGGAAACCAAACGATGAAATTGCAAAGCAGTCCTTTGAATGGAATCCTCAGGGTGCACGGCGGGTTGGAAGACCAAGAACAACATGGAAATCAACTGTCTTAGCGGAAGCAGAATCCCAGAGAAAGACGTGGCCACAGCTTAAGTACCTTGCAGCAGACCGTGAAGGATGGAGACGTTTTGTTGACGCCCTATGCCCCAGCCGGGGTTACAGGACACGATGATGATGATTATTTTTTAATCCATTACCGAAAACTAAATGTAAAAATCTTTCTTAGTTTTTGAGAAATTAAGAAAAAACCAAAGGTACTTTTCCCAATAAAACCCGAAAAAATTAATTTATTCATGAATTATCCATAATTTTACCCTTTTTTCGGGCTTTATTGGTAAAAGTACCTTTCGTTTTTTCTTAATTTCTCAAAAACTAAGATAGATAGATTTTTACATTTGGTTTTCGTTAATGGACTAAAAATAAATGAGCGCAATGAATATTCAACACAAAAATAGCACTTAATTACGTAAAATTATGAAAAATATCGACTTAATAAAAAAAATCACAATTTTTGTTAAACAGATTTTACTTTGAAATTTAATTTCTCAAAAACTATTCGCTTAAACAACTTGATTTAAAAACCAAATACAAGAATGGAGTATTAGCTTTCAAAAAAATTATAGCACATTATTAAATGTGTTTTCGTTGATTTTAAATGTTTTTTTTTGTCATTTTAAGTCAATTTTCCAGAAACTGCCCCCCCTGCCTCAGGGAGGGGAGATACGCAACTTTCCCCCCATACAAGTTTTTTCTTAGAATATACCCAGGAACCACACCCTAAGATACTTCCACTCAGGTGCGGGACACCCTGTATAAAAAAATATTTTTTTACCATACAATCATATTCAATCAAGAATTAAGATGGAATTCTGTTTTTCCACCTCAAACTGTCAAATGAGATGTTTTAGCTAATTTAAATATCGTATTTTATGCTTTTCTACATTTATCTCTCATAATTTTCCTGTTTTTATATACAATTTTCTTAAACCCCCAGTGTCTTGAACATAAGAGCCAGTACGTGCGACCCAGTCGTGCATTTTATTTAAATTCTCATTATCGGCTTAACGGAATAAGATTATTTTGTTGTATACAAATTATAAATTGGATTTAAATAATATTGCATATCAAAATTTTCCTTGAAACCATCCAACCGATGTGCCTCAAACCAGTTTCATTAGAAAGGCGATAATTCGAAAATGGTTTTAGACAATGCTTAGGCACATTATGTCTATTCATGAAATCGATGACTTTTCCATTACAAAAAGCTATCAGCACACGTCTGGTATCAACTAGTTCAAAAACTGAGGAAAAAATATTGTGTTATACCTACGGGCTTAACAAAAGTAAAGAATTAAATAAAGTACGTATACGTTGCAGTGTACCATTGTTGCCAGCAGTGACTCGCTATAATAATTGAAAGTTATTTTAATTGTGAAATATGACTATTTATGTATCAAAATAAAAAGATATGTTTACGAACAGTCATAAATAATGGGCGAGTAAATTAGGTGTTCTTTTTAACTATAAATTGAAAACATAAAATGGAATTTTATGAAAATGATTATATTTATTTTAGGCTCCAGCGTAAAAAAATCTTGCTAAAATCAGTTAAACTTATACTGTTAACAAGAACATAAAAATACAAAATGGGTCTTTTGGGAGTTACCTTTTTTCTTAACATTTTTTTTAAATGTCTCCACTCAATGGAGGTCTGTACTTAAAATAGTTAATTGATTTTATTAAAGACAGCCCTTTGAGAAAAAATTATATGACAGAGGTACCGTTATTTAATGTCCATCAAGTAAGCAGTACCACATCAAAATTTAAAATTCACGACAAATCTGTCATAATGTTTCTTGTAGAAATAAAATAATGTACCTATGTTTCACCTTTTTAGTGAGCATAAGTTATTTTTTTCTGAAATTTATCATTCAAGAATAAAACACGAAACATCGAATTTTTTTTTTTTTTTTTTTTATAATTGGCGCGCACTAAAGGGGTTATGAATACCCTTAAAATGTTTACACACAGTGCGAGCGTTTAGGAAATAGAGGGAGAACAAAAAAGGAGATAACGATGTACATTTGTCTTAAATGTCTGGATATTGAAATGGGAAGGAAAAACAGAGTTGGGTAAGGAATTCCACATTCGTGTGGTACGGCTAAAGAAAGAATCTCTATATTTGACGGTACGTCCAAAGTTAGGCTCGAGGGTATACTGATGAGCATTCCTAGCAGTGCGGGTATTACGCTGAAATTGTTTCAGGGGAGGAATGCAGCTAGCTACTTCAACAGAGCAACGTTTGAAAAAGTAGCGATAAAACAGTGATAAGCATGAAACATTTCGACGGTGCTCCAACGAAACAAATGTTGCCGAGATTGATCCGTCACCTATCAGTTTTAAAGCTCTATTTTGGATTCTATCCAGTAGGTGCAGTGATGTTTTAGAAGCGCCTGACCAGATATGAGAGTTATACTCTAGTTTTGGGCGTATGTATGCTTTATATATAGTAGCCAGATCAGAAGGGGAAAAATAGTTCTTACATCTTCTCAGGAAACCTAGGCACTTCGCAGCACTTTTAGCAATATCTTGTATGTGGTCGTTCCACAAGAGCTGATCTGTAACGCACATACCGAGAATCGAAAGCTTTTCAGTTTCCTCGATGCAAGTTCCATTCATGTATAAAGGTAAATTGGGTATATTCCGCTTTAACGACTGGAGACAACTTTGGGTTTTGGATGCATTAAATTCCACACGATTATTAATACCCCATTTGACAATGCTGTTTAAATCTGAATTTAATGAGCTCAACATATTCTGCCGCTGCTGCTCAACGTTTGAAGAACAGGGAGGTGAATCTGGAAATGAGTATGAAAAACTAAGGGTGCTGTCGTCAGCGAAGCAGTTTAGTGGATTAGTAGTTTCAGACAAGAGATCATTGATGAAAATAAGAAATAGTGTCGGAGACAATACGGAGCCTTGGGGCACACCAGCGTTTATTTTGAGAACTTCAGATTTGAAACCGTCCAAAACAACTTGGATTGAACGGTCAGAAAGGTAGTTACTAATCCAGCGAAGAAGTGATTCGTTGATACCAAAAGCATGCATTTTCGATAAAAGAGCTTGATGCCAAACTCTATCAAATGCTTTAGAAATATCGAGTGCAACTATTTTGCTTTCTCCAAAACGATGCAGTGATTGATTCCACTTTTCAGTTAGAAAAGCCATCAAATCACCAGTGGATCTGTTGCAACGAAAGCCGTACTGACGGTCATTAAGAAGCTTTCGTTGTTCAAGATATTTCATAAGCTGACGATTGATCAGAGTTTCCATGACCTTGGAAAGAATGGATGTCAAAGCAATTGGTCGGTAGTTGGAAGGAGAAGATGAATCGCCTTTTTTAGGGATAGGCTGCACATATGCCTTTTTCCACCCAGACGGAAAGTGGCCTAAAGAATAGGAAAGGTAAAAAAGCTTACGAAGAGGTTTTGCTAAAGTGGAAGAACACATCTTCAAGACAATAGGTGATATACCATCGGGGCCAGCGGATTTCCGAATATCGAGATCTTTTAGTACTCTGGAAACTGTACGGGTACGAAAATGTATTGGTTCCATAGAGAATTGGACGTTCTCAAGTACAGGTGGGACCCTGTTGCTAACTGGCAGCGTAGAATTTGCGGCGAATTGTTCTACAAACACATTTGCCTTGTCTATAGAACTAACGACAGGGTTATCATTGAAGATGAGCGTGGGAACCGATGAAGCTGATGAGTTATTAATATTCTTAACGAATGACCAAAAATTGTTACTGCCCTTAGGACATTGCAGTATTTTTAGCCTTATTTTTTGCTCATGCAGAAATTTAGTTCTTAGAATCAAGGCATTGCAGGAATTTCTGGCTTGTTTGAATTTTGATCGGTTTTCCTCTGTAGGAATGGTTTTATATAACCGAAAAAACGATTCTCTCACTTTGATAGCTTCCTTGCAGCTAGAGTCAAACCAAGAGTTTTCTTTAGGCTTGATACTCTTTATTCTATGAGGAACAAAGAATCTCAAACCATTAAAGATAACATTGGTTATCATATCTGCACATGCATCAACGTCTCCATCTAAAAAGCACAACGACCAGTTAAAAACACGAAAAAAGTTGTTGAGCCCTTCCCAGTTGGCTTTTTCGTATTGCCAAACTGTTCTTTTCGGTATTTTTTCTTTAACTGGGGAATTAGAACACGAAAAGGATGCCGATATTAGACAATGGTCAGAAGTGCCGAGAGGAGCTAAAACACTCAAACTATATTTTTCGGGGTGAGATGTGAGGAACAAGTCGAGGGTGTTAGGGGTTTGACCTGCAACATCAGGTATTCTAGTAGGCTCGTCCACCAGTTGAGTCAGATGGTTGAACTCTGAAAAAATCTCAGCATACCTTCCCTCCGCCGTTGTTAGATTTGAATGGCGAAGCCAATTCGAATTGTGCACATTAAAATCGCCTGTGAGGACGATCTCTTAAGGGACACTATTGCCTGAATGCAGTCCGACAGCGCATCAAACTGGTTTAAAGTTGACGTACTATCTAGGTTGGGGCTACGATAAACGAAACAATAATGAATGACATGCTTACAGACATTAAACTTTAGCCACATAATGTTAAATTCCGTGCGGGAACACTTGTTGAAATGTGGAAGAGTCTGGTAAGCAACATCTTTCCGGATATAAATGGCGATACCATAGTGGAGAATGAACGATGATACTAAACTATACCCCGGTAGGTTGAACTCTGAGGGATCAGAGCTTTCACCTACCTGTGTTTCGTTTAGAGCGAAAACAGCTGGTCTGAATTTTTGGACGTGGGCGTACACGGCAAAGAAATTTTTCCTCAACCCACGAATATTACAAACGTCAACTCTGAAATTACTCACCATTGCAACAAACAAACACAAAAAAAAACAAAACTCAGACGTGGATCTAAACACAAATTATGAATTAAATTCAAAATATTGCCATTCAAAGACACATTACTATAGGTGTTATGCCCGTATAGAATGTGCCCCAAATGACAATAACATAAAAAAAATAAAGAATTTGTTTTGGTTTTGATAAAATTAAAAAAATCATATCTTTGGGATAAAAAAATATTTTGTATGCACAGAGTTACATGGTGTACAAACCTTGTTCGCAATTTCACCCATTTTTCAATTGGTGATATTTTCCGCGGGATCAGTCGGAGAGTAAAAAGTGCTCCCGCATTTTCTGTAGAAAATTGGTGACGTGAAATAACGCCAAACGAAATATAGCCAAATTTTGAATTTGGCCTTATTTCCATCTCAAAAACGAAATAACGCCAATTTGGTTTTATTTCTTATGCCCGATGGAAATAACACCAAAAAAATAATTGAAATAAAACCAAATCTATCTCAACCAGTTTTTCGGCCTTATTGCAATGCGAAAATAGAATTAAGGCCAAATATTTCTTGAGAATCGTTATTTCATTAAATGATTAAATACAGGTTCCTTAAATGCAAAAGAAACTTTTCATTCACCAAACCTCGCACCCACTCCAAATCCTATAGCGAGCCCAAGCAGGGGGGTTGCAGGGGGGCAGCATGCCCCCCCCATACGTACCTCACTGTTTATCCGTGAATTTTAAAATTTCAAAAACCAAATAAAGGAGGGGTTTATCAGGTTTGTGAAAATTAAAAGTTAATAAACAGTGAGGTATGTTTGGGGGGGCATGCTGCCCCCCTGCAACCCCCCTGCTTGGGCTCACTATAGGATTTGGGTTGGGTGCGAGGTTGGTTGTATGCAATGTTTCTTTTGCATTTAAATTATCTGGAAACTTTGAATTTAAACTACCATTAAACTTCTTTTCATTAGCCTCCTCATGTCAGGAAAAAATTTTCAGTTTGGGCAGAATTAGATATTTGAAAATATGAAATAAGTTGAAAACGAAATAAAGCCAAATTGGTCTTATTTCGGTTTCATGAATGAAATAAAACCAAATTTAAAATTTGGTCTTATTTCGGTTTTGAAAACGTAATAAGACCAAATTTTTGAATTTCGGCTTTATTTCGTTTGGCGTTATTCCACGTCACCTAGAAAATCGAATGATCTAAACGTTTTGATCAAATATGTTTCAATAGTCTTTTCCAATTATATATATTTGGACATTTTTTGACCTTACATGCATAACTGTTGATGCGCACACGTTTTGACAATTGACTTTTTGGCGAGTATTCTTTATGTAGGTATGCCAGAGTAAAGATAGTTTTAATTATTTTTTTTACTATATAATGAAAAACTGTTTCATTGATATCATTTATTTCAATTTTAGTCAATTTAATTTACATACTTTAGTTTAGTTTTATTTTAAAATATTTAATTTTAATTATGTGTACAATATTTATAATTTTTGTTTTAATTTTACTTTATTTTTGTATTTTTCTATAATAATAAAAATAATATAATATTACTGTAGAAGCTCTATATAGTAATAAAACCCAGGCCTGTTCACTCTATCGAGATTGTTAACTTTTCCGAGCGGGAGTTTTTAAAGGCTTTTTAATGGTGAATTTGATCCAAAATGCACATTTAGTACGATGTGAATGTTTTTACATTTATTTAAGTGCTAAACAAAGCTTTCTTTCAAGTAAGATAAAAAAACAGAGACAACTTTTTACAAAATACATTTTTATATAAATTTTGTGTGTTCACTACTTTGGATAGTTCACTATTTTGAGATTCACTAAATCGAGCGTCTACTGTATGCAAAATAATAATAATAATTATGTTAGAGAAATCGTACTTATTTTTGAGTGAATCTTTAATCTTCCATAAAAAAAATCAAATAATGGGTTGACAACAATTTGAATTCCTTTATAATGAATTTCTAAATTTTTATTTATTATTATTATTTTTCAAATAGAATTTCAGTGCTTCTGAATTTCTAACGAGTAAATAAATTCAAACAAGTTTATTTAAAAACTTTGTTAATCAACAAAATTTAATTCTCATGGATTCCCAAAAATAATGTTCAAGCTAAAAAGTGAAATATCTTTCAGCTTTAATTGTACCTTTATACTGTCGAATGATGTCCCTTCATCATCATAATTGACATAGCTTTACTCGTCCGTCAACAAACGAAATTTCTAAAATATTCACCAAAGAAAGAAAGTGTGGCAGTTATTTACTTTCATGATGAAGTTTGGTCCTCCAAGCGACTATTTGAAAATTAAATTTCCCTGGTTTTATGCATTCAATTACTAAATTGCTATAGAGCATTCTTTAGCAAAGAGCTAAAGAGCTTTCTCAATTAAAGAAAACTCGAATATTTTTGTATAATAAAATCCTTTTTTGTTTGCGTTTGGAGTAGTTTCCAACAAACATTTGAGGACTGTCTTTTCAAAATGGGTTATAAACACTTATAGTCACTTCTTAAAAAATTTTAAAAGAACATGATAAAATGAAATTTGAATTTCTATTTGATATTAGGTTAAAGAGTTTTTTTTAAGTCCATTTCATAGGGATCAATTTGTGTATAGACTCAATGAGAATGAAAATGAGAAACTTTGTATCGGAATTATGAAAAACAAAACTACATTTTTGTATTCGTTTGTTTAAAAAGGTGAAACAAATGTTTAATATTTAAAACCCATTTAAAAGTGAAAAATGTATATAATTTCCTTTTAAGAAATCAATCCTCTTTTAATGGTGGTAATGGATGATTCCGAAAATCAAAAAAACTGTGAGCTAATAGACTAAGAGCTGGGAGCAAATTTTGTGGGTGAACGCATAACCAAAATATGAGTATGAGAGCTTGTAGGTGCATGCATCTTCAGCATCTTCATATCGAATATCAAGGTCTGGCAGCATAGGCGCCCGCAGGATTTTGTCCAGGGGGGGGCAGACAACAAACCAATTTTGAGATACATATCGAATTTTAAAAAAAATGGGTTTACAAAAGAATTTTTTTTTTATTTTAATATGCAATATAATTTGAGCTTTTTGGAAGTTTTTATAAATAATTTAATTTAAATCCTTCAGTCAATAATGAACAAATTTAGAATAACGTTCTATCTTCTATGGGAGGTACTGTTAAAAGTTATCCAGGGTAAAATTATTTTATATTTAATAGTAGACCCACTTATTTAACCACACAGCCATTTTTTTGGAAGTTTTTGTGAAAAAATCAAAAGCGAATGTTATTTTTGATTCGATTTAAACAAAGTTTATTTCAGGGGCCTATTTCATAAAACTATGAGTCTTGTAGTTGAAGATTTGTAGCTACAAGCATAGGAAAGTATGGAGTTGTAAATTTGTGTTTCATAAAGATTTTTCTACACTTGTAGTTGGGCAAATTCAAACTATTGAGAATTGATTACGCTTCTACAAAACTACAAGTCCGTAACTATGATACGAATAAATATTTGATTTTGTTGGAGCAGCAGCGAGAGTTCAATATTATATTTTATTTCTATGGAAAAGAAATCGATGGGGCTCCACTTAAAAGCCTTTAACTTGATTGCTAATGCTCGAATCTTCAAGGTAAATATCTTTCCATACAGGAAAAAGACAAGGTAAGCTTTCTTTGAAAAAATATTGAGAGTTTAATATATGAACAATATTATTTAAGGAAGAAAAAGAATAAACGTGCAATAATATTTTTTTTTTGTATTATTAATTGTAAAAAACAAGAATAAATGCACAATAATATTTTTTTTTTTGTACTTGAGGCAAACAGTCAGAGTTTAATTTAATATGTATAATGCAAAAGGAGGACCGATAGAGACAGACCTTTAAATAAAAAATGTATGTATGTGTTCGGGTTTCATCAATGCATCCACCAAAATTTGACCTACATTACTTACCTAAACCTACAACAAAAATATTAAATTATCTGGGCTCTTCCGTAGCATTTTCTACCCATGCCAGCTAACATTATTCGAAAAATGCAATTCAAGCATTCAGATGAAGATGAGTGTAGGTGACATTGTAGGTATAGTTTTGAGATGCAAGAGCTAAAAGTTTTTTGATTGGATCATTACCTTTTTTACTTCCTTCATAAAATGGAGTAACTACGTTAACTCCCTTATGTAAACAAAATATTGTAAACTTGTATTTTGTAAGTGTTAAGAGATCTTAACTCCTTATTCCACTAATAACTTAAAGTCTTGTGATGCATTTACTTCCCTTATACCAACCATTTTCTTAAGAGTTAAGTTGGAAACTAGAGATCATAGAAAGACACTGAAATTTAAGTTTTCAAATCCTACTATTGTGGTGAAAAACCGAAAACATGTCACTTACCCTCTCCTTGACATGAACGCTTCAATTGTATGCAAACGTCAAAGAATACAATAAAAGGAATGGAAAAGAATGCCAAGATTGCATTCTCTCTTCTGCAATCTTAATTTAATTTATTTAAGATTGCGTTCTCAGAAAATTGCACGACACTACACTTTAAAACTCCTTGCATATTAGCAACAACATGGTATTTAGTGTTACCTACTTAGTGCATTGTTTCAAAAAGCTGCTGTTTGCCTGAGGAAGCATGATTGTATAATTTATCTATTACTTCCATTTTAATTTGTATTTCATTCGCTGTTAAAAAAACTCGAAATATAGGTACCTACACATTCATATTCTGCACACAAAATTAATTTTATTAGTCTTGCTAGACTAATAGAGTAAGATCCCAGGACCGCCAGACATACGTCATTTTATCATAGCTGATTTTTTGTCTGTGAATGCACACTAGGGTAGGTATGAACGAATGGATAGTACGAACCTTGAACCCGGGTGCGTTTCGGAGGTATTAAATGCTAAAAGTGCATAAAATTGATGCAAAATTACGTTATTTTATCAAAGCTGTTTTTTTTTATATGTTTTAAAGAAAGTTATGATTAACTTATTTTGAAACTTACCAGACACCTACATGGGTGCACAATGTCAGCCAGACACCATTAAAGGTGCCAAAAAATATCGTGAAATTTCATTATAATATCAAAGCTGAATTTAATATATGTTCTTCGGGAAACTGTTACAATATATTCCCCAAGCTGCCCAAGGAACATATTATGCAATACAAAACTTAACTTTGATATTATAACGTAAAATATACGATTATTTTGACAACTTTGGGGTGTCCAGTGAATCCAAAGCCCCATTGCAGGTGCCTGGTCGCTTGAGAAATATTGTGAAATAGTTTTCCGAAGTGCATGAAACGTTTGCTTTGACACTAAAACGTAAACTAAAATATTTGTTTGAAAACGTCAAAGGTGTCTGGCTGACATTTGGTCCCTCTGTAGGTGTCTTGCAGCTTAGGAAATATACTGTTACAGTTTCCCGAAGAATATATATTAAATTCGGCTTTGATATTATAATGAAATTTCACGATTTTTTTTGGCACCTTTAATGGTGTCTGGCTGACATTGTGCACCCATGTAGGTGTCTGGTAAGTTTCGAAATAAGTTAATCATAACTTTCTTTAAAACATATCAAAAAACCAGCTTTGATAAAATAACGTAATTTTGCATCAATTTTATGCACTTTTAGCACTAAATACCTCCGAAACGCACCCGGGTTCAAGGTTCGTATTATCCATTCGTTCATACCTACCCTAGTGTGCATTCACAGAAAAAAATTCAGCTATGATAAAATGACGTATGTCTGGCGGCCCTGGGATCTTGGTGTATAATAAGAATTTCAATTGTAGCTACAAGTCCGTCACAAATACATTTTTGCGCAAATATTTTTATGAAACATAAAAATTCGCCGCAGTTGTAAATTTACTTGTAGCTACAAGTCTGGGATACTTGTAGTTATTAGTCTGTTTGATTTCTTTATGAAACAGAAATTTTCTAATAATTTACAAACTACACGTGAATTCACAAATAATTATTAGTGTTGTAGTTTTATGAAATAGGGCCCAGTAGTATATAGAATTTGTATTATAAAACCTTCTTATATAGAAACTATGCCTGGCCCCGGGCAAACAAAACTTCCAGCTTAATGATTAGGAATTCTAATCTTGTTGGATATAGTTAGGGGATTTTCGTTGAAAAATTCATGTAAGTTGAACTGAACTTAATACAAATTGCGTATGACAAAGCCTTCACTATGTCACTGATGAGTTCAAGTGAGTAAGCCGAACGAAACGCCAATTTGTAGGACTAGGTAAAGGCCATAAAAAGCTATTTTGAATCAATAATTCAACAAGTCCAATCCTTAATGCTAAGTCTTCTACTTGGCTGATTTATTTCAGTAGTATATAGAAATTTTATTATAAAACCTTCTTATGTAAAACAAAATTCATTTTAACGATCGAACCAAAAATGCTAGGATGTGGATCTATAAAATATGGTTCGTTGTGAACTTATTATGCGCAGAGTTATTGAAGATCCATTTCCGAATCTTTGAAATAAGAAATAAAAATGTAATTTTACAAAAGGAAAAAGGACAGTTTAAAAAAAAAAAGTTTGGAAATCCTTTGACCTTAATAGATTTCAATGAAATCTAATTGAGTGATTTCAACGAAATTGCCACATGTCATGGTGATGATGGTGCCATTTTTTGAAACACTGTTTTGAAAATATTCGTTTCTGTTATAATTATGTCTCAGCCATCCCGTCAATTTTATTGAAATCACTCAACGAACAACGAAGTTGACATTTTTTAAAGCACCCTGTTTTGAAAATATTTTTTCTTTTTTAATTCTGTATAAGCCATCACGTGTGTCAACTTGATTGAAATCTTTCAAAACAACACAACAACGAAGATATAGTAGGTACTTTTCCATTTTCTTGAGAAAAAATGGGTATTCATACATCTGTCAAAACTTGTATGGAAAATTTGACAGATTTACTCAGTTTACAACTTTACTACGTTTATGAATAACCTAGAACATTTACCCGGAGGCAAGTACTGGCAAGCA
Organism: Dasysyrphus tricinctus; assembly: GCA_963921185.1. Lineage (NCBI taxonomy): Eukaryota > Metazoa > Arthropoda > Insecta > Diptera > Syrphidae > Dasysyrphus > Dasysyrphus tricinctus. The sequence goes on from OY992531.1 coordinate 69,650,363, forward strand.
AGTTGACTACATACACTGCTTGTCAAATTCGTAATTTGCTTTCCACTTGCCTCCCTCTTGCTTTCCATTTGCTTGCCTTCCAACTTGCTTCTCAACTTGCTTCACTACTAGCTTCAAAAATTCCATGCCAGTTGATGAGCAAGTTGCTTGGGTTTATGTGTTAGTGAACAAATGAGTATGTATGAGTACTTGCCCGTGTGGCCTCGGGGTTAAAAAAATTAAAATTAATGCTGAGGTAAATATGTATATATTTTTTTTAAGTGTAAGCCAACCATAAAAAAAATAATAAATTCTCCGGCACTATAGGCCCCTTTCACACGAGGAAACTGAGTTGCTTGCAACTTTCAGTTCCAGGATGAGAAGCAGAGAATATCAAATAGGTAAAGAAGCCAATCCTTTGTACGTTTCACCCTCGAAAACCCAATTGTGTACATTGTTGTATTGATAATTTCATTTCGTGTTGAAGAATAGATGTGAATTACAACAACAGCCGTTTTCCTTTGGTGGTGGCAAAGTACTTGTGAGTAAGTAGATGAAAACCCTAATCTAGTACTACCAACAGCACATGCTCTAATGTGCGAGTAGATACATTTTACATGGGAAAGCAGTTTGATATGTTCCATTGAAAAAAGCTAGCAAAGTACTTCGCGACCTCCAAAGGAAAACGCCTAACAACAAGACCTGTGCTGAATGACAAGTTGATTCGATGTGTGCGTTTTGTCATTGCTTTTTACTAATACTTTGCAAATCTAATACATCAGCTGTTCGCTTCAGCTTGTAGGCAAATCAAGTTGACAGCTGAGGATCATGGTATAAAAATACAAGGTATGTTGTATATGAGATGAAGGGTCACCATATTTTGTTTTATGTGACGTCATAGCGAGTGTTCACCAACAAATAGCTTTAAAAAATAAATTATTTATTGTTTTACTTGAGATTTAACAAAAAATAATTTCAAAACATAACAGCCCTATTATTGACACGATTCAAAACTAGTTTTAACGTAAAACTAGTTCTATATAGTCTGGGAGACCACCGTAGGATTACCTATCTCATCGCGGCCACGCAAAAATTGGATGCCAACCGATAGCTTTAGTCTAAACATTTACAAAACTGCTGGTCGGACAAGCTTTATCTCGTCGCAATGGTTAGAAAATGCACTTTTCAGGTTGCATTTTCCGCTAAATGTACCTTTAATATAAGCAACTTATATAAATGGGGTATCAACTGAAAGCTATGACTGTCCTCTACACGATACCATTGGTCGGACTGACTTTTTTTGGCTGTTACGACGAGTTCGATTATTAAAAAAAAAATGGTCTGTTTTTAACACTGCGTCTTACATCAGGGAAAACTGAGTAAAATCATTTCAAATGGTTAGGAAAGTGGCCTTAACCACTTTTTTTTTCATTTTCGTCCAAGGATGCACAAAATCTCTAATTTTAGAAAAGTGGTCGGACTCGTGGCAACAGCCAAAAAACTCTGTCCGACCATTGCTATCGAGTAGAGGACAGTCGCAGCTTTCATTTGATACTCCATTTATATAAGTTGCTTATATTTTAAGTACATTTAGCGGAAAATGAAACCTGAAAAGTGCATTTTCTAACCATTGCGACCAGATAAAGCTTGTCCGACCAGCAGTTTTGTAAATGTTTGGACTAAAGCTATCGGTTGGCATCCAATTTTTCCGTGGCCCCGATGAGATAGGTAATCTTACGGTGGGCTCCCAGACTATATAGAACTAGTTTTACGTTAAAACTAGTTTTGAATCGTGTCAATAATAGGGCTGTAAATAAACTATTGTTTTACTTTGAGTTTTAATAGCAAATTGCTTATAAACATAAACAATTTATTGTTTACTTTCTTTGCCGTAAATGACAAACAATTGAGATAATTCACTCGCAATGACGTCACGAATCAGTTGCTTGAATTGTCAAGCATACCTTGTTGTTCTTATACCATGGCTGAGGATTGGATTCTTTATTTGATATTTTTTGGTGAGAAGGGCAGGAGAAAATATGGGTGAACAAAATCTCTCCGGTCGAGTATTTGAAGATATTTTTTCGACATTACAACCAATAGGCTTTCAAAGGAAATTTCAAAAATTTCCTACTTACTTACTACTTACATTTGCTGTCAAAAACCATAGGAGCAAAAAGCCCAAGTTTGGGAAACTTGGTGAAAATTTCATAATATATATCATATATCTGCCTCGTTCATTTCTTAAAGAAAAGCGGTTTCATTTTTACTTGCGATATAGGTCCTATAAAGGCCAGTTTTGGATTCGTGAAAACAAAAATTTGAGATAACAATCAAACATGATATTACGATGATAGAGAACATCAAAAAAGTGGGTGGCACAATTCTGTCTGTCTGTCTGCCTGTTCGTCTACAGCCTAAGCGGCTCGATCGATTTTCTTCAAACTTGGTACATATTGGTTTTTGGTGGTTATGCCCACATGTTTTTTTCATTTTTTTTTTTTGCAATCTTACATAATCGTATTTTTCTCTAAAACGGCTCGACAAAATTTCTTAAAAAAAAAATAATTAATTTATTTTAGTAAAGGCTTCCTTTGGGTGTAGAACCATTTTTCAAAAATGGCTATTAATGGTACCTCCCAAAGAACCATTTTTTTAATTTTTGATTTTCTTCAAAACAGTACGACCGATTTCAATTATTGTTTTTATACAAAAGCATCCAAAAAATATAAATAGTTTTGTGTACCAACATTTTTGAAAAAATATTTTTTGGATTTTTAAAAAATGTTTCAAAATTTTTTTTGGAAAATCAAATATTTCCAAAACAATATAATCAATTTTTTTGAAACTCGATATTTAAGAGTTTTTTAGTACTTTCTAAAATATTTTTATAAAAAATTTTACATATATGAAAAAATAAAGGTACCTTCCATACAAACGTTAAAAAACCGCAATAGAAAATATTTGTTTGCTCAAACAACTCCTACGATTTTGATTAAACTTTTTTCATGTACTAAAATTAGTACGATCTACAATCAAAAATTACAAAATTTTGCACTTAGCAACTATTAATAGTACCTGTCATAGAAAGTATTTTTTATTTTGAATTTTCTCGTTATCGGCTAAACGGATTTAGATGATTTTTTTGTGTACAAATTTTAGATAAAATTAAATAATATTGCATATCAAAATTTTCCAAAAAAGTTTTTGGAATTTAAAAAAAGTTTCAATTTTTTTTTGAAAACTCGATATCTCAAAAACAGGTTGATAATTTTTTTTTAAAAGCACATAAATATATACTCTAGATTTGCATACCAAAATTTGTTCTTGAAAATGTTTTAAGAATTTTATATAGTAATGTATAAAAAAATTATTTTTTAAAAAACCGCTCAAACAATTTTAAATTTTTTTTCCCATACAATCATATTCAATCAAGAATTAAGATGGCATTCTTTTTTTCCACCTCAAAGGCTCAAAGTGTCAAAGGAGTTGTTTTAGCTAATTTAAATATCGTATTTCATGCTTCTCTACATTTTTCTCTCATAATTTAAATGTTTTTATATACAATTTTCTTAAACCCGCAGTGTCTTGAACATAAGAGCAAGTACGTTGATCCAGTCGTGCATTTTATTTCTTTTGGAGTGGCAGTGAGATAGAATGTTAAATTTGTGTCAAAGAATGAAGAACTGTTTCATTCAGTTCAATATAAGAATAGGCTAGTTTGATTTGTAAAACTATTTGTCCTAGGAAGATTTAACTAGATTAATTTCTAATCTTCAAAGACAAAAAAAGCAAGTAGGTATTTGTTAAAATTCAAAGTAAAAAATGCAAAATGCGGTAATGCCAGGGGGGGGGGCAAATCAAAAACTCAATAAAGAAGCTTTAATATCCAAATATATCGAAGCAAAGGATAATTTCAGATACATTTGGCATGATCCAGGGCCAGGAGGGGGCAAATCATGAACCCTGACAAAAAAGACAAGTAGGTTGTTGTTAAAATTCATAGTAAAAAAATGCATGCAAAAATGTGGTAATGCCAGGGGGGGGCAAACCATGAACTCAATAAAGAAGCTGTAAAGAAAATATCCACATTTTCCAACAATATCGAAACTAAGGATATTTTCAGGTACATTTAGTATGATCCAGAGCCAGGGGGGGGCAAATCATGGAGAGAAGGCAAAGTATTTGCTAAAATTCAAAGAAAAAACTGAAAAATTTCTTAGTTGTGTGGTATTGTCCAGAGCCAGGGGGGGCAACTGCCCCCCCTTGCCCCCCCCCCCCCTCTGGGCGCCTATGTCTGGCAGGATTTTTTTTGGCGCCCGTAGAGGGGACGAGGGATTGAAAATAGCGTTTTTTTCCATTTGTTGTACCAAGAGTACAATCACTTCATTTAATTTTTTTTTAAATGGGAAATGATGCTCTGTCATTTTCCCTAAGTCCAAAGATTTTATTTTTAATGATCCAATTGATAATACTCAAGATATAACCATTTTAATAATAATTGAATTATGTAACCATTTTAGACACACCATATCGAGAGAAATTTCAAAAGGGCATATCTTGAGTTTTATTAATCAGGTAATTAAAAAGAAAATTTGTGGACAAAGGAAAAATGACTGAACATCATTCCTCATTTTTAATAAATGAATTGAGCTTGTCTTACTCATGACACACAAAATGGGAAAACCGCTGTTTTCAATCTCTCTTCCCCACTACGGGCGCCAAAAAACTCCTGCCAGACTTTTATATTCAATATCATGATGCATGCACCTACAAACCCTTATACTCAGATTTTGGTTATGCGTTCACCCATAAAATTTGCTACCGGCTCTTAGACTATAAGGTACGTTTCAATTTGAGAGAACTTTTATTACTAAACTCTTGAAAGTGACTCTTGGATAAGCCATCTTCTCCTCTTTGAGTTAATTCAAGGACTGGTGTCACTTCACTTGTGAGTTTTACTCACGAGAGCAGCTTGAGAGTTTCTCACATCTAAGAGGCCCGTTTTCATTTGAGAGTATTTTCACTTAAAAACTCTCGAGAGTGACTCTCGGATAGCTGTTCAACCATCTGTGAGCCAATTTCATGAATGTGCCCATTCTCGAGAGCTGCTTGGGTTGGGAGTTGGTCGCGTCTCCGTGTTGAGAGAAATTTCTGTACAAAACTCTTGAAAGTCGAGAGTGACTCTTGGCCAGCTGCCTACTGTTCTGTAAGCTAATTTCATGACTGTCTCTACTTGCAAATTTTACTCTCGAGTAGAGCTGTTTGAGAGTTGCTCGCAGTGTTTTTACTATGAAATGGATACGCACTTTTACTCTCAAATGGATACACTGCACACCTTAATGAAAAGGAACCACTCAGGAGAAGAAATTCAGCCTTATATTAAAATAAGTGACAGAGGATGCACATGCGAATATGCTGCAGCTTAAATCAAGAGCATCAAGAGAAATGCATTGATCACATAGAAGAGAATACTGCGTAGGAAAAACGGGCGTACACAGCTTTCTAGCTGAAGGCGTTTTTATACTCGTGCTAGTTTTAAGACCGGAATTTATTCACTGGAGTTCTTAAGTATTTTACAGATCGATCGATGATCAATCTGTCGAACGGAAGCTTTTAAGCCGGTAGCTGATTATAATGTTTGCAGAACGACTTAAGAAGCGCTGTCAAAATGTATTATTTATTTAAAATTTAATTTATAGTCCAGTAACCTTGTAGTTTCATAGTACTGAGACCTTGCATCAGGTCCGTTAGTTCTGATTTTTTGCTGAGTTGTTTATGATGTTGGCCTAGTGTTAAATCTGATTTTTCGACCTCGAGCGCCGAATGCAACATTGGTAAAAATCCAAAAAACCGCGAATTTTTCGCGGTTTTTTCACTTATTGGCTATTTTAACCATTACGCCTTAACTTCCGAATAAAACATTGCTCTACGATTTCGACATTCGACCTTACTAAATTTGCTTCAATTTGAGTCCAAAGCCGGTTCTGTAGACATAACGGTTTCCAAGGGACGGCATATCAAAATATAGCAATACAAAATTTAAAACAACAAGTAGTATATAAAACAGTATAAAAACAAAAACATGGTCTTTGACATATGCTGCATCAAAGAAATAGAGCGTGTAGATTTGGCCAAAAGAAGAAAACAATAGAACCGGATGGGGGGTATATATCCCCCCGTTTAGGCTGGAGGGGCAATTTTAAGAAAAGTTGACTTCAAATATAAAAATAACCATAAAAATACAATGGTAATATCTGGACGAAAATCCATTCCTCATCTCAAAGCCAGAAATCCATACTTTAATTTTTTTTTAAATAAAGTTTTTTTAGCTGATAGGTTAGGTTAAGGTGGCTGCCAGGAAAACTACTGACACACTTAGGCCAGAATAGGCCCATTGTGATACCACATAAAGACTGCGAGATGACCCTCGCTAATTAAACCAATTGGAGCTTTTAATAAAGCGATGGAGACTGTGAATGTCGATTTTATTTAAATCACTGGGATCGTCAAAGAAAAAATTTCCTAAGTATATTTTACGTCTTTGAGAAAGAGCAGGGCATGAACAAAGAAGGTGTGGGATAGTTTCTTCCTCCTCCTCGTCCATGCAGCTTCTGCAGAAGTCATTTGAAAGAACGCCTAGTCTATTGGCGTGTTTGCCTATGAGGCAGTGTCCAGTTATGACACCAATTGTGGAGCTAATATGCAATCTACTAAGAGATAACAAACATTTCGATCGCTTCGGATCCAGTGTTGGCCAGATCCGTTTTGTCGCCAGATAAGTAGTGATACCTGTCCATCTGCTGTTTGTCATCAACATGGAATCTTGCTTAAGCATAAGTTTACAAGTAGCGATTGGTATTCCAATATTCACCCTGTTAGGTAATATTGGTGTAGTAGTTCCCTTCCTGGCGAGTTCATCGGCTTTACAGTTTCCTGGAATATATCTGTGTCCCGGCACCCAGAAAAGGTGAATGTTGAACTGTTCTGCCATCTCCATTAGAGACGATCGACAATTTCGGGCAGTTACGGAGTTTGTAGAAACAGAGCCTAGTGATTTAAGGGCCGCTTGGCTATCTGAGAAGATACGGATATTTAAAGTAGATATTACGTTTTCTTTGAGCCAAGATAAAACTTCTTTTATCGCCAGGATTTCCACTTGGAACACGCTACAATGATCAGGGAGACGGAAAGAGAGACTAATGTTTAGTCGTTCTGAGTACACGCCACCACCCACCCCTCTTCAGTTTTTGAGCCATCCGTGTAGAAATGAATTGCTTCATCTCTCAAGAATTCCTCATCATCCCAAGTGGATCTTGTTGGAATTGTGACTTGGAAATTTTTGCCAAAAATCGGCTGGGGGATGGTGTAGTCGGAGTGTTTAGGGTTTGATTCGAATTTGTTCAGAATGATAGTATGGCCAATGGAGTTATTGGACCATTGAGAGATGGCTCTGAGACGAATAGCTGTGCTCACTGCCACTTGTTTAGTGTATATATCGAGGGGTGTAGTGTTAAGCAGTATATCTAAGGCAGCGGAAGGTGTCGAACGGAGAGCTCCGCTGATACACATGCAAGCCGATCTCTGCACCTTGCTTAACTTATCACGATTAGTTATTTTATCTAAAGCAGTCCACCATACTGCCACCCCATAAGTGAGTATCGGTCTGATGACCGCTGTGTATAGCCAGTGGGTGATATATGGGGACAAGCCCCATTTGGTTCCAATAGCTTTTTTACAGGAGAAAAGTGCCACTGTGGCCTTTCTGACTCTTTCTTGTATATTTGGTTTCCAACTCAACTTTTTGTCTAAAATCAGACCTAGATATTTAGCTTCATCTGAGAAGTTAAGTGGGATACCATTTATTGATGGAGGGTCTATATTCGGAATTTTATATTTCCTTGTAAAGAGGACAAATTCAGTTTTGTGGGAATTTACACCTAGTCCACATTTGTCTGTCCATTTAAGTAGTTTGTTGAGAGCGGTTTGCATTAATTCTATAATGATTTGAAGATGCTTTCCTGATATTGCAATGGCATATGCAATTACTTTGAAACCATCCGCTTCTAAATTAACTAATAGTTCGTTAATTACGATGTTCCATAAGAGTGGGGATAGGACTCCACCTTGCGGTGTGCCTCTGCTGACAGATCTTCTAACAGAAAAGTCACCTAATGTTGAGTTGATTATTCTACTTCTCAACATGAGGCTGATTAACTCCCTAAGTGAGCTATCAACGTTCAAGTTCTCAAGCGCGGTTAAGATTGCAGCATTGCTGACGTTGTTGAAAGCACCTTCAATATCTAAGAAAGTAACCAGGGTATACTATGATGAAGGGAATATTCAATAGTACGTACCAAATTATGCAGGGCCGTTTCTACCGATTTCCCCTTGCGGTAAGCGTGTTGTGCCGGAGAAAAAAGATTAGGTTCTATGGCACTACGCAGATGGATATCAATCAGTCGTTCTAAAGTTTTGAGAAGGAATGATGATAGGCTGATAGGTCTGTAATCCTTCGGATTTACATGAGAGCTTTTACCCGCTTTGGGTATGAATACAACTTTAACTTCTCTCCATAAAGATGGTACGTATGCTAAGTTCATACATGCTTTCAGAATTATCTCAAGGATGGGGATGATGATGTCTGAAGCCATTTGCAGTTCAGCTGGTATTATACCGTAAGGTCCAGCTGATTTATATGGATCGAAGCTGTCGATTGCCCATTTGAGTTTCTCTCTAGTAATCAGACTGATTAGCTGATAGTTTTTGAAAAATTTACTTTCCAGATATTACCATTGTATTTTTATGGTTATTTTTATATTTGCAGTAAACTTTTCTTAAAATTGCCCCTCCCGCCTAAACGGGGGGATATATACCCCCCATCCGGTTCTATTGTTTTCTTCTTTTGGCCCAATCTACACGCTCTATTGCTTTGATGCAGCATATGTCAAAGACCATGTTTTTGTTATTCTACTGTTTTATATACATACTACTTGTTGTTTTAAATTTTTTATTGCTATATTTTGAAATGCCGTCCCTTGGAAACCGTTATGTCTACAGAACCGGCTTTGGACTCAAATTGAAGCAAATTTAGTAAGGTTGAGATCGTAGAGCAATGTTTTATTCGGAAGTTAAGGCGTAATGGTTAAAATAGCCAATAAGTGAAAAAACCGCGAAAAATTCGCGGATTTTTGGATATTTTTACCAATGTTGCGTTCGGCGCTCGAGGTCGAAAAATCAGATTTAACACTAGGCCAACATCATAAACAACTCAGCAAAAAATCAGAACTACCGGACCTGACGCAAGGTCTAATGTATATAGTTACTGGACTATTAGATAAATTTAGATATTTGTTTGTAGACGAAGTGATTTAAAAGCAAAGCTAAGCTACTTAAAAAGCTAAGAACAGCTTATAACCTTCTAGGAAAATCATATCAAATGCCATCGTAAAAGGACATTCCCTTTGAATTAAATTGAAAGGAAATGCAGCTAACTTAGAGAAAAGGTAAAAGGAATATTATGTCAATTGTTCCAGTACTTCATATACATACTCGTATATGTGGAGGAGTACCTATTATTACTTTGATTGTGACAGCTCACTTGATATTTATGTGTACATTGCTTCGTTTAGCTAACGAGAACGACATCATCTTCTTCATATAATCGTCATTATCCTCCTTCGTCCTTTCAGTTGACTGATTCTTCCTTCCTTATGTGGATGAAAATGTGTATTCAATCAATTTGACCAATTACATGGAAAACAGATTTTAGGTACCTAACCTACCTTACTATTTACCTTTAAGATGGATTTGTGATATGATGTCGAGTCGATATTTTTATTTAAATGGACATTAAAATGGAATTGAAATTCACATAACGACATGAAGATACAAACATTTTTTTTTTTTTGTGTTTTGTTGATATTATTTGTGGATGATTTTGGAAATCTTGTCCTAATTTTTTTGAGTGTTTTGATATAATAAACCTATACCTGTTAGTGTATGAAGCATATCACCACATCGATATCCTTATCGGTCAATCATCAAATTGAGAAGGTACCAAATTCTTTGAGTCAGAGATGTTAAATTTTTTAGCACAAGTTAAAACTTGCTTGGTTAATTAAGTTTTGAATATTTGTTTATATTTTGGAAGAGAGGAGCATTGGTATCTTTTTCAACTAGAATTACCATTTTGCATTTCTATCAACTTAAAATAGAAGTTTCGAGAAACAAACACATGAACCTTCAGAAGGAGCAAAGAACTACTCTCTATTTACTGTAAGAGGCGGAAATTCAAGGAAATTTGAGTAATTTGGTTTGTCAGAAATTGAATTATGCTCATTATTTAATTAGTTTTGATTGAGCTTGGTTTGCAAACAATCAATAATTTAAAATGAAAATAAAGTGTTTCTAATTTTTAGAAGTTACGTAATAAAAATTTAATAAAAAAAATTTATTCAATTTAGTTTAATTTGGACTTATTCTCACTTAAATAAAAAAAAAAATTACAAAACTTAAAGTATAAGTACAAGAAAGGGTAGTGGATGGTATCTATCTTTTTATTAGGACAGAAATTGAAATAATGCTACGTAAAAACTAAACTTTTTGTGGGTCGTACATAGAAAGAATTATATAAATTTACGTAATTAAACAATTACTTTTATATACATGATACATTAGTATCAGAAGTGGGATTTTAATATTTTACTTATGAAAAGAAACGATTTTCGTTAAAATAAAAATTACTTTCTTACTTTAGATGGCGCTCACAGTCCAGGGTGGACAACAGCCTCAACCAACAAGCCCCTCAAGCCAGCTTGGTCCCTAGCTAGCTGCCTCCAGTTATGCACTCCAAATTGGTTGAGGTCATTCGCCACTTGTGACTTGTGTGCGCCACCTAAGGTGGGGTCTTTTTCTGCTGCGTAGACTATCAGGGGTAGATTCGAAGACTCGTTGGGCTGGTGCGTCGGTGTCCATACGCTCCACGTGTCCAAGCCATCTCAACCGCTGTATTTACACCATTTTGACCAGGTCGACATCGCTGTAAAGCCCATAAAGCTCGTTGTTAAATCTTCTCCTCCATACTCCATCGATACAGACTGACCGATGATCTCCCGAAGAATTTTCCTTTCAAAGCACCCAAGCAGATTCTCATCTGTTTTTGACAGGGTCCATGCTTGTGCCTCATACAGCAGGACATGATTATATAAAGTCTCCTTGGTTCTTTGAGAGAGGGCTTTACTACTCAACTGCTTTCTTAGCCCGAAGAAACAGCCAGCGGTTGGCAAGAGTAATTCTTCGTTTGATATCTGCACTGATATTATTTTGCGATGTAATAGTGGATCCCAGGTAGACGAAGTCCTTGATGACTTCGAAGTTGTACCTATCCATCCTGATTTTTTGCCCGAGTCGACGATCCTTTTTTGATGATAGCATCAACTTCGTCTTGCTTTCATTAACAGCCAAACCCATTTTCGCCACCTGCGATTCAATACTTGCAAACGCACCGGTAACAGCTCTCTTCATTCTACCAATGATGTCGATATCATCTACATAAGCAATTAGTTGAACGGACTTTTGAAAAATTGTACCTCTGTTCTTGACTTGCGAGTTGCGTACAATTGCTTTAAATATGATGCGAAACAAGTTGCATGATAACGTTCCGCCTTGCCTCAAGCCTTTCTCGACATCAAAGGGTACATTGGTGTTCCTACCAACTTTGACGGAACAGCGAGATTTCTCCATCATCATCCTGCACAAGTAGACAAGTTTGGCAGAGATGCCGAGATGTAACATGGCTCTGTATAGTTCTTCTCTATCTACGCTATCATATCGTGCCCTGATTGCAAGAACTAGGTAACTCAATTTTATAAATTTTGGAGATAGCAACGTTCATAGATGTCTAACTACTTGAGGACGAAGGAAAGTTTAATTTTTATGTTTCTTACACTTCAGAAATATTCTATATTTGTCTAGAATAGAAACAAATTGGACGAAAAATCTTGAAAACTGTTCTAAATAATACCGTTTTTGTCGTGATATTTTAAAAATTGAAAATTGAGTTACCGAGTTCTTGCAATCAGGGGTAGATATGCAACTTTGAAATCGATAAAGAGGTGGTGTGTATCGATTTAAAACTCTTGTTTTTTTTTTACAAAATCTGTTGGAGTGTGAACATTTGATCGATGGTTGAATTTCCGGGCCTACAACCACACTGATAGGCACCGATCAGATCGTTGACAAACGGTTTTAAGCGATCACAGAGTACAGATGACAGGATTTTGTATGCTACGTTGAGGAGACTTATACCTCTGTAGTTGGCACAGGTCAGAGCATCTTCTTTCTTGTGGATGGGGCACACTATACCGAGGTTCCATTCATCGGGCATATTTTCATCCGATCAAATTTTGGAGATAAGTTGGTGTATACTCCCAACCAAGTCATCTCCTCCTGCTTTAAATAGCTTGGCTGGCAGGCCATCCGCACCAGCAGCTTTGTACGCTTTAAGCTTGGCTATCGCTAACCGTACTTCATTTTGGTCGGATGGACGGAAATGTTGAATGGAGTGTTCTGTCTTAGAGCGGAATTTTGGCCATCTTCGCCGTTTAGCAGTCTTGAGAAATGCTGCTTCCAAATCCTCAGCATGGACTGTGTGTCTACCACCATACTCCCAATCTCATCTCGGCAGGCTTCCGTTCTAGCCTTGTAGCCCTGGGTAGATTGCCTCACCCTTCGGTAGAACTTTCGAACACCCCCCCTGCCATTACAATCCTCAATAGATTCGACCGCCCGCTTCACATGCTCTCTCTTTTTCCTCCTGAGAAGTCAGCATTCCTCCCTTCGTTTTTGCTACATGCGCCAGCCTGCATTCTTCATCGAACCAGGGGTTTCGTTGTGGTGGCTTATGCTACATTTCCACCTAGCGCTAATCTGAGATTTAATGAGATTAACCTTAAATCTCCTTTAAATCTCGTAGATTTACCATACAAATTTATTTCGTAAATCTTGAAGATTAGAAATTAATCTTGTTAAATCTTCCTAGGACAAATAGTTTTACAAATCGAACTAACCTATTTTTACATGGTGCTGAACGATTCATTCGAGACTCGCATTCAGTTCTTCATTGTTTCACACGAATCAAACATTCTGTCTCATTCGCACTTCATAAGAAAAATTGGAACGCCATTTGCATTCTTGAAGGTGCTGTCACATTTAATCTTTTTTAAATCTTTTTGTGCGGTAAAAACACCAAAAAGATTTATTAAATCTAATCTGAGATAAACCTTTGGTGGAAACATAGCATTAGTGAAACCCAGCACATCAGTGGTGGTACTCCTGATGGCATTTTGGCAGTTTTCCACTGGTGGCATATGATGCTGGTGGTGGGCTTGTTGAGAGATTAAGAGAAACGTAGTTTGCAAAAGTCCTGGCGATCTTCTAAATCTTTCCTAAAACCTAAATCTTTTTACAGCATCCGCTCGTTGTTGTGGCGTCATGGATATCCGCATTCGTACTTGAGCTGCCACCAAGTAGTGATCCGAGTGTATGTTGGCACCTCGGAAGCATGTCTTCCGTCTATCGCAACATGATAAATCTGGTTGGCGGTTCGTTGATCCGGAAACCGCTAGGTCAATTTTATATTGAGGTGTGGGAATCAAGTGCTGGCTATGATGACATTACGCCCAACCGCAAAGTCAATCAGCCAGAGCCCGTTGACAGAAGTGTTGTCGTGCAGGCTATGTCCTTCTACTATCGAGCCAAAGATGCCCTCCTTTCCGATCTTGGCGTTGAAGTCGCCAAGAATAATCTTGACTTCGTTCTTGGGGCACCTATCATATACGTGTTCTCCAGGAGATTGTAGAATTCTTCCTTGGTTATGTCATCTTTTTCTTCCGTTGGGGCATGGGCACAGATCAACGTGATGTTTTTTTTTTTAATTTTGCCTTGGTGCGGATTGTGACCAGGCGCTCGCTTACATTTCTGAAGTCTAAAACTTCTTGCCCAAGTCTTCCCCTTACCACAAAACCACACCCAAAAAGCAGCACTCGCCGAAGTAGATGTCACACGAATTCATCCTTCGTATGCCCTCTCCATCCCATCGCACTTCCTGGATGACTGTAATGTCAGCCTTTAGCCTATCCATGGATCTCCACTGGTTGTTCGGCTGCACGTGGCCTGTTTAAGATCCGGACACTCCACTTGCAGATTTGAAATTCATTGTCCTTGTTTCGTTTGCTGGGGTCATCAACATTTAAATCATCCATATCCGAGGCTTGCGGTCGTTTCGGAACCAGTTTGTTTTTCCGTGGTAGGGAAGTTACCCCCACGCACATCCCCCAACCTGGAGGACCAGACCCTTAGTATTACTCCAAGGGTGGGGAGCCGGATAAACCACTCCTTATAGGCCTGAGCTACGAATATGTCGTAGTAGCCCATATAAGGTGTTCACTAAGTAGTTCAATCTAACTGGAACTGTAGACGCCACCGTTGATTCCATCTGGAGAATTCTGGATACAGGAGAAGTGCCTTAGTGCGAACACTCCTCCCCCCCCTCTCTCGTTTACTGCCCTCTAAAACCGTCCACAGGGATCGGAACCCCATCTTCAGTTAATGGTGCTAGGCACCCGATGTTCACCACTTGGAGGTGAGAGAAGGAGTTGATAGACAGAGATTCGCTTTGAAAAAAAGCTTGTGGACGCTTGTGTCCTCTTGAATGCACCATGTCTACCCTTTGAACATCAGCAATCGAAAGTGCTCCATATAATTTATAAGAATATTTAAGAAAGTGGGTGGATGCCACGCCCCTGAATAGAAAATTGCAGATTTTCGGTTTTTTCCTTTGTACGCACAACAAGGTCTACCATTGTACGAAATTTCAAGTTTCTACTATGTCGCGAAGTGCTCCATAATTTTGATGATCTGTCAGTGAGTCATTGAGTCACTGAGTCAGTCAGTTACGGTTTTTGCGATTTTTGAAGTGCTATATCTCGAGAATCACTAATGCTTAAGAGTTGAAATTAAGTGAGCGACCTGTGTTTGATCAGCTCAGCAAATACTTCGAATTAGTTTATGACTTTATTGGTAGATACTGAAGTTAGAGGGGGATTGAAAATCGCCTAAGTTTATTCCTGTAAAAACGGTGTAGTGCCGCAAACTTGGCTGGACACTACCGTGCCCTTTGATGAAAATGAAATTATGTGTCCCTTAAATGACAAAGTGACAACTTATTAAGTGATTAAAAGTAATATATGTATGATAAATGTTTAAGACAAAATATAAACTATAACATTTGCTTCAAAACAAGATTTAAATTTTAGTGTAAATTTTCCATAATTTGTTAACTTCTCCTTTATTTAAATGTCAATCGTGAAAATAACTTAATCAACTTACTCCAAAGTAATTCCACAACAAAAATCAAGCATGTAATTCCATTAAACCCAAGAAACAAGTAAAATGCTAAAGAAAACCGTTCAAAAACTAAACCACGTTGTTGGTAGTCATCATCTTCCTTTCCAATGTTCTCCGGTGAAGTTATAAAATCGTTTATATCATCATAATTTTTCCTATAATGATTTAATATACCAGCTTCTTCCAATCTCTCAATAACTTCATTGAGCCTTGGAGCAATTATGGAGTGCTGTGGGAGGAACAAACATATTTGCTGGTTAAAAACTTTTTCCAACATCGAATCTCTACGATCTTTTGGAGTAGTCAAGCTGTAGATATATGTAAACGATGTGAAGATTGCAGATTTTTGGCTATTATCAACAGAAAGACTCCTAACATCAAATGAACTTAGATTTTCAAAACGAATATTTTCGAGCCCATCTAGCTCATTTATTAATGTAGCATAGTAGCTGTGGGGCATAGATTGTGTAGTTTTCAGCTATGAGCTCCTTAAAATCATGAGGTGGTTGTACCTTGCTTATTCCACGATATACGTCAAATAATTTACCTAAATAGGCTGTCCGAAGAACCAAAGCTCCCACACTAAAAACAATAAAAACAAACCGTAGACAATTTTTCTTTGGCAATCGTCCCATTGGTACTCCAATTGACACTGCCAATATTTCCAAGAATCCCACATGCTGAAACTGCAAAACGTTCACAAATCTTCTAGTCTTGTTAATATAAAAGATGCATCCAGTGATTATTGCCAAATTAAAAGCAATACAGGTCAGAGATGAGTATTTACTTCATATGTAGTAGATCTGCTTCATTAATTTATTTGTACGCATCTGCTACGTAGCAACTTATTTCTACTTCATTTAACTGATATCGTTTAACTCAAAAAATATTAACCACAATTCACAACTTTCATATTATTTAAGTATAAACATAGACTAACTATGTCTATGGTATAAAATTACATAAATTTGTGTAATTTTTTCATTTAAAGGATATTCAAGTTGAATTTGTGAAACTTACTCTTCAAAAAGCAGTAATTCTTAAACAAATAACAAATCAATGTTAAGTTTTTGTTCTGAATATTAAGTAAAATGAAAATAAATTAGTTTTTGTTCCCAAATATTTTTTTTTCGTTATCTGCTACACATTTTACAAATCTACTTCGTTTTTGGAGCAAATTTGTTTCATTTTCTGAGCTTAGCATTATCATCCCTGATACAGGTCCATATTGTAGAATCGAAGGAAATCAAAAGCCAAACATATCCGTGAAGAGCATTCGTCCGATATCGAGAAGCAATTACCACCCAACTCATTAGGTAAGGTACGCTTTTTGAAAGAAAACAGTTTAACTTAGCATCATTTGGGTACATACCGAAACTAACATCAATTTCTCCGTTTTCCCACTGTGTAAAAAAATATAAAATTTATTTTGTAACAACAAATGAAGAAACCAACCGACTGATGGGGTCCACTTCGGTTCTCATTGAGCAAAACACTTGCTGCTTGTGAGATTTTGATGATTTTGTATGTAAAATTCAGTCTAGAAGCCAATTCGTTAAAAATTACAACTTCTAATTGTTACATCTCAAAGTTATGCGAGTTGTGAAAAATAGTGTTTCGAGTTTTCATTCGTACGGGACATCCGTAGAAGTTGTTGGCTTTGGATGGAAAAAGCGAAATGCTATCATGTTGCATAGTGTTTTGATTGAACTGGAATATGATAAAACGGATAGAATAGAATGTATAAAACGAAACTTCTTCTGAAGCTGTTTCAATTAAAATGTTAACATTAGCTGCAATTAGCTTTAAGAATTCTGAGAAGATTTTCTCTAACTGCTCCAAGCGTCCTTGGAAGTAGGAATCCTTAAGAACAATTAAATAAAAAAGCTGTGTGTCCCTGTGATAGTTTCCGATCCATGGAAGAATCCGTCTTTAAGCAAAAATAATGTAAGTTCGTTTGTAATACAAGATAGCTATTTGGGTTAGGTACTCACCGAAAGGATTCATAAGAATCGATTAACCATAGATTATAGTCACTTACGGCCTGCCCATTTTCATTGTTAACATGAATTTGAAACCGGAAAGTCCAAACATTTTCCACCAAAAGATTGTCCACTACATCAAGAAAGCTTATGGTGTTCTCATCGTTGTCAGTTTCAATGACCACATGAACCAGATCAGCTGTTTTATTAAAAGAACTAGCAACTGCAAATTTTACTGCTCCCGGTAGGATAGATTTGGCGTCGACAAGATAAACTTGAAGGACAATAATTGAAACTATCAAGTGCAATACCGCCATACTGAATAACAAACCAATGCAGTGAGTTGTATTAAAAGAAAAATATTTTATTAGAAAAAAAATCGCTTCGATAATGGAAAACCATTCGAACATCAACGTATTTAATATTTTTAATTTGACTTGAGTAAGAATTGAAATTTTGCTTAATTAACGTCATGCAATTAAAGTTGATTTGAATATGAATTCATGAATTTTTCATTGTAAATAAGGAAACCCTAAAACTTTGATGTGGTTGCTTTAGTTTCCAGGGAACTTAGAACTAATTGAACAGTTTCACAGTAGGAACGCTATTTTCATTACAAACTATATATAGGAGCAAAATTTTGTGTGGTTATGTCCCCTTTCACATGAGGAAACTGAGTTTCCAGTAACTTTCAGTTCCATGGTGAGGAAAGAGGGGTGAACAAAATCTCCCCGGTCGACGATTTGAAGAGATTTTTTTGATATTTCCTTTCACATCTAGGTTAAAGTGTGTTCAACCAATAGACTTTCAAAGGCAATTTAAAAAATTGCCTGGAGATTTGTTTCCTCCTGTGTAAGGTTAACAGATTTTTTAAGGAGATTAAAGAAAACGTCAAAAAAATCTATGTGATAGAAATCACAATCCTTAGCGAACAAACTTTTCTGTACGAATTTAAGTTTTCTTTCTTAAGTACCCACTAGGAGTTACAATACAACTTTAATTTCTTAATCTTAAGGACGGTCCACACTATGCCGATCAACATTGTTGGTTAACATTGTCGATCAACAAGCTAGTGTGTACGTGAAAAACTTTCGTAGCAAACATTTGTGTGGTTTGGAATTTTCTGATCGATGCTTCAGTACGCAACCGAAGGGTTCAGGGTTCGAATCCTGGTGGTTCCCAACTTTTTTTTATTTTTTCTTGTGAACAATTAAGTTAAAACGATATTATTAACATTAAATACTTATTCACAAAAAATATTGCATTTTTCATCTAGTAAAAATGTGATTAATAACGCACAAAATCAATAAATTATGTTCATGAAATTAAAACCCTACAAATGTTTTTAATAAAATTAAATTTGTTGAACAACTTTGTCGATTGCTATCCATTTGAATCGGGTTACGTTCGGGTCAACAAATGTTGAATGGCTTTGTCGATCAACACGTCTACACTTACTCAACACTGTTGATCAACGATGTTGATCTACACGATTCGACATAATGTGGACGCGCCTTTACTCTTACATGGCTTTCGACCGCGACCGCCTAGTAATTCTTTGCGATATCCTAGGGGTTCGCTACCTACAGTTTGAAAAACAATGGCTTAATACTCTTCATTACTTGTGCATTGCTTAAAAGGGGTCTTTAGAGGTGTCTAACTGTCTTAATACATTTATTGAAACACCCCTTGCAAATGGTATACCAAACTTTCACTGTTGAAAAGAGAACTAAAAACAAAAACCGATATAAGTAACTTCCACCCGATGTATTTCATATACCGTTTACAACGAAGGAACCTCTTTCCGTTTGCGTCGAAAAATACTTGGATTTAATTTGGCTCTGCATTCAAAACCTTATTCCTAAAGTGTACCAACAATTTTTCAGTACTCTAAAGTTCACATCCTGTTAGTTTCATCAAGTTCTAGAAACGATAAATGAGTGTTAATATGTATAAATTATGAACTTGTAAATGATTTGATTTAAATTAAAATAAAAAGTGATTTTTAAACGATAGTCAATTAACTATTTTTGTATTCCCTAATATTTTGACCACAAGTAAGTAAAAATATAAACAATACTTACTTACACTAAGGTCCCTAGATTTGCCACTATATCTAAAAAAGTATGAAAATTATAAAAATATTAAAGCATTCTGCTTCACAATCGTCAAAAGAAAAAAAAATATATCAAAAAAACTTTAAACGTCCCTCCTGAAAATGGGGTACGGGGCCATCGATACATATACGTGGATTCATTTATATAAAGTTGAAAAGTACATGCCTTAAAGAAATTGAATTAAATAGAAAGAAATGAATGTTCTGCCACTATGTCACAGAGGGTTTGTGTTTAACTGGTAGATTCTGGACTACGTATAAATTCGGGAAACCCATCTTCGTAGTGACAGAACCCGTGGAGCATTTCTTCAACTACAGAAGACTGGATACAGACAGGCTACAAAGAGACGTTGAAGACATCATAAAACTTCCACCGCAAAACAGAAACCTGCAGAAAATTGAAATTGACAAAGCCATCGACTGTCTGGAATTGGCTGTAGCAAACGCACTGGATAACCAAAAGCAGCCCAAGAATTCAAAGGATAGATACCAGTACCTTCCCCAATATATCCAAAACCTACATATATGCACGTCGGCAACGACTATCTGAAAACGTCCACCAACGAGAGCTTAACACACCCAACAGTAACTACCAGACAGTTTGGAATGAGCTTCAGTGCGTCAACATTATGTTCGGGAACTCTATTCAATATCACAACAACAACCAATTCCAGAAGAGACTGCAGTCAATCAAACATGGACCTGATGCCTTTAAGAACACCAACAGACTTATTGGTCAAAAATCACCAATGCCTGAGACGATCATCACCAACAGTGGAGAAGCAACAACGATACAGGATAAAGCCTTTTCGCTACCCAATTTGAAGGAAACTTCACGGCCAGCCCATCTGAAGATGCAGTCTTCCTTGGTGAAATTGAGGCATAAATACATCCAGCAGACAATGATGCCCAACTTGAATATAGAACAACGTTTAGTGACAGCAATCCTGCGAGTGATCCAGTCGACAACCCAAACTTGAGCACCCCAGAGGAGATAACTGAGATTATTAGCAACTCAAAACCAAAGAAGTCAGCTGGGCCGGATGGGATATCCAACTTCATCCTAAAGAAACTTCCACAAATAGTAATGCGTTTCTTGGCTATCAGCTATCATCCTCAACAACTGCATCAACAACAGTTATTTCCCCCAGAAATGGAAAACTGTAAAAAACGTGGCGATTCCCAAGAAAGGTGCAAGGAACATGGTTACCAATTACAGGCAGATATCCCTCCTCAATAACCTAAGTAAGATCTTGGAAGAGTTGATACTCAGGAAGCTCAAGAAGTTCTGCGGCGAGAACAACATCATCCTAGACATGCAGTTCGGTTTTCGTGAAAAACATTCCACTCTGCATCCGCTCCTGAAGTTGCATTAAGACATCACCTAAGCTTTACCGTCGAGCTACCGTCGGATGCTTTCTGGATATGTCGAAAAAGCATTCGAAGGTGTATGGATTGAAACCCTTGTCCATAGGGTAATTGCGGGAGAGTTGCCGCGGTTTTTCAAAAATCAATATACAAAGGAGAATGGGCAAATTTGTATGAAACATGGGCGTGAGCGGCCAAGAATGGTTTTGTTATTTTTGGATGTATTTTAGTCCTACAATCACCGTGCAGAAATATTTTCAGTGTGGTGTGCTTCAAAACCGAAAAAATGCATTTTTGTTCTATGACTTTAATAAAGCTTTACTAAGTTTCTGGCTTCTGACCAATTTGAAAATAGAAAAAGAAAGTGGAACAAGAAATCTAGACAGCCTCAAGAATATTTTGTATATAAAAATGACCATATAACATCATTCATAGAATATTTACCATAAAACTATAATATTACAATCCTCACAATATTAAAAAATCCTGAGTAAAATAATATGTATACAAATATTCAAAAGTTGTTGGAATACGTACTGGGTCTGTTTAAACCCGTAATGCGTCCTTGGGATATTCTGTAGCCCCGTTAAACACACTACTATAGTGTCAGTAGACGTTAGGAAGTTAGAATAAAGCATTACACTCACTAAAAATATAATCACTATGCAATATTGCTCTATGCAATTGCATTATATTAACATTGAAATATCTTCTTTTCTAAATGAAATGCAATGTAACGTCCATAGTGAAAGTTGTTCCTGAGTAGCATACCTTTCATTTGACACTAATTTCTTTAATGGCCGCTAACGCCCAAAAATGCCCATTCTCCTTTTATAGAAGTTAAATACACTTTTTTTTAAGTCAAAAATAATAATGGATTTATATTCTACCATGAAAAAATACTTCACCTAAAAAAAACAACAGTTTTCATAAAAAAATTACAAAAAATAAAAAGGATTAACTGTGCCATCTCGTCCTGCATGTGAGGGAGAGATACGACATAGTATAAATGCATTTAATTTTAATTTTTAATTCAATGTGGAACATGTTGTCTGCGTTCCTCATCACGTCCACAGTGTGTATAGAGGGTGTAATCGGGTTTTTTGAAGCGTGTACAATTTTCATGGAACCATTTGATACATTTTTACACTGAACCTTATCTTTTCGTTTTTTCGTTGAAAAATAATTTTCCCAACATCAGGCACGATTTTTAGAATCCTCAGCCGACTCAATCTTCGTTTGTATTTTTTTTTTTCTTCCTCTGTTAGTCTAACGGATATATTTTTGCAGCATAATGAAGCTTTATATTATCTCCAAAGTAAACAAGTTGTAACGTTTAAAAAAATATGGTTGTTCACTGAAGATCCTCCTCACCAACCAACTCTATAAACTTTATACTCCATGTCTACAGATCCATCGACCAAATTATATAGCGGTTGAAAAGGTTGCCCAGAAGCGTAGATAACTGTGTAGGTCTGTTGGTTGCCTTACATAGCTCGTCGAAAGGGGGGGGGGGGATCTTGTTATCCGCTAATGGACCGTGTTACTTTCACTCTAAAAATCAGACCTTATCCGAGATGTTATTTGACTTATGTATTCTTTTGATTCCTCATTTAAAAAAAAAGTAATAAATAAATTGGGTGGCGCAACAGCTCGAGGAGAACCAGGGCCTAGTGACTTACAACTCACAACCATTCCTGTGTGCGTGTTTTTTGGACAGGAATGGAGGGGACCTACAGTTTTTATCCGAGTCCGAACGGCTAAATGAGAAGCACTTTTTCATGACAATTATACTCTTGGAGGATTTGTCAGTTCCTCGCAAGAGGCAGTACCTCGAATAAAACATTTCTGTTTTTAGGTGGCACGGCTGGGAATTGAACCCACACCTTCGGCATGACAATCCTACGCACTAACCATCAAGCCACGAGGTACTACAAAAAAAAAGTAGGGCCCGAATATAAACTACCGATGTTTTCCTTCGTTTTTCTATCTTAACTCACCCCCATACTTAGAGAGCAAGGGAGACATAGGTGGTCGTGTCCCTGAGCTTTCTTAGCCCACCCTTCAATATTGCTATCAATAAAAAAAAATATTGATAGAATATTCCTAGCTACTACTTGTGCTCGAAATGTACGTAGTAGCCCTCATTCGAAAAGGGGAAAGTCGATGACTTTCCCTTATTGTTTTTCTAAGAACTTGATCTCATCTTCACTACCTTATTATTCCACTTCCCCAAATAGACACTTTACGATTCCATGAGATATGCGATTGAATCCATATTAAATTCACCGATGACAACCTCGTCTATCATTACAAACGTTTTTTCAATCCAAAACAAAATTCACCACGAAAAGTCGTAAAAACGCAAAATAATTCCAAAAATCCTTCATCTAAGTAATTTAAGCTTAACTCTTTCTATCATTTGTAATTTCGTTTCTTCCGTAACTTTTAAATAAAACGCACCATTCACTTTGCTAGTCAGAATTCAAATAACTACATTTCATTTATTGATCGTATATATTCCTACCTATCCGGCAGCCAGCTTCCCCTCTTACATATTCCAGGTTACTTATTGTTCGTTTTCTCTTTTTTACTGCCACAACTCGGCTATCCTGACATTGTAATCGTCCCGATTTACGCCTAGTAAATAATTTATCATTCATTCAAGGTTTTATTTCATACTTAATCTTTGGCACTTCGGGACGAGAACAGTACAAATAGTGTTCTTGATTAATTTTAAAGAATTTTTCTTTTGTTTTATAAACAATTCATTATTTTTTAAAATGATATCTTCTTCATTAAGTGTTGGACCAAG